>CM065665.1:4362976-5037367 GCA_033220385.1 Triplophysa yarkandensis
CATCAGAAATGAGTGTAATATCCACCAAACTTTATAAAACTTCTCGTTATGAATGCAAACTCTAATTTCGTGTTCGAGGGAGTTTAATTCGTTTTAATGAGTGATTAGGAGACACGTAATCTGATGGAGGCCCCTGTGACGTCAGGCCGTGTTTGGGTTTGTTTTTAGAGATTTGCTCGGATTACAAAAGAATTTTGTGTCAAATATTCTTCAAGATCTGCAGGGAGTCATCTGACACGTGCTCGAGTGTGTTTGTGTTGTTGTTTACACTTGCACGTTTCTTGTTTGTGCACGTGAGGTCAAAATAAATGAATGCACTGGGGTCTTTATAGTAGTTAAAAGCATGACATCACACTAACGTTTTAATAAAAGCTTTTATTTGATAATATAATGCATTTGTTTGGTTTATTCAAGTGTAAACATAAATAAGTTTGACACTAAACTCTGTCATGCTGGATGGTTTTACTGTAAAATAATCATTATAATATTTTCATCTCTTATTTGTGTCTCATTGGTGTTAGGAATTTAGTTTTTAAATTTAGCAAAGACTTCACACTGATTTTTTACATGCATTACTTCAAACATTATGGGTTTGTTTCCACTTATATTTATATAGTTAGTTAGTTTAAAACATTAAGCATTAAGTTATAAGACATTGTATTCAATCATGCATTTCATCCTCAGGAATACAAGAACATCTATGCGACAAGGTTTAAAGCAGTCATGTTAATGGTTAATCGGCAACCTCAAATATGCGTTTGATACCAACACCCGACGTCCCTTACCGATATTCCTCAAGACCCAGCGTCCTATGTATTCACCTCTGACCTCTTTTGATTTTGTCTTTCAGAGCAAACATCACTGTTCATGCATTCATGGATATAGTTGGTGGCCCATTCAACCATTTGATACCAAGCGATCAGCTGGACGATTCCTTGTTGCTTGGACAGAATCTGGAATGTGAAGCGAGTGAGGAATTCGACCCGGGTCGCAATCAACCCGAAAGTCCGCTGAAAAACATGCTCAGTGATAAAGATCCCATGTTCGGGTCGTCCAGCACACCGTTTCATCTATTAGAAAATGAAGATGTTAATTTTAAGCTTGAAAGCTCCACAGGTATGGTTATTTTCATCTTTAAATGTTTGTTTCTTTATAAAAATGAATATTTAATCAATCAATTAAATTCCTGTGTTCCTTATTGCAGATGCAAATCAAGAAATGACGACAGATGGTGTAAGTCCTTCTGATGAGGCACAGGGTCAACCCAACTTTTCGCATGGAACAAGAAGGTCCGCAGGTCAAATACAGAGAAAACAAACAGGTGCATATTCGATATAATAAAACATTGAGCTTTTTCTCCAAAAAATCTAAAATTCACTAAATATATTTTCACAATTGTCTGTTAGCAAGCCGGGGTAGAGTCAGAGGTGCACCGGGCAGACTTTCAGGACCTCCCCGAAGTTTTCCACAGAAAAACAACCAAGAGGCGACAACAGAACAGGATGAAAGCTTTGACGAAAAAAGGGAAGCTCTACTAAGTCGCCGTTTTAAAGTCAATGAGGTTGACTCATCGATGAATCCAGTAGTTGTGTTACGGCGATTAACTGTTACAGTGGGGGGCTATAAAATTGAGCTTCTTCCTGGACCATCTCAGACATTCGGATCCTTCGATGCGAACGCTCTTCAGTCCCTGGGATTCCAGGATGACTCTATGATGTCCCATGATACCGGAGTCAATTTGGAACAAAGTCAGAATGCAAACACAGAAAATACTGATAATTTAACTCCAGATGTAGTGGGAGAAGTAAGCATTGGTGAGCCCAGTAGTGATGACATGCCTATGGACTTTGGACCATATGTGAATCCCAACGAGGTTCAAGAAGCCAATACCACTATGTTACAACCTACTGTGGAAAACGCAGCACCAGCGGAAACCAATGACCAAATCAAATCCCAGAAGCCTAGCACGAATAAATCTCGAAACAAAAACGGTGTGGCAGTTCCGTCTGCAGTTCTGAAACACAAGCCGACCCAGTCTGCTGTCAAAAATAAGCCCTCTCATCCTGTCAAACCAAACCTCTTACAGACAAAATCCCTACATTCCCAAGACCAAAAAGCACATGGGGGCCGACCAGAAAATGTTCAGAGTCACAAAGGGAAGCTGGATAAAGTGGGCTTGAAACGCCCTGGAGGGCCTCTCGCACACAAACCATCAAAAGTACAAAAAAATCAAGATGGACATACTGTACACCCAAATATAACCCCTCCTGTCCAGGCATCTTCAACTGTCAACAGAAAACCATCTTCTGATTCGGGCTCTGGTGTAAAGCCAGTCCTTAATAAAAATCCTCAACCTTCAAAAAGACCACAGAATCCCCCAACTCCGGTAAACAGAACAAACCCTGCGGTGACAAACAGCCATGCAGATGAGGAGTCAGATAAAATTAAAATCAAAAAGCCAGAGAAGATACAGCAAAGGCACAAGAGTAGAAATTCAAGGAGTATCTCGGTAGATGAACCCCAGCTGTTCATTCCTGATAACGCACCTGTTGTGAAAAAGGAAGCCGAGGACGAACCTCCTCCTGAAAGTGATGCAGTGTGGGATCCCAGCAAGCACTGTGGATTATGCAAAAAACCTCATAATAACAGGTACGTTGCGCTTTTTTACGAGAAATTTGGTTTCAGCATTTTTCTGTAAAATTAGTTTTTATTAAATCAATTTGCAGAATGTATGTAACACTGATTCCGAAGCACTTCCTGTTTTAGTGTTTTAACACCGCACATTTGTTAGAGAATGCAACCAATAGAAAACCAACATTAATAAACAAATTAAAACATTAGCTAAACATCTTAGAAAATTAAGTCTTGTGGATGTGTTTTTGTATGGTAAATTATGACAATTGTTTTCTTTTTGCAAAATGTTCTAAATTACTTTTGTACAGTTTATCTATAATTTTAAAGTCATAGAAAAGTTTTTCAAATTTATTTTTTGTCATCATCTATTCTTACTCTTAAAATTTCAAACCTGTATGTCTTATTTTCTTCCTAAACATAAAAATTTATAAGAATGTTGGTAACTGGGACCCATTCACTTGGATTGGTTTTGTGGCAAAACAGTAGAAAAGAATGATGTGTTTTTAACTTTCTACAAAATATCCTGCAATCTTCACTAGAAAAAATAAGCTTGCAGTGACAAGAGGGTGATTAAAATAACAGATTTTTCTTTTTAGGGTGAAGTATCACTTTAAATTAAATTGTGTATAGTCATTTTGCTAACATTGTTTCCTCTGTGTTCTAATAGGTTTATGGTGGGCTGCGGCCACTGCGATGACTGGTTTCATGGTGATTGCATTGGTCTGGATCTGGCTAAAGTTCAGCAGATGGAAAAGGAAGACCAGGAGTATGTTTGTTTGAAATGCTGCGCTGAAGAGGACGGGAAGATGTTTGCTCAGAGCACAGAGCAGTCAGATGAGAAGTTATCACCTAAACAAAAACACAGACCCCAGCAGATGGTCACTGCAGGTGGAATTCGACCCTTCAGAAAAGTAAGTCATACAAGATGAAATTTGGATGCCTGATATGAGAGTTTGGTGCACTAGCCCATATTGTAACCTTAAGAACTCCAAACTTTCTCCCCGACCAAAACATTATTTAAAGAAACTGCTGTACCTTTCTCCCTGCATGTTCTTCTGAAGGACTTTAAGGTTAGCAACGGAAAATTGTTATATTTATTTATCACAGTGTTTACTTTAACCGATTAAAATTGTAGTACTGTAAGTTGGACTGAGAACATTGATCATTGTTTGTGGAAGTTTTTTTGAAGTCATGTCTTACTTCTGTCTTTTTAGATTTAGCTTTTGGTTTGTGTGGTACTAGTCACCAGCTGTCTTTAAATGGGTCTGTATATCTGCCAATCAGAGTTTTTACACAAGGGTGTAAGAAAGGGGGTGTAACGACAAACTGAACTCATGATTAAATACATTACATTATACAAGGTTCATAGTACAGTTGAATGAGAATACTTTGAAAACAAGTCAAGAATAAAGTTAAACATTGTAATAGTAATTTAAAACATTTTAACATATGTACATGTATATACATACTGTACATATAACTTATGGATTTGTATATATTTGACTGATTGTTCATATATATAGTGCCACAATCGTTACACTCCTAGTGTGAAGGGGTCAGATATTTGTCTTTCACAATTGTAAATAAGAAATGTGTACATCAACATTACATTGTCCATTACATAAACTACATCAGATGCATTGCACCGGTGAACTGTATCATAGAGACAAACCAATTAATTATTTTCTTTTTTATTTAGGATGCAGGAGATAGACGACCATCTGAAGAAGCAGCCCAGAAAAGCGGTATGGATGTTTTTTAAATGTTATATTCTTCTAAAAAGTAAATAAATGAGCACTGATTTAGATGAGTTGACCTTTTGCAGGCGACAAAGTTAAGCACGAGGCAAAGAAAATGAAAATGTCCCCTGTAACCTCCAAGAAACCGTCCACCGGACAGATAAGACGCAGTGTACGAGACTCTCTTGAGGAGATTCTTTTAAAACGGTGTGTGGCTTTATTAGGGTATTGATATTTTTAAGTACTTAAATAGAAAACACAGAATCATGTTTATTTAGTGTTGCTGTTCAATTTATAATGTTTGACTTTAACTTACCTGTAGATTGAAGGAGTCCGATTTGAAGATTTCTACAGACAAGCCCGCCGAATTGGCCAGAAGGACGGAGAAAGAGCTTTTTGCCCTTTTTCAGGGTGTTGACAGCAAATACAAAAATAAATACAGAAGCTTGACTTTCAACCTGAAGGATACAAAAAATAATGCAAGTATTTTAATATTTGCTGGGGACTGAGGTTTTCTTTTGTTAAAAGCATTATATAACATTATACTGTATTTGTAAATAAATGCTATTGTAGGTGTTATTCAAGCGTGTGCTAAAAGGGGAAGTTTCCCCTGCGGATTTGGTGCGTATGACTGCAGAAGAGCTGGCCTCTAAGGAACTTGCTGCTTGGAGACAAAGAGAGAACCGACATGTTAGTAAAACCATTTTGCCTTATATTACATGTTTAAAATGTCTCAAAATAATATCATCCTGAAAAAGCTTTAAAATATGTTTTAAAAGTGCATTTAGGAAGTTTGAAACATAAAATGCATGAATCTATTTTACAATAATGCTGTAAGCCTGCCCAAATTAACCCGAGTGATGTTTGTTGACAGACGATTGAAATGATTGAGAAAGAGCAGCGAGAAGTAGAGAGACGCCCCATCACTAAAATCACCCACAAAGGGGAAATTGAAATCGAGAATCAGGAGCCTGCCAAAGCACCAGAGGCCATTGAGGCTGAGGTGAGATTTAGGACAATTTAGGAGTTTCATTTTTCTATCTTTGATATGTTCTTCAACCTGGGACACGTTAGTTTGCCTTCTAATCCTATTCATTCTTTCTGCGTTAACAGCCCGAGCCGTTGCTGAAAGCAACAGAAGTGCCTGAAGAAAAATCCCCAGAAACAGTAGCTAAGAAAGCAGACAGTCCTAAAAAATATGTTGATACCACCAACTTGCACAAGTCACATCTCTTTGATCTCAACTGCAAAATCTGCACAGGTAAACCCTTTACTTTAGTTTCAATGCAAGCTAATGCATTCTTGAGAAATTTCATAATGACATTACTCATGTTTCTGTCAAGGCCGTATGCCTCCACCTTCAGAGGAGCCCAGTACAAAGGTGGTAAAGGTGGCTACAACAGTTGTGAGAAGGCAGTCTAGCGCTGCAGATGAATCTCAGCAATCCACCACTTCTTCATCAGCACTAATAGATGATCTGTCTTTAAGAGCCATGGAAGAAGGCCTTCTTAATTTTTTGCCTGAATCCAGGTGAGTTTTCTAACTTGCACTCCTACATGAAATGATTCAGTCCAGAAAAAGAAATTTACTCTACAAAATTGTCCAACAGGTCAGATAGTCTCGGTAGCAAAGAAGATACAGCTACGTTTCTCAGTAATTTGGAGTTTCTGTGGGTCGGTTGCATTGATATGCATGCCGTGGCCAGGTTTCTAACAAAAGCGTATCCGGTCTCTGGTATCCTGGACCACCTAACTCAAGTAAATCACATATAAACATTTCAAATTTGTCTCATACCTAACTGTATGTATTTAAACATCTAGAATTGTGTTTCTAGGATTTACCTGAAAACATCCAAGTGGGTGGACGAATTTCCCCTCAAATAGTCTGGGACTACGTCGAAAAAATTCGGGCCTCTGGAACAAAGGTGCATGTTTATCCTGTTAATTCTCAATATAAACATAGTCACCCATACTTCCATCTGAGATTGAACACCCGGTTTTTTTTTTTAAGGAAATTTGTGTTATACGGTTCACCCCTGACACAGAGGACGAGGAAATCTCGTATGCTTTGCTATATGCATATTTCAGCAGCCGTAGAAGATATGGAGTTGTTGCAAACAATCGCAAACAGGTTAAAGACATGTATCTCATTCCCCTCGGCTCCACAGAAAAAATACCCCACCAGATTGTTCCGTTCGACGGCCCAGGTAAGAGTTTCTCAGGTTATCCTAAGTTTTACATCTCAGATCTAAAAAAAATATTGATCATCTAAATGCTTGCTTTGTAGGACTGGAAAACAATCGTCCAAATCTTCTTCTCGGACTGATCATTCGCCAGAGACCTAAAAGAGACTTTGGGGTAGTCCTGCCAAGCATCGTCAGTGAAGCTCCAAGTTTCGTAGTAGAGAGCAAAACACAGGTCGACTTCAAGCAGAAGGATCCTGTGGTGCAGGACGTGGAGAAGAGTTTTGGCAGTATTCTGGGAACCTCGCATAAAAAGGACACGGCAGATTTGATTAAGTCCATTGTCAATGAGCCGATCATGGATACAGAGGCCGATGAAAATGTTTCTTTGCGTTTTCTTCCCGGTGTGCTGAAGGTGCCTGGGAACCCAGCCATGTCGAGTAATAACTTAAAAGATGACTCCACCTCCACTGCCTCGAAATCCTTAACCATTGACAGTGGGAACAATTCTAAAACCCCAAGCAGTGCTCATAGGCTTGATCGCTTCGTTATTAAGAAAAAAGACTCTAAGTCTGTTAAAACTGAGCAGATGCCATTCAGCCCAGCTCAGGAGAACAGTTCTGAAGGTAAAGAGAAAGAAGTAAGCCTTCAAAGTAGAACTGTGTTGTCTTTAAACGACAAACCTGCGGATGTATCGACCGAGAGTTTCCTCTCCTCTTTCGCCACGGTCAAACCCAAAGAGGAGCCGACCCTGACGGCTGACCTGACAAGTAGCATGGCTGTCCACGCCGGACCTGAAACAACAGAAAACGCCACTTCAAATTCATCTCATGATTCTGTTAAAGACTCTCTCCCCAAAAATAACTTAAGTCTCGCAATCGCTTCAAAGACACCTCCCTTGGGTATTTTGAAGAAAGCTTCAATGGAAAAAGACACGTCTGATTTACAACCACCAGTCAGTACTTCAGAAACCTCTCAACAACCACCTGCACAAGAGTGCAAAGCCATTGAGGACATCCAAGCCATCACCACAATCTCATCCACAGGGAAAAACGAAGGTCTCAAGCCATCCAGAACTCCCGCGTTCAACCCCACCGCTTACAATCCAGCAAGCCAAGGCCCTCCACAATCCCCAGTCTTCCCATCATACCAAACCGGTGCACCTGAACACCAATACCACCCTGCACCACCAGTGCACACTTACCCCCCTCCATCCAACCCTGTCCCCTTCATACACGTTCAACCGCAGGCTCCACCACCCTTCACATTCTCAACCGGTCATCCTCCAATTCAAATATTTCATCAAAGCGATCTTCAAAGTCGCACTATTGCTCCTCCTTGGCCCACTCAACCCGTCCCTCCTCTGGCTCCTCTGGTGACATACGAGAACTCGAGGTTGCATGATTCCACTTTGTCGACCCCTTCATCTGTAAGCAAAGAAGAGAATGCATCTGGGAAACACTTTGGAGACAAGCAGTCTAAACGCTCAGAGGAGACCTACAGGAAGGATGATAGAGACCACTATGATAAACACCATCACAAAAGCCGGCACCACGACAGGGATCGAGAAAAGCACAGGGAAAGAAGCCAAAGTCAAAAAGATCGTCACTCGAAAGATGAGCGGTACGAAAGGTCGAAGGAGAGGCATCACAGTAGTCATCATCGGGACAGGGAGAAACACAGACGGGATTCTGATTACGACAAACACAGGAGGGACTCAAGAGACAGGCGGTCGTGATCTTTATATTTTATACTTTAAACTGTCCTTCCTTAAAATTCTGTTGGACTGTAGAGGAAAGCTATTTATAAATTGCAAAATTAATTGTATAGATTTGAAAACAGGATAGTACACAATTGTTTATTTACAAAAGAAAAATATGTTGGTTTTAATAGTCATTTTCCATGCATCTTTTTAAAGACATATTAACTGCAGCTGATTATAAACATTTACAAGAACTCTGAACTTTATGTTTTGTGTTAAAAACATGGGAAACATCCTATGTATCATGACAATATCTTTGTTTGCTTCACTACTTTCCTTCCGTTCAATTTTTTCTAAATCGCCGGTTTTCTATGTTCCAAGTGACACGTTTCTTTGTACATTTTGGCTCGTCACAAAATAACAGAAATGTGCGTATTTGGCACATTGTGTTTATGTACAGTTCATAAAATGTTTTTATTGTTAGTAAAGAGATGAAAATCTTTGTTTCTTAAAGAGGCTCATTGTTTTTATTACAGATTGGGATTGTAATTAAAGAATGCACACAGGCATTTTCTTGTTCCTGTTCCAGAACAACAAATGACAGCAATCAAAGAAATTACTTAAGGGGGAAAAAGCTTTACTTTAAGGAATACAAGTTAAAGAACCGAAAACACCAACAGCAAATTGTCATCTGTAAACCTTTCATGTAAAACAACTCTGGCAGAGCATAGAAAAAGTGATTATGTAAACATGCAAAAAAAAAATGTTTTGACATCTTTGCACACTGAAAATAATTTTTTTTCTCAGTAAATTTCTTACAGTAAAGAATAAAATGCCTGCGTGCCATGATTATGAAAATGCTGGACATGGTTAAAATTTAAGAGGAAGAGTTGTGTTATCTTTGAAATGGATTATTTAAACTGGTGTAGTTCTTTGTAGTTAGATTTTGACACTGCCCGTGAAAACCAGGTTAATGTTTGATTTCAATCATAAAATTCACTAACATTTTGAAATGGTATTATTAAATGGATAGTTACCCAAAAATTAATATTCTGTCATAAATTGAGGCAATGAGATTTCTGGGGCACCAATGATGGTAGAAAACTAAAAATGTTAGCCAAAGATGACACAAAACTGCTTGTTTTCCTAAATGATTCAGAATATAGTTTTTTTGTATTCCGCAGATTTTTTTATTTACTACGTGTTGTCAAAGATACCTGCCCCAAAAATGTCAGTGACTAACATTCTTCTAAATATTTTTCTCTGTTTTCAATTGAACAAAAATGTGTGAAGATTTGGAAGGGTGTAAAAAATAATGACAGAATTTGAATTTTGGGAAATAAATATAATAACTTATAGCTTAAATATCAATGTTATATTTCTACAGACTGTTCTTTACATTATAATAAATTATTTAACTTGGAGAGTATTAAATCACAGGTTTTACAGGCAGGGTCACAATTGTTCTTTTATCTCTTAAAAATGGTCAGCTTAAAAACACCAGTGTGCTATTCTGTAAAAGTTAACATAATACATTACCAAAACTACTACTATTAATAAACAGAATTCTTCTACCCTTCTCCTGGATAGACATTGACACCTTCACTGCTCTGTAAAAACTGCTGCTGTCTAGTGTCCTGAAACAAGATGACATCTTTGATCCCTCCAACAAACCCTCCATTAAAAAGACCGAATGTAACCAATGACACATCTCTGTTTAATTCAAAACCTCCCAAATAAACTGCACCCCTATAATTTAATGCTACATACTGTTCAAAGGGATCAATGTCTTCAAATATGACTCTTTCCTCATTGACATAAACCTGGATGACAGTTCGGTTGTGAATAATGGACATATAATTCCACCGGTTACAGCAGAACGTGGCATCTCTGTAGACGAGAGGAATGCCAGTCTTTTCGCCAAGATTGACTGAAATCTTGAGGTAACCGTCCTGGAGTCCAACAGCTAGATGATCATTATCTTCACTTTCTGCATTTCCCATCCAGAGAATCAATCCGTTCTCTGATGACGTGGAGAAATTAAATGACACCTGTGTGTAAGTCAGCTTCCTCAAGCTGTACTTCGGGTCCTTGTACTTTAAATAAGAATTACCAACAAACTTGACAGTTTTCAATGTAACCTCCTGGTCACAATAAGTTCCATTCCATCCCAAAACACACAAGCAGGAATATGAAGCAGAGGTTACATTGTGAACACACAGAGAATCGTGTTGGCATGAGCTGTTGACGCAGTAAATGGAGTGCTCGCACCTGGGACCGCTCCACAGTGATGGGCAAATACACCTGAATGAAGAAATCCCCACTGGACGACAGTATCCACCATTCAAACACACTTTATACCCACATGCTGATCCATCCCAGTCACCAACATTGGCTCCATCGACTGCCCCCATCTCTGTCAGGTCAAGGTCATGTCCATTGACTATGACCTCTCGAATGCAGCCCGAAAACCCCACCAGGTTCTTCTCCATTGCACTGGGGGAGACTGTGTTAAAGGAAGACACCCCACCAATGAATATATTTGTGGCAACATCCAGAGTTGTGGTGACTTCTGATGAGTTCCTTGTTACGGTCTTATTATCAAGAGTGAGAAAGCCGAGGTTTCGGTCTCTGCCTGTTTTCAATGTGTGCCATCTCATGCCAGTCAAGTCCACACGATCCTGGGACTGTAACACAATAGTTTCGTTTCCAAGATTGTAACGGAGCTGCACAAATCCAGATGAAAGGGACACGCTAATGAAATCCCCTTTGGAAAAGAGATAAAAAACATAAATGCATAAATATATATCTAAAGTATGTATACAACACATAAACACAGAAATGATGCTCTATGATGTTAACGGTCATTCCTACTAAAAATGTTCCTCTAGTAGAATAATAATAAAGTCTTGTGAGTTTATCACCCTGGTTTACTTTGAGATGCTTATTTAAAAAGCTTGAATCTACTTCAAGATCTGGACACATTTTCTAAAAACGCACAATTTTAAAAATATAAATACACAAATGAAGATATTTTGGTACCCAAACAACATTGGCTCATACAGTCTTCCATTGTTTGGAAAAAAAACATTGAGACATTTCTCAAAATATCTTCTTTTGTGAAGAGTCAAGTAAAGGTTTAAACCATATATGGTTTAAGAATGTTTTCAGATTCCACCTTGCGTTCCACCTTGAATTTTTTCTGCTCTGTGTCATCTCTTTACATAATGAAATACTTCATAAAGTCTTGTGTGTATTAGGTACAGATGCTGTCTCTTACCAGATCGGCTGCTCAGGTAGTGTGCGGTGTAAAACAAAATACCCTCTGGTGAAAGCGTTTGGAACTGCAGCTGCAGATGAGTTCTGTGTCTAACGTTGATTGCAGGAAATGCCATCCAGGACGATTCATTCCCACTGAAGAAGGGATCACTAATAGATACAGCTGGAAATGATTAAGAGTCCCATTAAAAACACATGACAATCTGGTTGAACAAAAACTACTCTGAAGATAATCAACAAGATGAGGTCAGATCATGGCATAACCTTGCTGGCAGAAGCGTCCTACAGAGCCAAGGGGACAGTGGCAGGTGTACCCATCAGGAAGCGGCACACAGGTAGAGCCGCGGGCACAGGAGGGAGGTGGGATGTGTTCTGCATCACAGAACGACACTTTCTCAGAGCAAAGAGCACCTTTCCATCCAAACTCACATTGACAGCTGGAGTGAACATGCCAAAAAAATTCTTTAAAATGTGTTTCACTTGTAAATGTCAGACACCAACATCTTAAGAAACTTACTGAACAGAAGATCCAGAATCCACACAAGTTCCCTCATTCTGACATTTGACCAGACTGCATGGAGAAACACCACACTGACCGACATTACGTCCTGATACTGGCCTGCCCTCTCGCCCGCCTGGGGCATAAAACTTTCCATCTCGTCTTGTCCGAAAGAGCAAATTGAAAATACAGCCTATCAAAAACAGATAAAGTGAGAGAACGCAAAAATGTGCTAAAAGTGATAGTTCTATCCAAAATAAATTTTGTGATCATTTACTCATAGTCTCAAAACACAAAAGAAGATAATTTGAAGAATGTCAGTTATCAAAAACTCTCGATCCCCATTGACTTTGATTGTATGAGGAGAAACATTTTTGGCCACATTTTAAAAAACATCTTCTTTTGCGTCCTGGAGAAGAAAGTCATTTTCTTTCTGATTTATATTTTCACAATTTACATTTTGTTCAAATGTGATATATAAATACATTTTGCTGCTGCTGTTGTCATATTCTGATGTATAGTCACCAGCCCTGTATAACACAAACTGCTTGATTCACAGCTGAAATACTGTGTGTTCCATCAACAAGATATTTAAAATTCTAATATAACCCAGAAAGCAGCTTTTTTCTGTTTAAAACAGCTGTTTTATTAAAAGAGTTTGATAGATGGTTGCACACATATCAAGGTTAACATGTTCAAGCAAATCACACAGCCTGTTCTCTTTACACCTCGCTAGACAGAAGATGCGAGTAACAAGAAGGGATTTCATCACAAGCTGAATCAAGACATCAAATAACACAATAATAAAAATACAGAAAAAACATGACTTGCGTTCCACCTTGAAAGCTCTTCTGGAATCGACTGCCTGCAGGCAACAGCTCAGGTGTGTATTCTTTATATCCACCCACATACAGCTCGCTGAAGGAGTTCAGACCTGTCAGGGGTCCCGGAGATGCACCTGTCCTCTTCTTCTGCCTATCAACCTGTTTAAAATTAAAGGACCCTTTGTGAAATCAACCGTAATGATGCTTTGACATTCCGTTCTGAGATCAGTTTTCATTATTTCATTTCAACATGACAGTCAAACATCAACTCCTCTTTTAATGTCTGGTGCCATAAAAAGAAACGCACCTTCAGCCATCCGTTTCGGAGATCTCTTCCGAAGTGCACGGTGTGAATGCTGCTCCTCAGATTCAGCCGTTCGCTGATGATGTACCCCACACCTGAACCCAGATTATACTTATGAACAATCCTGCCGTTCCTCACCCCCAAGGTCAAGAAGTCATCTCCGCTGACACCTTCGTCAAAATAACACAAAATCCATTTAAGCACACGTTCACCTGGGCCTTACACCTAATTGGTGTCCATCTGCAAAGGCCTCCTTAATTCTTAATTCCAGAAAAGTGATGCTCTAATTCATCCTTTCAATTATCAGTTGATGGTTGCATTCTCATCCTCTCTGATCCCCTCCTTTTGATTTGGTTTCCCAGCACTCCACGCAAGCTCCCCTGACAACTGCTTCATTATTCACAGCACTGTCCCTTTCTCTCATTCCCTCGTTGAATCACCCTAAACTGAAATCCCCAGAGACACTCTCTGAAGTGAGGAAGATTCATGCCCCCTTACGCTTTTATTCGGCTGCCTGTCTTTTGATTAAACATGTTCGTGGCTGTAACGTGTCAGTTAGCTTATGTTGAAGCTGACCTTAAAATAAATTGCCTGCGTCGTCAGAGGAGCCATGGGTGCTTTAGAGGGCTGATTTGTGGATTTTGTTATGGGCAAGACATTGTTGATATTGAATTTGAACAACATTGACTCTTGGTTTGATAATCAGTAATCAAAATATGTAAAGAAACAAACACATTGTAAAAGTTAAGTCTCAGGCAAAGACTTGCAGATTCAGATCATACATTTCAAAAGATTTCTACACAATTATAACTATATTTCCATCCTTGGTTCTTCAAAAGACAGTAAACCATAAAAGTATTTCTGTTTTCAATTACCCAGCCTTTGTCATTTCAAACTTGCATGGCAATCTGTATTTCTGCTGCACACAAAAGATATTTTGAAGAATGCTGCTGAACAAACTGAACAGCAGTTGACTTGACTTCTATTGTAGAGACACAAATAGGTATCGTTGTTGGTTGGTAACATTCTTTAAAATATCTTCCTTTATGTTTTGCAAGCAAGTCATAAAAATGTCTACATTTTTCCATTACATTACATTTGTCAATTACTTTAAATAACTTCTGTTGACAAAAAAAAAACATTGCGCCAAAATATTATTTCCTTTCAGAAAACGTGATTTTTATTTTGAAAAGATATTTTTTAAATGAATCACTAAATAATGAATAAATGCTTTCAATGAGAGTCAATGCATCTTTGCATATAAGTTATATTTACTTTATTTTCTCTATACAATTTACATTCTTCTTTTCTATCTTGTTATGTGTATTTTTGTGTTTTTTAAGTTCTCCTGTGACTACAACAAATTCCTTGTGTATGTGAGAACACCTGGCCCAAAAAAACTGATTCTGATTCTTATTCAAGCATGGATGAATTCCTTCAAAACTGTTCAAAAAGTAGTCTAGTTTATCAGTGGGTATCATTGTTGTTTAGTTGCATTCTTCATAATATCTGGTTTTGTGTCCTGCCAAAGTAAGTCGTATACGTTTTAAATGACAAGAGAGTAAGTAATGACCGAATTTACATTTCTGTCATCCTCACATCCTTTAAAACCCTATAAGTCACTCTCACACAGGAGAACAAGCAAGCATGAGAAAATGGTAAGCACTTCATTTTGATGGGATCTGTCACTTTAAGATCCATCAGACAGCTTTTTCCTCATACCAGCTAATAATATTAATCATCTTTCTCCATTGAGTATGGCGACAATTTGTCTCCCCTGCTGTATTCCAGATGATTACAGCCCTGTTTACAGGAGCTACTCCATTAACATCTCCTAGTCGAGCGATATCATTTCCCAGACTCACTATCTCCATCACGACCTCTCGCACCCCACTGTCGGTGCTGGGAAATTGTTTACCGGCACACTGCTATGAACCTAGACAGTCATTCTATTCCAAGTGCTGAGGGATGTATTGCAATCAAAGAGTACAAAGAAAGACGGGGCGACAAGCAGAAAAGCGTAAGAAAATACTCCCATTTTGACTCACCTTGTCCTTTTTGCCCCGCAAACAGAATGAGGTTGTTTCTCAAAGCCGAGGCATTATTGGCAAAAGTGAGTTTGAGCTGGAATTCATAAAAGTTCCTCATATTAGGAACTGGAGGATAAGCCATGTAAGACGAGTATCCAAATTCATCAAGTCCAGTAAACCTGGGCCGAGTGATGTTGACAGCTGCAAAGAAATGTGGGGTAAACACATATATGAATAAAGAGAAAAATGTCTGTGCCATACAATAATCACATTCATTAATATTTAGAATTTATACTTTCAAAGCACAGAAATGTACACCACTGATGCTATGTTTCAATGTTTAAAACCACTTTTGTAGACAAAAACACTATCAAATATTTTTATTAGATTTCAATTTAAAATGTAAAACACTCATTTTGATGGAATTACAATTATTCTAAAAGGAGAACAGTTATAAAATAACGTTTCATAACTTTTATATTATATTTAGTTTTATCCTTTTTGGAAATAGAAAGATAGGCCACTTAAAACCCTCAGAACATTAAATAATGTATATGTACTAAGAGATGAATTTAAGAGATGATGCCACAAGATGGTGATATTGCATCATACAATTCACAATTTCATATTCCTGTCATTTTTTCATGTTTGGAGAAATGCTGCTGTTATCAGTTATTGTTGTAATCATTTTGTTTCATCACGAATGTAAGTCTCCAAATGTTCCTTAAAAGACATTTTCAAAAACCTAACCATTAGAGTTTGTCAAATAAATGTTTCCTTAAACCAAAATGATTTCAGAAACCAAAATGCTTTAGGCACTTCAATCCATAATGCTTTTGTCCATCCACCACTATCACATAAAATGGCACTACCCAAAGATCTTTCCACCAAAGACTTTGTCTTTATGAAGTGTACAGTCAGCGGAGTCTCTCAGTCGATATTAACAGAACTGAGGTTCTTCTTTCAGCTTCTGCTCTTGAATTATTGATGTTTTATGAAATTGCACATATATTACCTTGTCACGGTTTATTTGCACAGTTCCTAATGAAGAGCTGTATTGATAATGACGAAATGGCTTGATGTGACCCAATGTATATTTCGAACTTTCAATGAGACATGATGACTCTTGTGAAATTCTAAACATATGCTTCTTATTGGTCTTCAATAAATTTAAGGAACATATTCAAAAGGAACTGAATGTTCAAAAATTCTTTAGAAGAACAATTAGAGTTATGTTCATGGCCCAAACTTAACTCCCACTAGATCTAGATTGATCTACTATATATATACAGTGAAGGAAAAAGTATTTTATCACCTGCTGATTTGGTATGTTTGCCAGCTATTAAAGAAGTGATCAGTCTATAATTCAGTGAAAGACAGAAAAGCAACAAAAAAATCTAGAAATGGAAATCTAGAAATGGAAATCCAGAAGTGGCTCGGCCACTCCAAAATCTTTAGGTTTTTCTTTCTGAGCCAACCCTTTGTTGCCCTGGACGCGTGTTTTGGGGGATTGTCATACTTGAAACCCCACCCATGACCCGTCTTTAATGCCCTGGGTGAAGAAAGGAGGTTCTTACTAAAGATTTGACGTTATAAGGTCCCATCCATTGTCCGTTCAAAGCGTTGCAGTTGACCTGACTTCTTAGCAGAATAACACCCGCAAGTAGAATGTTTCCATCTAAATGTTTGAAAGATGGGATGGTGTTCTTGGAGTCATATGCAGCATTCTTCTTACTCCAAGAGCTGGATTTGTTCTCATCTGACCAACACTTACAGTCAGTCCCCGTGAGAATCATTCAGACGTTCAGTGGAAAACTTCCGACAGGCCTGTACATGTGCTTTCCTGAGCAGAGGGACCCTGCGGGGACTGCAGGATTTCAGTCCTTGACAGTGTAGTATGTTACCGATTGTTTTCTTGGTGACTTTAGTCCCAGCTGCCATGAGATCATTGAGAAGATCCTCAAGTGTAGCTCTGGGTTGATTCCTCACTTTTCTAGGATATCTTGCATGCAGCCCCAGGCCGTGGGACATTGACAGTTGTTTTGTGTGACTTCCATTAGGGAATAAATACAACAATTGTTTAGCCTTCTCACCATGCTGCTCAGCGATAGTCTTGTTGCCCATTGCAGCCTTGTGTAGGTCTGCAATGTTGTCCCTGTCTTTCTTGGACAGATCTTTGGTCTTGGCGCTGGTGGAGGGTTTGAAATCTGATTGAGAAATCCTGCTAATTGATAGGGGATCAAATACTTAGTTCACTCATTAGAATGCAAATCAGTTCAAGACTTTTTTGCTGTTATTCTGTCACTAACTGTTCAAATAAACCAAGCTTTACAAATATAGATTGATCATTTTACCGTCATTGGGCAAACATACAAATTCTGCAGGGGTCAATTACTTTTTTCCTTCCCTTTTCCCTAACTGTTCTCGATTATACCCGATTCTTGATTCTTTAATGGGATGTAATTTCATTTAATACAATTAACATACAATAAAAATATGAATTGTTATATTATTAGCCGATAAACAAACACAGACTTGGAAGTTGGGAACTTTGGGCTAGGGAATTGCATTCGATCTACATGTTAATTTACATTACATTACATTTAGTCATTTAGCTAACGCTTTTATTCACAGTTTGTTAGCGTTCTTACAGTAAACAGAACCGTGCTTAAATAATTGTATAGAACCATTATGTTCACACTTTTTGTCAAAATCAACCCAAGATGTCTGACTTATAGCTGTAATTCATATAGGCATAAACAATTTAAATGCTTTTATATTCCAAGTGAAAGCACTGCAGTTTACAGGATGTTTTTTTCCTGCATCAGGTCGTCTGTATTGTACTGCCGCTGTTGCTGGAGGTGTCTTAAGAAACAAGTAAACACAACCTCCAGCTCACTGGCAGTTTATACAGGTGACACATCATCCATTTATTTCAATTCGTTCTAGTCCAAACCCGTTTGTTTGCAATGTTCTTGTGAAATTCAATAGTGCTATTTCAGCTGTGATTGCTGGACTTGGAGATGTTTTTTTTTTTTGATTTCCGTCTGTTTCCTCATACAAACATGGAAAAGAAACAAATAAATAAACAAGCACAGAAAAAATTGCATGCGTGCAAACAGCTTCTTACCTAATCTGTTTGATCCTGAACGCTTCCCACGAGCATCACATTATTCTTTAATCTCCTCATGTAGAGTCAACATACAGAAAATGCATCTCATGATGTTTTGTGTGAGTTTTTTAAACCAGCATGAGTAGTGTAAGTGCTTTAAGGTTTACGTGATGTTAAGCGAGTAAGAGTTTGAATACTGTCTAAATTCCATCATTTCTTTTATCTGTCTTTAATACTTTGAAATCTGGTGGTCCTATTCCAGAAATACATTTAGGTGAACAATGTGACCTAAAATTATTAATGTATAATTTTAAAGTGATTGTTAACAAAAAAATTAAGTTTTGTCATCATTTACTCACCCTTTTGGCATTTGAAACCTGTTTTTTCAACAAAAAATATATTTTAAAGGTAATTTGTTTTTCTTCCATTGAACATAAAATTTTATTATGTACAATAATGCATTTAGAAGAAATTTGATAACCAAGAACACAAAACCACTAATCAAGCGTGCCAAGTGAAGATGTGACAGTTACGAGCAATCTTCAAAATATCTTTTTTTGTTCTGAAGAAAACAAGAATACAGGTTTGAATGACCATACTTTATTAAACCCGTATGACTCAAAAACAATATGTTTTGAAGAATGTTCGTATCAAAAAATGCGGGACAAGCAAGTTCAATGTGATCCAATGGTTTTCTACTACCATTTTTCTTCTTTTATGTTCCGTAGAAGAAAAGAATCGAACAGATTTGAGGGTGAGTAAATGTTAAAACAATGATAATATCTGGGTGAAAGAAACCCTTTCAGCAAAAATTATGTTTTATAATTTTATCTGTGGGGTAAAATTTATTTGCCATATCAGTTTAGTATCATCACACGGACAACAGCTGTATATTTTGCCACTGTCTTTTAGACAATATAAAAATTCTAAATGTAATACATAATATACGGTTTAATCCGGATTAATCCTGATTTATTTGAAGAGGTCCAAAGTTGAATGACTTCCCAGAGGCATTGAGCTCTTGGCTAGTAATCAATACTGACTGATGTTATCTGCTGTTATCAGGCTTGAAATTTAAATGCCGGTCCCACTCGGTGTGACAGTGGGAGATTAGAACACTATTTGGCATCAGCATCTCTGCTGTCTGGTGGAGGGACGTCTGGAAGCCTTGCCTGGCATGCTGTGCCAAGCATCCTTAAACCACGCCACCCAATTAGATTACAACAAAAAAAAGGCAGTACCTCTTCCTTTGAGTGTAGATATGAAAAGCAGATTCCACTTTAGATGCCTTAACACCACCAAAGTATAGCTACCCTTTACATAGTCTCTAAAGCACAATTATATAACAAGATAATTCTTTCATAAATGGAAATTCGGTCTTTATTTACTTACTCTCTCGTCATTTTAAACGTTTATGACTTTCCATCTTTCACAGAACGTAAAATAAGGTATTTTGAAGAAAGTTGATATCCGAGCAGCAGTTGCACTCTTTAACTTCTTTTGTATGGCACAATATAATGCAAGAGAATGGATGACAGTTACCAACATTCTTCAAAAAATGTAGAGCTCTTTTCAAAAATTAAATCAACACCAAATTAAAAATAATCTCTGAATTTACAAAGAACAATATTGATTTTTTTAAGAGTGGTTGTTTAAAATGCCAACAGACCATTTGAACAGGATAAATTGAAAATTAACAAATTGTATGAGTGAGGGAAAACATGTCATATTCATGAAAACTATCAAAATGGATTTAAAGCTTTTATTAAAAAAGAGCTCTTAATACCTTCTTCTGTGTTTTACAGAAGGAAAGGAATACGACTTTAAAACATCATGAGATATTTTGAAGATAGTTAATAACCTAGCAGCAGGAATATCGATTCACTTCTACTGTATGGCACAAACTAATGCAAGTAAATGGGTGTCAGTTACCAACTTCATTCAAAATATCTTCTTTTGTGTTCTGCAGAAGAAAGTTATTCAGGGTTGAAATGTCAAGAGGCAGAGTAAATGACAAATTTAGTTTTTGCGTAAACTATTCCTAAGACAACACCACAAACCAGCACGTTCTGTGACTACGGGTACGTTAAAAATAATTTGCAGGTAGTTTTTTGAAAGCACTCGGTGGACTCACCAACCTGACAAAGGTCAGTGATTTTAGTAAAACCAAGCAATCTCTAGGTCAGGCTGTTCTGTTCAAAACATTCACATGTAAACCTTCAGACTTGGTTTGTCTGTAGTTTGTAGAGCAGTTAGCTCCTTTAATTGCAAGACATTTCGTCTGCTTGCATCAGGCATCAGTTCAACAAAACTCCTGGGAAAACATTTCAATCTATCACCTGTGGGTCTAAGCTCAAAGACGGAGGTGCGCGCACTGGAAACAAACGTCAGATATAATATTATCAAACAAAAGCCTTCCGGCCACATTGGCTTATATGTATCTTACATCATGTTTCCATGGTTATAGGTGTAAAACGGCACCTATGTGCAGAAGTCTGAGGGGAGGCCTACCTTCGTCACAGAGGAGGCCCTGCCTTCCATAGGGGCACAGGCATGCTGCCTCCAGCAGTGTCTGGGGGACGCAGGTGGCGCCGCTCGCACAAGGGTTTTGCTCGCAGCCGGTGAACTGGCACAGCTTGCCGGAGTAGAGGGGGGGACACACACAGAACCAGTTTTCTGTGTCCCTACACACAGGGAACAGAAATAAGAGAAAGAGAGATCGTTAAGACACTGATGAAATGTACCCGTACTGCATCATTAACTTCAGTGGAGTGTGCATAAAGGGCAAAAATTGGGAAGGAAAATGAGGGGCTGGGGCGAAAACATCAAAACAAAAGAGAATATGAATGAGAAAACAAATGTAGTTCACACATTATCATTAAAGGAGTAATTCAGCTAAAAGTGAAAATGCTTATACTATCACCCTTATGAAATTCCAAACATGTATGAGATTTTTTCTTCATCCTAACATATAAAAATCATTGGTTCCCCTTTTACATACTTGTTTGGACGAGGATCCAAACAAAACGAAATTCAATAGGGAATTTTTTTTAAATATATTCCTTTGATTTACACACACAGATTTGATACGTCCAAGAGGGTAAGTGTATGACGAAAAAAATTTCATTAAAGAGATAATTCAGCCATAAGTGAAAATCATTTTATCTCCCTTATCTTGATTAAAAATGAATGAGTTTCTTCCTTTATAAGAAGGTATTTTGAAAAAACAGCAGTCCCCATTTACTTCTAAGGTTCACACACAAATCCAATGCAAGTCGTAAGGGACCAAATGTTTTCTTAACCATCATTCTTTAAATATCTTCCCTCGTGTTTTGCATGAAAAAGAATGTGAAACAGGTTTGAAATGTTAAGAGGGTGTTGACAGAATTTTCATTTAAAGAGATCATTTTGCCAAAGTAAAAGTTCTGTCATCCTTTACTCCCCCTTATAGTAATCCAAACGCCTATTAGTTTCTTTCTACTGCAGAACACGAAAGAAGATATATTGAACACTGTGTTTCCCAAACAACACTGGCCTCCATTGTACATTGTAGACACGAAACCACCGGTACATTTCTCAAAATATCTCCCCAAGGCATACTGTTTACTGGAGAGGTTGTTAATGACAGAATTTTTGGATGAACTATCCTTTTATCAACACAAACCTTTTTTAAAGTTTCAAGTGTGACAGTGGTCCCATTTTCAACATACATATTGGTTACAATTCAATTGCATTCATACCAGCAACTAAGTTAAAGAGCAAAGTAACTAAGAACACAAAGTAATAGCTTAAATCCACAGTTATATGAAAGTAAAAAGTAAGAAATAACGTGTTCATAGATGTAATTGGATTACATAACCGTAATCAAATCAAACATCACAGGTCCATTGAAATAAGAGCAGACCTCTGCTTGAAGGCTATTCACAAATCTAGTTACATTCCGCTGATGTTGATCTAGCCGTGCCGTAACCGAATGATTAGAAGCGTTCTAGCTTATGCCGGACTGCCGAGCTGCAATTTCCCAAACAGGGCTTTTATAATTCCAGCCTTTATCCCCAAGCGAGAGGTAGAGGGTGGGCTAGCATGATAAGCAATATTCAGACAAGAACTTTATAAGCTGCTGAAAGTTGTTTTTCAAAGGTGTAATATCAGATACAGGAAGCAGTGGAGGAATTTGAAATCTATAAATTAATAATGTGTTTTGAGCAGCAGCACAGCGGTAGAAATGAAATATTTACATTGTGTCACTGGGATTTAGAAGCCGTTACTTGGACTGAAACACACACAAATACACCTATGTGACACTCTGAGAAATTCTCACAACCCAGAAAACGTCTGTGCAATTTAAAAACAAACTAATATTTTGCATTAATGTATTTGGGCAGACGGCATATTGAAGCTCAAGCCCTTGGGGAATCAAACCTGTGAGCTCCAGGAACGAATTTAGTTTCATATAAAATTACTGCTATGTATATCAGTTCAAAGAACTGCCTAATAACCTTCCCACTTTAGAAGAGACCAATCAATTGACTTGGGTTGTAGTTTTTTTCATGTGAGCGCCGGATAGCGGGTGGTAACACCACGGCAGACTGTAAGATTATTTCCCCGCGTGATGTAGAACATGCAAACACATCTGTTTTTGTGACTGATTGCCCTTCACCATGCGTGCAAGCTCAGATTGATGCGGGGGAAAATCAGGAGACGCTCTCAGGTGTCTGCTGCTGCATATGGTGAGCTATACGCAACACACGGTATATGATCACAGGAGAGGTGATTACCATACTGAAAAAAACAACAAAATCAAAGTTTTGACATAGCAATGACACACTAAGTGTTTTGGGGTAAATATAACTTGTCTGATTTGAGGTCAGAGTAGTGAACTGCTACTCGAAAAGCTGATTCACAACAAGAAAAAATGCTTACAAAATTTCCTCAAAATGTCAATTTAATCAAAGGTTTTTACTCTACTGACATCACAGATACCAACATTTGGTAGTTTAAAAGCTCATGTGAGGTGTGTCTTGAAGTTTTACAGAATTAGTTATATTTTTAGATTTTTCATAGTCAAGTAAGAGCAATATTCAGGATTGTCACTTCCACAACACTATATATTCTTAATAATATAATATAATATAAAAAGGAAAAAATAGTAACTATTATCTATTATCTATCTACTATAAAGAGCTATAGCTACTTTTCCAATTGTGGGGGTTTTATTCTAAATGGAAAACTTGTGCATAGATAGATTTTTTTCCGAGGTTTTGTCTCAATCATCAGGGGTTTAGTAAAAGATACATGTTGTACTATCACAACGCAACCCATCCATGACGCAAAAAGCATTGGAATTTCTTTTCTACTGTTTTTCAGCAGTGTTGCCCACTTCATCTTTTTTTTCTTGTTTGTACAAGATATCCTTATTTCAGAAGTTATTGCATGGACTCTACTATTCTTTTAAAATATTAAAATACCAATGTGACCCATTAGCTTTTTACTTTTAAAACCCTCACAAGACAAATGTCTTTTGTATACATCATTTTTTTCTACTATGGCAGCCAGTGGTGCCTCTCTGTTGACAGCATTCTTTTAAATATCTTTTTTTTGTGATCAACAGACCGAAGAAATTTATCCAGGTTTGAAGCAACTTGAAAGTAAATCATGACAGAACTTTTGTAAGGGATGAACTAAACCTTAAAAAATCCAGTTGTCAACATTTAAAGTTCATCAAAGTTGTCAAAAACGTGTATTGTTTAAAATTAATGTAAAATTAAACTTTAATTTAAGGTTTTGTTCCACTTCAAATGTTAAATGATGTATATGTTACATTAACCAAATAATTGATCTTCGTAAAAAACAGCACAACTACCAAATTAAAATGATGATTATCAGGTTTGTAACATACAGAATCTTGCCTAGTAAAAAGCTTCTCCTATTACCGATTAACAACGGCAAGTAGCACATAATGATAACCTCACATGCCTTTTTAGTTTTTAAAAGAGAATTTTTTTTCCTGCTTCGAAAAAAAATGCATTCATCGAATCGCTCTTTATGTATATTTAACATAAATAAAAAAACATCCTGGCTGAGCTTTAGAAAAATACCTTCAATATGGTTCACCAAGGTCACCCTCCATTCACTCACACAAGGATGCTGATTTAAATGAACCAAGAGTATTACGCAAGACTACAAAGAGACCAAAGCCAAGAGAGCTTTTTTCTGTGTCTGTGTCAAAATGGGGTGAATTGGCGGTAAACTAAAGACCTCTTTAAAAGATTTACAAAAAAAGCTTTTTCTTTCTGATTCACGTGATGGTCTGAAGGTCTGGTGACATAAGTCTGCAGTAAATTGGGTCAAACGCGCTTCTGAAACGCACACCTCTCCCTGCAGATATAATGAGCTGCCATCACTGGCCGTTTCTGCTGCGAGGAAAGCGAGCTTCTGGAGGCAAACGTGTATGAATAATTTAACAAGGAAAGCGTTTGGCATGTCTATTTAAATAAGCGTGCAGCAAGCCAAGGTAAGAATGCAAAAAGAGAACCATTTCACTGAATGCTACCCGGACAAGTTTCAGAACCTTGTCTGAAACCGGCATCCACGAGGCATCTGGTTTCCCTGGACACAGAATGTAAAAGCCATTTTGTGCTTACAAAGCTCGCAAAACCTTTAATAACATTCTTTGTCTGCATTTTATACCATCAATAGATCATCATGGGATGCATTTTATGCAATACAAACATTTTAACATTGCACACCAAAGATGGGATTTCCAATTCAAAGATTCCAGCTGTACACGTGACACCAGGTTACGGCTCACAGAACCCCGCAAAACGGAGAGGCCGACTCTCCAAACATGCTGTATTGCCTGTTTAGTCGGCCAAGCACTCGATTATACACTTGGGCGGGCGTGACACACTCAGTAAAAGAGTTTAGTGCTCGGCTCAACAGCGAGGTGAATGATGTTCGCTTTACGAGAGCGAAATGAACGGCTGATGTACAGCTGTTCTCTCCTGCCCTCCGCACGCTCTAGCTGTTACCCGACGGAGGTGGGCCGGATTTGTCTGCGAGTCGCAGGATTACAGCCATTACAGCCATGAATCACTGACGGAAGAGAACGCTAGGTTGTGGTCTTAAAACGGCAAACCAGGTACTTCAAAAACCACATCATGTCCAAATTTGCAGCAATATACAGTTACGGACGGTTTAAATGTGCCGGAGAGGAAATGGATGAGGGGAGGCGAGCTAAAACATGGCTTCTGGAGCCGAAAATGGAGACACGGCTCTTAGGAGGGAATAAGTTTAGGAACCATCTGTTGAGAAATAGCGGGCCATCGAACGTTTGGAATGAAACATCCGCTTGTATGGCTATGAACGTTGCATCTAACATTTCTCATCTAGGTTAACTAATTTTATTATTCAGGGCTTTTAGACTGATATATAATTAACTGAAGTACAGTTAGTAATCTTTTGAAGAAAAATGCATCTTTTGTATAAGTGGGGTGTTGGTTTATTCTTAAATTGGATGCTAAGAACTCTAAGCATGAAGTTACATGATAATAAAAACAGTCGCTTTTAGAGACATAAAGGTATAAAAAAAAAGGTATAAAAATAGAATATGATGAAAGAACATATATAGGAAAAAGTCCTTAAAGAACACACTTAAAAAAGAAAAACAGGACCACTTCTGACATTTTTTTTTATTCTTGGTAATTGTCAAACCAATATCCCTTCTTCACAAGCAATTCGTTCCCAAAACAATGAGAGAGCGAGATTCACTTTCGCTCGGGTCTGGAACAATGAAGTGGAATGACAGAAATTTTATTTTTGGTTGAACTATTCAATTAACACGAAAGCAGAAACTGGACTTTTTCATTCCCTCTCAATGGCTCATCACATAAAGGTCAGAGACAGGGCTAATGTACCAAGTTAAGTCTTGCGATATTTTTCAAAAATTCCATTTTCACATATAATGAGTTCACGAGCCTTGACCGGAGCACATGAAAAATGTAGAATGGTCATCTCAGAGGTGGGTTTAGAAAGCAAATCTAATGACTAAATACAGTGTACATGCCTGTATGTTTAAAATGAGATATTCACTAAATTCTGGGAACAGAGATTTCTTGCAATAGAATCACTGTGCTGCTGTATTTAATTTCACAGGAACCCTGACACCGGGATAATACAGCAATTTATTTAATTTCTATTGGAAGATCAGAACAGGTATATTTAGGAATAGCTTTTATGCCTGACAACAAGTCTCATCTTGCAGAAGATTTGCACCCTTACCCTGACTGTCGTTTGAAATTGGATTGAGTCTTGAATCGCTAGAGGCCTAAAGATTTCACCCCTAATCAAAACATGTTTTTAACACAGAAAAGTAAACAACGCAAAGTGCCGACCGAGCTTTAACAAAAAACAAAGCGCATTCACAAACTCTCATCCCTGCAATCAGGCCTGTGATTACTGCTATTTAAAACTCAAGTGAGCATCTCTACAGCATCTGCAGATCATTGGCAATATTTACAAACTCTGGGCTCTGTCAAAGCACTAAACTTAGGCAAAAAATTGTACGTATGCCAAATATTGAAGCGGAAGAGATGATCATGCAAGAATGTAATTGATGAGAATGAATTTACAGCGAGGCAATCTTCAGGTGAAAGTCAAATGTTGTCAGCCTCTCACGGATGTAATTTGATTGATCTTTTTTGTGAATTAGAATAACATCCTCACCATCCAATAAAAAAACAACAATTAAAAGTTGAAATTAAAAAAATATAAGATGTTAACAAAATCATACAAAAGAAACATGTCAAGTTAAATGTATTAATTATTTTAATAATAAAAAAGTATTCCCCAATTATTATTACATAATAAAATGTATATTATTAATAATAAATAATAAATAATAAAGATTATTTTTTTAATTATAAGGAATCACCCTTTATGTTAGTTAGCAAAATATACCCAATAAGAAGTATTAACAAGTGACTTTTAACTTTGTAAACAAAATATTGAATCAGTAGAAAAATATTGTTTTCTCCATTCTCTAAAATACATTTTTCCTTACTTTAACTTAATTTTTTTACTTACATTTCCTATAAAATTTAGGCCAAAGGGAAAGAAAAAGCAGTAAGTCCATTATTTTGTGCGACAATCACAAGTTAAGCTTTAGCGTTCATGTTATCTTTGGGCAAACCCAAGCATCAAGAGGAAATAGTTTTTACTGCTTTTAGTTCATTGCAGAGTATGGTGTTATCAATACCAAGGCAATAGGGGTTTGTTCCCAGGGTTTGTACATACTAACAAAAAGCACAAGCCTGAATGTAACAAAGCGCCTCCTTGATATATAAAGAATAAATGGAGAACCTGCCAACACACAGAGAACATGCAAACTCCACACAGACTCAAAACGGTGACCTCACCATGAGGTGACAGAGTGTGACTCATATCCAATTATAATCTTTTAAATAAAGAGACTTAGACAAGATAGATCAGAGTTATTTGCCAAACATAAAGTATTTAATTGTAAGAGCTGATAAAATCATACCTGACACATGTTCCTCCATTGCGGCAGGGTTGATGCTGACAGACTGCAGAGTCACAGTTCTGAATATTTTGGCCTCTGACTGCTTCACCCACAACATACAGCTCCCTGGAGCCAATCTGTAGTTCAGGGATGCAGCCAATGAATCCAGAGATGTTGGCAGCAGTGTGGTGTAGCACTGAGAAGGATGGTACGCCACCCAGAAACATGGGGCCGAACACCACCTAGGCATATGTTAAAGTGAGAGTTCAGCCAAAAAGAAAACTCTGTCACCCTTTCAAACCTGTATGACCTAGTCAGAACACAAAAGAAGATATTTTGAAGCATGTAAGTAACCGAACAGCATCGGCACCCATTCACTTTCATTAGTTTTGCATTAGAGTTACCAATGTTTGGTTACCAGTTTTCTTTAAAATATCTATTTTAGCTAACTGAAATTTTTGGGTCACTTTAACAAAAAAAAGCACATTCTTTACAATGTATTTAGGAATTTCATTGTCTGAAGTCCTCAAGTTAAGCCTTGCTTTAGAAACAATTTTAAAGTTGGTCAAATTTTCTCTCTTAAACGGTTAAACAAACAAGAACTGGTCATTTTTAAATGTCTAGACCGTTTATGAATGATCTTTTATTATATTCAGGTTTTGAGAGCTCTATGTTTTATATGTTGATATGTGATTATTAGTGCATATCTTCCTAGGATCTCATCAATTACTATTAAAAACACAAAGCCTATTATTTTTTATTCAAAGTGCCTCTCAGATAGTGATATGAAATGTAGTGGTTAACACATTAATAATTGTATTCTTGAGTCATCAACTATAGATAAATGGCTTTAAATGTTCAAAGACAGTATTATTAGTTTAATTAATTACCTTGTTGCTTTGAGTCTTGCCAGATATCTGAAAAACACTCAATTTATTTCCTGACATTTTAATGCCCACCTCCCAGTGTACTCTGATTGGACAAACTGTCTAGTGTACACTTATTGGTCAATTTAGCTTCCAGTTAGTGTATCTTCCCCAGTGATGAGGTGACATCATGTTAATCCAGTTACTTCTGTAACAGCTCTCTGGCTAAACATCACAGCAAAAACCGGATGACTACAATCCTGATGTTTGTTGTACTTCAAATCATCTAATTTCTTTTAAAGATGATAGCTTGCTTAACTATAAACTTTTGAATTTGTAAGCTCAATGATTGTCATAGGTACTAACACAAACAAAATTTAAAAAGTGGTTTAGAATCCGGTACTATTTTAGGTACAAATATCCTTAAACTAGCTCTCAAAAAGCCTACATTAAGATAAAAGATATGTCTTACTAAAAAATATGAATACAACTTAATTTCCAATAGCCAGTAATATAGTTTGGAGAAGTTCTCAAAGTTATGTAGAAGGATACAACAAAGATTCAAAGACAGCAGAAGGTTTACCTTTGACCCAGACTCATTCATGTATCCCTGCTGTCCATTAACGGTTACATTAGCCACCGCTATTTCAATCATACACAGCTGCCCATTGGCACTGGATGGCAATGCATATCTAAAGAGAGAGAAAAAGAACATCAAAAGTGAGGAATAAGACAGAAACAGGGCATGGGAAGGAGGAAAATCTCATTAGATCATGCAGCATTCTCAATAAATCCATTTAAGCATGAAAACTACACAAATTGGTTAGGCGAGTTTTGGGCCTATTAAGGTGCTGGACGGCTAACAGGCTCCGGCACAAAAATCAGCATTACACGAAATAAAATATACAGCGATACATATTATCTTCTGGGGTTCCGTTCGGTACACATCCTTTTCCATTCTGCTAGTCGGATGAGACATTTTCTCAATCATTCCCGACAACTGCTGTCTGCTCAAGAGTTGAAAAACATTTCAATCCTGACACCTAATGCGACAGTAAAACCCACTGAAGGTTCCAGTAATCTCCCCCAGAAGCTTTCAAGCGTGACTTCATCTATATCCTGACATGATCAGAGGAATCACTCTCCAAGAATTCCACGGCTGTGTCCGAAGCTGGGAATAGAGGAAAGATTTCTGCAAGGCACATTTGAATTCGAAGCTTGTGTAACAGAAAAATGTGTCTGTTAATAGGATAATTCATGAACAGTATGTACAGGTACTAGTCAAATAATTAGAATATCTTCAAAAGTTGATTTATATTCTAAATTCCATTCAAGTAGTCAAGCTTTTATAATGTATACATTCATTTCACAACGACTGTTAATTTACAAGTGTTTATTTTGATGATTATGATAGACAACTAATGAATGCGCCAAATTGCGTCATGATCTCTGCATATAAGAATATTTTTTTTAAGTATAAGCATAATCTGCACTCAAAACTTAGTTGGGGATCCTTTTGCGAGAATTTCTACCGCAATGCGTCGTGGTCTGGAGTTGATCAGTCCATGGAACTGCTCAGGAGTTAGGAGAGCCCAGGTTGCTATTGCCGGGAAAATCGCATCATCCTCTGCATAACATGCGTATGGTATGCGTCTGCGTTGACCTTGGACCTCTTAAAACACACACCAGCACCAGCAGATGACATGGCCCCTAAAACCATCACTGACTGAGGAATCTTAACACCGGACCATAACCAACATGGATTCTGTGCCTTTCTTCTCTTCCTCAAGACTCTGGGACCCTGACTTTCAAAGGAAATGCACTATTTACTTTCATCAGAGAACAGTCCGTCATGACATACCAGTGGAGTCAGTCCAGTCCGTCATGTCTTTAGACCAGGTGACAAGCTTCTGACACTGTCTGTTGTTCAAGAATGGCTTGACTCAAGAGTTGAAGCCATGCATATGTCTTTATGTTGTGGTTTTTGAAGCACTGACTCCAGCTGTGGTCCACTCTTTGTGAATCTCCCACACATTTCGAATGGGTTTTGTTTCACAATTCTCTGCTTGGAGCAGTTATCCCTATTGCTGGAACAATTTTTTTCTAACACATCTTTTCCTTTCCCTCGCCTCACCTATTAATTTGTTTGAACACAGATCTCTGTGTACGGCCAGCCTCTTTTGCAATGACCTTTTGTTTCTTGCCCTCCTCGTGCAAGGTGTCTTTTGGACAACCGTCAAATCATTAGTCTTGCCCATGATGGTGTAGCCTACAGACCTAGACTGAGATACCATTTTGAGACCTTTGCAGGTGTTTTGAGTTAATTAGCCAGGTTGGCACCAGGTGTGTTCAATACAGAACCTTTTCACAATATTCTAACTTTCAGAGATACTGAACTTGGGTTTTTTTATTAGTTGTCAGTTATAATCATCAAAATATGATTATGTATGCATAATTGGAATGAAAGTTTCAATTCTTCAATGAAATGAAAGTATTCTAAACATATGAACAGCACATGTATTGCAATAATCACTTCACTTCATTTAGAGGGAGAAATAAGCATTGTTTATCAAATGTGTGCTTGAATTCCACTGTTAAAAAATAAATTATACATATTACAAAGAGTTTTATTTTGTGTATTATTAATAATAATGCATTTAAAAAATTTATTCTATAATAGTTATATTGAATACGTTAAATGTTCACTTCACATTAAGGTCTTAGCTATTTGTTAACATTAATAAGTGCATTAACTGATAATAGCTTACAATAAACAATTTTTTTGATTTTTAGTATTTAGGAAACCTTATTACTGTTAGTTCTCATAAGTACCGTTATTTGTGTAAGTTAACAGGGATAAGTTCCAATTTAAAAAAATGTTCTAGTAAATTCTAAAACTAATGTGGACTAACATAAATAAATTCTACTTTAGTATTGTCCATCGTTTGTGAATCTTTAATGTATATTGTAAAATGTGTAAACTGTCAAAAATGAAACTTGCAGATTGTATTACCATATTTACAAAAATCTTGACTTACTATAAGTTAGACAAAAAAGGTGGTCTAGTGGCGTAGTGGATAAGGCACTGGCTTCCAAAGCCGGAGATTGCAGGTTCTAATCCCATGTGAACTGTAAGGTTTAACCCAGAGGTCTCAGAATTGTAACCATTCTCTTACCGCTTCATTGTCTCCTTGACTATTGTAAGTCGCTTTGGATAAAAGCGTCTGCTAAATGCCTAAATGTAAATGTAAATGTAGACAAAAAAATTGCTGTAAATAAAACTAGGGTTACTTGTCAAACCAATTTTTGAGGGACTTATTCACAAAACGCATTCATTTTCTCGCCATTCATCTCCTTCAAGTTCAACTTAAGCCTTGCTTATTTCAGCACCGGCATTTGATTTCAGCCCATGTTGGGTCCAGGGCAAAAGAGGGTTTTATTCCCTCTCCTTTAATGACCAGATGCGAGCAATCAAGGCGATTGGCCTCATGCTAATGTGAAGCAGCCTGGCGGGACACCTCCCTAAAGGCAATCAAAGCCCTCCAACTTCAGGTAGCACTAATTACCACACTGGGGAAGTTCTAAGAGTCGCTCTGCATACAGATTGACGAATTAATGCCACGATTGGGCCTGCGAGTGAGAAATTTAACATGACTGACAGCCCGGCGCCAAACCTGTACTGCCAATGAATCGCAAGCATAAGGACGCTAGCTGATTCGATTGTTCGTCCGGACTCCTGCGACGACTGTTATATCCTGATATTAGTCCAGGCGCTGGGATGTTATGAGGTACTAATTATTTTAATCATGCCATGATAATCACTTTAGGAGCATTGGACAGCTGTTAGCATTTACAGGGACTTTCATCTGGATCATTGCGTCCTTTAATGAAAGAGAATTGAGTTTTTGTGGGAAATGCAGGAGTCTGTTATGTCACTTGAAGTTCATTGCAATTTAAAGGAGATGATCACTTTTCACCTAACTTAAAGGTGGAATGTGGTATATATGGGCAGAAATCCAATATAATATATATCATCATGTTTTCATTGGTGTATAAAGACTTCCAGAATAAGCGATTCATATCTATATACACTGCAGGTCTTCTTACAGAGGACTTCTTTTGGATTTTGTATATTATTTTTTGATTTGTTGAGTGCAAAATTATTTATTTTAAAGAATGTAGAGAACAAAAGTTTCTGGGGCCATATTTTATTATCACTACTATGGTTGTCAATGGAGTCCAAGAACTGTTTGTTTTCCAACATTCTTCCGAACATCTTTCTCTGAACAAAGAAACTATTACACATTTGGAACAACTAAAGAGTGAGTTATTCATGAAAGACTTCATAAATTAATTTTTGGTTGAACTAGTTAAATGTAAGGTGGCAGACAAGTAAAATAAGCAGTACATACATTCCACTCCCTAAAAGGTCATTTATTTTAGTGATCAAATGTTGGTATTTTTGCAAATCAAATGTAATTTTAGCTTATGTAAGATTTAGAATACAAAAAAAATATTTGTTGAAAAAAACAAATTGAAATTTGAAAAAGTGTATGTAAGGTAAATGATAAGATTATGTATTCAAAATTCCTTTTTTCCATGTAAGAAGAAAGACAGCAAACAACCATCATGTAGGCCATTTAATATTTAAAAAAATACGTTCAAGCAATATTTCGATTTGATTGCATATAGTCAGTTTCTGTGTAGCACACTGACTGTTTATAATTTTTGCTGTCAATTTTCCAGTCTTCTCCAGTCTTGTACTAAAGAGATGAGAAGAACATATAGCACGGTAGTACAATGTCTGCAGCAAAACCTTAGAGTGTTTGTTATGACAGCACAGTGATCTAACCGAGCGCTGGTGACATTCCTTTTCATGAGCTTGTGTGGGCATATGGATGCGGTCCTCAGGGAACATGAATGAGCACTACACTGGCTATTTACAGAGAGAGAAAGGACAATTCAATCATGTAAGAGCCTGTCTTATCTTCCGTTTCTTCTTTAAAAAAGGTAGAAAAATGATCAGTTTGTCCAACTCACACACAAACACATTTGTGTATCTCCCATGATGCAGGTGGATCTCAAGAAAACATACAATAAATGCTCACGGCTGTTTATTACCTAAGCCAGTGTGGTTTCTCGGGTGCTGTGAATGGTTGTTAGGTGCTTGCTTATTGCATTTTAAGGTATAGTTTATTAAAAAATGACCACACTGTCATAATTTACATACTTTCCTTATATTTCAAACTTGCATGACTTTCTTTCTTATGCAAAACACAAAAGATGATATTCTGAAGAATGTTAACAGACATCCTTATACCAGCAATGGTTTTGTCTACATTAAACAGAATTGAATGGGTGCAGCTGCTATTCTGTTACCAACTTCTTCAAAATCTTCAAAATCTTTTGTGTTCTGCAGAGGAAAGAAAGTTTCACAGATGTCAAGAGAGTGAGTAAATGATATTAGAAAGCTGACCTTAAAACGAGATCATCTGAATAACATTTCTCAATATATCTTCTTTAATGTTCCACATTAGATTTTAGGTTTTGGACAATATAAGGGTGAATACATGATGACCAAATTATAAAATTTTAGGTGAACTATCTCTCTCTGAATAATCCCGTTTGAAAAATTAGATCCTTCTTTTGGATCAAAGCCTTTTAATTGTCTGAAATGTCTGGTACCCATTGTGTGTGAAGGTGATTTAAGAAACATCTGAACAAAACCGCACACACATTCTGTGTAACACCTGTTTCATTTAAGAACTCAATATAATTGCATTTCATGCCATAGTTTACTAGACTGGATGCTTGGAGATGCAGAGGCATGCATACCCACTATTGGCAGACAGTATAAAACATGTTAAAATGCTGGCAACAGATGGCAGTAAAACATCATGAAGCTGCCACTCTGCAGAACCACGCGCAAGCACACACACACACACACACACACACACACACACACACACACACACACACACACACACACACACACACACACACACACACACACACACACACACACACACACACACACACAGACACACACACAGACACACACACAGACACACACACAGACACACACACAGACACACACACACACACACACACACACACACACACACACACACACACACACACACACACACACACACACACAGCTGGTTCTTTATTGCTGGATGTGAAAACAAAGCCTGAAATTAGAGAGGATTTTTACTTCATACTACACAGCGAATCCAACACGAGCAGCTACAACAACAAGAAGCAATCTGATGGATTACACAAAAACAGGGTCTATAGATAAACACACATCTGTGTGTCCAATAATTACAATACTGTCATCAGGTCCCACTTATCGATCATATCTATGTCAATATTTCATCATAGCAACCTATGATGTTGGATTGAAGAGCTCTGATCCCACACGCGCTCTTTATGAAGCTGCATCAATGTGTCAGATTCTATGTTAGAGCTGTTGGCAGATCAAGTCGATTCCCTTGATCACTTTCCCCCTGAGACAAAGACAGACGCCGACCCTCAGACTCTGCACTGACGTTTCCGCATTGAAGTGTCAAGCCATTTTTTGCATAACAAGCTGACTTGTACGGGTTCAGTTCTTTTTTCGGGCAGCCTGTGTTCTTAATCATGTATCCAGCTGATTTTTCAGACCAAAATGAGATGTGCACACTACAGCTTCGAGGCGCTCCTCGAGATGAGGTATTTCTGGAGTGGTCTGACTATTTGGTCTGATTAATGACCCCGTGATATCATACGACAAGTTGATTTTCTTTATTATGCTGATTAATGTAATATCGAATGCAGGGATGATGCAGATCGAATGGTTCATCTTTGTTTTTTATTTTGCTTTGTTATAGCACCCAATACTCTTTTGTCAGTTCATCCCAAAATGAAGGTACTGTCGTTATTTACTCATCCTCTTCTCATTTTAAACCTGAACGACTTATTTTCTTCAACAGAATAAAAAGGAAGATATTTTAATGAATGTTGGTAACCAAAACCACAGCGGTACCCAAGCATTGTTTGGTTAACACCATTCTTCAAAATATATTTTTTGGTATTCTGCCAGTTTAAAGTGACAAGAGGGAGGGTAAATATGGATTATGGTTATTTTTGGATGAAGTAAACTTTAAAATAATAAAAAAGACTTTTAGTCAGTACCTTTTTTAGCTTGGTACTGCATTCCAAGATGGTGTCATTTATGAAAATGAAAGTGACCTATTTGTCAGATAAGGTGTCCCATTCCCGAACTGTGACCTTAACATTTAACCCATCCAGTGAGTAGTCACACACACACTCAAGAACCATTAAAGCCGTTAACACACACACCTGGAGCAGTGTGCAACTATCACTGCAGCACCCGGCAGTGAACAGTGGTAAGGTGCCTTGCTGGGACCCATTTCCTACTATTGTATGGACATGCAATGCAATGCAATGGTTGCCAGTTCCAAACATTCTTTAAAACATCTTTTGTGTTCTGCAGAAGAAAGTAAATCATACAGATTTGATACAACAGGAGGGATGGTAAATGATTTCAGAATACATTTTCGGGTGAACCAATACTTTAATTATTTCTCTTCTGGCGCACAAAAGGGTTCTTGCGCTACAGAGTTTTGTTTAAACAAATGTTCTAAATGTGAAAATATACTTATCTAAGTGCAGATATCACCAGGAAATGGCTTGCAGGTACCAACTAAGATCCTTGCCAGTTAAACAAAAGGATATTCTTCTTTAAATGAATCAGGTCTTCAAACGGTTCTGCCCAAACTTTCAATAGGATTTTCTTAAAAACAGAGAACCGCATTGAGCCATTTCATGGGGTCTTAATATGCAGTCTGACTATAAAAATATGCGCAAAATTGAACAATTGTGTAAAGAACTTAAAGAACCAAAACCAACTTCAGCAGCTGCTGTGAATTAAACACAACTGAGGCGAAAATATCTCTAGATCAAAAGCATCGATCCGCAGTGCTGTCGCATTAAAAATGCTTCCTCTCTGCTGAGAAAAAACAGCAGTAGTTCCCTGAAAATAAATGGCATACATTTAAATAATAATATCTACCAGGGACCAGGAAAGTTCATGTGTAATAAAGGATGGAAAGCGATGCTGTGTAATGCAGTGTCCCACTCTTGTTGACCTTTGCCTTCATGTGAATCGAAATGACTCACACGTATGCCCACACACACACAAATGCACGCACACGCAATACGCTTGGAGCAAAGCCAGTGAAGGATTGACAAAATATGCAGATAAATACAGACATGATACCGATAACACACTTGCAGGCTAAACAATACACCACCACCCCAGGTCTTTGACCCAGTTTAACCTGTCTGCCGGAAACTGGTATTAAAACAGATTAACACCGACTCAACACTGTCAAGACTCCGGCAGTACATAAACGAGAATTTAATACATTAAAAACATCGCTTTACATGTGTTCTGAGCATGTCTACTGCTAACAGCATGCGTTCGAAAGAAACAAAAGTGATCTTACTACATAAGGTTTATCTGTCTAGAATAAAAAGAAAAAGAAGGTTGAGCACGCAAAAGGAAAGAGAAGAACCGGACCACTCAGGCACATTCAAACTACGTTCACAAACGATGAATTAATAAGATCAACGTATAAATAAAAGATTGTTCTTCAAGTGAATCGAATACATCAAACATTCACAACCGCACATTATTCCCCTGAAATGGGAGAGGGTAAGAGTAGGAGGTATGAGTTTGAGTCTTCTTTAAAACTTGGAGGCGTTCTTTGATGTCTGCAATCTAGTTCAGCAGTTTGGGAAGACAGATCAAAAAGTTTGGACTACATTATTTCCTCCTCCGTTACTCAGAGCAATGCGCCGATGGTACTCTGGCCCATATACTTGTCACTTGATCTGAATTTATGTGAGATGAGAAACATCAGATGAGATAGAAATGTATTGATCCCAGAGGGGAAATTTGCTTGTCACAATGGCACAGTGTCACGCGGAGCTATGTGCTTTGGACCAGTAACGTTAAAGGGCACAACAGTACAACAGCATCATGGAAAAACAAACACTAAAATGAAGTATATCACAAGGAAACAGTGTCTGTATGATATAAGACACCATACCACAGGATATATGCTATAATTTGGGCCTGACATGTGTTATGCTTGATGGCTGGTTTGAAGTGGAGATGTTGTTGTTTTCCATTATGTGAAATGTAAAACATTAAAAAAGGCATGGTTGTACATACAAAATATATCAAATAAATGCTTTATATGGTGTAAGCATTATATAATGTGTATACTGTATACAGCATGAACATTTTTGTGTGCAGAAGTTATTACAGATGATATACCCCTATTAAAAATCCTGTGTAACACCATTCTCTGGACTCAAACAAAAGTTGAAATACTTATAGCAAGTATTGTACAATAATACATAAAACATAATAAACAAAAAATATAAATTATAGTTGTAAATGAACTAAAGTGCTGATAAATTAATTATTTGCGATGAATATCAATGTCTGTGTTTATACAATGTGTGTATCCGTGTTATTTATTGTAAATGACTTGTTGTGTGTATATTAAAATAAACAAAGTATTACATTTTATAATGTGAGTATTTAGTCTTTTTAGAGTAATTTTATTATGTCATAATTTGTTTTTTATGGTAAATATACTTGACATTATTGTTAGACTGAATTACATTTTAGTGTCTGTCATCTGTAAGTCAGGGAATATGTGTGATATTTAAAAACAAAAATGTAATCATATTAAATAGCAAACTTTTTCTTTAGAACAACAACAATTTATAGTAGTATTGCCCTTAATGTTTTAGTGTTTGAACTATTTTTCACATTCGACCCAATTAGGGATTCATTATTAACAAATTTTAAGTTAAAATATTGTTTCTATTTGCATTAATTTGTGGAAAGTAAAAATTGGAGAAACAGAAAAGAGGCGCTGTATTTTCAGACTACAAAGGAAACAAAATTTAAGACACTGGAATGTAATGAGCACAATTCATCTAAAATGGTAATGAAATTAACATTGCAATGTTTTTTTAAACAGTTGTATACTACACTCCAAGAAACACAGCCTTGGTAAATTAAAAACCTAACAGACAGTTTTGTCCATATTTTACCCAACCGTAAGTTCAAAGCAACACAACATTATTTATCAAAACTGAATCTTCAATAAAAGACTTTCATCAAGACGGTTTTGCATGAATTGACTTTTAACACACAATGTTTGGTTGTAGGGTAGAAATTCACAAGTTATTCAAAAGATACTAAGTACATCGTTTCTAAAGGATTTTAATGTAGGTCTTTAACAGTGATATATCAGGAAAAAAGATGCTGGCACAGTTAAAGTGTATGTGAGCCATTACTTAACTAGTAATAGATAGAGCTGGAATATCCAAAGCCATTGATAACAAACCATGTCTCTGTATTCCTATGCCACATGGCAAAAAACTGTAGAAAGTCTCTAATACAAAACTTATGATTCATATACGATGACTAAAAAGGACAAAACAAAGGTTTAAGTTTGCCAACATTTAAAATTTCTGCTATGACATGCTTGTCAAGTGAAAGGTGATTTACTATTTCCAGGAGCCTTACAAAGTCTGCTTAAGTGCCACTTGGCTGACCTTGAACCTGAACCACACAAAACCTGATCTCATCAGATCTTCACATCTTCTGCAGATCTACACAGAGACAACCTCAAAATTAAGAGGCAATTTTATTGATATAGACAATGTCAGGTGTATTTCAACCAGAAAAGAGCTTTTATCAAATGTCAGTGTTATTAGGGTCAGTGACAGCATGCCTTTATGATTATAACATAAAAGTATAAGGATGATGCTACATCCACATAACTAGACATCAATGAATATGATGACTTTACATATACCACTTTTAAAGTCGTTCACCCCAAAATAAAAATTCTTTCATCGTTTTCTCACCTTTGAGTTTTTTTCCAAATCTGTATAAATTTCCTTGTTCTGGTAAACACAGAGAAATAAATTTAGAACAATGAGAGTAACCGAACAGTTCTCGGGCATCATTGACTACCATAGTAGGAAAAATTACCTGATATTGTTAGGCTCTGTTGAAAAGAAGGTAGGACAACCAAAGGTGCTATATATTTTAACTATAATTGTTGTCCTGCTGGTAGTCAATACAGAACTGTTATGTAATACACATTCTTCCAAATATCTTTCTCTAAGTTCAACCAAACAAATTGGGTTGGAGATTGATATAAATTGAGAGAGGAATTCATGAAATAATTTTCTTTTTTAGGTGGAAATATTCCTTTAATAAGCAAACCTGCCCAGTTGCATTCACATCTTTCACCTGTAAGTTGTAAACGGTTTGCAACCTCCCTGTCCGCACTTGCATTTAAAACTCCGGATGCAATCCTTGTTACATTAAGATGCTTTACAAGTTTTATACACACATTACAACTTTATGAGTAGTTGTATCTCTGGTCCATTCCAACACTTTTGACTATTTCTTTCATGCATAAAGTGCCAAATGCATACACAAACAAAGATATAAAGCAAAACATCCCTGTTATATATCCAGTTTGTAAACTTGATCTTCAGCTCACACTTCCATCTGAAATAATCCGTATCCACTGCGAGCACTGAGAAAGTCCTTTACTCCACAGTATTCAGAATAAGGAGATTTCAATTATTACTCTCAACGCATCTTCATTTAAAATATTATTAGAAATTGATGTATTCACTTCAAAAGGATAACTCAATTTGTAGAACACAGAGAACGCCACAGGAAGGCAGACATTCAGTGGAGTGCAGATGGTACATCCGACGATATCTCCATCCTATCAACCGGAGTATTTTCTCAGACAGTGGGAAGTGACAGAAGGACTGGAACCTTCTCCCAGTCCTTAGAGATGAGACCACTGAGTCAAACAAGACAGAAGGAATATCTAGAGACAGCTGATACAGGCTGTCGGATTGTTAAGTTAGAAGCACTTGGCATCCATACACATCCCCTATGGGAGAAAAGCTGTTCACAAGACCCATCAAATATACAAGCAAAAACAGCACACTAATGGCCGAGCACTGCTGTATGCCTCAGCAAAACCTTATAGCCAAGAAGCAATAAAACGACATACATTTAACGTTTTCTGCCATGATGAAATAAAATCTGAGCGAGAAAATGGTATCAATAAATACTTAATTAATCCCTGTTGCTAAGGATGCCAAACTATTGAATCAACATTTGTGGATAAGTTGCTACAAATATTTAAATAATAAAACAAGACCAAGATGTTGAATTTTGGGGCTTATGGGCTTATAAATACTGTCAAAATAGGTCAATGACGTGGCCAAGTTTCGAAAGGCCAATCTGAAAGTAAAATATGAATAGTATCAATTTCAATTACTTAAGCATTGACAATGTTTGTCATAAAGTCCGACATTTTGAATTAATCGATTTCATTGTATTCTGCCTCTTTCTGTGATGTTTTATTTCACCGGTAAAGCTGCCATCAAGATTTGATAAATTATCTTTGTCTGTGTATTGCAGAAGAAAAAGTGTCAAACCGTTCTGAAAATGACAAGAGGGTGAGCATAGACGACAACATAAAGGTCTTATGCTCTGCAGAGAAAAGAAAATCACACCGTTTTGATTTCCATGGGAGAACCATTGGATACTCCATCCCAGACTAAAACCAAACAATTTGAATTATTGGTCACACCAGGATAAACAGTCTTGTTATGCATCACTTACCCAAAAATGTACAGTAAGTACATGAGAGTTAGCCACCCACAACCATTTCTTCATGCACACTTTATGTAAATTTTATCATAATTGCAAAATGACGTAATGGTTAATGAAAGAAAAATTAACATCCTTAACGGAGGTCAAGAGAATGTTAATTGGCTTTATTTTATTTATGTATGTTGAATATGTATGCATGTCATAGCAGCAATATTACATAAAGTACAGCTTTAATGTCAGTCATGTAACAGTACCATACAGCACATACACATATAGATATATCTATAACCAGAACCAGCCATCAATAACTTCTGCTGTCATTTATAAAGATGGGACATTCAATATTCTGCATTGGAACATATGCACTGAAATGAATTTCTTATTTTATGTGGTAAGGTGGCCCTAAAATAGATATATTTCTAATTCTTTAACATATGACTTTCAAGTATAGATTTGGTAGTTCTAGTCTCGTTCCAAAAGTATTTTGGATTTGACCACTGGTCTTCCTAAAATGAAATCAAGTTCTTTTACCATTTATCATTTGCCAATAATTCCCCATCTAACTAAACAAATAGGTGCACTATGCTCTGGTTTGAATTTTTTCTTTAATATACAATAAAGCAAATCAAAAAACTTTTATTACTCTCACCTTACTGTAACTGGCAACAAGCTGTCATTCCTCGTGTCCTGATAAGCCACTGCACTTAAAATATGAGCAGCACTGCAACCCAATCTGGCAACCAAGCTTCCATTCTGAAGGAACACATGGAGGAAACGGTCTCCCAAATTCTGCTCCCTGGCTGAAAGGGCAGAGGCGACATAAAGAGATGAGGAAGATTTCATTCAGTATGAGCTTACCATAATGAGATTTAGAGATTGACCGTTTCATATGTGGCCAAAAACCTCTTTTAGTCATAATGAATGTCTGCCTGTGGAAGTCACACAAATTTGAGGACACGTATGGGCCCATTAAATACTAATATGTCATAAAATATCCACTTCTTTTAAAATGGATTTCAATAGCTTGCTCACCAAATTCAAAGTAAAAGGATATCTAGAGGCTCTATATTAAGCAACTAAATGACAATCATACTAACTGTCATTTTTCTAATGGCACCTGGTGTAGAGATGGATTTTATAGTGAAATGCATTTTGAAGGCAATATGATTTATTATTTTCATACTTTAAGTTTAATATCCCATTACACGACAAAAGTCACGCACAAATGATACAATCATATACATCATAATGACATCAGTGAGAATCTGGCATGTCTCTTTTTTTTGTAGGGGGTTTGCATGCGCTGAAAATAATGAGGCTGTGCACTAACAATCAAGCAGTACTGTCAGCATCGCAAGCATCTGTCCAACACCTTGTTTTGTTTTCTTATATCATGAACTAGCGCTTTTTCAGGAATAAAAGTCAATGTCTTTCATTGTTGGACAAACTGACAGTGATAGAGGTCCCATTAGTGTTCATGTACACTCGATCTACATTACAATAACCCAATTTAATGATATTAAAATTGTTATAAATTAACTTTTTCTAATTAAGAATTTATATAAGAAAACAAATATGATATATGCATTGTTTACACACTGTGTTCTTCGGTGTGATTACCTTGGGGTGTTCATGGTTAATACACAAAAGAACACAAAAATGTTATAAAAGTAAAGGACCACTTGTTAACATTTTTGGACTTTTACTTTATGCAATTATTAAATCATCTCATTTTAAGACATTATAATATTTTCACATTGTATTTTTTTTTTTTTTTAATGAAAAAAGGTAAAAGTAAGAGATATATTGAGATTTAAATTTGTTTTCTGCTTTACAAGCCAAGAAATCACACTTCCGATAGTTAATTCATACAATTTTTATATAGTGAATCATACAAATTAGAAAAAAGCAATACTGACCTGAAAGAAAATCTTATTAAGACGTATGAATATCATCACATGAATTCAAAAAATGAATCTCCTCTCTTTTTGCTGCAAAATCTAGTTTGACTAGATTTTCATTTCAAACCTGAATTAGTTGCTTTCTTCCAAGGAACACAAAAGAAGATATTAAGAAAAATGTTGGTGCCTAGCAGTCATTTACTTACACTGGTTTCCATACATTGTTGGGTTAATGGATGCAACAGCACTTTGCTCATCAAGTTTGTAAAAAATAACGTTTGTGTTCTGCTGAAGAAGGCTAGTAATACAGGGTTGAAAAGTATTGCAAGCGGAGTAAACAGTGACAACATTTTAATTTCAGGGGGAACTACAATAACAAAGAGAGAAATACAATAATATTTACTATTTCACTTTATTGAAATTCTTATGCTGGACTGCTCAGATTCACATAGTAAATAACATTAAAATTTATTTCTCCAACAAACATAGTTTTTTTTTCAATTTTTAAGTTATTATTTCCATCTGAGCTTGAGACCTCATGCAGATAAACTATCCTCAGTCGAGTCTGTGCATTGCTGTTTGACATATTTGGCAACAACTCCAGCAACTGCAGATGCACTGCATCATCTCCAGCCATCATTTCTTCTTCAATCCTCTCTGTTTCAGGGGAATGGGACTGTAAGGAATGACAAATTACTTAATGTCCCAGTGGTCCTGTTACCCTGCACTGGGTCTACCGGAGCATACGCCCTTTTGTCAGAACCTGTCACCTATTCTGTTCATTCTCTCTCTCTCTCTCCTCAGCTGATAAGTGAAGGCCGTCAGGAGTCTGACGCGGTACTCGGGGGAAGGTTTGTTTGGGGCGGATGAGATGCGGGCCTAATTTTGAGCCATCTCCTGCATTCTGATGCATGTCTTCTGATTAACTGTCTTTGATCTCTAGTTTGTTCGCTGCAGACCTCAGGAGAGCTTGTATTGGGTTGGAGGCTAGTATACATCCAGATTAAAGGCATGGATTCTTCTGCACACCTGATCTGAGTGCTATGATCAACATGCAGCAAAAACACAGGGCCTCGGGAGGATAATTTTGTGACAGGCAAATAAGAAAAGTGGAATTGCTTTTCTGTTTTGCTTGTTTTGGCTTTTTCATTATCAGTCACACACCGGAGGTGTTTTGTTTTTCCATTTTCATTTAGTTTCATAGACACGCTGAGTGTCCAAGTGTCAGAGACTACAACTTAAATTATTGTCAAAATTGTGAATGTACAGTAGACGCTTAAAAATAGACAAACAACTGCACTAGATGAGAAATGTATTGTGATGTAAAGAATAATTTTTACCTATTTAAAGTTGGTAATCTCACTCTCAATAAGGCACTATACAACTTATACAACTATACAACAAAATCTTATGTTTAAAGTGTAATTTTTTCATTATTTACTCACCTTCTTGTCATTATAAACCTATTTAACATTAGAAAGTGTATCAAACAGCATTTACTTTACAGATACTGAATGGGAACACAACCATACCAATTGAACATGTGCCAGTTTTGAACATTTTACCAAATATCTTCCTTTGTTCGTAAAAAAGTCATAAAGTCCTACAGGTTTTAAATGACAAGCGGGAGAGTAAATGATGACAGAAATGTTTGTTGTTGGTTGAACTATCACTTTAAATGTCAATTGCTAGACAATCTATGATAAGTTGAATTAACATGAAATTAAGAACTTCTCAGTATGTCATATGTCTTTAATGTCAACGTAAATTTTATATATTTAATATATATTCATATTCATAATTATTGTGGATTATCATATTATTAATATATTTATACTAATTTCTTTATTGGTTTGACATTTTACAAAACCAAAAACCTTATTTCTAAAAATATTATCTTGAACCTAAGTTTGAAAAAAAATTGGCATTCATCAAAAGTTTACAAACAACTCAATAATAAAGTAGTTACTAATGACGTCCCAGTTTTGTCTGGAAAGCCTTTTAATAAAATCAGTCAGTCTCCATCTCCTAAATGTATGAATCTGTCATAACCCGTATGAGAGTGTGAACCTAGATGCCTTCTACCTGTTATTTAATTTGTTTATTTTTTACATAGCTAATCTAGAAAAGGGATTTCACGAGCACTCTGACAGGTAGAGAGATGAGATAAACACCATCAGATCACCCATGTCAGGTGAGCTGCATATGCACAGCTAATGTGACAGGGTGAAGGGAAAATGACTTTTCTAACATGACATCAAGAGCGATCTTATTCAAAGATGACAGTCTATTCAACGCCACCGGCTTTAGTCTCTGCAATTTATAGACATGAGTCATCTGGCTATCATCTTATTTAAATGTCAGGAGATTGACACTGCTGTTGTTCTGTGTAACATGAGCCATTCTACTCATTTTAAACAAGCATGGAAAAACTTTTTCACAATGGTAAATACAAATATGACACCGTGGCTTTACATCTAAAACTGATAATCAGTTCACACCTTCTAAAGCAAACGGTGGCAACTGTGATGAGTCATGAGAAAAATAACTATATGTCTGTAGAAAAACACAGATGATATCTGCATAATAAAAACAAATAATAAAAAAATATATCTGGCCTGAATATATATTTTAGCTAATTTAAAAATGCATTCTGTTATCATTGTGGTATTGACTGATTTATCATTAATATCAAATGTAGTTTTGTCCAAAAAGATCATAATTTAGATTGGATAAACATATGTTTTTTCACATAGGACAGCAAAAGTTTCGACCTTGACCAATAGAAACAGTATGCAGTGCTTTTAAAATGATTAAAAATAAATGTTTTATCTCAGACACAAAGATGTGTATACAAAGTACTGGCTTTACTACTTGTTTAATTTATCATCAAAAACTGGAATCCATATAATTGTCCGCTTTATTATCTTCTCTGATTGAAATTTATCAATCTTTTAAAATTTTGTTAACAATCTTAACAAAATCGGGGCAAAGGGGTTTCTAACAAAGATATTTTTCTTGACAGGGAATTTGCAAAAATGCAATAGAAAGTTTGTCCAACTTGCAGAACAGTGTAGTCAGAACAAACAAAATTCTGTATTAAATATTAGTATTATAGTTCTTGGTGGCTTCAAAATTGTTGTCATTGGTAGTATTTTTTTGTGTTTAGAGTTGTTTTGTAGTGGGTTTTGATTGTTACTATTGTAGGTTTATGTTCACAATGTTCTCAAAACAGAATAACCAATATGCTCTAAACCAAAGGTCTAAACCATATATAAACAATATATTCGATTATTTCTTAACATAGACACATGTATATTCCCTATTTAAATGTTCCTTTGGGAAACTAGGATTGTTGTGACGACTTCTTACTTGAACATTCTTTGTGGTTGGGTGGACTTCAGTCTCTGTTTGTTAGGTTAAAAAACTTGTGCTTGTGATAGATTGCCTTGGAATTTTAAGTTTACTACTAATTTGACAAGGGTTTATTCAGTTTTTTTTAATTCCATTGAATCATTTTGTCATACGCTTTTATCCAAAGCGACTTACATTATGCTATACATCACTTTCAGTTGTAAAACCCCTAGGATTGAACCCATGACATTGGCGTTGTCAGCGTCACGCTCTAACCACTTAGTTAAAGAAAGTTAACCCAAGGCAGAGAGCATATTTGTTTAGAACACAGTAATTGAAAAGCATCATTTGGCAGCATTTGCCAATTAGCTAATGGGATCAACCATCATAAGTTTAAATGCAGTCTCCAGCACATCTCCTCCTCTGCTCCCATTGATTTCACGAGCAGACATTTGCTCCGTCATTAACGTGTCCTGAGAGACGACTTCATTGCCGGATAAAGAGGTAGTCCTTCCGGCGTTTTTCATTTAGCACAGAGGCTTACGACTTACTCATAATTCAAAGAATATTAAGTGTGTGTGATCTGAAGGTTTCAACTATGTGCTGATGATTTGTTAATACACATTAATAGAGTTTATCAGGTCAAACTTTCGCAACGCTTGGAGGTGAGTGCTTTTCAATAGACCCCTCAGGTTTGAACCATGAGCATGATGTCTGGATAAATCCTTTAACTCTCAAATCAAACTGATTTTATTTTTTCACATACGCTCTGTGTGTATATGTGGGCCTCTAAGTTTGAGGATGTGCTGATAGCCAAGAATTCAAACAAACAAATGCCAATAGTTTGTGATTGGTATATATAATAAAATGTGGAAACTCTTCAGCTAGACATTTTTGAAAAACCTGAAATAGTTTCCATAGCTAATTTAAAACACAAACATCTGATAATAACATAGCCAAATAGAATGCTCGGATAAGTAGTAGTCAACCAATCAGAACCAAATATTCCAGAGTATGGAGTAGTAACAAAACCTCCATAAAGGTCCTTAAAAATATTGGGCTGTTTCTTTAAGAACAGTGTCCTTCACTTTGTTTCATATACTCACAGTAGACAAGTGTTCCATGAGGTGACTTGCTCTTCATCGTCAAATACACGGTCTTGCTGTCCTCAGAGGATTGACTTGCAAAGTGAGTGTCTGACTCAGACAGGGACGACAGAGACGGCAGCTCCAAGAAAGAATTTCCATCAAACTGAGGGAAAAACACAGACGCGTCTGAAAATATAAAGAACAAACACAACAATCATTGCAATTGTGTACAGTCAAATCTAAAACTTAAGAAAACAACATCTTTGCTTTTTCAGGATGAAAGCGCCATCAGAAAGATTGCTTTCCTCTAAGATGTAGCTGAGTAGCTGACCAGAACTTATGTTCATTGTAAAAATCACATCCTTTTCTGCATTTCAACTTATAAAACCAAGTGAAAGCTCCCTTAAATTTTTAGATTGGATTAGATTTGTTATTTGAGTCAATAACTTAAATGATATTAAACCAACTTTTTTTAAAGACATTTTAAAATCTATAGATCTCGAATATTAAAATATATTTAAGTACTTTCTAATCTACAGAGGAAGTGTATATTTTGGTGCCTTATGCTTAATATTTGTACGCCTTTTCAATCTATAATGTTTTAATGATTAAAATAATCGTGCATTGTGACTAAATCACACACATTTCATGTTGTTTGTCACAAGGTTATTAAAGATTTTGAAATAAAACTATAAAACATTTATGTTTATTTAAATCAAATAAACTGCTTGCCTTAATATTATTTTACAAACTTACATTTATAAAAACAAAACATTTTGCTTCAGGAATAAAGTGACTGAGATAAGATTACCTGAAAATAAAACAGACTAAAATACATTTATTGGAAATAGCTACCTATTTATACATAGTACAAAGAGTAAAGCACATTTCAACAATGAAAAAAGCACTCAAAACATTAATAAAATGGAAAAACTTTTATAACTATATGACTAGTAATATACAGTTATATATAGTTATAGAAGAAGTATCCAAATATCCAGAGCATTTAATATAAACTACTGTACACATTCATCATCATTGGGTGACCTTCCAATACTTAAACTGCATAACCTTTTTGCACATTTGGCTTTTAAGATAAAGATTTGAATGTTGAGTGTATTGTCAGGTAAGACCTCCAGCTGAATACGCAGTCAAGAGAAGTAATGTCTGCCATACTCTGATAAGTAGTCTACGAGCAGAGGCAGAAGGATCCTGTCAGGACCTATACCAAAGCAATGTTATCTCCTACAGGGTGACAGGTGACAGTGACTTTGGGGGTAAGTGGAAGGTGGATGTTGCCTGTTATGGTCAGGACCTCTCTGTCGCGGTAATGATCCATTCGCTTCAACACAGAAGCCAATGTATGCTGTGGTACGCTGTCAGGGGGAATGTGACAGGACTTCAATGGTGGGATTTCTCTCTCATAGGGGTCCGTGTTCATATGCATGTAGTAAGAGAAGTGTTTTAAGGTTCTGCTATAACAAATTATAAAATATCCTATTATCTATCCATGTGGATGATGCCAACCTGCAGAGTTTTACTAGAATATAATGCCTACACTAAACAAGCAAAAGATCTCGATTATCCAGCGTGTCTGTTATTGTTATACACGCCAGTGCTGAAGACCCCTGCCCTAGTCTGTAGACACACTGCAAACAACAAACACCATTATTCCTCTGCGCTCCCTGGTCTGCTTACTGTTAAAGATGCAGAGTTATAGATAATGATCCATTATGATCAGGATGATAAAGTGTTTGGGTCTAACAATGTGTCTTTTTGTTTCTTGACTGCTAAACATCAGTCATGAAAATAATGACAGTGAGAAATATCACATTCTTCCAAACATCCCATAAGACTCCGATTAGCCTTCTGACCTTGAGAAACTACATCATTTGTTAGGATAGCACAGATGAACATTCAACATCCTGTTAAAAATTGTAACATTTATATTTTTAGAGACAAATGCGTCACATTTGTCCATGACCTTATGTAAAAGGGTTTGTTTTCTGTAAATACAATAATGCATGTTTAAGCATACAATTATATAAATTACACGACGTATGCCAGAACAGCACTTAATTACTAAAAATACTAATGAAGTGATGGTGAATATAATCACATTTTATTTTGTTACATTTCATAGATGGCTGGCACAAGTTTTATCTCAAGGGGATGGATAGCGCTCGGTGATTGTTTTTTAAAGTATAAATCAAGAAAAAAGGCTGTCTTATACTTTTACTCACATCAGGTTTTGTGAGTCATTAACTTACATTTATTTAATGTTATTCATTTAAATTAAAAGCTTAAAAATTATTTCCAAAATCATTGAATTACCTATGTCATTTTTGTTCCTTAATTTAAGGAAGCTTTTCATTATTTTTTATAGTGTATGTCTTTTTAAATCAACTTTAACATTTTATAGAAATATGACATTTTATAAAAATCGCAAGAATCTATATAAGACAGTGTATATTTTTGGTCCTATAGCTCTCTTTTTCATTGTCCTGCATTTCAATCCTTGATTTTTTAATAATTGACATAATGGGGCTGAATGGCATTAAGTAATAAAAAATTGATCTATATGCAATGTCACATATTTAAATGCATTTAGATAGTAAGCAGACACTGTCTTTCAGAGCTACTTCAATCAAGGTATACACTATATAAGTATATGTCTGTTCTCATTGGGTATCAATCTCAAAACCTTTGCCCCAAAAGATCCAATAAAATATCTTGCACAAAAAACTCATTTTTGTTTCAGGAATGTGGCTTGAAGTCATCCATTTTCAGCAGTCTCTGTAAAGCTGTTTAGCACAACCAGAAGAATGTGTCACACTCGTATACCAGGATTAATCCCGCCTGTTACCCCGGAGAATATTACTCTTCTGCATCCTGCACCCGAAAACCAACAGTGACAATATTCATTGTGCCAAGCGGCAAACTCTAATTTGACTCTGACTAAAGGAAGAGGGGCTGCTCTCTCAAATCCCCAGACTTGTTATTATAATTCTCATCGAAAAACTTTGTCAGCAAGTAAACAGCCTTTGGACTCCGCCCCCTCAGGCCCTCGAAAGGAATGCCATCACAGAGTCTGAGTCTCAAAACGCAGCCAAGCAAATCGAGCAGGTCCCAGCGCTCTACACAGATTGGACCGCAGTCACACTGAAGGAGTCTTTCAACGGCTTTTCGATTCCTCTAACTCAGCAGAAAATAGTGCACACTCTCAGGGATGCTGTTTAAGGGGGAGTTTTACGAGGGTGATGAACCGTGAGATAAGCGCAGATAGTCATGATGGATAGAAGAGGGTAAAAGAAAAGCAAACGCTCAGACGTTGCCATTTCTTTTCGGACATGGCATATGCCACCGCTGCGTTCACAGAGTCGATGAGCGGGACCACAACTACTTTTACTAACCAGTCATATGTGACTGTCAAATTGGTTATTTGGTTGCAAGAGAAGTTATAAAAAACAAGACTTTGTTTTTGGAGGGGGGCATACAGAATAAACATGTTCAAGCAAGTTTCTATTCTTAAAAGAGCTAAAGGCGATGAATATGTGACAGTTAATAACGTACTGTAGATTTGATAAAAATAGACACTAGAGGTTTTAAAACAATTCTGCTTAATATTATATGTATATAATGAGTCTAATTAACGCACAAAATCATCTGTCAACTCATTAACCATATTCTTTAAAGCTGCTTTTTGAAAACTGAGTGTCTAAGGTTATTGTAGTTTACAGATACTCATACTAATAAACATTTCTGTTTATTAAAATCAAATCAAATATTATTAAACAAATGTTACATCAGGAATAAACTTTAGATGCAAAACACAAAGTAAAACAATTAAACTTTACTCTCGAGTGAAATAAAATTAATTATTAATAAACAAAATTATAAATTTGACCTCAGAAATAAACTATGATGTGCTACTATTATTTAAAAAAAACAGAATAATATAAATTTAAATGTGTAGCTCAACAAAAAATAAATATTCTGTCTTAAATTACTCTCTCTCTAGTTGTTCCAAACCTGTATAGATTTCTTTTTTGGTCAAAGTAGAGAAAGAAATTTAAATAAATGCTTGTAACCAAACAGGTTTTAGACCCTATTTACTCACATAGTCAAAAGTTAACCACACGTGTATATATATATATATATATATATATATATATATATATATATATATATATATATGCATACATACATACATACATACATGCATACATACATACATACATACATACATACATACATACATACATACATACATACATACATACATACATACATACATACATACATACATACATACATACATACATACATACATACATACATACATACATACATACATACATACATACATACATACATACATACATACATATATATATATATACATATACATATACATAGTCAATGGGGTCCACAACAGTTTGGTTGTATACAATCTTCAGAAAAAAAATTCTGTAGTAATCAAATCAACGAAGTGTTTACAGATTTTGAACTCAAAGGTGAGCAAATGATGACAGAATTTTTATTTTTGGGTAAACTATCCCTTTAACATGAACCAAGGGCTAAAAAAAGCCTTCCCTATTCATATTAAGGGGTTATAAAATAGTATTTCAAACAAAGTATTTCAGACAATATTATTCTAGCTTTAAATAAAAATAGTAAAATAATATATTAAACTATATATGCATTTTATATTTGCTATATATATATATCAACATAAAATATTATACAAAATTAATTATATACTTGGATAGTCCAGTGGAGAGGAGACAGGAAACACAATTCGAACAAAGAGAGGTGCCGGCAAAGGACGCTTAGGATGAGAATTGAACCCGGATCTGGCCGCAAGTGCACAGCACGTGTTGGCACATAAATCACAAGGCTATTGGTGCTGACTTTTTTTCAAGATTTTTATGGGCGTCTCTCCATCCGTTCTCAATTGTGTCCCGGGGGTCAGTTCTAATATATCAAATATCCCCTGGGCCATTTGCACCCTGCTTACCCAGACCTCATTCCCCGGCCCGAACATAAAACTGACCAAAATTTTAAAACATTGCATTACACAACATTACAGCAGTATAGTTCACATAGCACATACTAACCAAATTTGCTCGCTTAATGCAGGTAGAAAACCAGAGTGACAACCTTAATATGTTGTTGTGGTAAACATAACTATTGTGGCTATCAAATTTAATAAAAGCAAAGTAATGTTCATATAATTATGTTCCATGGCAGGGTTTATTGCTTTGAACCAAGTGATCCGGCCACATTTCTTATCATGTATAAACCAAAGTGTCTGTCAAGGGGCTATGGGAAAAATGTAACATTCGCAAACTTGACTTGTGTGGAGGAAGCTCGGAGGAATTATTTAATACGGTGTCTGCTTGATTATGTGATATTTCCCATGGGAAGTACAAATGAATCAGCCCTGAATATAGCAACCCCCTTGTTTTACATAGTGCCCAGAGGGACAAATAACATTTCAGTGGATTACTTAATTATCTGCAAATTAGCACTTTGAGAACAAATGGCGGAGGTGCCGAGGAAAGGGCGTAAGAGCGCAGAAGTGCTGAGCGAGTTATTGAGATGGGTCACTGTTTCTTTTTATAGAACCGCACAGTCTGTTCCCTTTTAAAAACACATATGAATAAACAATCCAACGAACTGTTGATAAGGTGAAATAGGTCTGCAAGAGATCTGATCTGGAAACTGTCAGACGGTACCACTAAATTCAGAAGCAGATGGACTAAATGACAGACAGCTGTAAATGTCTGAAATACAGCATACGCCATATGTGCAGAGCAGAGTTCCTGCTTCCTTTAGAGACTTCAATGTCAATATTAGCCCCAAAATAAGTTGGAACGCAAGCTGAGCAGTTTTACCCTGGAATATTGTGCCATATTGTGTTATATATATATATATATATATATATATATATATATATATATATATATATATGTGCATATGAGTGTATGTATGTATGTGTGTGTGTGTGTGTGTGTGTGTGTGTGTGTGTGTGTGTGTATAAATGCCCTGACACCAAACCCTGTGTGTAGTATTACTCTTGAGATGTAAGGCACATGTGCATCCGTGGCTCCCAAAGGAGGGCAAGATCTGACCAAGCTGGGAGAAAACGCTGAGACGCAAATAAAGTCATTTCATCTTGATGACAAGTTTGTCATTAGGTACTGTGCTGACATCATACTTTTTTGACTATTCAAATTTTACTTGCATATGTGTGGACAACACATATTTTCTCTTCTTATTTTTGACTATAATGCAAAACTATATACAGTACAGCTGTTGCGAAACCCCTACAGTACACGAATTAAACAAAAACTCTATTCCCATAGTTCCCTTTTTGTTATTTTTTAATTTGATTATTATTTGATGTTTTTTCTTTAACGTGTAAAAAATATGAATATAAAAGTGAGTAAGAGCCCCAAACTTCATTCAGGGATGTACAATCCCGACTAAACCAAAAGCATCTCTGATCTACAGGAAAGCTTCCCCCCCTGCATGGATTGTTATAAATGAAACGGACAAAACTTGACAGCTCATAACAGTCTTTGAATGTCAAGGAACATTGATTTTACAAGCCCACGCATGTGCACACATGCACGAACACATGCACGAACACACGCACGAACACATATACACAAAAAAATTTAATTTCACATTCTGTGATTTAATTACTAAATGAGAGTATGTGATGACATTCTCCTCCATCTAGCTTTTTATTTATTTTTAGAAGATTTTATCTAATTGACTTAATGAAGATTAATGAAGACTTAATGTCAGTATGTGATATTTGTGATTTATGAAGATGATTTTATGTGACTCGTGTTTATGCTTTGTAAAATCTATATATTCATATCATCAGGTTACATCTCCTCAATACACATACACAACGGTTAAAAAGATGAGGTCAAATTAACAGTAAATGCTGTCATAAATTTTTTCTGTTATCTACGTATATGTTTTGATTACAGCATGAATTTGAGATGCACTTCCTTCCTGCAAAATCCATAATTACAGCATAATCTGAGACTTTTTTAAATAGACATTACCTGACCTTCTGTACAAGCCAAGCAACATCATTGCTTTGGCCGATTTGCATTGTTTAAAATGCATTGTCATATTATTAGACTTCTAATCTGCTTGTATCTAGTGGTTCTCTTATTGTACTGTGACACAAAAGCTATTACGACCTTATTATACCCCATCTCTTCCTCCTCACCCTTTTACCCTCAGGATGTTTTGGCATATCTGCTGAGGTTAGCCATTCATCATGCAGAGTAATTGCAAGATGACAAAATTATATTGACAAGGTCTTGCTAACCTATGACTTTTCATTTTTAGAAATCACTGCACTTGTTTACAGCACTATTATAAGCAATACATATTAAAATAAACAATACATTCATAGTGAAAAATGTTATTATTTTAACTGCTTAAATTCTAGCACAGCAAAATCTTAGGTAAAAAAAAATCAAAGCTTGTAACTACATGTGTTTTTTTTAATTCAGTTCAGTTAAATTCTAATTTTTTTGTGTTCACAAGTTTACCAATTCTGCTTTGACGTAAAGTTTAATTCAGTCTGTGCAGATTTTTTAGAATTGTGTAGAAGTCAAACAATTCGCTCTTGTATATGTAAACAAATTTATTTTCATCTACTATCTAGAGCATTCATTTATTCATCTTTAATAGTTATGTTTTTATGGAAACCTTAAGATTTTATTAATATGGATTTTTTGTATCTCAGATCAAACTCTTTCAAATAGCTTCATCTCATCCCAATATTGTCCTTTTCCAACAAAACACACATCACTGAAAGCTTATTAAATTACTGTTCTCAAATTCCCCAAAAATTACATAAGATTCATTTTGTAGTTCAGGGTCACTGATTCTAGAAAAGATATTTTAAAAGCTGTGGCCAACAGAATGAGTTTTGCTGTCTCGTGTCTTAAAAAATATTGAAGAATTTATTCTATGCTTGCGAATGGATATCATGTTTACACAATTAGAAATTTTTTTAAAGTTTTTTTGTGAACAAATGATTATTAATGATTTTATTTTACAGAATATTTTTCAGGAAATACAGATGAATTCCCTTTTATTCTGGAAGGGTGAAGGTATATATTTTCTATTTTTAATTCTGTACTCACAGTTTAATAAAACCATAAGCGGAATTGTCATTCAATGACTTTAACTACTTATAATAATATACCAGGTTTGAATACTGTGTCTAGACCAGACACAGTGAAAATAGGCAAAAAATGGTTTTAAAAGTCAAGTCCTCCTATAAAGCCTATGAAGTGAAAAATATCACAGATGTGAAAAGTGGGTAAAAGGTATTTAAAGCGCAGTTTTCGCACCAGAAATGCACAACCCTTTCATTTGAACGAATATGACTCAAACTGTTTTCAAGCTGCAATAATCATCTACTGCATTCTCAAAACCCAGCCACATTATTTAAAAGCAGATGTATTTATCTTAAACATACAGAAACCAGAGCACATATAACCAATGACTCATCTCGAACTACAGAGATTTAGTCCAATCACATACTTACAAAAATATACATAAATCATAGTTTTTAGCTGTAACGTGACTCAAGCATATCAGTTAAAAAAAGATAAAAACCCTTATATATCAGAAAGGAAGAATACAGACAGCTTCATCTGGAAAGGTTAGGAACTGTCCTTTCCTTTTTCTCCAAGACCTGAACTTATCCGTTCACAAACACATCAATCAATGTCTGGCATGATACAAAAATAGACGACTTAAAAGCAGAATAAATGATTTTTAATTAATTTCCAACGGTGCATTTAACTGCCAAAGCATCTGAACGCCACATCGATTGAGACTTGTAGCTCAGCAAATTAGCTCTTTACCTGAGCATTGACTTATTGACACCGGAGGAAATATGTTGAGTCAGCAGGTGCCGGACTTAAATACAATAAAAAGGAAATTAGCACCGACCTTTGGAAGCACATAAAAATTCTGGGTTTGAAGACAAGGTGCTGATTTTGATAAAAGGAACGTTTTTTGTCAGTTCGGATTTAAGCAAATTGTTAAAATGTGAGATATCCTCCATGGTTGCTCAGCACGAGTGTCAGTCAATACAAGACTTTCCCGTCACCAGAATATAATATCCTTCATGTCTTATCCTGGCATGAGACAGAGGAGGTAAAATGAATCTGAAGAACAAAGGTGACAGGGTCAAGCACTCATTTGTTGCAAGAGCAGATAAAAGGGGCTGGCATTACCGCTTGTGTATATGAAACTTACTTTAATCACATCGTGCATTATTTAAAGAGATCGCTGGTTCAACAAGAGGACAAAGATTCTTACTGTGCACCTGCCACTAGAAATTAAAGTCTGAATTCTTTTATCTGGCCAAACAGTTACCCGGGGACTCTTTCCACCGTTGGGGGTCATCTTCCAAGTTATAGTTGTGATAAAAGAGAAGTGACAAATTTTATGAAGGCTTGAAAGTGTTGTGTATACTTATTTTACTTTCACCTCAAACAAAGGTCACCTTTCTCACACAGACGTCCTGTGAAGTGAAGAGGACAGTCGCAGAGGAAAGATGAAGCCCCGCTGGGGAGGGAGACGGGCCGGCACGATCCACCGTTGAGACATGCCACCTGCTGGCAGAGAGGTGAAGGCGGGGTAGGAGGGGTGAGCTGCCATGCAGGTTTGGTTTCCTCTGGGATGAGCACTGATGGGTCTTCTATCGGGTTTGCTGGGTGGCTTTGATGCCATGGAGATCTAAAGGAAACATGTATGGATACAAGATGGTTTCGATTCAAAATACCGATTTTTATACATTGAATCATTGAAACTCCATTTATAAGTATGTGTAAATAATACATTATTTTTCATGTCTTTTGGAATCACAGCTTTAATGATGTGATGTTTTTTTGTGTTTTAAAGAATGTCAGCAGGGAGTGAGCAATTGCAAATTTTATTTTATCTTAATCTTACATATATGATCAAAGGCATGTCAAGCATGTCCAAATCATTGCTCATGCTCGTCTACAAGCCCCTTGTCCCACTCTCTCTCATTATGCAATTTCCTCTTCCTCTATACAATCTATTGACTGAAAAAACAAACAACTTTGAACCAGTGAGTTATTCAAAAACCAGCATTTTTTCAGCGTTGCTTTTGTTTTCCAAAGTGGTCTATGCAAATCTTATGTTTTGTCTACGTATTTTATATAAAACATTATGTATAATTAGGTTAGGTAAAAAGAGCTAAACATTTAAATTGGACCTATTTAGCACACATAAACCTCTAAATAAGAACTCCATAGTTGTATTAATTGCAAAATCAAGTTCCTTAAATTAATTTGAAAGGTTTCAACTTTTAAATGTTTTTATTGACAGATCATTAATGTAAAAAAAAAGGTTTTGAAAAATATACATGCCAAAACATGCCAAAACAAGAGGCTCCTTCTAGCAATAAAGTGGGTATACTGAAGCAGTTTGCAAGTGATGTGTATTTTAGCAACACCTCTGGAAAAATAAATCCAGTATTGTCCGTCCAAAAAATCATACCACATGCCTGAGAAAAAATATTTCATTCTTCAAAAGGAATCAGGTGGAGATGGAAAATATTGTCAATCTTAGTGTGATTTAGGAATGCATCGTGTTTTAAAAAAGCTATCATAAAACTAATGATGCAAAAGTCAGGTTAATAAATACAATACCACAACCAAACAACTATTTTGTACCTACCAGCTATTGATATCCATAAAGTAAGAAATTTATCAGGTCATGGAACAACTAGAAATCCTCATTCAAATATTAAATCATGGAAAACTATCAGAAACTTTCTTTCTCAATTTCAAACACAACTCTCATCATCAACAGAATAAAAAGAATATAACACAATGAACATTTTCACTTTCTCTCACGCTCATAGATAAGATTCCCTACTGCTCTGTAAAACAGGTCTTGACTTTCTCTCTTCTTAAATGCAAAACACTCAAGTCGGCATGAATGATTGCATTGTCCTTTGGAACAACAACACGCAATGGATAAAGCCAAACTTAAATATCGCAAATATCTCTGTCTTGATTAGCAATTTGCACACAGCACGGCCTTCCAGCACCTGTGTGCTCAATGCTGGAAATTACAGACCGCATGTTTGATACACGGCTGACAGGCGCAGCGTGTCGGCGACGGCATTCTTGAGCCATGAAAAGCACGGGAAATGAAAAAAATGAAAGGAAACTTTGTCGAAGTAAAACAGAAAGCAAAATATCGAGACGCTGGAATTATATTAAATCCTGACAGAAAATCCGGTTCAATTACCTGCAGTTGTCAACATTGTTCCCGGCAATGGCACGGGCCGCACTGATTCCTCCGAGCTTGTTCATTTCCATTATTTCAATGCAGCCGGTGTAGTTGTGGAAAGGCTCAGCTTCCTGGGGGAGGAGGAAACAACAAAGTCTCGAGCAGTTACTTCAGAAGAAAACAGAAAGAATCATCTCAGGCCTGAGGGTGAGACGGAATACAGGTACAAAGAAACACTTCTGGGAAAGGAACGAATTGTACAACAAAGTATCAGAATTTAAAGGAACAGTTCTTTCGAAAATGAAAATCTGTCATTATTTACCCACCCTGGTGCCTTTCAGAACGTCATATGAGTCTATTTGTCCAAAAGTAGATATTTTAGAGGCATCTCAAGCTAGTCACAGGTTCACAGAGAGGAAGGGCTCTCTTACTCGGTTAAGATTGTTTAAAAATTATGCCATTTGTGCTTTGGATGTCACATGATTTTCTTATTTAACGGCAAAAACTGTACAGTGAGTTTCCAAAAATGTGTTTAAAGTGTACAGAAGGGAATAAGTAGTTTCTTTTAGGAGGCAAACTTTTCTTTTGAAGCATTCCACGTATTTACATGGCACCTATCATGGACAAAAAACATTTCTAAACAGTACACTTGCCAAATACATTTTTTTAATTAATAAAGTTGATAGTCAGAAATGGCTTATAGAGCTTTGCATAATATGAAAGAAGTTGTATTGGCCACAAAATAAATGGCTATGTTAAAAAAGACGCGTTCATAAATTTTTTCTTCTATTAGTTGCTGAAGTGCCAATGACCTGCTTCAAGCAGACTTCAGGAGAAATGAAAACGATGTCCGTTAGCGTCTCAACGTTTGTGTGGACCTCGACAGCTCTTTGAAAACCTCTTAACCAGTTTTTCAATAACCTGGATATTATGTCCATTTAAATTTCATTTACAGTCGTAGGGAACATAATTTACAGTTTTTCTGATTTTCTTTTTTTAGAAATATGTTCAAGTAACAACATTTCTGCCAAATTTTAAACAAATTTATTATTTATATTTGCAATAATTTGCAAATACTGTAAAAAAAATTCCTAACAAGCTATACCACAGTATTTGTATTAATATTTAGGAAAAGTTGCAACAATAACCAGGATTTTTATCACACTTTATGAGTCTTATCATGCTGTAAGTCTTTTATACTGTTGAATGACTTTGTAAATCCTAATGGTGTGATTTTGTTAAAATAAAAAAGAGAAACTAGACGGAAATAGCCACAATACAAATTAAAATGCATATTAAATGGTATTTGGAATGGTCCGTTTATCTTTCAGTTTTAACAATCTTTTTTGTGACTCAACTATGGCCAAAGCATGTGTTTAAAAAGCATTTTTTTGGTAAGGATGGACGGACCCACCATCAAAATATTCCATGATACTGCCAAGATGCCCATGACTGGAAACCCTTTTAGTTTTTCTACCAAATAATTCATTTAAAAAAAACATTTCATAATTTTTTCTTCAAGATTGGTCTCTTGACATTCCCTCACACAGAGGCTTCTCTCACCTTACAGTGTGAATAATGCAGGGGAAGACCTCCTATAAAAAGACGATGGGTCTTCTGTAAGTTCAAAGGTAATGTGTATATGCCCTGGTTGCTCCTGAAAGTGCCAAATCCAACCAAAGTAACTTCAGCTTCACATGGAGCGAGATGTTGTCTGTGGAAAACAAAGATCATCAGCGACACATAGACCAAATGTCCTCCATTTTGTTACTTGGCCAGTCTATTCCGCTGTATCTATTTACCTAATGGTCGTAAATATGGGCAATTAATGATGTTTAGAATTAATACCGCAGACGAATTTGAAAGTAATTCAGTTTATGCTAATAAGACACATTTTCTTTGCCTTGAGGAGAAGACAATTACTTTAAAAGCCAAGCACCCCTAATGTTCGTTTTATCTGTTATTATTTTCCGCTTATTTAATATTCAGACCAAAAACAGGTTATGCCGAATGACTCCTAATGATCCCGTTGTTTCCATGGATACACCAGATACAGGAAAGCATTCAGAGGTAAAAGGGTCCACTATGAATTCATTAGACAGCAACGCATTTAAAATATCATGGTTAGGTTTTCAGAACAAAAACAAAACTAATGGTTTGGGTGTCAATTAAGAACATATCTATCCAGATCTGAACTTTTCCTCATATAAGAAGACAACCTTTGATGTAAAGCTTTCCAATGAAGGAGAGGTTCAATTGCAATAGCTGAAATTTCTTTAAATAGTTTTATAAAAAAATCTGTCATTAAATCAAGACAAGCAACCACCAGCAAAACAAATGATTTCTTAAGCTCAAGGGCATCTTTCACCTGCAGCTCATCAATTCTTATTTCCTCCTCGTTTTATGTGTCTCGGACAGACTGTTCCGGAGACGTACCCAAGTCTTGGGACTTTTCCAAAGCTTTTTCAGCGCTTCCAAACAACAGGGGAGGAAAGATAATTACCTCAGTGTGGATTCTGGGCTAACTACGTGCAGCTGGAGGATTGGCCTACAGATGCCCGGCTCATAATGGCAGTATTCCCTCCCTCCCCGACCCTGAGATGATACTTCTGCTTTTCTTGAGGTTCGGGAAGACAATTTTGACTGATTTGTTAAGCCTAGAAATCGAAGACGGAGAGGTTTTGCTTCCTTGGCCTCCCCGGGAGGGCGCACCTCAGAGTCCTCAGCGTCCCCTCTTTGAAGCAGCCGGAGAGGCCGTTAATTTAGACGAGCTCTGACAGGGACGCCTGGATGCTCGCCAGAGAGGAATCGGTCCCCATTGAGTCCTAAAGCAGACAGTTCCACAGTGGGACACACAGAAACCGCTCTTCTTACTTAAAAGCCTGTGATAAACCGCAAGGCTTGGTCACAAGAGATTGTGCGAGTGGGACTGAAGGGTCATGTAAACCAATTTATCTATTTAAAACAATTAAAATAACTTAAGATTTACCCAAGAAGATTTTTTGAAGAATGCTGGGATCTGGTACCCATTCTCTTGTTTTGTGTACATACAATAGAACTAAATCGGTGCATTCTTCAAAATATCTCCTTTTGTATTCTGCAGTAGTAAGAAAGTCTTACAGGTTTGAAACACCAGAGGGTGGGTAAATTACACAATTTCATTCTTAGGTGAACTATCATTTTGGGTTGGTGACTTGAAAGTTTCCCAGCACATACAGAGATGGTCTTTTAATCCGGCTTTTTCATCTTTGTTTTGACAACTCTCTCACACTTGAAGTCTTGATAGCTGGCACAAAAATAATGATTTTGCAGCTGGTGCATCATCTTGGAAGCTTTTCAAAATCTCTATAAAAAAACTGAAAGAAACCATCTGATGCGCAGAAGATGGGAACGTCCACATGTGAAGAGGCTGCGGCATCTCTCAGCGACTCTGAATCTGATCAAATCCTTCAATGTCTGTGTGACCATGCATCTCACTCTCTGCTGAATCATAGGAAAAAACAAACCTAATGGATTCAACGAACTGTGTGGATTGTGCTTTCAAACACAAAATATCTTTCAGCAATCTTACTGCTTTCAGTATAAATAGCCAAGACTAACAAATATATAATGATATAATCATGGAAACCTACAGCTCTGCACTTTTTGTAAGTCTTCTATATTTATCACAGCTAAATTGAATTCTATCATCAGCTAGTTTTCAGAAATATATATGCGCTGAACTACCGATAAAGAGAGAAAAACAGCAACAAGAAAATTGTTTAAGTTGCACTCAACGTTCTAAAAGAAAAAAAACTGCAATTAAGATGTTAAATAATTTCACCCCCCAAAAATACAATTTACTTACCTGTATGACTTTTGTTTACAGAACACAAAAGAAGATATTTTAAAGAATGTTAGTCACAGGCTACCATTCAGTTGCATTAGTTGTTTGTCCAGACAGTGGAAGTGTATGGGTGCCACTGCGATTCGGTTACTTTCTTCTGCTAAACACAGAAGAAGATGTTTTGAAAAAATGAACCGAACACCAGTGTGACCCATCCACTTTCACTATCTTGCCCAACATTCTTCAATATAATGTATTTTCTTACAGGTAAGTAAATGATGAAATAAGAAATATTTTGAAGAATGTTGGTAAGTGGCACATGTTGATTTGGTTCTATTTCAAGAGATGGGTGATGAAAAGGTGCCGCTGCTATTTGGATTTTTTTCCAAAAAATCTTTCTTTTGTGTTCTGCAGAAGAAAGTAACCAAACAACAGTGGCACCATACACTTCTTCTGTCTGGACACAGAACCAATACAAGCAAACGGTCCCAGTTACCAACATTCTTCAAAATATCTTCTTTAGTGTTCTGAAGAAGTAGGAATGTCACAAAGGTTGGAAATGACAAGAGTGTGAGTAAATTAATGTGGAACTATCGCTTTGGTTTCATGTGACATGTAAATTTGTGGATAAGCTACAAAAGCTGATGATATGATTTTTTTTCATCTGTGTTGAAACTGTGAGCATTTGATTGATTTTTATTCTCTACTCTACTTTAAACTGTTTAAAGACGAAGATTAAGACCTTTTACCTTAAAAACACCACATATTCATTCCCATCAGCAACCTGCTGTGTTGTATTGATTCTCTGAACTTTCTCCTTCTGGTTACACGAAAAATCATACTGAAGGGAGGAAAGATATATATCAGGTCTTTCCATATAATTACTTTCTACCAAATTCAGTGAACCGTTTAATTCAACGCCTAATGGTTGAATTAGCTTTAAAAACAGAAACTCATATGTCTTACTACCTGAAGCGTTCCACTGGAAACATAGAGTTTGATGAAAAAGTCACCCGTGGGCATACTGCCCTGATCCAAATACAGCAGCGTTCCTTCTTTTGCTTCAGTTTGGAATCTTACTGTGAGGCTAAACACAGCACTGAGTTCAATGCCCTCAAACTCCAGAAAGAAATTCCCAGAATATCTCCCAAAGATACTATCTGCAGAGGAAAAAATACAGAGAGTTATACAGAGAAAGAAACTGTGGCAATGCAACTAAACAGAAATAAAATTTACATACACCGTATTAAATTTACATATATCAAGATTTGCTTCATCATACAGCTAGGTAAACAAAAACAACATTTTAATACAATATGATTATATTTAATACAATAATGTTTCATCCTGAGTGAAAGAAAATAGGTTCATGCAACAGTGAATTGTAATGAGTATAAACATCACAGACGTACTGTTGCGTGTCACTCAAAAAAGAGTGGAGAACCCGTATTAATATAATGCAGTGCTGAGAAAATATCAAACTATATATTTTTGATATCTAAGCCATGTTTTCACATTGCACTTGAGTCAATCAGGATATGGAGCGACCTTTATTCTAAATAAACTCTGCAGGGATAAAGGAGAACTAATTCTCAGATAGAGGTACAACTTTTATAGACATTTTTACATTTAAACATTTTTTCATGTTTAAAGCAACTTTAATTTCGAGTTTGTCACTGCATCTTACAATAATAGACTTACCAAAAGAAGAGGAACTATACATTATTTACACAATGTGGAACATAAAAGAGACATTCTATAAGTTATAAAAACAGTATTAATTTTATGATAATAATACAACTATCATAGAAAATTAGATTTTGCTTATGTTGGTGTATTGCCTAGGTGGAATTATAAAAAAGTATTTTGTTCAAAAATAAAAATTTTGTTATCACTAATCCTCTTAACGTGTCAAACCTGCATTGCTGTCTTTCTTCTGCTGAACACACAAAAAATATTTTAAAGAATTTTTAGATATGGCGAACATTCACTTGCATTAGTTTTGTGTTTTTACAATGTAATGAATCTTTGCCTTAATGTATGGTTACCAGAATTCTTCAAAATATTTTATTTTATGTTTGTGGGAGGAAAAAAAATCACAGGCTTGAATTTACAATAGGATAAGTAATCTACAGAATATGAATTTTTGGATGAACTCTCCCTTTATTCTGATAGAAGACATTTTTCAGGGGAGATTCTTGGCATAAACTGTGCTTTCATTTGAGAGGACTCCTATGATCCATGTCTTTCATTTTAAAGCCCTTTAATGATAAGTGGGCCTAGTACCATAAGTTCTTTCTTGCTGGAAAACGATCAAAGCTACAACTCCTTGAGTGACCCAATACATGTTACGGCTTGCATTTAAAAGGACATCATTTGGTAAATAGTTAATGTGGGGACTGGAGAATAATTCTCAAGAGACATTCTGTCTCAATTAGTGACAATATGGACAGAGTCTATTCTAATCTATTACTGCCATCAATGAAATCCACCACTGTTTATCATCTTACATCCTTTCTACTTAAGTATCATCTCATCTAAAGAATTATATAATAACCATTTGAAAGGTTGCAGTCTTCTAAGGTGACAAGTATATACGTAAATATAAGCATTGTGCTAGTGATCATACCTTAAGCACAGACTTATATTAAAGCTTACAAAATATTGTTTTACCTTAATCATTTTTTTAGTTATTACTCTTACAAAAAAGTTAATATTATTAGTTAATATAAAAAGGTAACGAAAAGATAAAGATAAAAGTTAACAACTTTTTATAAAAGTTACATTTCCCAAAACACTTCCAAAGAAAATAAACACAATATCGCAGGAGTGGTCTTCAAGGGACGGAAAAGAATGCACGTCACTCTTCTCTTCATCAAGCTATACTTGGCTCCCCATAGCCGCTTGCATTAAATTCAAAGGTCTCTTCATAGGCTACCAGATCCACAAAGGTACAGCCCCCCAACTGTCTTCGCTTGCTGATACACACGTATGTGCCCTTTAGAGCTCTGTGCTGTTTCAAGCAACGTCTTGAAGCATCGTTCTAAAAGTGTACGAATTCGCTCCCTTGGATCTTCTCTGCATCGGTTTCTCGATAGTGAAACGATCTGCCCATTACAACACGTTTGGCAGACTCTATCTCTAAAAAACAGTTAAAAACTCATCTTTTCCATCTACAACTAACCCACTAAAAACTTCTCTCCTTACCCACTCACTCTTATACTCTTATAAAAACACTTTTTTTCTAAACACCTTTTCTCTGTCAAACTTGGTAACTGTTATTAGTACTTTTTCACCTATTACCATGACTGCCATTTACCGCATCATTGTCTCCTTGATTCTTAAAAAGTGGCTATGGATAAAATGCCTAAACGTACATTTATTATAATGTACATTGGGGTTTAATATAAACAATTTATAATAGATTTACAGCAGATATCCTAAAAAATGATCTCTTGTTATAAGGCTAAATATATCCACCAGTCGCTTCCTTTACTTTGACAAGAGGACAGCTTAAGTAAAAACGTCCAATTTTACCCGTAATCCCCAAAACCTGTACTATCAGCTATTTTGGCCCTGTATCATAGGTCTCAGTACAGAAGACTACAGTAACCACCTGACGCCCGCGTCATCACACCCTCGGCAAACAAACACATAGCGTATAAACCCCTGTAGGACAGCAAAAAGAGAGATTGTGACAGTCTCTATGAGAAAAATTATACCAGCTTATTACATGCCTCATTTTAAGCCATGATATCCCCACTCTCTGTCATCCGTATCAGTCGGCAATTACGGGACATTTTCAGAAGTACTTCCACCCTTTTTGAGATCATTTAGGGTACTGATGCGGACAAACTTAAAAGACCGATTCTGACTTGAGCAATTTGGCCCGGGCATTAGCGTTGGGCTGAAGTTAATGCCCTTCAATCTCCTTCGAAGGGTCTCGCCTCAGGGTGTTTTGCAATGAAACGCACTCCATAATGTGCCTTTTGTATTTTTCTCAGTGACTGACCCATGCTATCCCAAAAAAAGAGCACACATTTCGTGATTGACGTCAAGATTAATGGATTTACGGCAGACGGAACCTCTACAAATATTTCCTTGACTTTGAATCTTTTTAAGGCAGACGTCTTCTAATCCGCTGTTGAGGGACTGTCGGGCCTTCGCAGAGCAGGAATAATAGAAATATCCTCTCGCCTTCACTAGTCCTGCACAACATAACATCACAAACATTTTCGAATAAAACCTGCACCTGTGAGAATGAAGACAGAAAAACCCACGGTTTCCTTTTTAATGATGCAGGGCAACTGCAGAGCATCTACCTTCTCCCTCCTCAGGTGTTTCATGCAGGGTTACCGGCTCTGATGATAGAAAATGAGTCCTGTGAGACTGAGCCATTCATTAATTTGAGATGCTTGTTTGGATTGATATAAGGCTTTAACGCTGCCGGGAGGCAAACACATGGCTCATTATCAGTTAACTCCAGCTACATCCCTTTTGAAATCTCTAATTCATCCTCTACCTTCCATGTGGACGCTCTGGCTGCGGTCTCGCTTTTTTAATATTGAAATGGTTTAAACTGGTCAGTTGGGACACGTGACTGCAAGCTCGTTCTGTGGTTATTATCGACTCTTTTCACACTACAGATATAGGAAATCTCTAACGTAAAACTCTTGCTGTATAAAATAATTCTGCAGTGTAGTTACTGCTAATGTTTGGGAAATGCTGACTGTGCTGGGTCTCTGCCAGTTGCGCTGATGAGCACTATTATGGGATGTATAAATATGGATCTCTGGAAAGGAAAGACCAAGTGAGAAAGTGGTTTTCTTATGGTCATGTGAACATATGCTCACAATGTTGTTCAATTTAAAAACGAAAATATATACTTCCGTCATAAAAAAATGCTGAATATTTTTAGTGGTGTTTTCCAGAGAACCTTAGTATTATATAACATTATAATATCTGTTTTATTTAAAATTATAAAAACCCATAAATGTATAAAAGAGGGCTAAAATGGTACCTTTTTTGTATCTTTTGTATTAATCTTTGAGGTTCCCTTTTTTGTTCCTATACAACACATTAAATATTGTACTCTTTTTCATTGTTCTATCCTAAGGATCTATTGTTTAGAAGTTCAATATATTATAATATTATGGTTGCCAAACGTCACCTGTACCTTTGAAGGTGCAGAATAAGCTTTAAAGTTTGTCATCATATACTCTTGACATTTAAAACTGGTATGATTTTCTTCTTTTCTGCAGAAAAAAGACATTTAAAAAAATGTTGGTAACCAAACAGCCATAACCAATGCAAGTGGTACCTGTCCTCTGTTTTTGATCAAGATATCTTCTTTTGTGTTCTGATTAGGAGTGAAATTCATACAGTATGAATTTAATTCATAACCTATCACATTAAGGAACAATTACGTACCCAAAAAGGTCCAACGTTATACTATGTTTTGTAAACCTCAAAGGTACAAAGGTACAATTTTTATTTGTTTTTTTATATTTCTTTTATTTATAATCATACTATAATCATACCTCATATAAGGAGTAAATATTTACATCAATGATGTAAATATTTACTCCTTATATCCACATACAAATTAATTCAAAACAATATATATCGCACAAAGGCAATATGTCAGTCACAAATATACACAGAAAACCATAACATAAGAACGAAAATAGGCCAACAGAAAATAAGACAGTCATTACATAAAGTCTCAGATTTATAAAGCCCATAACTCATGTTAATGAGATACAGATTGAACAGATTGAAACCATGATGAATAATTCAATGCTGGTTATGCAAATAAATTAATGATCATTTTCCTTTATTGTCATCTGATTTATGCCCTGTCTGTGTACCACCGTAGTCATCCTTTGTAGTTTACACCACAGAACAAGGTATATAGACTGACAACAGTTGGAATGACCCAATAGAATCTATGGTAGTATTGTTTTAGCACTCGTTTCACTGAGGGAATTTTCCAAATGACTGCGAGTACATGCGCTGAATTTTGAGCTCAGTACAATTTGCACATCACATCAAATACTGCATTACTTATCTCATTCTAAATGAACTCTTAAAAGTTATTCAACAAGACCATCTTTGAGAACTAAGTTGCGTGAACTTTACCACATGTGGTTCAAAACAACCGCATTTCCCAAGAAAGACAGCAAGAGACCACCCTGAGCCTTGCTTTTTCATTTTGTTTCTCTTCAAAATATGAAGGAATTACAAATGAACTCCCAATCGTATCGCGGTTTCTTCGCATTACCGAAGTGTTGCATCAACCATTTGTCCATGATGCATGCACAAAGATTCGCCAAAATCAGCGTGACCCGACTGCCATTACCAGCTGCCTTTAAAACTGAAAATATCAAAGAGGATTTTAAACTATCTTTTTCTTTTTTAACTAAATAAGTATTTTACACTCAGTCTTTTAGGAACACGGCAGACATGAACTGATTTAACGCAAGTTTGGGCTTTACCTATTTATTAGCTGGCATGATTTCAAACTAGTCCTTTTGCATAAAATAGTTAGTAAAAGTCAATATTTTGGAAGAACAAAATTGTAAAAATAATGCAGGTTCAAAGGGAAGAACCTATTTTTAGGACCTTTTACCAACCTGGTTAGTAAAAGAACCAACCTGGTCGGTAAAGCAGTAAAAACAACAACATTTTCATTAGAATATATTGAAAAAAACATAGAAATAAATAAAATAACAAAATATTTACTTTTTTCATTACAAAACTAAAAACTTTGAAAACATTTTTTTTCATTTTTTTGTGTTTTTATAGTTGAGTTACAGAATATTGAATAAACAACAGTTAGTCACAAAAAAGTGAAGTATCATTTAAAAAGCTGTACTGTTGATAAAAGGCCATAGAATATTTCTGAAAATTTAGAAACAGACTGCTGTTAAGTTATTATATATTATTCCAAAATGTGGAAAAATATGATTAGGTGTTGTACATTTTTTGACTTGTAGTGCAACATGACACAAAATATAAATAATGTATAACGGTAGATCTATTAAATAGAATTCTTTATATATATTTTTAGATTTAAATTCTAAACAGCGATACTTCATGAATCACAGAAAACCAAACAAAATAGTTATGTTTCCAAGACAGATCAACTTATATTAGTTTTAAATGACCAAGCAGACTTTCCTACAAGGACAAATGACAAATGACGGGATCAGCCCTTCTCAAATTCACTACCATTTTTGAGGTCTGTAGGCCTACATCCTCAAGTTTTATCTTCTATAAAAAATGGCCTCAATTCCATCCTGTCCGGACAGTCTCACAGTTATTACTCAGTGAACATATTTCTCGGACACTAGAGGAAAACCGCCAGGCAAAGTTTCCAGACTCTCTACAGCATTTGCCTTGCACATTGTAAATTCATTGATTTCTGCAAAGTTCATGTTTTGGAAAATTAACCGCGCGGCTTCCGGAGGGTACTCGCTTTTGGGACTTTTTGTGTCTCTTAACGGTTGCCGACGAAATTAACGGACACCATATCTTTAGAGCAAACATTCATGGAGTTGGTGATACCCAGTGGGCTCCCTCTAGAGATCTGTTTACTTCCTTTTTAATTCCGCAGAGAGGTTTAATTCCATTGTTTCGAGCCCTGTGGGCAACCATCTAGCTCAAATGTCAAAATCATTCCCACAGCATATGCCAGAAACACATTCATACCGGCCCTTTAACCGGCCTATGATTATATCGGATAGCCTCAATCTTAGATAACGGCTCCAGCGATATGGCTTACAAAGACCAACTATACACGCATCTACAAGCCTGTTTTTAGCAGTCTTTAACATTGTGAAATCCACTATTTATGCAAAACTTTTTTGAAAATTGCCACAGGCCAGCAATTCATTTGAAATCAATTCACACGAAAGCGAAAAGTCATGCTTTGGGGAAATAAGCGTATTCATGGTTTAATACGTCTAAAATAACTTGCTTAGACTTTGATTTGCTAAATTACCCACAGTGATTTGAAAAAATTCGCCTCCAGAATCCATTTTATTAGTCTATTGTCAGGAACGTTGGTAAGACTGCTTCAATTTCCTAAGCAATGTGTAAATTTAGTTCTCAAGTTCCTGTTGACGTTTCTGCTCGCTACAATGTATTCATTGTTACCAATAGGCGCTTTGTGTCATACTCAATAAATATCACAAACCTCAGTGCAGTTTAAGTTCCTAATTAGCCTAATTTTTCAGTGAAAACTAAATGAGTTTGTTCAAACTATTGCAGAGGACATTAGTGAAACAAACGTTGAAATCGCTCTTATTATCAGACATACCACAGATGGTGAATGTTTATCTTTCCAACCTTTAGGGGTTCCCGGCTCATTTCGGAACAGAGCAAATGTAGGTTATTTGGGGGATATTAACAAAACAAACACATTTCAAGGACTTTGCATCTTTGAGATGTGGAAAAGTAGTTATTTAATGTTGTGGTGACATAACATTTGTTTTTCTCCAGTGTGTTTGCAAGAATACATTTCTTAATGATATTACTGACTTAAATTTGATAAGTGGTCCATAAATATCATTTATCATGGGTGTCGTAAGAGCTGTCAATAGGGTTTCAAACACAGGCAGGTAATGAAGTCGATCCATCAAAATGAACAACACAAGGGCATTGATGTTTCATGAAGTCTTTCATTTAGCCAATAAATTTGCCAATAACAATAAAAGCCAGTGCGAGATGAGTCAAGCTCTTGACAACAACAAAAAACGCAGCTTTATGCATCTGTATGCAAGAAATAACTACCCCCGTTTAAACAATATTCAGAAGGAATCAGACATTTCATATTTTGATGTGGATAACTAAATAGTTTTTTGATGGTTTACTACTGACCTTTTGGGTGCTCGGTGCTTTGTAAGTTCTCCAAAGAAGTGAGAGTGGGCTGTAATTCTTGGTTATGGTTGATGGGTTTCCAAGCCACAACAGAGATGGGAGGGGCAGGGGGAGTATCAGCATCCACAGATACACAACTGATATTGTTGATGCCATCCACACAAGAAAACCCATCAGGGCAGGACTGGATTAAGCAATCATTGTAATTGTATTCACAGTTCTTGCCCTGAGAAAAGTTTAAAGTTTTTGTTAGTGGCCAACAAAGATAGACAGGAATATGTATTGTAATGTAATAATGTAATGTAATGTAACATTTTAACAAATATTTGTGTTGCATTGCATAAAAGTACATATATATTTTTTTTTGAGGTCTCAAGATACAGATCTTTACAGATTTATTTTTGTTGCTCCAGCTTTAATTTTCTATAAAAAAATGCAAAAAAAGAAATAATAATTAAAATCAAAGTAATTAAAGACTATACTTTAGTTTCGAGTTTGGAATAGTCATTGTTAAAATTCACATAAATTCACATCAGTTAAATAACAATAATTTAAATAGTAAATTCAGTAAAATTGAAGTCGGTCTTTGAATTACTCTCACACTCAAAGTCTGCATATAATGTAATGCAATACAGTAGTGGACTTCATCAGCCTTCATAAGAAGTTATAAGCTGTTTTTATGACTGTAAAAACAGCAGTATAGAGGAAAGTGAATTATGAGAAAAATGCTGGTTATTTTTCCATGCGAAACATTAACACATTATATTGTACAATGTAAACACAATCAAAGCTTCAAAAAAAACACACAGAACACCACCTTTAAATTATAATCAAAAACTCATCATCACAAGCAATACACCTTTCCCCTGTGTGCTCTGCAGTCATAATTAACTACTGCATAATACTTTTAAGTCGCTTTGGATAAAAGCGTCTGCAATATGAACAAATGTAAATGTAACTCTAGACTTGATTAAAGTTATTGGCTTTAAACTGTTAGACGTGTCTTTAACTCCCCACAGGTCTTTCCATTCTTTTTATTATGAATGATGCTTTTCATCACCTTATAATGTCTGAACATACTAATTTCAGAGTGAAAAGAAGAAAAAGACTTCTCTGAGGACATAAATCTTTTCTCTTAGTGTTTTTAAAATGCGGGTTGTAAGACTGTTTGATGCCACATGCAACAATACTGTCATTACAATAATAAGTAGCGGAGAGGTTTTTAAAATAATTGAGTATACCACATAATAGTGAGGGAGAAGAAAGTTTGATGCAACTTGCTGTAATAAACTCGGCGTGCACAACTGTGCTCAGGGCATTAGGATTCAAGCCTGGTGCGAAAGTCAAATCCTACTAAATAAGGGTGTATATTAGCTTAAGAACAGCAGCGGGGGCAATTATTAACAAAGCCTTCAGCTGAAACGGCATCAGTGTACACTGCGTAAGACTACAAGAGCAGCAAGGTATTGCCTGAATTATGTTTTTTCTAAAGGGGCAACTTGTCCACATGCAAACAATTCATCAGTTAATAGAGCCAAGCTGATGAGAGAGCTCACAGACAGCCAATGACTGACATGTGTGAATGACAGTACTTTTTATCAAACATAGCAACGGTTGGCATGGAGATAGAGATGAAGTTAAGGTGCTGTAAACTTCACTATCCTGAAGATGCTGCAGGCCAATCCAGTGTTTGAAAACATGAACACAAAATGAATAAATACTCAAATAAAAAATATACAAAATAAATAAATAAAAAGGTAGACTGTCTACCCCGGCTATCTGTGGCTGTTTACAGAGCCTAGGGCAGTCACAATGTCTGGTGTGATTTCTCAATATAGCTATTTCAGTGATTTTTGTCAGGAAATGAGTAAAAAATACTTACTTCCAGTACTTTTAAGGTGCTACTTTAAAAGGATCATTCACCCAAAATTTGTCACCATTTACTTTCTTTCTTTTTATTTGAAACCTGTATGCCTTATTTTGCAGACTACAAAAGCTGATACTTTCAAGAATGCTTCTAACCAAACCACACACCAAACAACAGTGATACCCATTCCGTTTGATTCTGTGGACACAAACTAGTGTAGGTTAATAGGCACTACTGTTACAGCTTTTGTTAAACATTCTTAAAAATATCTTTATTTTATGTTCTGTACAAGAAAGACATACCAGCTAACAACATTCTTCAAAATATCTTGTTTGGTTTTCTGCAGACGAGAGCAAGCATACAAGTTTAAAATATCAATGGGATGAGTAAATTATGAAAGAAATTTAATTTATTCACTTGTAATTAAGATTTTTTCAGATTCTTGTTACTTTGTTTTGAAGCTTAGCCTTTGTTTTTTATGTTTTGGGTTACAACATTATAGTAAAATACAGATAATATTATAAACCAAAAAAATAAAATAAATGGAGTAGATATTTTGCCATTGATACAGTGAGTGACATCTGTTCTTCTCCACCGGTGATGTGGTTACCAAGAAACTGCAAGGCTTTCCATTCCTAAGATGTCAAGGACATTTAAAAGCGATTGCAATGTTGCAATGGCAACAAACATACGGCAAATACTTGACAGGAGAACGACAAACAGGATTGTATCCCTATCAGATCACCTCAGGGGAAGATGAAGAGCTCAGGGAGAAGGGAGGGTGGCTGGTGGTATTTAGCGAGACTCACCACAAATCCAGGCCGACAGAAGCAGGTGTAGCCATGGCCGGGCTCATTCTGGATGCACATTCCCTGGTTGCATGGCTGCAGCAAGCACTCATTAATGTCATCTTCACAGTGAAGGCCTGTCCAACCTGCCAGGAACAAAAACTCTAAGTGCCACAACCAGCCCACCCCTATACCCTCATACAGCTCTCCTTCATTCCATAGACTCACTTCTTTTTGCTCTGGAATGCAAAATCACAAGCACACATACAGGCGAAAGGAGACCTGAATATATTTTAATATTCGATGGGGTTTGTGTCTGTTTTACACTCCTCAAAGAACAAATTACCCCCAGGGGGAACGTAAGAGGTTTTGTATGGCGGAATTAAGATACATGAAGTGGAGACCTTTTATCAGCCTGTATTGCACAAGTTTTTCGACTAAAGATTAGGAATGTAGCGGTGCAATACCAATCTGGTTTTAATAGGTTTAATATTTAATAGGTTCCATTAAAACTAACTGTGTTTTTATGTGAATAAAAAAAAGGAAATATACTGATTTAAATTTAGTGTGAATGTAAATAAAAATTAAATAAACCAAATTAAGTCTATTATTTCTGTTAGAATTCACAAAAAAATTTGATGTATATAACAAATGTGTATTTGCCAAATAAACATGCTTTTCATTAGATAAACTTAAAATATTTGTAAATATTGGATACAATTTTACACTTTTTGAACATTTTCCAATGAAAAAAGATATTATTCAGTTTACTTTATGTTATAATAACCAAGCCACATTAAATATTTTTTACAGGGTATGTTTAAATAAACAGAGCAATGTTCTCTTTGCACCAAAGTGTTTGGACTATTAAAATATATGAAAGGCCTCGCTTTAGCATACAGTAAGTTGAATGTAGAATTGCATACATTATCAAAATTTGATACATTTCTTAATCTTTTCAAATTCTGGAAATAATAACAATTTCTAAGTCATTTACAGATTTTCTACGATCTCAGAAGCATACATCTAGATGCCATACTTAATGTTATTTATGCAATTTTCAAACATCATGAAGCCAACCATTAATTTTTTGCATTTAAAAAAAATATTTAATTTTACAATAGCCTTACCTGGTTGACAGTGACATTGGTAGCCATTGATGAGGTCTTGGCAGATGGCCCCGTGAAAGCACGGCTCAGAGCAACACTCATTCATCTCCACCTCACAGAAGTCTCCTACAAAACCTGGCAGACAGCTGAATAAAAGCATTCCTCTTTTAAACATCGCCCATGGAACCTGATCTTTAAAACACGTCCCTCAGAAGGTTTTAAAGAATGTCAAGACTTTTGAGCCGCAGCCTGGAGCCCATCGACAAGCTTATTTTCAAAGGAAAAATATAAATAATGATGGACATATGGTCAGATGGGCTTGTGAAAGCTTGGGTGCTAGGCAGATGGTGAGCAAACCGAGAAATGTCTCATTAAAAGAGTGTTTTTTGGAATACAACGAATTGCGAAATATTTCTTGGGAGGTTTAAAGAATAAGATTCAATTATTGGACTGCACCTTACAAAAAAATCAGGCTGAGTGGACATATGGTGGCGGTACTGTATGTATGATTCAGTGTTTTGTAGTCATGGTGATAACTTCACAGACGCTTGTAGTTCCGAACGGATGCAGCTTATGTAAGAAGTTACATAAAAATACACTTATTCAGTACTTCTTTAAATATATCAACCCCAGGATGAATCAAAGGTTTATTTTTCTGCGAATTCTGTCCATCATTTCAAATAAGAATGTATATCACATGGATGTGAATGCAAATTAGTCTGTCAAGGTCATATATTTGTTTATTTTACTTAATAAAATAACACATGAGGAACGAAAAGAGTGTCAAACATTGAGAGAGCTCTTCAAAGTCAATGCTGTCAAAGACCTCAGAAAAACCCTTCATTATCCGAGAAATTTTTCACTTGATTGAAAATGAATGCAAAGACACTATTTAAACCGAACAGAGATCACCGAATTAAACTATCCTTTAACTATCATTTTGCATTATGGACACACTGTATTTCTAACCGATATTGTACAGCTGCTTAGACACAAAGTATTTTGTTTTGAAGCGCTTCATAAATAAAGGTGACTTGACTTGACTTCACATTCTACCGAATGTTACGTAGAATTTAAAAAACTGATCAATTGGTGATAAAGGATTCTTCAAACCAACAAACTGCTTACTACCAAAACAAAACTTCCGTACACCCACAAATAAATCATTTCAAATCTTTCTTTCTTCAAATCCGAATAAACACAAAACGGGATGGAGGGGTTTGTTTTCCATTCAAGAAAATCAATCTAATGAGGCCTCATTTGGACATACACAGTTTTCTCATTCCAAAGCTGTCTGTCCTTGCATCTGTCCACCTGACATGATAAGAAACGCAGATAGCATTATCGCTCGACTACACGAGCGTCTGGACAGTCCAAGTCCTTCTTCGGGGAAAGTCATATAAGCAGGAATACATAATGGGATATGTGTTAATACACATGGAGTAATACGACACAATGCAATTTCAGCACTACGGCTGAAAAATAATGTTGGACCAGCTGCTGCATAATCATCCTCTCTGGCAACCTTACAGACCTTTTGGAGAGAAACGCCAGAGGAACCAACATATATCTGGATGAATACCATCCACAGGGACCAAATCAGTGTGACATAATAACGTTAACATTATAATGAAAAAGACCAGACATTCCATCTAGATTTACATAATATGTGAAGTCTTGTTTTCACCTGCAAGTGAAGTTGGCTCCTGGGCCATCCACACAAGTTCCTCCATTAAAACAAAAAGAGAGATTGAAGTCTTTCTGCAGACACACGTTCTGGTCGATGTCACAGTTCCTTCCAGTAAAACCATCCATACAGATGCAGGCATATTTGTCCAGGAGGTCCACACAAGATCCTCCGTTAAGACACGGGTGACTCTGGCACTCCTACCATTGAAATGAGACAAACAAAACATTTTTTTAAATGTTAGCTTTAAAGTCAAACACCAAACCCTTTGAACATTATGTGGTATATTTAACTTTAAGCCATAGTTCTCTCAAAAATTAAGTTGTCAGTTACTCAGTATTTTCTTATCTGAAATCTGTATAGCTTTTTTTCTGCAAAACACAAAAGATTTTTTGTAATTTTTTGTAACAAAAGAATGCTGGTAATTGAAGCCGTTGACTTGCATTGGTTGTGTGTCAATAAAACAGACGTAAATGAATGCCACTGTGGCCCAGTTTCCGACATTCTTAGAAATATCTTCTTTTGTGTTTAACACACAAAATAACTTTTGAAGAATGTTGGTAACCTAACAACGGGAGCACCCAATGACTGTGTCCGTGTAGACACAAAACCAATGGAAGTCAATGGGGTCCAATGGTTTCTGTTACTACATTCTCCAATAAATCTTCTTTCTTTCTGCATAAGAATAACAAATTATATAGGTTTGAAATGACAAGAGGTTAGACACATGGAATGAAGAACGTTGGAAACTGGTGCCCACTGACTTGCATTGGTTTTGTGTCCAAACAACAGAAGTGGATGGGTTCCAGAATGGTATAATTACCAATACTCTTCAAAATATATTTTTTGTTTCCTATGAAGAATGTTGGTAACCGTACAATGGCAGTACTAGTAACAATGGCAACACAATGAAAGTTATTGGGCTACGATTGTTTTGTGTAACCAAAATTCTTTAATATTCTTCTTTCTTTATTCTTCTTTCTCTTTGTACAAAATGTATTGTCTTAAAGGTTATATATATATATACATATTGATTCCAAACATAAAGTAAGATATTATGATCAAAGTTCACCTGAATCTAAAGCACACTTATGCTTTCTTTACATGTACCCAAAGTTTAAAGTGAATCTGTCACACATCGGAAGCCAAATGTTTACCTTAAATCAGGAAGGAGGCACAAGTTCATTATTCAATTATCAAAATTTTCTTGGGCACTTATACAGTTTTGCCACATATGTCTATAGTTAATAACATGCCTGTGATTTAGGGAGGTTTGGATACAAGGATGTATAGTACCCCACAGGTGCTGTAAGTAAGAATCCAAAATGAACTATTTCTATAGTGCTATTACAGCAAAACACAGCCGCTAATGATTTCTTCTAAACAAGCCTCTTAAGTCCTCCGAAGCAGCCAAGTGTTTTATCCCAGGGGTACATTTAAGCCTGTGGTAGGTATTAAATCAATTAGGGATAGAAGCATTTTATAATCAGGCTTTTGGACATGTGTTAAGATGATTCGGTTGCGGTTATTTAGAAGAAACACGATGTGTGGGATTGTATAGTACTTCTCACATATCTGTGGGGACATTTTAAGTTTTGCCGAAATGTTGGTTATAAACAATTCATAATTACACACATAATGCGTGGGATGCTTTTACATTTTCCCATAAAACATATAGTCTTCAAAGCAAATGCTGCCATTACGAGTTTCTGCCAGAAGAGGATTATGACAGAAATACATAATGTGATAACATGATTACCGTGCTATACGCTGGATATTTGCTGTTGTTAAATTGTACTCTTTCACCTTTTAGTTCTCAATTTTCCTCTCTTCTCAAGAGATTATGGCACTCCATTTTCCTCTAAATCATTTTCAGAGACCATAACGCGAGAATACGTATGACCTTTTCCATTTTCTTCATCTTTTCTGATTGAAAGTTTAGAATCTTAAACTAGGCCAGATATTATATTGCAGTCTCCTGTAACTTGCCTTTTGATTCTTGTATAGTGTCACTTATGACAAATTCGTCTTTGCAAATGGAGCCAAATGTGATAACAAACGGTGATGAAGCTTTTCAATATAAAAGGAGTTTGAACATTGATGTCATTTATGAACGATAACAGACACCGCAGCACGATGTTTTCCTTGCCTCATTTTTCATTTCCTCAACAACAAAATAAAACACAATTTTGCACTGCCATTGAAAAGCAATGTAGAAACAAATAAATCCAGGCCAACTTGATGCATACACATAGACCGCTATGGTGTGAGGATAAAATAAATGAAATAAATCTATGTTTATTACCATACAGCAAGGTTTCTGTTGAACATTTATTCAATGTTCACAGTTGAAGAGTTTACTCAAAAAAGTGCATCTTACCTGGCTCTAATATTGGCTGATCTTGACTATCTTCTTTTGTATTGTGCATTAGAACTTAAGCTTTGAAATGACGAGAGGGTAGGTCAAGGATATTTTTGATTCAAACCAAACAACAATTTAATTTCTGTACCTTAGCTTATTATCACTCCACCCCTCCACCTGAAAACAGGAAATTGTGCCAACCACTTTTGTAGGCATGAAGTCTTCTCTTCTAGTGATGCAACACACTATGATGTTTACTGTACATGTTGTGCCCTACAGCAGTGTTGACTCATCTCCCGGATCTGACGCTTGACATTTAATCACAAAGCATGAAAAAAATACATTTGCTTATAAAACCACTGTAAATGGACTGATTATTGATCAAAATGGACGTCTAAGAGATGAAAAGCAACTGTATGATACCCAAACATTCTTATAGACTATATTTATGTACAATTATCAAACAGCATGCACTGGTTCATTGTAGAAAATTGCTATAGAAATGCATACGTCAAGGCAGTACTAACCCTTCATTATGTAGTATCATTTCAGGAGGTTCAAAATAGGTTTCGATGAGGTTCGATTTATTAACGTTAAATTATTAATTTGGCATGACGTGACGCATAAGGAAAAGCAGTCTATTTCAAAGAAGAAATTACACAAGCCTTTCATTTCCACCACCCCCAACAACACAAAAATTGCAGCAAACATCCTGATTTGGCTTCAATACAGCACAAACACCTCCTGTTGCGACTATGACTGCCCAAATCCCCACAGCTCATACGGTCCACTGTGTTGAAACACATTTCATAATTATTTTCACACTTAGGTATTGCCACCATTCAACTATTAAAAACATAATGCAAATCAACCCACTTATAAAACAACAACTCATAAATAAAACAACGCAACAGCTGCTGGCATAGACAGACACTTGTGGCACCAAACAGTTAACTATCCCGCAATATACAGTGAGATACAATCATGCTAAGCCCACATCACATCTAACATGTGTCACATGAAACAGTCAATCCTGTGTGCTTCTTCATTCCGTATAGTCACATGTGACAGCTTCCCTGTTTCCAGAATGAAATATGACATCTTCATCTCATAAACTTACTGTCGCTGTTAGAACATGAAGTATCACAGCCCGAGGCCTTTTCTCTTTGAATGGTTTCAAAATCAAATAAGTTATATATAAAATGCAAGTTGTATTAATAGACATTTGTAATGTAAAAAATTATTTATTATTATTATTTAATCCATTGTTTATTTACGCTGGTCATCCTTTATTACTCATATTATTTGTTCATACAAGGAAAGCCTATTGGGCACAGTTTTGTTTGGTCACAAGCATTCCTCAAAATATCTTCTTTTGTGTTATGTAGAAGAAAGACTTTTACACAGGCTTGAAATGATATGAGGGTAAGAAAATGATTAAATTTATGTAGCTTTTAACAACACTTGGGTTGTTGGTTTTATTCATATAAAAACAAAAACTGTGTTGTTTAACCTTTTTAGCAAGTGAACGTACATCTTGCATTGGCTCAAAAAAGAGAACCTGCTTACGTTAATGTCGATCTCGCATCTGCCTCCGGTCCATCCAGCCTCACACTGACAGCTGTATGCGTCAGTTTCGTCCACACAACTGCAATGAAAGAACAGATCATTTATATGCCCTGACATCTACTGCCTCTACATTCATTATTTATGATTTATGAAAGATGATTTTACACATCAATGAAGTTACAGCAGACCCATAACCAAACACATTTACCTGCGCAGTGATTTTTTGACAGACACTTTACAAACAAAGAATGAAAACACAGAGCAGCACAGAAGCAATGAAAACACAAAGTTATGATTCTGTTGCTGGTTAATTCAGCTGTGGAGGGTTCACTAGACTTTATCTACTACTTGGATTAAACTCATTTTCCTAAAACGCAGGTAAATTGCCTTAATTTACTCATTCTCTTGGTTTTTTCAAGTTTTATTTTTCTTTCTTCCTCGGAAAATATATTAGTACACTGTGACTTCTATTGTATGGACACAGAAGAAATGCTGGTCAATGCTTGCAAACAGGTTGGGTGGGCTAAAGCTAAAATGCTCAATGTTTTTTTTTTTCAAAATATGCTTGCAGATTATTGTTTTATCATTTAGTGTTATGTTAAGATTATACATTTCTAAATGTATGAATTTGGCAGACACTTTTAAACACAATAAAAACATATGTTTAGGACATAGCATCTCTGTACACTGTTTCACATACATTTTTTAGTGACATTAACATAAAAAATCTGGATAATTATTTAATAAAACTTTAAAAATGTAATATTTAATTTCTCTTAAATGTACAATTATTTAATTTATGCAATGAAAAAAATATTTGTTTATCAAATTTATTTTTGTAATATACCCAAATATTATTGGTTATGCTAATATAAATATTCAGATTTACTTAATTTTTGTATCCATTTTCACTTGCATATACATTTTAATAGCGTACTAACGTAATTTAAAAGGTTTTAAATTCACTTTTTCTTTAAGTGCAAATTGTTTCACTTAAAAACTTTGTTTCACCAACGCTGTGATCATATTGTTCAAATTTTAGCACTCTTATGTAAATTCATCTGATAAACTCATTATAAATGACTAAAGTAAATAAAACACATGCATCTCACTCAGAACAGCTGTGATAAGCGTGTACAAATCACGATCACACATCTTAAAAGTGCACTCGTACAGCTTTGCAAGATTAATGTACCTCCCATGAACACAAGGGCTGGATGAGCACTCATCAATATTTCTCTCACAGTGATGGCCCATGAAACCTCTGGAGCACACACACTGGTACCCATTACGACCGTCGATACACCTTCCGTTGAATCCACAGGGATTAGATTGGCACTCGTCGATGTTCACTTCACACCAGGTACCTTTATGGAGAACAAAATCATATAAAAGCCATATATATGTTAATGTAAATACATAAGTACATGAGCACGTGGACTACCTTTTTTAAGCCGTTACACTAGTAAAATGATTTAAACTGCTTTTTGTGCATTCTTTTAAAATGATGTACATAGAATTTATCTCATAGTCAAGGGAGCGAATTGCAGATTTGTATGCATGCACACATATTTGTCACAGAAGCTTGTGAATACAAGAAGGTGAGTGTGTAAAACGAGTAAAAATGAAACCATAAGCAACTATACCGTGACATTGTTGTTCAAAAAAAGAAAACAAATAAATATGCATACAGATTTTTGGAAACTAAGCTGAAATAACCACAACACCAGCAAAACTGTACACTATAAGGTGCATTATTCCTAACCTGGATTTATGACCCGGTTGTTGACGTAAATCCACTCCAAAAAGGTTCAGTAACAAACACCTTAATAGGTCATAATTTACCTGCAAACCCAGTAAATTCAGTAACTAGAGAGAAGCCTGTAAAAATCCCCAGGCAAGAAAGACTCAGCAGACACCCAGGGACAGGTTGACAAATGACGAAGATAAAAACGCGAGCCAAAGAGCTGAAATACTAAAGCGCAGACAGCCATTACTCTTCCCCCTGTAACTACACAAACAAATGGAGGCTTTTCCAAAAGCCCCGAGACATCTAAATAGAGAGCGAAACCGATCTCCTAAACATTATAAATCATATGCAGATATTACAGGAACGTAAACCTAATTCATGCCTGACTACGCAAATAATTCAGTAACTTCGAGCGAAAGTGAGGCCGCGAGCTGCGGGTGAGGTCACGCGCCAGCAGTAAATTAAAGCTTTATTTCAATTACCCTGCACGCGGTACGTATCGAGCGAGAAAACAAACACTCACCCCTAATATTTCTCAACAAAGAAGTTTTCAACCTTTTCTGTTTTTTTTCATGCTGGGCTTATTTAGATCATCTCACAAATGACGTAGATCAACAAAGGTAGGAAACACCACGTCTTTTAATTAAAAGTATTTTTTCAAATAGCTCATTCATGGACTGTTGTTAATTCCCTTCACATTGACCCGCTGTTTAAGCAGTAATGAATTTATTTCCCTGCGGCAGGCCATCTACAAACACAAGCAGAAAGTGGCAATGTATTGACTGGCTATGAATTAACTGTAAAAATCTCATTAACCCCACAACATGACCACAAACTGTGATATTCTGTCTCTACATGACTAGAGTTCCTGACACCATTATTTTTGAAGACTTCCATCAATCAGTCTCTTTGTATCTCAGAGAAGATTGAAGATCTTCAGGAAGTCCGCACCTGCTTCGCTTGCATCATAGACAAAAGATTTTCACCGTTTGCGTTTCTAACAAGATTATATGAAACCCTCTTAATCGGCATTTCCTTGTCTGATTTGACGAATAATGCCACGTTCCATTTGACTTCAGAATATGAAAAAGCTGTGCCGCGGAGAGATTATAAAGCTGTCGGGTTAATCCTAATGTTGGCTTTCTTAAGGGTGCTCACTGTACTCATGTGAGAGGAGAGAAAGAGCACATAATCTTCTCCTCCACTCCTCAATTACTCCTCTCTGCGGGAACTTCTCAAATCCACAGCGAGTTATCAGATTTTCTGTCCAAGGGAGGATAAGAAGTGAGGAAGGCTAGAGAAAGAAAAATAAACACCACAGAGAAGATGAAATGAGGGAGAAATTCACCAGACGGCTGAAAAAGGTCCGTGGGACAGGAGTTTAAAATATTTGCATGAATGAGACACAAAATGTTGAGAAAAACCGAGAAAAAAAAATAGAGCAAACATAACACAAATGTTGACAAGTGATTGTATTTCGAAGAATGTTAGTAACTGAACAAAGGCTTTACATCTATTGTATGGACAAGTACAATTCAAAATACTTTCTGTCATGTTTTGCTGAAGGAAGTCAACAGGTTTGAATGGAAGAGACGATGAGTAAATGAAATATTTTAATTTTTGGGTGAAATGTAACTTTAACTTTGCTTTTATATAATAAATAATAAAAAGCATAGCCTATAATTTCCTCCCTGATTTTCAACAAATCACCCTTCTAAATACAAAAGGAGTTCACAGAAACTCAGCAGATCACAAACCATGTAAAATGACTACAAATATAAGGTGCTGATATTCTTCTAAATATCTTTCTGTGTGTTCAACTGAAAAATACATTTTAACAGGTTTAAAGCCACTTAAGGGTAATACATGACATTATTTAAATTTTCTTTTGTGTTTCACAGCAGAAAGTCAAACAGGTTTGATAGCATAAGAAGGCAAGAAAACTATCCCTTTAACTTTGCTGTTATATAATGAAATAATAAAGGATCAAATCATTTCCTCTCCATTCGTTCACACAAATCTCCCCTCCAAATAAAAAGTGTTCAACAGAACCTCAGTAGATCACAAATGACGTAATTTTACCAAACACGGCCCATTAAATGCCGTGGCTGTGCAACACACGATTTCAATTTAAAAATCATTTCACCACAGATCAGCCATAAGGACCCGTCGGGCGGCTGGTGGCGGCATATTGCTTTTTGTATCTTTGATTCTGCCTCCTTGAGAAGTTGCCGTTACACATCTTATTAGGGCAAATATTTCCTGTGAGCCCCAGTTGGCTGAACCAATCCAGAATATATCCTCTGGCCTGAGCTCTCCTGGGACACGTCGGTTTCCTCAGATGAGCTCAGCGCTGAGAGGAAAGTAATGACTGCTACACGACAGAGAGGGGCCTGATAATAAAGGAGGCTTCTGTGGGGAATTAGGGCCTGTGTGTCAGGCTGAGCTCTCCCAGGAGTTTGTGGATCCTTTGAGATTTCTTTTTTCCCCACGCCGCGATGAGGATAAATCGACGATACAGTGGGAAAGACAAATAAAATTAATCTTAGAGCTGGCTGATAGGGATTGAGATAGCTTCCCTTAAAAAACAGCGCTGATATCAGTTTTCTGAAGACATTCAAAATGAGCAGAAGTGTGATCTTTGCATTTGCAGATATTTGTCCATAAAATTCTGTTCTAACACACATTTGAATCCTTTTAAATAAGCACTGAACTATATTGATAGAGTACTGGTATCTCCTTACATTCAAAGTCATTAAGATTTATACAATATTGCAGGATTACTGTGCCCAAAAATGAAAAGCCAACCCATATTCGGGTTAAATTAGACATTCAACTTAAATGTTAAATGTATTTTCTGTTGAACACAATGATATTTATTTGGAAGAATGTCAGTGGTACCATTGAGTACCATGATTTGAAAATATGGTTGTTAAAAGTGCTCTCCTATATTCTTCAAAATATCTTGTGTTTAACAGAACAAGAGGTATTAGTATTTGATGGTGCCCTATAAATATCAGGTGCTAACATTGTTATAAATATCTTTGTTTGTGTTAAAAAAAATTGTCCATTATAGGTCCAGTAAATAATGTCAGCCGCACATTTTAGCCTTTTTTCCAAAAATGGAAAAATGTGTATCTTACACTTCCAGTACCAGGACCTACGAATATGAATGAGATCACCCTCTGGGTAGAGAAAAAACTTGAAAGAGAAAAAGAGCCTGTGTGTGCATGTCTGTGTGTGTGTGTGTGTGTGTGTGTGTGTGTGTGTGTAGCTTTAGATGGGAGTATGGGATTAATTAGTAATCTGCTAAATGTGCTGATGAGCTATTTGTGTGTTCCATCCACACAGAAACTGTCGAGCCGCTGGGAGCGTGGAGTCCACGTGGAAGAGATAAGCCCTAGTTTCTCCTTATTGATTATGTGTCTTGGGTCGAGCCGTGGGGTGCTGTACCTGAATAGCCAGCAGAGCAGACGCATACGAACCCTCCGGGCTTGTTTATACACATGCTGTCATGGAGGCAGGGGAAAGATTCACATTCATTTACATCCAGGTTGCAAAGTGGTCCAAAGTATCCAGGGGCGCAGACGCATCGGAAACTGAAATTTTAAAACAGAGTTAGGCTGATTGGTGAAGCGGAGAACATTTACAATTGTAAGGAAATGCCTTTTCAATAAATTGTATGTAATCAATATATAAATAATATATTTATTTATTTATTAAATAATATAACAAATATTTATGTTCTTTACAGTGCTGTCAATCAAATAAATAAATTAATCACATTTTTCTGTGATTTAACACAGAAACATATACTATATTAACATATATTATTAACATATACTATTCAAACCCATTGTAATAATAGTTAGTTAAGTAGGTAGGAAATATATAGAAAATGAATAGTTCTCAAAGATTTATTTAACTAATTAGACTAAATACAGAAGAAAGCAGTCAAGCAGATTTGATGCACATCCTATTTTCACTTTCCTTTAAGTTATTGAGATCTTTAATGGATAGTTCACAACTAAAATTCACATACCACCCTTCTGAAGAACACCATATAAAATATCTTGAACAATGTTGGTAATAGAAAACCATTGATCCCATTTAACTAGCAAAATCATTGTTTAGAAATTAATGGCATTCTTCAAAATATGTTATTTTGTCCTAAAGGTTTGAAATCACAGAAGGGGAGACAACCTAAGTCAGAGAAAAATAATAATAAAAGAACTCTGAAAAGTATAATAATATCAAAAAACAACAATTTATTGATTGACATAGAATTGTTAACTTAAATTTTCGTGACTCAGCATCCCTAAAAAAATCTGTAGGGAATGGAGAGAAAAAAGTCAAAGATGACTGACAGAAGAAGGTCTAACTGACAGCAGATATATAAGAGGTTTCTTTGTTATTCATGACTGTGGTCTGGTGCTATCACTGGACAAAATGACTGACAAGTTGATTTGAGTCAAATATTGTTGAAAATGTCCTTGTCCTCTAATACTTGACCAGTTTATAGCATATGTGATGTGGAACCATCTCTGCACACTGTGGGTTTGACATCTAGGGTTATCTATTTTAATACTGAATGCTTCTGCAATCGCAAGTTTTTTTAACATAAGACTCTGTTAAATGAATAAATAAATAGAAAGCAATTGTTATATTTTCTAATAATAATACCAACATACCACAATTCCCCATTGGTTTGTTATACTTCCCTTTCCCTAAATACCTTGTATCATGTAACAAACCCAAACAGTTTGAAGCATTATCAAAGTAGATATCAGCAAGCAACTCTGTCTGTAAACAGCAGACAAAGAAAACAAGCTACCTTTGAAAACAAAGGAGGTTAAAGAAAGACCTTCGCTGCCATGCTGTGAGACCTGTGAAGCCCTACCATGTCAAATGAGCGCTTGTGTGGAAAAGAGAGAGAAAAACGGAATCCCTTAGATGGAAGCAATTCTGGAGAAGCGCTGGGAGCTCGCAGTCACGTGGGAGTCCGTACATGATGGAGGACGAAGCACAGACAAACCATTTAGGACTCAAATTGGCCCCAGGATTCCTCCGCCCGACCACGCAGAGAGCGGCCCTAGGGCTCCCATTAAAGCATAACGCTGAGACCATCCAGCGATGGAAAACCAATACACAGCCATGATGTTAACCCGCTGAACTATTCCCTCACTTGTGTTTAGACCAACAGCTTTTATATGTCAAGGATGAAAAAAGACCTCTTATATAAACCAGAGCACTTTAGACAGCAACACAACGGCAACTCCTAAACTTGTCTCATTTTTTCGCTGTTTAATAAAAACAAATAGTTTGGAGAGGGTACTGCATCATCATCAATTTATGAGGGTTGCAGTACAGAGCGATAACAGCAACAATAGTTTGGTGTTGCCATGATACTTGCCTGTGCTCAAGGTCTTGGCAGACGCCTCGGTTCTGACAGGGGTTGGAGGAGCACTCATTGATGTCTTCCTCACAGCGCCGGCCCGAGAAACCAGGCTTGCAGAAACAACTGCGCAAAGATGACAGAAGAGGAATCAGTTCAAAGATGTTAAAATAACAGTGTGAGTCTAAAAAGTGATGTTTTGAATCAGTGTGATTAATAACAAGACATGTTGAAAAGACACAAACAAAGTCAAATAATTTCATTATTTCCTGTAATATAATTTGCCCAGATTCATAACTCTTCTGGAGTCTTAATGTATTTGGGCACAGTTGCTTAGCCTTATTTTTGAGTGCCTATTTTTTAATTTTAAATACTTTTTAAATGTAGCAATTCTTTAATTAAATCTGATTAATTCAAAATGGATATTATAATTCTCCAAAAATATGAAGTGTATGGGGCCTACATCAAATGTGTTAAATACATATTTCTCTATAGTAAATAAACTACTTCTCTTAATTATAGAGAATTAAACTTTTTGGTTCATTTTTTTAAATATAACCTTACATTTCAGTGATATACACTTTTAAGTGTATATGATAACATTTTTGCACATTTCTTTGTCTTCTTTTGTACTATATCAATAGTATGAAATAATCATTTGATTATATCAAGTGTTTTTAAAATGCTTTTCATGAATCTGCTTTGAAACAATGGATTAAAAAACAAACATTTTTAAACAAACTGTATCAATTGTGATCTAAAAGGTGTAATTATAAAAATGTTCATAAAATGATTGCCATCTCTTTTTTGCTAAAGCACCTGTGTGGGCAAATGAGGCCAAATGAATATCTTTAATAGAGACTGTGATGTCTGGAAAATAACTGCAAAGTAACCCTAAACCCTCAGCTGAGCATCAGGGAGTGAACAGCTCAAGGCAGAGCAACTGAGCTGCAAAAACAGAAGTCAAGTCAAAGCTCTGACCTCAATTCAACTGAATTGCAGTGCCATGATCCAAAAAGACTATTCTAGCAAGAAAGCCACAAATACAGGAAATATATATATATATATATATAAATACTATATTAAATGATCTCGATTGGTTTTAGGAAATTTTATTGCATTGCATGAATTTATTTGCTATCTGCATATAATATATAATATAATATAATATTTTAATTTTTAGCAAATACGCATTTTTATATACTATGTATAATATATGAGTCATGCTTGAATAATAAATATTTCAAAATGTGGCCACATTTCACAAATAATTCACATATTGTATTTAAAAAATAGACATTCTCTTCACCAGAAATAAGTCACCAAAAAATCCAAAACTTGTCAGTGTTTATTCACTCTCACGTCAATCCAAACCGGAATGCTGTTACTTTAGGAAACATTGAAAAACAGCGTAAAGGTTTGGCATGACATTGTGTTACATATAGAGACAGAAGTTTCTTGCACAAAAGTTGCTTTTTCGGACAAACTACTTCTGTAACAGACACAACAACAGGGCCAGAGGTCAGCACACCTTTTCAAAGTAAAACAAAACACAACAGAGAACAAAAAATACAACAAGGCAACAAAAGACCTGTAACTGTTGACCCCATCCACACAATGGCCTCGGTTCTGACATGGTCTGGAGACGCACTCGTCGCTATCAATTTCACAGCGAGTTCCCTCGAACCCTGCAAGACAGATGAGACGGTCATGGATCAGTAAGTCTCGCCGCTCCCTGAAAGCGTTAGGATCAATGATAACAAAGGCCCTCAGTGAATGGCATCTTAATGGAACCGTGCACCTCCCCGTGGCCCATCTCATCTGCTGAGCCCCGTGCTCCCGGCGTCTCCTCTGAGGGCCTGAGCGCCTCTAATAATACCTCTGTGCCTCCGCAGATTAGGCTGAGGGCTCATGGTGGAAGTGTGGAGAGGATCTTGTTAAGATGGGGGAGATGGAGGAGGTGAAGTTCAGAAGCCTCTTTGCTCGTGTTCATTACGTGGATGAGGGAAGGGGTTGTAATCAGCTCAGGTTCTTGTTGGTAGAAAAGAGGCCCTGGGAGACTAGAATATTCAGCTTTTCTCTGGTGCGCGGCTGATATAAGCCTGTCCTCTGCTTGGCCAGAAGCCTCAGAATAATATGCTTCATCGAGAGTTTTTTCAGCCAATGTTTCCCAAAAGATAAAATGCTTCTTTTTAAAGCCATTCAGATACCTATAGAAGCAGAGCACTTAAAGGAACCCTTTCCTGCCTTTACCATTCAAGGCATCTTTTGAGTTTATTGTCTAATTATGTTGAGAGCAGGTGCTACACGACAGCCGAGAGACAAAAGGAAAAGCACCGGGCTCGTGCATTTCCTGCTTATGTTTTTGAAAGCGTAATGAGCTTTGATTTCTTTTCACGTCACCTTTAAATATATTTACAGTTTCAGTCCGTGCACTTTATTTTGAAACAAATCAGCCCATCCATCTCATCTCTGCTGGAGCACTTCAAAACATAAGGAGGTTTCTCACCTTAGAAATGACTCAGAACGGAAACAATTCAATGGCAAATGAGTAGTAAGGCCCGTCTGTGTTTAATGCATGTAATAAATTATTCCCTGTGTTCTCGCTGTCTACAGAAGAAGGTTTGTTTAAGGTCAAGTGTGACTTCACAGAATTACACTACCCAGTTATACATTTTTCGATAGTAACAATGCAGCGTTAAAGTGAAGGAAAAAATAGGCCAAAAAGTTGCACGAAATATTGGGAAAACAAATAGCTTTCAATCAATAAGATCAAAACTTAAAACTACCATCATGCTTTACAGCATTTTTTTGATTACAGTATATGTATAATTGGTAAATAAAATGTGTATTAAAAGTTTTTTTTGCAAAACAGATAAATAAAGATGAATAAAGTTAATTTAAAATTATTATTTTCTCGTGTGAACTTTATAAAGCTGTATTTTTTGTTCTTACTTCTTAATTAAAACAACCACACACCCATGTGAATTGGAATGCAAAACAAAATCATATGAAAATGTACAAATATAAAGGTTATATGGCCCACTTGTCATGTGAAACCTGTTATATTTTTTCCCCAGAGCAGAAAAGTAAATATTTTGAAGAGTCCTTGGAACAGGCACCCATGTACTTTGTGCCCATAGAATAGAATGAATAAAAAAAGGTACCACTGCTGTAAGCAACTTCCTTAAAAATATCTTCTTTGTGTTCTGCAAAAGAATAAAATAAAGTCCTTCATGTTCTACATGACATGAGTGAGTAAATGATGACAGAATCCTTTTGGGGTGAACTTTCTATTGCTCATAGTTCATTCATGGGATTTTATGTTCAACCATTATCTAAAAATACTATTTTAACCTTAAACATGAATAAATAACAGCAAAGAAGTTGCACTAAGCTTAATAGTATTGCTTATTCATGGTAAACAAATGCAGCGTTCTTGCTGACACACAATTGGGTAAAAAAACACAAACTTATATACCTCGACAATGTCCATATTTATTTTAAAGGGTGGTAGTCCTTTCCAACCCAACAATTGATTGAAATCCACCCGTTTTATAAAGTACAACCAAAAAATAACTGTAACACCATATATCCAAGGAAACATGCAACATTTCCATCATTTCCAAAACAGGATGACTATGAACCCCAAATTTCATTCGATTCTAGCAATCACGCCCGAGTATTAGATTTTCATCATTGTGAGCGTACACTTCAATATCAGCTTGATTCTAAACAGCTGGCACTTGTAAAAGATGAGCTGTCAATCATAGATGTTGGTGATCTCTCCTTGGCAGATTTGGAACGTCAACATTAATGCACCTGCAGGAGGAACACACAGTGAGACCAGAGGTTCTCCACCATCACGGCATAAAGCGAAATACCTGTGGCTTAAACAAATGTTCCATCACTCTCTCCCAGCATCATCTGTGCACCCCATGAACACATGCGGGTAATCCCTGGAACAAAATATCCTGCAAAGTCAACATGAGACCGATTTCTAATAAAGCGTTAACAACAGCCATATGAAGTCTGGATACTTGAGGATCCATTGACACAATAAAAAACAGATTTAAAACATATAGCCTGAAACTATATATTGGAAATAATGAAAGAAAACTAGCAGGTACGTGCGCTCAAAGTGAGTTTATGATGCACAAACATGGCCTCTCTTTAAACTTTAAACCCAAAGGTCATTGACTAACGTGATGAATTCATCAAGGTGAACTGCGACCGTTCCTATTATTAACACTCTTTATAAATAACTAAGATTTATGAAGGCAGTCTTAAAGCAACAGCGTCCTAGTAATTAGCCCCGGCACACGGTCATCAATCTGAGCGGTACCAGCAAAAAAAGGACCAATGCTAAGTATTTATAATCACAGGTGAACATACATAGGGACGAAGGAACTACAGGACACATTTCAGCCCAAAGGCTAATTGTGATGCAACACACAAATTAATATTCAGAATCTAATTAACAGATTAAATGCACCGTCGCCCAAAAACTCGATTGAACCTTTAGCATTTTTTAAAAGACCTGAAGTTGGTGCCTTAATGGGCAAGTGCTTTCAAGCGATAACATTTTGTTTATTTTTCATATTTTTCAATGGGAAAGTTCACTCAAACGTGAAATTCTGTCATTAGTAACTTACCCCCAAGTTGTTAAAAACCTCAATTAATTATCTGTCCTGTGGAACAAAAAGATGTCCTGTGGAACAAAAAGAAAGATATTTGGAAGAATGTTTTGAGGCACCATTGACAACCATAGTACAACACATTTTTGTTGTTCTGTTAAACAGAAAAGATATTCTAAAGAATGTAAAAAACTTACATTTCAAAGCTTTTAAATGTACTCATTTCTTTGTGTAGATTTTTTCACATAAAAACACAGTAATATTTGGAGTGTAACATTCTTCCAAATATCTTTGTGTTCAACAAAACAAAAGTGTACAGATTTAAAACAACTTGAGGTTTATTGATTTATGTCTGAATTTTCATTTTTGTGTGTAGAACCGCTTCAACGATGTATTTGTAACCTCACTTGGCTACTGCATTTTGGCAAAAAAATAGTGCATAAGTGATTGATTCAGGTTCATTCCCTAGGACGACAGTTTCTCAGATGTTCAACACTGGCATCAAAAACACAATGTGCAAGCTAAACATATAGTGCATCATTTACAGCCGCCATATATGGAACATAAAGAGGAAAACTTGCAGCACTCAGCATGACTCACTGCAGCAGAGTGAGCGGCGGAAAGAAATCTATTAGGTAAAATAACCCATTCTCTTCTCCTTCTCTTCCCCTGGCTGCAGATTCTTTAGAAACCCCCAGCGTTTAGCCATTATGATGTTTATTGAGTGTCAAGCTATCATTTTATAAAGCTTTCATGTAAGCATGAAAAGCAGTTGCCGGCATTGTGGTATCTGGGTCAATAAGATGAGCCCATTTTGAATGACTTCAGTGCCCATTCACAATGTCTGAAGGATATCTATGCTCAATATCATTATTTAGTACACAAATTCATGAGTAACAACCCAAATCTGTGAGTCTGAGTCTCTTGCAGGGCAATCGGCCAATGTGATGCTGCCTTCCAAGTATGAAGTCATAACATCCTGTTCCTGTCTTCACCAGCATATCTTTCCAAACCACCTCAGCGTAATAACGGGACCAAATCCCATTAAAATGACTTTGTCATAGAAAGATTAAAACAACAAAAGGATGTACCTGCAGCCACATGCACGTGTACAGCCGGATGTACTTTTCGCAACGCATTGCAAAATAAGAGCAGAGATAGAATCAGGCAGCAGAGAAGATAAGACTAACTGCAGAGGAAAGCAGTTTACCTACTGGTTTGAATGGAACACAATATCTATCTGACTCAGACGGGAGTGCAAAAGCGCTATGTAAGGAGGAGAGTAAAATGAAAATGGAAGAAATAGAAGAGTTATCACAGAATTGTAGGAAAGCTTTTGTTCTGCATTTACAACACTTCAGAGTTTGTCCTTTTTCAATGAGGCATCGCTTTTAAAAGGGGCATCGCCAATAGTACATCATATTGGTACATACAAGATTAAAAAATAAAATGCTTTACTACTGTGTATACTTCATTGGTTTCTTTCATCATTTACCCATCTTTGAGTTCTTCCAAATTTGAATGCATTTCTTTGTTTGGTCAAATAAAGGTATTTGGAAGAATGCTTTTGACCACATAGTTCTAGGACCCCTTGACTACCATGAGCAAAATGAAATATTTTGAAGAATGAAGGACAGAAAAAACCTTGGCACGTGTGTCTAATATTCTCATTCTTCCTACTATGGTAGTCAATGGGGTACAAGAATTTGGTTACAACCATTCTTCCAAATATCTTACTTTGTGTGCAACCAAACAAAGACATTTATACAGATTTGAGAGTGAGAAATTCACAACAGAATTTAGATTTTCTATTTTAAGCAAAATCATCCCATCATGCGTTAATCTATGACCCAACTGTCAGTTTCATTCATATTTTTTAGACTCCAGCAATTTTAGACCTGGAATGTACGGATTCACCTGAAAAAATATGCATTGTTACTATATACCATATATTCTTATTGAAAAGTAGTAAAAGTTTGAAACTTTGTTGAATGCAGTAGGTTACAGAGGGATCCTATTGGTCAACTCATACTGAATTCTTTAAGTGACTCAAGGGTCCTGGTGGCCAGCTTCCATTGGCAGTTTGGGGTGTGTGGTTTAAAGCTCCAGAACAGCCCGAATTCCCAGAGCACTCACTGTGCTGGCTCAGTCTTTAATCCAACCCCAAGGGTATGCGAAAAGTTAATCTGAGAGTTCTAAAGTTTATGCTCTTCTATGTAAGTACAGATTGGGAGGTATAGGCAAGAGACTCTTGTGAAAAAGAAAAAATACAGGTAATGTCCTATTTTACTGTATCTGTTCTAACTTATCAATTTTTTGCTAATTATTTTTTACTTAAACACATATAAAATTGTGATGGGAACTTAAGGTAAAAAAATCTATACTTAACATTACATTAAAATATTTCTGCAACTCATCTATAAATCCTCTGGGATCTGAGCATGTTTTAAAGCCCTGGAGAAGTTTTGTCAAAAGCCATTTTAACAAAGATATGACACTGTGTCAACAAAATAAGCCACAATGTGGATTAGTCAATAGTCTAGAACACCAAATTTCCTGGATTTAGATAAATTATGTACATTTGGTATTATATTTTCTATGTTCAAGTTTTCCAATTAATATTTGTTTGTTTAAATAAACATGCACATGTTTGCAAGTTAAATGAATTAAAGCATTATGAAAAAGTATTATGACATTTTTCATTTTGTGTTTAATTAACTAATTAAGGATAGTTGACCCAAAACTGAAATTTCTGTCATGAATCATAGCAACACGATTCTCTGTATTTTGGATATTTAGAAAAAAATGAGCGACAAAGTCAAAAGTCAAAATTCTTGAAGTATCTTCTTCAACGATGTGCACTATATACACATTACACTATAGAAGTCAATGGTTCACAAGAAATCTCAGTTGCTAAAATTCTTTCAAATATTTTTTTGTGTTTAAATTCTGTAGGATAACTTGGACTCTTGAGGACTCTGTCTCACTCTCTCTCACTCTCTCTCACTCTCTCTCACTCTCTCTCACTCTCTCTCACTCTCTCTCTCTCTCTCTCACTCTCTCTCACTCTCTCTCTCTCTCTCTCTCTCTCTCTCTCTCTCTCTCTCTCTCTCTCTCTCACTCTCTCACACTCTCTCACACTCTCTCACACTCTCTCACACTCTCTCACACTCTCTCACACTCTCTCACACTCTCTCACACTCTCTCACACTCTCTCACACTCTCTCTCTCTCTCTCTCTCTCTCTCTCACTCTCTCTCTCTCTCTCTCTCTCTCTCTCTCTCTCTCTCAGGTAAGGGGTGTTTATTGCCGGCCCTGTACAACATTTAAAACCAAGCTGCTGTGTAAACACAAAAGGTTTGTGCCTGCTCAGCTGAACAAGGGGCTGGGTGTGATCTCGTGGCTCTGCGCCTGTATCTCAATAAATGTTGCATGAAAGCATCATTTGCATGGAGAGACGCGTGCTGTTTTCTGTCAGCTCCTATCTCCCGCCCTCAGCTGGAGCCCCGCTTCATTACCATGTTACACTCTTGTGTCAACTAACCAACCAGCCAATTTATAGAGTAATGCAGTTTAAGCTGTAAATAAGGCAGATGGAAACAAATGCTCAGAGTTGAATTGAAGGAGGCATCAGAATGATGGTGTGCTGCAAATAAGACTTTACTCACCTACATTTCAACCTGTTTGACTTATTTTCACAAAACACAAACAATTATATAATAAAAAATTGTAACCATTGGTCTCCATTGACTTGCATTGGTTTTACGACAACATAAAAGAAGTAAAAATCTTCTTTTATGTGTTGCAGAATAAAGAAAACCATACAGCGTGAGTGAATGATACTCTTGTCATTTTAAACCTGTATGACTTTTCTTTCATTCACATAACAACAAAAAAGACATTCTTAAAAATGTGACATTGGTCCGGATTGACTTTTACGACCACACAATAAAAGTGAAAATAAATATCTTCTCTTGTGTTTTGCAGAATAACGAAAATTGTGACAGAGTTCTCAGGGTGAACTTTATTGTGTAATATACACAATTTCTGAACTTTTCTGAAATCATAAAACTGATCTGTGTTGGAACCTACTGAAATTTGGGCTGCAATATTCACTAATACATCTCAAATACCATCATTGTGGACTTCAGGAAACAGACAGGACGCACGCACGACCCAATCCACATAAATGGGATGGTTGTTGAGCGTGTCTCCAGCTTCAAGTTCCTGGGAACCACCATCTGCGAGAACCTGTCCTGGAACTCTAACACCTCCAGCCTGGTCAAAAAGGCTCACCAGCGCCTCTTCTTTCTCAGGACACTGAAGAAGAACCAGCTGTCTTCAGCCATCCTGGTGAACTTTTATAGGTGTACGATCGAGAGCATCCTGACCAGCTGTATCACAGCTTGGTATGGGAACTGCTCTGAGGCTGACCGCAAAGCGCTGCAGAGGGTGGTGAAAACTGCCCAACGCATCACAGGAACAACACTTCCTGCTATTGCGGACATCCAGAGGAAGCGCTGTCTTCGTCGAGCTCGCAGCATCCTCAAGGACTCGTCTCACCCTGACCAAAGACTGTTCACCCTCCTGCCCTCTGGGAGGCGCTTCAGGAGCCTCCGGACAAGGACAACAAGACTGAGGGACAGCTTTTTCCCTAAAGCTGTTTCCTTACTGAACTCTTCCCTCTGACACCCCTCAATCACCCCCCCCATCTTATACACAGACTCCCCCCCCCTCTATAACACTACACTTATTTAAAATACTCTTCACAATAACCAGTTGTTACATGCACTACTGTTCACTCAGTAACACTGGACAATCCATTTGCACACGGAAAACAAAATTCCAATGCACTTTACCACCCACTGCAATACTGTAATTATGTTCATAGATCTGTCTATAGTGTACATACACTTTACATAATGTATAGTTTGTTCATAGCACACCTGCCTGTATATCTGCCTGTATATTAACCTGTAAATCTGTCCATAATACTTAACTATATCCATATATTCTGTATAATTATTGTATATATACATATATAACCTGTATTTACTGCTTATTGCACTTCTGGTTAGATGCTAACTGCATTTCGTTGCCTTGTATCCTACATGTGCAGTGACAATAAAGTTGAATCTAATCTAATATCAGTCATCTTCTAACAATCGTGCTGTGTTGGAATAGGTAACATGTGAGAACCAATGGTTTTTGGGATAAGTCAAACCTGCTGCAACATGTTAAAATATATAATTCAAGCTATATTTGAAGTCGAAAGCAAGGGCGAGTAAAAAATTTTGCTCCTACAGTGCAAAATCCTTTTTGTTCAATTTCAGCCTGTTGCTTACATCAAGCAATCGTATGACATAACTGAATTATGGAAGTCAAGGTATAAGCATGAGCCGTGCGTAAACTGGGAGTAGGCCTACAATATATAAAAAAATCTTTTATATTAAAATATTATTTTGTTGATATTTTAAAAATAAGTGATGTGATATAAAATAAGTATTTTATTTACATGTAGACATTTATATTTGTACATACACAGTGCCTGCTATTGGTTATTGGTTATTTCAAGAATATAAATATAAACCAAATTTATACAGTCTATTAAATTAATTCCAAAGCATTAAAATGTACAAATTTTTTGTGTAAATGTTTTTTTTTTATGAATACACAGGAACATTTTCCTTTTTTTTCAAAATATGTAAACAAGAAATGTCAACCATTTCTTCTTTACAAAAACAACGACTGTAATGAAAGTCTGAAACAGTAATATTCCAACAAAATATTTTTGCCCAAGTAAGAGAAAAGGTTAAAAATACATTGACTTATTATTCCTATTGACTGGATATATGTCACTTCTTTCGGAATTCTAGCTGTGTTTAAAGCCCTGGCTTGTGCAATTATACACAATGTATCTGCCAGGCGACTCATGTACTGAGATATAAAGTGTGGGCTGTGAGCGGCCGTGAGTCAGAGCATGTGTAGATAAAGAGAGAGAGAGAAATCGAGAAAATGAGGTGGCATGCGAGCCTACGCGCAGCTCGAGCTCGGTAATGTATTCAGCAGTAGATGCTAATTTCCTATTTTTCTCCCCAGAAAAAAGAAATCTGCGGATTGCCAAAGCGATCTATTTTTATCCTTCCCCGACATTCTTTTCATTTCCTCCATGATGGCGTTACAACTGCGTAATGCGAAATAAAAAATAAATAACACCTCGCTGGCCGGCCCCTGGGCTTTTTTATCCACACAGACTGGATTCATCCAGGATGCCCACAGCAGGAGATCTGATGCAATGCTGTTCTGATTGTGTTTCTCGGGTCACACAGGTGCAGCTCAGAGACATCAGATGTATAACAAGGTAAAACACATTTAGATGAGATTTACCAGATGGAATCCAGACAGAAATGAGAATGATCTTCTCATTTATAACTCATGTCATACATACAGTACAGTAGGCTTTCCTCTTTTCCAAAACGATGATTCAGAGACATTAAAAAGATTTTCTGTCTGACTGTACCTTACATTTTAGTATAATAATTGTTTTAAATATTTATTTGTTTAATGGGCATTTAATTAAGTCTGGTAAGTGTTCTTCTCCTGGTCAAATAATACTTGCTATGAATACTTTTAACTTAGCTAGTTCCTTTCCTTGATACTTCTCTTGCTTACTTTAGGAAGTAATCTTCAGGGAATGTGTTTCAGTTTTAAGTTTGGGCCACAAAAGCATGTATCAACACAAAAAGCCATCTACATAAAGCCTTTGAATCTCATGAAAGTACTTAGTGTCAGGGTGGATGGATGATTACCATGTCCTGAGTCTCACAGCTGTGTGAGGTGCAGGGTTATTTTAATACTACAGTAAAAATGAAATAAAACTATGAATTAAATCAATTTAGTTTTTTAAACAGTAATTAACTATTTATTTTGGCTTGGACATATTTTAGTATTTATGTATTTTCAACTGTAATGTAGTGAAATTTACCATAAAAGGTATGGTAAAGTTGAGAACTGAACACTTTTCTGTAATATTAATACCTATAACACCTGCTCTATAGTTTTGAATTGTGCACTTATTCTTTGTGTTAAAATCATCTACAGTTTCCCCCAACTACTATTCTGTCAGGTGCAATATTCAATTTCATGATCTTATAATTCTCATCATAAATATAGCATGTCAATTTGAAGCGAGTTCAAGGTAAGGGAAACACATTCACTTTGGCTTCTGTTATACTTCGATTGAAAAAAAAAATATTACAAAATTGTCATATCATAGCAACTACAGCTCATACTATATCTCAAGTTCATGATCAATCGCTGCAGTCAGAAAAACTCAATAACTCAAGTCTCTGAAAACCATGTGGAAAGACACATGCATAGCATTTAACCCTGCTGCTGTTTTTTACTGACTTTATATATTTATATGATTATATCTAGAACTTTGTAGAAATGCATTCGATTCTGTGCAAAACTCTAGAATCCAGCAAATCGAAATGTGCAACACGACAGTAAGAGCAATTGTAGCCTCAAACACATCAGACTTGTATTATGAGTAGGTGATTGAATCTCGACAACCATAATAATATCAGGAGAAGGGTTTAAAATGACAGAGAAGCGTTCGGAACGCATATATGGACATGCGAGATGAGCGGCTTCGTCTTGATTAAAGAGATTGTGGGGAAACCTCATTTTCACCCCATACTATACATTCATCAGACAGGCCTCGTGTTTCTTTGATAGAAACCTGCAGCCATAATTTAATGAAACGCTTGTACTTCTTAGGGAGCGAGATGGTCGGGTCTGTCGAGAAAGCAAGAAATAGGAAAGTAAAGATAAAGGACACATTGTGGGAAAGGAAAGTCACAGTTTAACAAGGGAGAAAGTACAATTCAAACAGTCAGAATGACTTTCAGTATGAGATCTTCAATTCCCTCCCATGCTGAAGACATCAATGGACAAATAACTGCAGGGGATAGCTCACAGAACAAAACCAGAAGCTATTCATATCCAGCGGGGCATGGTTTTCTCTCGCAGGCCAGTTTCTGCCTCTTGTGAGTACTGCAATGTGGAACATTTGGGCACATTTAAAGGTTAGTGCGTAATGCTGGACAGGGAGTGATGGAAAGATAAGAACGGTGACAAATGTCAACACAGCTGTCTCTTAATATCCACCCTCAAATGTTTAAGCTGAAATAAATGGCCCAGAGGTTATGTAATGTCTACAGCAGTAATGTCATAACCATTAACACATTATAGCCAAACACATGCCAATAAATTCAATTGTGTCATCATTTACTCACCCTCTTGTTATTTTAAACCTGTATGACTTATGCAAAACACAAAAGAAGAAAAGAGAGTTGATAACCGAACACCATTGGAAACCATTCACTTCTCTATGGAAAAAAACATGCAGGACAATAGGTGCCAATCAGTAATTTCTTCAAAATATCTTCTTTTGCAAATCTCTTGAAATGACAAGAGAGTGAGTAAATGATGAAAATTTACTTACAAATTAAAGTTCTTTCATTTTTACTCACCCTCTTGTAATTCCTCTATGACTTTCTTTGACTGAACACCACGGAAGATATTTTGAGAAATTTAGGTAACCAAATGACACTGGCCAACACTGACTTCCACTGCATGGACATAAAACCGCTGTGAAACATTTCAAAATATCTCTTTTGTTCTTCCACCGGTTATGAAAGACATGAAGGTGAATATTATTTCTTGAATGAAGTTACTCTTAAATACTTAAGCAGATATATCCCAAGCTACAAATAACAAAATACCAAAATACCCATAGTTTCTTTTGTCACAAGGAGAAACTGAAGCCATTCTGTACAAGCTGTTCATATCCTATCTGATTCACAGTGTTTGAACACGGTCCTACAAAAAACTTACTGCATAAACCTCGACTAAAACTGTAAAAAATAAGATGATAAAGAAATGTTATAAGCCCTTTAATTATGCTATCTATCTTTAAAACCACCATAAGGCAAACCAGAACTTCACAGCACTTTCTGAAACGGTGAGGATTTAATGAAACGCTGGTATTTAATTATACATTTCTTGCTTTATCTACTTTTATTAATTGTAGTTTATAAAACTGAAAAGCTATAAAGGGCGGTTGAGAAATCGCTGGGATGTAATTTTTAAAGTGCAGAACATGCTACTGGATACCATTTTAAATGTCTTAAAATTTCAAACTGTTTTATGTACATATATCAGTCTATATATAAGTATACACTATCATGTCAGGCAGAGAGGTATTAAGAGCAAAACAGCATATTCTACATTCTACACCCCCAAAAATATGTTAAATATTACTGTAATAATATGAAGTATTTTTTTCAGTTGTATTACTAATATTTAACCTTTTGCATTGCCTGAAACTACATTTAAGCAGTAATGGAAATGTCCGTAAATTAAAAAAATTACTTGTTCGTTTTATAGAGATATGTTTTTCTACAGAAGCGTGACAGAATTTAAACAACAAGCTGCAGCACAAATATAACAGAGGGTTGAAAGCCCTTTGAAAGAGAGACAGAGATCTCATCCACACTGGGCGGGTCGACAGGAAGGATGCAGTTGGGCTGCTATATCTCACCGGCTGGGCAAACACAGAGAGCTGTTCCGTCTGAGCGCGCATGGCAGGCCGAGTCGTGCTGGCAGGGGTTGTGCTGCAGGTCACAGGGGTCATGAAGGTGTTCGCAGAGGGAGCCCGTGAAGAAAGGAGGGCAGGTGCAAGAGAACTCCCCTGGGACCTCAGACTCCACACAATGTGCCCCGTTGAGGCAGGGAGAGGACGTGCACTCTTTTATATCTTCTCCGCAGTCCACACCTGCCCAGCCACGAGGACATGTGCACCTGGTGGACAATATCAATGTTACCAAAAATTCCTTTTCGGGGTTGCAGAACATGCTTGAAAAGACAGTTTGTGATATTACCGATGGTTTTTCGAAAGTGTTCTTTGGTGCACCACATTTACTCCCATCACAAAAGTGTGACCAAATAGATTCAAATATTCACACATGTACAGATAGACTGACACTTCTGGCACACAGTGACCTTGTAACATAAAAGCAAATTCCCTCAGGGGAATGCCAATTTGACTTTGCCTGTGGTGCTTTTGCAGTAATGAGTCTCACACATCTCACGAAATCCTTTTTGTTCATTTCACATCAGAATTACACAGTGTGCGCTATCATTCAAACTTTTATCAACAATGAAAACTTTGCCTTAAAGTGACAGTTCATCAAAAAAAAAACATTCTGTAACCATTTTATGTGATTCAAAACCTGAATGTTAAAGCAAAATTTCACGATTTCACCTCAAAATGAAAATTCATACCTCACTTTCTCCTGCAAAACCAAAAACAAGATATTTTGATCTGTGTTCGTGTAGAAAAAGCGTTAGTCTTGCAGTCATTTTGTGTCTATATAATAGAAGTCAATAGGGACCAATGGTTTTAATAACCAAAATTTTTCGAAATAACTTTGTTCATTTTGCAGATAAAAGAAAGTCATACAGGTTTAACATAAGACGGTAAGCAAATGATGACAGAATGTTCATTTTTGAGATGACTGAGAGACTCAGTCAGCATTTACTTTCATTATACAACGGAATACAGCAATATATTTCTCCTCCTGTTTACAAAAGAAAGTCAAACAGGTTTATAGTAAAACAAAGGAAATTACAGGGGACATATTTTTCATTTTGGCTAAACTTTACGAGGTCAGTAAGGGTCATCAAAACACAGCATGCATGCACATCAATCTTAAAGATCATCCAAAAAATGATTTTTTTTTACAAAATAAACACAATGGCTATTTGAAAAGGGGTAATACATGCTCTTCTAATAACAATGATTCAAAATTATATGGTAGAAATGCAAATTCAAGGCTTGATGATTGTGTTTTATTCTGTGTTCATATTCCCTCCTGTAGAAGGACCTTTTATTTTCTTTTTGTTTTTAGAAAATCCTCCAATAATAAATAATGTGCTTTTAGCAATTGTTTGCCAGATACGGAAAATATTAGGATGAGGAAAATTATTTAATTCTAAAACAATAAATCTGTGTTTAAGAACATGCCACACACTACCTGGAGATAATAGATATGATGACAAAGACCCACATTGACCCTCTTGTCATTTCAAACCTGTATGACGTTCTTTCTCCTGCAGAACACAACATATATTTTGAAAAATGTTGTTAAGCGAACGTGGGTGGTACTCATTGACTTACAATATAACAGAGGTGATAGTACCATTAGATTCATTTCATCTTTCATAGTAAAAGCAGAATCATTGAAAGGAGGTTTCTGGGAGAGCTGATGGGATTTATAGGTTAATTGCACTATTGGTCTGAAAAGGATTAAATCCCAGAAAGCTGGAAATAGGACACAGGGAGGTTTGTGCAGTGAGCCGGGATTATATTCACCAGCGAGTGAATTCAAGAAAAGTATCTGCATTCCACTTGGTGGCAGTGAGATTACAGTTGTGCAACCAATCTCTGTTTTAAACCCACTCTCTCTTTCTCTCCATCACTGTATTTTCCTTTCTCTCTCTCTCTCTCTCTGCTGCCCTCAGCGAGAGGGCACATTTGTTGGAACGGCGGCAGCAGCTTTTTTCTCAAGTGAGTCACCAATCGCGAGACACCTCTTCCTGCTGCGCTCCATTGATGGATTCATTTGTTTTACCTGCCATCTGCAATTCATTATCTCTAACATTTGTGAGAGCGCAGAGCTACGCGAGTTAATCTTTACACAGGTTTTGGATTTAGTCGTCATCATTTCAGTTTTCCTTCTGACAAAAATGTCCTTTGAAACACTTTGTCACGTCACCTCGATAATTTTGGCACATTTCACTCCGACTAAAACATCGGCGCTTTTAAAAAATACGCTTTGTGCGAGATGACAAAAAATGTGGCAGATTGTAACAGATGACAATTAATTATAAAAACCCTTAACTTCTGAAATATTAGCATCATATTGAGAATTCTTGCATATGGATTAACTGCTTTGTGGATCACAAACAGCAATGCACGTTTTAAAATGTACAGTAGCCGTAGCATTAATGAGATTGAAGAGTTCACCCAAAAAATTTTTTTTTCAAACCTTTTACTTCCTTTCTCTGCAGGATCCAGGAGTCTGTAATGTCTATAACAGAACCCATTCACTTCAATTGTTTGGACAAAACCAAGTAAATAGAGTGAATGTGTTCCATCGATGTTCGGTAATTAACATTCATCAAAATATCTTATTTTGTGAGTTGAAGCAATGAAATGGTACATGTTAGAAATGAACAAATAATGTCAATCTAGATTTTTGGGTATACTATCTATTTATTGCTGTATTCAACAAAACAAAAATCTCTATGTCAGGCTGAGTGCGACCAACCTGTAAGCGTTGAGCAGGTCTATACAGGTGGCGTTGTTTTTACAGGGGCTAGATGAACACTCGTCGCTCTCCCGTTGACAGAACTCCCCCTCCCAGCCTGGCAGACAGAGGCAGTTGTAACTCTGAAATGATAATGAAGAGCACAAATGAAGAGATAATAGACAGCAGTGTGACTCTTTCATCGAACCCTTGCCTTAACCTACATAAAAGCAGCCATCTGTGTATTTGCACATCTCAAATTGTCATTTTTAATAACAGATGACAGAATAGCTATGGCTTTAAAACAATCGTTGACCTAAACTGTCATCATTTTCTCACATTCACACGTTTAGCAGAATGCCTGAGGTATTCTTTATCAAATGATTAACATGAATGGTGACCAGGGACTGTCGAGAGAAAAGTAGCATAAAATTAGGCAATTGCTGCTTTGTGTGGAGATGAGAATGAAATTTAGCTCACTATTCTCTGAAAATCTTCCATTCTGCTGAGCTCCAAATCTCATTTGTTTGAGCGCCGCTACGAATTCGGTGCGTGAAAACACTTGGTGCCAGATTCGAAATGCAAATAAAAGCGGTGGCAGAGATTCTCAGCGAATAACAATTTTGGTCTCTGTCACAGTTATCCGGGATTATTGTACATTGTACCTTTTCAACTACTTTAAGTTGCTTTGGTTTAACTTTAAATTGTGTGATTATTTAACATCAAGAAGTCGGAGCTATACAATGGCCAGCGAATCAATTTTCGCGCCTACTATCCTTCAAAAGTGTGAGAAGCATATGCGACTGCATTGCTTTTTGCCCCCCGTGGGGTTTGATATCCTTTTCTTTTGCTGAATAAATGCATATATAAGGTAAATTCTGAACATACTATTATTTGTTATAATGGCAATCTGTGGGAGGCTTTATCTCTCAGCCCTCCTACTACTGTATTAACTGGAAATGTATTTAGCACGCTTTTCAAACTTGTTATCCATACAGAAGAGGAACCATTGCTATGCAAATATTCTCTCTCAACCGCCCACCACCGAACCTCAGATATTTAGGCATGTCTTTAAAAGCAAACTATTAATTTTGGCATACATTACTGAAGAAATCTGCATGAAGCCCACATTTTCAAAGAGAAACATTCAGAATTACACCCCATGCGCATCTGAAACAAACAGAACTTGAAGTGCATGAAATGCATTTCTGCACCTTAATGTGTTGGCACAGATCACATGGCTAAAATGTTTTCGCTCGAAGCTTAAAGCTTCAATGTGAGTAAATTTCTTAAAACGCAGTTGAATCTTTGACCCCGTTTACACCCACTACAGTATTGATATTGGACTGTTAAAAGCACTGCACACAAGGTCAAAACAACGGTCTTATGCTATGAAATAAAATTCTAAGGTTTTAAAATCATGCTACAATCGTATTAGAAACATAAATGCATTCAGATTCGTCTGTAAGGGAGCGCCTATTCACCTGTTAATCAACCCATGCCAAAACAAGACTTCTATTTTTGTGCATGTATGACTTTAAGCATCAGATTAAAATGGGGGAAGCACACAGACATACATGCATAGACTTTTAAAACTTCCTTAGCCTTTCAGACATCAACATGCAGTGGAGTACATGGGAGAGATTCACATCTGACGTTCAGTTAACCCAAGTGAACTCCACTGAAATAAGAGCTGATATCACTATAAATACAACATTTATGGTAACATTACAATGTGTATTTGGAAAAAGATACATTGATTTTCGTTGGACTTGGACTGGGCCCTGTTATTTCCACAATACATTAAACACAAACTTATCACCAATCCGAATTTCAACCCCTTACATCTAAATTGGCAGATGTCTTTATCCAAAGCAACTTATATTTCACTACACTTTGTATATTTTGATTCCAAGTATGTGCAATCCCTGCGATGGAACCCTCTCCGGCATTGTGGGCACCTTGCTCTAACTACTGAGCCACAGGAAATAGTCCTCATTTTTTTTTGGTGGGTAGTGAATGTGACATACAGCCAAGTATGGTGACCCATACTTAGAATTCGTGCTCTGATTTCTACCCATCCAAAGTGCACAAACACAGAAGTGAACACACACAACAACCGTTAACGCACACCGCAACATTGGGTAGACATTTATGCTGTGGCGCCCAAGGAGCAGTTGGGGGTTCGGATCCTTGCTCAAGGGCACTTAAGTCAGGATATTGCTGGCCCAAGACATGAACCCACAACCCTAGGAGTCAAACTCTAACCACTAGGCAAAGACTTCCTCGAAAAATTGGGGAAGTAGGAAGAAGGACCATACAGATTTTTTGGGACCCCATTCAAATTTTTTTGGGGCAAATTAAAATTTGTAATGACGAATATATTTTTTAACTTAAAAGTTTAATGTTAAGTCTTTGTTATATTAACTGTTACAAAATATATCGAAATTTTCGCTAACATAGCATTACTGATACTACTTTAACATGAGACAAAAGCAATATAGTTGCTTTAAGCAAAAGTGGAGCACCAGGAGTAGTCCTCCTCTGGAACGAGGGTTTGCGTCTATTCCATAAAGCGTACAGATTGGGAAAACTGTTACACAACTGTGAGCGAGTCTGACTGATGTGACTACTTTTTAGTGTCTGTGTCTCGTACAATAGAGATGTGAACATGGGAATCTCTTCAGCGCTGCTCTGAAAGTGAACTTTACAACATTTAATCGCTTTATTTGAGAAAAGCTCCTGTCAAACGTGCACTTGAAATAACTTTGCTTGTCAAAATGAAAGTCAGCTTTCAAAATAAATGTCCAGTTAACACTGACATGACATGATCTACGATATAACAACTATTAAAAGTGTAACAAAATAGTAATTAAATGTAAGTAGTCTTAAAACAACAAAAACAGTTTTAATTATGACCTATTTTTATGGATTTTTGTCCACATAGCTCACAAACACTGTCTTTATACTTATAAGTATATAAGTGATTGCTTTAGTAAACTGGGAAAAAGGATTGTTCATATCTCGGCTGACCCCCTGTGATTGGATAACCCGATTTGATCTCACTGCTGGTCCGCCGAGGATGACCCCTCACAGCCCTTGCCGTCCTATTAGTCACGACAAGTTTCTGAACTTCTCTCTCCTCCGTTCAGCCATTAAAGTTTTCAATGCGAGAATTAATCACTGCTGGGGTTTGGTGTCTGTTATTTTGCATGGCAAAGGTTCATTCCGTCTGGTCCCTTGCAGTTGAAATGAGCGCGGGTTTGGCGCAGTCAAGGGACGTTTTGGAGTTCCTCATCACCGCTGCCCTGAGGGCTGATCCTGGGGTGCATGCTAATCTGTGCTTCATCCAGACACAGACATGGCGTTAAACTCTGGCTAATGTAATTTGAGCACTGCAGGCCTTTTTTATAAGACACAAGAAGCTACACAGACCCGGTGTGATAGATCGGATGCTTCTAGAAAACTCTTGTTTTCACCTCTGGCTAAAGGAAAATATAATCTTGTTTAGGCCGCTAAATCATCTGCAGGGATCGAAGGTCTCCCAAGAAACCCGGGGTTATGCAGAGTATTTTTATTTTAACACAAGTAAATAAATAACTACATAAACGCTGTCAAGAAGTAAACCGCAATCTGGGAGAGGGATTTCAAAAGTGAGCTCGTCTCCAGTCGCGGGAAGGAAAAGTCCTGTAAAAAACTCAGAACATGATAATTGTGAGAGAATGAGCTGGTTAGAAACATCTCTCACGTATGTGGAATTCATTATACCACATGACACTGCAGTACATTGGAGCTCTGAACGAACAGAATGAAGAGAACAACCGGAGAAAAATATGCTCATGTTTTATGTGTAGACAGAGACGCATAACATTTTACAGCCATCTTAAGCAATAACATAAAAGGTATCTTCAACTGTCAGGAGTACGTTTGACTCCGTGTTAACAGGCTGGGTATATTTTATGTTTATGCTTAAAAATGCAAAAGAATGGTAACTGAACTGCACATTCACTAGAACAGCCCTATCTTGTCTGATTCTATTGAACTTTCTAAAAAGTGCACTTCATACTCTGTCCATAACAACATCTCTGTTATAAACTAAAACCGAAGTCAAACAGACAATTCTAGTGAAATCAGATATTATGTCATAATTCTTGTCATTTCAAACCAGTATGACTTTTTTTTCTCTAGAAAACAAAAGACATTGAAAAGAATACTGTTAACTTAAAAATGTTTAAGACTGAAGGGTATGATTGAATGATAATGGAATTTTTATTTATGGGCCGAGACCATTACATGAACAAATATGTGCTATGTTTTGTCTAGACCAGTGAATATTGCAAAAGCTAACCACCCCGTACAATATAAAATGACCAATTAGGGGCTGACCATATTAAACGTGCTTTTAACATTCATAAAAGTTGCGCAGAGTTGCTTCTTTGTTTACTGTTTGAAAAAAAATTAGGGGCTGAGTTTCTTTAATGTCAATAAGCAACAATTGAATACACTTTCCTGTCAGTCAAGACACTTAAATTATCAAAAAATGGCCAACTTCATCCAAAAGATCAGGGAGGGAGTAAAAAAATTAAAATATGTATAATTACTTTGGAGTATGAACCTGTCAACTTGTACTTTAAATGGACATCTGCTAAAACATTATTTAAAAAAGTAATTTGATAAAAAATCCAACCAACTTATTAAAAGGGTGGTGAAGCAACTAGGGTAAAACTACTCCTAACCCCTTCTGTATGCATCTAAATTTATATACATTTGCATTAGATATGCGGATCTCGGTTCTGGTGCTGGGGGTGTTTGTCCTCTCACAGATTCATGTACCGGGCAGGTGGTGACTCCTGTTGGCTAATCAGCATGAGAGAATCCGCGTTCTCACACCGAGAGAGAAAGGTCAATCTAATTTACAGACTGTATGGAAGAAATATGCTGTCATGTGACCTTCTGTATCCCCCCTCTCTCAGCATCCCACGTCCCCTGCAATATAACTGCCACGTGGAAAGGAAGCATTTAAGAGCTCAATTACACGCTGGCTAAACCATTTCTCAATCAGTGATTTCATACATCTGACAGTAGAACAATCTTTTAAAGCACTCATGCGACAATCGTACTATTAAGCATATAGACGCTATTAACACACTGGGGATACTCTAAAATTTTGTAGCAGGCTGTAAACATGTCCAGTGTCAAATGCCCTATATTTCATTTAAATTGCTTTGTTTATTTGTAAGCGGGATTCAATATTTGTCTTAATTTGTAAGTGTAATGACATTAAAGAGATGTAATGACTTAAAGTGAAAGTGCAGCCAAAATCATCTGCCATTAAACCATTGTTTAATAAATTATACAATCTCATTACACCAATTCTTCTGAATGACAATTTTTACATTAAAGAATTGACACAAAAAATGTTTTAAGGTAAAGCTTTCAAGTTAAAATATTTGGTTAAAATTGTTTATATAAATAAAAATGGCAATACATCTAATGAGCCATTTTTATAGTAATCAAACATAGGAGTATATAGCAAAAATAGATTTGTTAAATATTTTTTTTCATTAAATAAACTTAAAAAAATTTAAATTTTGTAATTGTCACTGGAATCTTTTTAATGCTTTTAACAGATTGTATTACATTAATATAACTGTTTATTTTTGTGATATTTACTTAGCAACATGAAATTTTGAAATTCTTTCTTCTGCAGAACAAAAAAAAGATATTTCAGAGCAACCAATCCACTTTCGTTTTAGACATTTCTCAAAATAGTCATGTATTGGTTTTGAATAACATGATCGTGAATAAATGATGACAGAATCAACTAGATTTTGTTTTGTTTTCTTGTTGTTGACAAAAAGGGTTATGCATTAAATCCTTGAGATCAATGCTGAAAGATACTTTGATCCTTTGTGGATATATTTACTATCCTGTTTTTTTTGTCTTTCCTGAGAAGTCTCAAAAGAAAAACCATGCTCAGGCATACAGTTTCACAAAATGGTGTCCATGGTCAATGATGTATAGATAATGATAGGCCTTTCCTACATATTGAAACTTGTTCAATTAACGCGACACTCAATTCTTTCAGAACAATTTGCCAAAGATCACCATCTTGACATTAGTACATGACATCATCTTTTGTCAAGGTCACACTCCATATGCATCTCTGGAATGATCTCATTCCCCAATGCAAAATAGCTTCTCAAATCATTAATTAACCCAGCATGCGAGAGGCTAATATACCCGCCTGCTTCCCTGTCCACAGCAAAGCCCATAAAACTGCCCACCTCCAGGTTTCCAGGGATGTCCTGAATAGCCCAATTTTATTCTTCTTTCATTCAGAAAGCGGGACCCGTGGTTGCATTATTCAACATGAATAAATGATAAACTATTTTTTCCCCCTGTTCTGTTCGCCGAGTACCGGAATAAAAATAGAGGAAGAGGAGAAAAAGTGTGCAAGATAAATAAGAACAGAAAAGGTTTGGGGAGGGGAGGTAAAGCGTGAAATGAGAGCAGAGGGGCTGCTCCCTCTCTCTTTCTCTGTATTAGTTTGGGTTTGCTGAAGGGAAGAAAAGACGATTTGCGATTGGGGCCGAATAACTTCATGTCCCACGGTTTTCTAAGTTGCTGATTGCTCCGCATTGACTCACTCATCTCTCTTGGAGACTGTGGGATAACAAGAGTGATAATGCAGAAAAAGTTTAAACAAAACTAAAAAATACGAAAAAGCATTTGCAACCCAATTTACTTCTATGGTTAATAGAATAAAAGATAAGTAAGATTTAATTTATTGTCCCCGGAAAGATTTTGTGAAAATGAAATGATAATTGTATTTTATATACCAGAGGAATATATCAAATCTCAATTATTTTTTTAAATTGGCTTTCAGTAAAAACAATAATAATTACCAGCAGATGTAAAGCAGTGACTTCTATACTTAGCACACACTTGTATTTTTATTAGATGTGCTGCTGTTCTTATATTATGGGCTGTACGTGGAAAATAACTGTTATACGATGAATAATTGTTCTCACCAGATGGAGGTCCAGGCAAGTTGAATTGTTTTCACACATATTACTGGCACAGTCATTGATGTCCTGTTCACATCTCATTCCAGCGTATCCAGGGTTACACAAGCAGTAAAAACCATCCACAACTGTAGAGACACAATTGACTTTTTATTGACTTTTAAAACAGAAATATGTTTGTGTTGGGCACACATACTGCACATACTATAATGAATACACATTTACTGTAAGGCTTACTTTAAGACATTTAAATGATCATAGTTTAAGCATATCTTGTTGACTAAACCTGAAAAAAACTTTTTTTACTGTCATTTGTTTTATTGTATGAACTTTGTTGTTCATACTATACACTTTACAATAATCTTGCATTTACAAACTAACATAACCATGAACAATAATGCTCTAGCATTTATTAATCTTAGCTCATGTTAAGGACTTCATTTACAAAGCGAACCAATTATGTGATTATATCCAATAATCAGAGTATGGATTTAATCGCAGTGCATTATGACTTGCTGTGTTCATACAGTATTACTGATTTGTTTACATATTTTTATGTTATTTGGTAACAATGAATAAAAAAATATGACGGAAATGAATATGATGGTATTTGAGCTTGCTCACATTATTTATATAATATTTTTGCGTTTACATAAGGTTAAAATCAAAAGTCCCTATACAAGTGATGATTCACAATAGTGTTATTTGTTAACATTATTAAACGCATAAACAAACATTGGCAATAAAAAAATAGGTTTATCAGCATTCATGTTTCTTTGTTAACGTTTGTCCACGACAATAAAGTTAATCATTTTTTCGATCATGGTGCATCCACAAATGTTATCAGGGACAATGTCACTGTTTTGTCGAAGAACCCAGATACAGGCAGAAGAATTGATTGAACACAAAGACTTTAATAAACCAACAAAAACACCCAAAATGGGGGAAAACAGTAGAATAAAATACAAAACAAATATTCCCACAGGTGGTCAAAAAAAGAACAATACACAGACCTTAACTTGGCATGAGAGAAACAGGCACAGGAGAAACAGGCACATCAATACAAACATATCAATACAAATCAAACAAGCACGAACAGCAAACACAAGGGCTTTAAATAGGGAACAGAACAAGGGATAACGACCTGAGGGCAGGTGTGGGGAATGAAACACCAGTGGGAAGAGAGACAGGACAACAAGGGGGCGGGGCCAGGAGTTCATACAAGAGAGCACATGGCATGTAATAACAAACAATGCCATGTGTCTCACACCAAACACACGGGTCTGCCATGATTCTGCCACACTCACGAAAACCATGAAGAAAAGAGGTAGAATTTAATAACGCTTTTAAATACTAAAATTAACCTAAACTAACATAAATATGTGTAATATTACTATTATTCATTGTTAGTTAATTTTAGCTAATCCATTAAATAATTGTTAAATAAACGCCCTCTGTAAAGTGTTACAAAAGCATATTATAAGTGTTTGTAAGTGTTTCAATGGCTTTTGTTTGTCAAGTTTAAGCAGATCTTCCACTTTGTTGTATAAGATAAAAACTACAGCTAATCAAAGACAATTTAGAGTGCCACAAAGACAATAAAATAAGCAAATCACTGTGTGTGTATATTATGTAATGCTTATCTGGTTATAAAATATGTTAAGATTTGTTAACATTCTTAGAAAACGATTAATTAATTGCATTTATACTGAATTTGTTTTTTTACCCTGTTGGTGTTATTTAAATTGCAAGTGACTTGACTTAACATTTATACTTAAAAATGTGTTTTGTAAGAGCATGTAGTTATTTCTAAGACTGTATAAAGTGTGAGCCAATTTAAACAACATAAATGTGTAAATCATCTCCAATTTTCACCTCTAGAGTCTTTTAGATTTCCCTCAAGCTCAATGATTCTCCTCTCTTTTCTTTGTAAACCTTTACTTCCAATGCTTATAAGTAAAATGGTATTTTTCCTCCTTACATGTTTCTGTGGTCATTTATATTAAGTCCAGCATCTAAAAACACAGTGTGTCCAATTAAATGTAAAAAGTGTGTTTGTGAAGCAGTCTCTTTTACAAATTCAACAAATGTGTCATGTCCACAGTCTTTGTGTTCTACCCGACTCAGCCGAGGCTAATGACCCATCACGCAGGCCTTTAATCATTAATGCCGTTGAGGAGAAACACGTCCCGTCTTTCTGTGCCGAAACACCAGCCTGTGACGGAGGTAATTGTGGGTTCTTACAGGCGCAAATTTATTACAAGAGCCGCGTTGAGTCCCAGGATTCTTCATTATCCTGTAGATTTACCACATAATCTATACTGCCACTCTATCTTTGCGTGCATTGCCACGATTACTCTCATTAAACACTTGGGGTCCGGAATGCCATCCGTATTAGACCAGCTGCCAGAGAGATACACCTTTCTGTCTCTCTTGCACAACATGCAAACGCTGAGGTCCTCTGTGCCGTTTGGGCCTCGAGGGACCACGCATGTGGGGATGTTGGTGTTGGTGCAGTTTGGGCGGAAGTAAATAGGTTAACTTTGTTTGACGATGCTTGTTGGGATTGGAGATGTTGGCGTACTGAGTGTAGTTGCTAAGCTACAAAATTGTCCTACATCTCCACGCTGCCTTTGAGCGAAGCACTTAACCTCAGGTCGCATGGAGAGGACGATGCAATTAGTGAACTACAAGACGGTGTGGATAAAAAGCGTCTGCTAAATGGGACATCACTAGACAGTAAATTATACTATAGTACAGTTCAGTATAGAATCTAGTCTAGAATACAGTTTTGAACAGCATCAATATAGCACTTTACACTGGTGTAGCACTGGATTCATGTTTTATTTTATAGTTTAATTTTACATGCTTTATAATTTAACAATATTCATTTTAGAATAATTGTTAACTTAAAAATTAAGAGCTCTGTCCAAAAAACTATAAGTGCCCAATTAAATTTTTTTTTTGTCATGCCATTATGTTGTGTATCTATTCTTTGCTCCATCAGTGTTTAAAATTTTCTGCAAGATGCATTTTTTTCAGAAATACTATTAATCCCGATCAGTTTTTTTCCTAAATTCGCTATTTCCTCTCGACCAATCATAATTTGTTTAATGCAATCAAAGATGGAAATGCTTTAAAGTGTTTGTTTGTGCTCAGTCTTTAATAATGAATGCTTTAATAAATGCAATGTGGCTTGAGTATGATGGTGTTCTTTAACAGCATGGCTGTGATTAGGTCATGTGGCCGTAGGCCAGTTCCGTAGACAATCACAGCCGTTGATGTAGAGCACCATCAACCCACTACAAGTGCCATATTGCATTTATACAACAGTTCGACAGCACAATTGTGTATAAAAATCGTCTATAAGTTTATAAATTCTTTCCAATATTTCAAGGATCTTGGGGACTTCTTTCTTCCCCACTGACTTCCAGTGCAGAAAAACCGTTAAACAAGCCTCAGTAAGTAGTACTACTCAGTTTCTTTCTTCAAATAAATAAAGTGAAGTTGAAAAGTGAAGTTAATATAGTGAGGTTAAAAATAGAAATGAGGTGTACTTGAATGCCAGTGAATGATTGTGCTTTGCTTGTAAATATGTGTGTTATGTGCGCACATTAAACACTAAGACAGTAAAAACAACTTGCATAGAATGCGTTTCCACTTTCCGTTCGTTTAATGTCATTGTCCATATTCGAAGAATGTCTCATTCTGTTTCTTGTATTTTGATATTGCGGATCACAACCAACTTGGTCAGTTACGAACTGTTCAATTGTGTGATAGACGCAAATTAACACAAGAATTTATTTTATTAAAAGCATTTCTGGAAACTCATTCCCTGCGTTTGTCTTTGTGCAGATGTGGCAGCGTGATAAGAACAGTGAAGCATTTAATTTTAAGGATTGATTAAAAAATACTTTGAATTTATAATCTACTATATTGTTGTCTTTTTTAACAATGGTTGTTTAACATGTTTAAAATGAGCCGACAGACAATTTTAACACAATACATTTTGGAAAAATTAATAAGTCTACGTGCAAATTTTAATTTTCCTGAAAACTATTAAAATGGATTAATAGTGTTTTAGAGCTCTTCAATGTTCTGTTGGTTGTATTTCGTGTAAACGTTTGTGCTGCGCTGTGGTTTTCTGAATTAGTCTATACCTGTAAGCACATTGATGATAAAACCCGTTCTTAGCAAAAGATAAGCATGCATGCTCTAAAAAGATCTCAACCACCATAAATGTATTGTTTGTTTGTTGGGTTGGTGTGGAAACAGTAAAATTTCACAAGGAAATCATGAAATTCTGTGTTTAGTACAAGCCTGTAATGTTCAGACATAAAGGGAGATGTTAGCAAGCTGTTAGTAAGAGAGTATTTAGACAAAATGGATATTGGACAACACGCACTGAATTAGAAACAGGTTTTTTACAACATTAGGACAGAGTCTACAGCCTTATAAAAACACTGTAAAACAGGAAATACATTTAAAGTCAAGGCCAAAAATGACATGCACAGACAGGAAGTACAGTAGCATATAAAAAGAGTGTTTAGTTTGACAGTTCGCATTAAAAAAAACATTCACCATTCACATCTCAAACCATTTTCTATCTTTTGCAGAACACAAAATAAGATATTTTGAAGAATGTCGTACTGGCACTTATTCACTTTCGTAAACGGATGCCCTCTCTGTTCAGCTACTGGCCTTTTTTAAAATATCTTTGGTTTTCTTTGGAAGAAAGCCTTTACGACTTTCAAATGTCAAGATGATGAATAAATGATGACAGAATTTTCATTTTTGCCTGAATTACTTTTAATATGAATATCTAGAAATGTTCAATGACAGCATCTGTTTGATCAATGGTATTTTTAACGATTTATGTAGGAGATGCTACACTAAAGGACAAAAACAGCTTATTGGATTGCTGAGGGAGAACAACACCCAGGCATGGTCTTTGATTATATTAACTATGCCATTTATCATCCATTATTTAAATTACAATGATAACGGATCCTTTCTCACGACTGGACCAAGACCCTTCAAGCGTAGTGTAGGGACACCTGGCCGGCCAGAGAAGGAAACTAACCACATGGAGTGCATTTCTAATCTATATATGTGATAATATGGTTGAAGCGTCCTGTGTCAGTTATACTCTGCCATGAAAATTAAATATTTGCAAATATAATGCCTCAGCTAATTTGCATACAAGGAAAGTGCATATTCACGGATGTCAAGCTGCGAAAACTACAATAAAGAAGCTCAAAGGCAGTTTAATTTATTCATTACATAAACTATTGCACCGCTTGTAAATATAAAGTATGACTATATAGTGAATAGTGTACTGAAAAGTGTAAGTTCCTAGCTTCACGTTGATATACATCTCACCCTTCAGTGACTTTATTTTTAACGTTTGGCCTCCCAGGTTTGAGTTCTGGGGTTCAAGACCAAGAAATAAGCAGTTACCGTCATAACAGAAGCCGTGGAGACAGGGGTTGGAGGCGCACTCATCTATGTTGATCTCACAGCGAGGACCCGTGAAACCCCGTCGGCATCGACACCTGAAGCCCAGAGGGAAGAGGAGAGGATCAGCCTCCTCCACACAGTCAGCCCCGTTATCACACGGATTAACAGCCTCACAGGGCAGAAACTCGCAGTTAATCCCTGCAATTCCAAACACAGACATGCGATACTGTCAACCCAAAGAATTCAACCTTCTATTCTTTACAAACTCTCAGTATTAATAAATGCTTCCGAGCATATTGTTAAACAGAGTGTCCGTGACACATCTAGTTTCTTCATTTTAACGGGATTATTCACCCAAATGACCCACCCTTAGGTTCCAAACCATTCATTTCTTTTTTTGGTGGAACACAGAGAAAGATATTTGGACAAATGCTTGCAACCCCAAGTCTACGCAGCTCTTAAAAATCTGTGAAAAAGGTAAAGAATTTCAACAAAGTAAGAGTTATCATAGCACAGCATGTTGTTTTTTATAAAGAACTGTCCTGAGTGACATATTTTACATAAATATATTAACATATTAACACATGGCTAACATAATTAAAATAAATACAGTGTAAAATGTGGAAAAGTTTGGGCACCCCTGGTTGTTAAAACTGTGTGGTTACCTGGATGATCTATGAATGTTTTGTGTGCTGCGATGGTTGTGAGTGCCTTGTTTCTTCTGAACAGTTAAACTGAGCTTCTGTTCTACAGAAAAATCCTCCAGGTCCTGCAGATTCTTTGGTTTCCAGCATCTTTGGCATATTTGAACCATTTCCAGAAGTGACCTTATGTCTTTGAGATGTTTGTCACATTGAGGAAAATGAAGGGACTCACACAACTATTATAAAAGGGTTTAGACATTTAGGAGGGGGCTTGTTGAATTAGAAGATGTGATTTTTATTTAATTTGTCCAACAAAAAAGCTTCTGTTGCTTTTGATAAGGCAGTACTAAAGAGAATGAAATTATATTTAAACAAAAGAATAACATTTTGAGCATCTTCATCCTTTTCTGAAGTCCCCCATGACTCTTAATGCATTGTGTTTCTTTCTGGAGCAACTGTGAATGTCAAAACCTTTTATGATAGTTGTTTTTGAGTCTCTTAATTTTCCTATTTAAAAAAAAACATGAAGAGCTGAAGCTCAGCTTAACTGTTCAGAACAAACAAGGCACTCATGAACAACCATCACAGCACACAAAACATTCAAAGATCCTCTAGGTTATAATACACCGTATTAAGAATCAACGGTGCCCAAACTTTTGCACAGGGACATTTTAATAAGTTCAGCCTTTGCTTTCCCATTTTGTCATTTCAAACCTGTTTGACTATTTTCCCACTGAACACAAAAGGAGATTTTTTGAAGATTATTTGTAAACAAAAAGCAATGCCACCATTTCTACTGTATGAACAGAAAACCAATGCAAGTAAATGGGTACCCTCACTGTTTGGTGACCAACATTCTTCAAAATATCTTATTCTTTTCTGCAAAAGAACGAAAGTCATATACACTTGAAATGAGTGAGTAAATGATGACACAAATAAGTTTCAGGTGAACTATCATTTTAACTGGTTTTTAACAGAGTGCTACATTACTGAAACAAACCTGGTTATTGTTGCAAGCATGCCATTTAAACAAGTGGCCATGCTTTTCTGCTATAAAACAGATTGAAAGCACATAAAACACATAATAAAGAAAGAAAAACTGGTCGTTTATACTGGTTACCAGTGGACAATATTGGACACAAACAAGTTTATCCCAATTCCAAGTATTTGTAAGTCCAGGACATGACTAAATCAAGTCCAAGTGCACATAAGGTTGGGTCTGAGAGAAAATCAAAAGAAATGATAAAGAAAGAAATTATACATTGCTTTATACCTTTTATATAATACATATAATGCATTAGAGAACGATGCCTATGTTATTGTTTGCACCATGAATTGAGTATATTCTTAAAGATTTCTTAAGGCAGACCTATGGGGACATTCCGATACCATCTAAACCAGTTTAAATAGCTCTATGAAGAATGGATCAAACTCAAGCAGCACGATATTTTGTATAAACCACAAAAACATGAAGAAACCGTCAGGACTGACATGTAAGGGTAATATTCTTGCCTGGTCTTCCCTGTATCACTTCAGTAAAAGTCTGTGTGTTTCTGTCTCTGGCTGTTGGCATATTTTTTCTCTTCGACTTCAAAACAGAATAACCGATATCATCATTATCTCTGACAACCTCATTTGCTCGTCTAATGGAAGCGTGAGCCGTGATCTTTGTTTGAATATATGCAGCGATGATTGAGCTGCCTGATCGATTTGAGATGAGCCCCATGCTGGATCTGGAATTGACCAGCTGAGCAACATACATGAAACCCCATAACAGACATAAAATAGATCTGTTAAACAGGTGTATGTATACACAGCAGATAAATGTTAACGGATTCCTGATCAGAATAATGTAGTTTAAGGAGAAAATCTATTGTGAGATTTGGTCAGACATTGACTTATGGACTGGATTTGTAAAGGGTGTGTGTATATTGTGAGCTTATTGAAATAAAATTATTGTATAGTAAACCTCAACATTGAAATTAACATCACTACACTTTAAATAAAAAGCATGGATTAAAATATATTATGACTGCACTTTTAAAGATCATCTGTAATCAAGAATTTTAGCTTTAGCTTTGACTATCAAAAGTATAAATTTGATCATTTTTTTAAATACTAAAAAGTGAAACCGACACTTGAAGCAGTCCAGTGATCATTTCAGACCAAATTTTTGCACCATATTTGCATATCTATAGTGATTGGTTATTGGTTGATGATGTTATATAAGGCGGGGTAACTCATTAATGTAAAAAATTCAGAAAAGAGCCGATCGAGAACCAAAACAAACTCGTGGCAAATCAGCAGTAGGGGCGGAAAGAGAGCAAACAGGTATAAGAAACGCTCTAGAATGCTGTTGAAAGCGTTATGGCGTAATGCAAGATTTGTCGTCGATTATGCATAACATCAAATGAATCAGAAATCTGGAACCCTGTCTTTAATCTGGCCAGTTTAAACCAGAGTATACCAACTGTCTTTGGTAAACTTCAGTTTTTGGTTGAAAATACACATCAATAGTTTTAAATGATACATTTGCATATGGGTTCTTCAAAATATTTAAAACACATTTAAGAAAAAATTTTACTTTTACTTTAAGAGTTTTTGCTGCTCTACTGATGGTACATTTTTAGCAGGCCAAATAATCTGAGGACTTTAAGACAAAACAGAAGCTGTCCTCGACCGCTGACTTTGGCAGTGAAGAGGTAAGCGCCCACTTAACTGCCTTTCAGCATGGATTACTGGGAAAATGTAACATCACATAAACAATATTCATGAGTCAAGCTGAAACAGCTGATAACGGGTGCAAACTCTCTCATTACATGCATATTATTTATTTTATAAATTGTTTTAGGTTTAAGTGATGACGTTTTATTGGTTGTGGACGGTTGAAGCAGTCTTGCTGTGTAAGGGCTGGCGGCAGGAGTTCAGACGGGTGAGAGGAATGTTCTCTGAAGTTAATTAACTTTGCTTTTCTTCACCCTTTACCCCAGTCCCTCAGTCTTCATTACCTTTAAATGGAGCCGCGCATCGGCAGGAGTAATTACCCGGCTGGTCAATGCAGGTGCCTTCATTCTTACAGGGATATGAGAGGCACTCATTCACATCCACAGAACACTCTGGACCTGACATAATATAAAACATTAAGTAGGAAGATGAAACATGTGTCTGAAGGCAAAAATATTCATCAAATCTATGATGACATGAACCAACATGTATCAACACATGATATATATATATATATATATATATACATATATATATATATATATATATATATATATATATATATATATATATATATATATATATAATTGTTTGTTTATTTATGGAAATATATAGTAAATAAAACACATTAAATGGATTTAGACATCGTTTGTATATCTTATACTTATGTATTTTCTTATGCAATTCTGTATAAAAAATTTCTTGTTTTTCTAAATTATTTTTAATTATTTTTAATATTTTTTATTTCTTTATCTTACTTTTGATTTGTTATTACGCTTTAAAAAAAAATTTAATGCTATTTTTCTATTTTTTAGCCTTTTCAGTGCATCCAGTGTATATAATATTCATCATAATTTATAAGCCGTCATGTGATTTCAAAGCAAAATAAAATAAACCTCTTTATATGATATAATTAAAACTTTACACACTTGTTACTTTTTATATACATTGAATACATCTGAAAATATAATATATAATAAGGTCACACACACCAATGAAACCCGAAGGGCAGATACATTTAAACCCATGTAAGAGGTCTAAGCACGTGCCATTGTTCCTGCAAGGGGATGACTGGCATTCATCTACGTTGATTTCACACAAAATGCCTGAAAATCCAAAAGGGAAGAAAAAGAAAGAATGAGAGGTGTCGTTGAAATTCCCATGCCAACCAATTACACGCTGAAGTTTCCAACAAATAATTGGGAATAAAAGTACAAACAAATCTAAAACCCTTCTAAGCCTTCGAGCAATGCGGCTCCTGGTCTGAATTGAAAGGCGAATTGACATTCTGTTGGGCAGGAGGTTCCTAAAATACACACTGAGCATGAGTTGACTCATACCAACAAATGAGCCCATTTCCTTTCCAATCTGCATAAACACGAAAGAATCAAGTTGAAATTACTCCTGGAATAGAGATTTACTGTGATTGCATGAGAACTAAATATGCCCTTCTATTTTAAAGGGTTGTTGGTAAACCTAACAAATTGGAAACAAAATGATCTCTTCTCTTAAACGTGAATATTGTGGTTATCTTCATTTTTTATATTTAAACACATTCCTACAATACCTTCTCAAGTCAGACATCTTACTTTTGACAGTACACTGTAAACAATATTTCATATGGCTTATTAAATAACACCAAAAATATAGTTTGTCTAACGTGATATAATTTTTCAGAAACATTAAAAGGATTTTTAGTTGAAAATATTTAGATATTAAAATTACATTTTTGTCTAAAAGGCACAATTTTATGTAATAAAACAAATTATTTATACAACACATATACATTTTCAATGTGCACCAATATTTGGTCAATCTAATAGAAATATTTGAGTTTCTCATATTTTATTATTCTTTAACATACGTATAGACAAAAGGTAAATAATTGTTTTAATTTATTTCAAAGCTTTCAGGTTTAAACATTTTTTGGAGTTTAAGTTGTTTCAATTAGAAACACAGCATTTTTTGGGTGTATTTCATTCAAGCATTCATACAAGACATATTTTCTCAGAGCTGATTATTTTATAATTTAGTTTATATTGGATTGAGCTTTGTAAGGGAATTGAAAAAGTTGTCCCACATTTGACAGGTCACAGTCTGATTCTGAAGTCATTAAGCAGATGTGTCTAACGCATCCAGTCATCATTATTGACTCATTTTATTCCTTCTCATCCATAACTCATTTAATCATTTAAGACAATTTGTCTCCCAAGTTAACCTATGAAACAGTGACAGTGGTTAAAAATGGTGTACCTGTGGTTCCAGCAGGGCAGAGACAGCGAAAGGTGTTAAGCTCATCAGAGCAGAAAGCGCCATTCTGACAGGGTTGGCTAAGACACTCATTTACTTCAATCTCACAGTTTTTACCTGGAAAAGAAGGGAAAGGTTATTTGGTAAGGCATTTCTTTAAATACAAGGGCCTTGATGCCCCTTCGTATAAACTGGATGTTATGATGCAAATTAAAAATATAGTGTTTTACAATACAGGTGCAGATTCAAGGTCACAGACCTTTTAAACACATCTCCACCGAGGGCATTGGAAATTGGTTTCAGTGGACTTACCAATGAACCCAGGTGCACAGAAACATTGGTAGGCGTTGATACCATCTTTGCAGACACTGAGTGTACCACAGGGTTTATCCAGACACTCATCAATATTTACCTCACAGAAGCGCCCTCTTAACCCTGGCCGTGGATAAAACGGGTAAGGGGTAAATGCATGCGTTAGAGGAGGTATGGAAAGAATGTCTGGCAGGCAGAGTGCAAAAGAGGAAATGTCAGGAGAAGGCATCAAAGCAATCGGACTTACCGGGCAAACATTCACACAGAAAGCCCTGAGGAAGGTCCATGCACTTTGATCCGTGATGACACAGTCCTTCCACACAACTGCTGATGGACGTTTCGCACAACCGGCCCTTATAATCGTGATAACACATGCACTTGAAATCACCCCCCCGTTCTTCACACCTGAAGGTGCCCGTAGCATCACATGGACTGGAGGTGCAGCTCTTAGTCGGCGTTGAGCAGTCATGTCCGGTGAACCCTGGCAACAAGTTGCTTTATGTGAGCTATGTAGGAGTTAAATTGATAGTTCATCCCCCCAAAAATAGTTATTGTTTTACACATTTCAATCATTAGAGACCTGTATGACAAAAAAGATATTTCGAAGAATGTTAGTAAGAAAACAATGGTGCTAACCATACACTTGGCTTGGAATCCTAGTGTCAGCAGACAATGACTGACTTGGCTTTGGATAAAAGCGTCTACCAAATGAATAAATGTAAATGTAAATCGTTCCATCCAAAAGAATGGATAAGTAAATGAGTTCCGTTGTTGTTCTGCTGACATTCTTCAAAATATCTTCTCAAATATTCTGTGATAAAAAAGAAGTCATGCAGTTAATGAGCTAAAAGCAATTACATAAATTATTTTTTATCTTTGGCTGAACAAAGTCGTTTTAAAAGGCAAATATGTTTAAACAGAAATAAACCGGTTTCCATGTTCACCCACATCTACAGTACAAGTAAAAATTTATTTTTTTCGACAGTACATGTAGTTTACCACAAAAAGAAAACATTCCTTGACTTATCCAAAGCAAATAGATACATCACACCAATAAACTTACCCAATTAAAACTCACACTAAACCTAACCAGTAAAGTTTTTTACACAAAAATCGAAATCGTTGGTATAGGAACCATATTTCTCCTGGTGGACATTTGCAATAAGTCTATCCTTTCATGGTTTAGAGGGGGCTCTTGTTTCGACAGACCTCGTCCACAGATGTGACAGCAGCGGTACGTTTCTTATCTGGGAGAGGCAGCAGATAAAAAGCTCAACGTCTCGAGTGATGCAAAGGTCACAAGCCAAGAACACGTCTGTCATCATAGATCCAATCTGATGACAATTGACATTGCTAATCTGGTCTGCAGCTACAATTTTGAACAGAATATTTTGGTTATTAGTTTCTTAAACACAGGGTCTACAATTTCTGGTATTCAATGTTGACATTTAAAAAACGCTCATCACATATGTCACATGTCGCTTTTGGCTAAGATTCCTCATCACATCAAGAAAAAACACGCTCCTTACTGCTATTTGGCTGCAAGATTCTTTTATTTAAAAAATAATTTTTGAAAAATCATATACACTGCTTTTAAAGGCATTCCTCACTAAAAATATAAAATGTTGACACTGTATTCCAAATGGACATAATTCTAAATCTGTACAAAGTCTCTCTCTGTACAATACGAAAAATTATTTTGAAGACCGTTGATACCTAATCAACCCTGAATCCCATTGACCTCAATAAGCATAAAACCACAGAGACATTTCTTAAAATATCTTCTATTGTTTGATCCTGTAATATACAGGTTTTGATATTTTAGCGACCTTTAAAGGGTTCAGCACAACTAGCATATTAAAGAAAGAGCGATCACATCTCCTTAAGGCAATTCTAAGAAGACAAATACTAATACAGTACCGAGTCCTTCGACTGGGGAGTAACATTGAGAGGGCGGTTCAGGGCTGTGAATCTTTCAGTATAATCAATGGGATGTCCGAAGTGCCGCATCGCTCTTTTAAAGCACATGACCAAGACACTGATGTCTCTGTGATGTTATTTTGAAGTACACAAATAAAACAATAAAGAGGACTACAGCTATATAATGGCAACAGAGACACTGTGGACAATACTGCACGTGTGAGAGAAACCCAGTGAAATGACTTTAAATATAAGTTGAAAGTGTTTTCAGATTTATACAAATGAGAAAATTATTGTCATTCAGTAAGAGTGTAAAGCTCTTGGCAGAAAATAGAGATGAGCAATTCCGTAAAAAAAGAGTCAACCAAGTGAGGGCTATTTTCAGGATGGTCACATCCGTAGCGCTATATTTTATTCATAAATAGACAAATAAAAAAAAATAGTAACTATTATTATTATTATTATTATTATTATTATTATTATTATTATTCTATCCCTGGTCTATTGCTTGGTAAATTCACAGAAATTCTACAAAGTTTGTCATCTCCTGAACACCATGTACATAACACATTGTGTCACATGCATAATGCATGTTTATTTTCTCTTTATTTATTTTTCTTGTACAAAGACTCATATACTTCAATGTTTAGAAAAAAAGGACAGATATTTCAATGTTTTGTGAACTGAATTATATTTCAGTAATGTCATATCTATAACGCAATATGTCACATACACAATGCTGAAATTGCTGAGATTGGGAACGAAAGACACAATACTTTTTAGTTTAATGCTTTAGCAGCACTGTACATGTTCCAAGTCATCTTTTTGAGTAGAAAGGGCCTCAAAGGTTCCCAAGTGAGCAAACCAAAGCAAGAAAAACTTCTTAGAAGTTTTAATTGTAGACAGTGTATCTTGGCAAATCTGAGAACAGTTCGTGACATTGTTGAGATGTCTTTTGAAAATCTAGAGGCAGAGCATGAGACCGCTGGGAACTTTATCCCAGGAGAATACCCGAGAAGCAGAAATCTTCCCAAACTGACCTCCATTTAATCTCATAGCTGTCTAGTCAACGTTTTATCAAAATCCTGTTTAAGCAATCTAATTTAGATCTTGGTAATGGCCACTGGTAGCTTTTCAAGTCTCTGTGAACAAAATACACAAAATAATTGCTCCATCCTGTCTGTTTGAAGTTCTAGATTTTTTACCCGCTAAGTCTGATAAAAGCTGTATCATAATTTGACTTCCTAACCTGAAATCAGGATTGATGAAAATAAAAATATCCATGAAGACAACTGTCGTGAAGACAACTTAATAAATTGCCAATAAGACGATTGTCCCTCTTAACAAAGAAGCAAGACAACAGCATCTTTTTTTATGAAGTTACTGATATTATCACATCTAAACCTCTGCTAGAAAACAGTGTCCACAGTTAATTCTGGGAGCCAAAAGATTCAGGAATTAATTGATCCTGCGAAAAATCTATATTACAACTATCCCATTATTTCTGTGAAACTGGAAAGAATCGTTTCAAGTATGCATTTCATATAATATTTACAAGTAAAGATTCAACTCAACATTCCGTTAACTTCAAGTAAGTTCTTGTAGGAGATACACTTTTTTGCTTTCAACTTCACCAAAACCTACATTGTTCCGTTTGGCTGTAAGATGATAGAAATATAAAAACAGGCTTTAAATCAAACGCTGTTGTTTACAACAAGCACTTAGTATTGAATCCCTCAGGGCTGATCCATGAGAAACCCCTGCCAGATCGATGCAAGTAAGATCATTGGTGTAGAAGCTATAAGGTGTTGTAATTCTGCTCTGCTTCACATGAGGTGCTCTTAAAACCCACATCTGAATGACACTGTGTGAATATACCAACCCTCTATAAACAGCAAACACCTGCTGATAAGCCACAGGAGTGGAAATAGACAGACAGGCGTCTTGGATTTAGTTTTAACGGCCTCATTCACTGTTTGAATACTAGCACACAGCCATCCAACTGAGACTCAGATTTTTTTTATTATAAAAGCGGCAATATTGAGTTGCAGGGATGCTTTTCACGTGTTGACTATTGATGTAAAATACTTCAGATCAATAAATTCTAATAAATCTTTAATCTGAACTCATACAGCCGTGACATTTAAAATCTATTAAATACATAAAACACTTTAAAAATACTCAATACATCATAACAGAAAATCATAGGGAGAATGTCACATGACCAGACAAAAGAGAAATCAGGATAAAATCAAAAAATGCATCATTGCAATTCATAGTTTTAATTATAGCAGAATCCACATATATCTAGATTTTTATATATATCATTCATACATTAAACCATGTGTAGTACTCATTAGGTTTTTACATTTTATATAATATAAAGTTTTACTCATATCATCATATTTTCTATGATAAAAATTAATACCACAATAAAAAATGTGGACCACATATTGTATGATGTTAATTGTAATTGTATTTGGAAAAAAGTTTACATAAGCAAAGTACCCCGGATAAAAAATATATGCATTTTAAAATACTCAAATAAAATAAATAATGTAGTTGTGGATACATTTATTAAGACATACTCTCAAATCACTTGCAACATAATGATAAATAAAATTAAAATTAAACTTCAATTGACAACTAAAAAATGCAGATTATTTAACATTAAACCTAAAATTTGTTTAATTTTCACTTCAAATAATCGTTATTTTAACATATTGATATCTCGCCCAAAAATGAAATTTCTGTCATGGAATAATCCCTCCCTAGTTGTTCCAAAACTGGTAACATTTCTTTATGAAGTTGAACTCAGAAAATATATTTTGTATGAATGCCTTTATGCAAAACAGTTATTGGACCCACTGACCACCATGGTAGGATATTTTACAATAATAGTCAAATATACTCCTGAGATTTTTGCTGTCCTACATTTTACAAAATATCTAATTTTGTGTCCAAGAAAACAAAGAAATGTAAAGTATTTTTACTGTCAAGATAGTCAGTATAATTCTCTGTGTTTTTCAGAACAAAGAAATTAGTATATTTTGGACACGTGTTTTATTTTTGGGTTAACTATCCCTTTAATAGGAACTATATTAAAATATTTGCTGAATGTAATGCAAGTAGACTTTAAAATAGATGTAAGTGTTTATATTAATAAATCACTGTTATTTTTAAATAAGGACAATGATGTGAATTCATTAGACCAAATATTGTCTGAGTTACAAATATAAAAAATAAAATCCACAAAAGGGTTAAAATTCTAACCAAGCAATGAATTTGGAGCTCCTCATTTAAGCCTTTTAGTTATGCATGTCAATCTAAAAATCCATCTCCAGCCCCACATAATACACTACATCACTGCTAGTCATTAGTAAAAGTCACAGCCTCGCAATTATTGCTCTTGTGATTTTTCGGTAATGTCGTGTCCGGTCTTTCTTTACACCCTTTCACGATTTTACAACACATAAGCTCTCCAGATATCAATCAATCAATGAATCAATCAATGAATCAATCAACCAATCAATCAATCAATCAATCAATCAATCAATCAATCAATCAATCCCAGAACAAGACAGACCCAGACAAAATAATGATGTACAAACTAAATGATTTTTAAGTTTAAATAAAAATAAAAAAGTTTTAGGAGGATTCAAAAGCCTTCAAAGCATTAAGATGAAACAACGCACAGTCCATGGACCTGTGGCATCATATTTGTTCCCATTTTAATTCATTTACAGTGTGTCACTTTCTATTGCATTACACGCTTTACTTCCAAACCCTGTTTTGCATCACACAACAGATTTCTACAGTCATCATGGTCAAATTTCAGCCCCATTAAACCAAGCCGTGCTGGTTAACTGAAGGTGTTGTTACCGCTAAGAGGAAACGCCCAGAGGGAACACAAGTACAGTTGTGAAGTGTTAAACCACACAACACACTATATCTGATGTATCACAGTATAAACAATGTCTACCTTGGGTTTCATCAGTCTATCCTGAGCTCCACATCGCCTCTGGAGGCAAGCCCAACTCAACAGCTCTCACTACAACTCAACACTCACCATAACCGTCACGCATTTCAACAGCTGTCGAGTCACAAAGCAGTCCATGTGTGGGCTGGAGAGGTGTGAAGCTCCCCATCTCTGGACTCTAGTGCAGTTTAAAGTCATGCTCCGGAAAGATGGATTGCTTTTCACCATCTGCCAGCCCAAAGAATAAATCTGGATATGCCAAAGAAGTGCTACCTTCCTGAAAGCACAGTACCGGCTGTACATTCAAGGGAGACGGAAAAAGTTTTTCTTTTTCTTAGCGCAATGCCTTAAGCAGCGCACAGGATACGTAAAAAACATAAAAGAGTATGACACATGATGCTTTGTTATTTATTTTTAAGTCGTGGCCGAGTGAGGAAGAGGAAACAGTTTGTTTGAGGATTTTAGTCTTCAACGTCAATGCCAAATTTGCTTGAGGCTACATGGAGCCAAACTCAGGTGTCCACATACAGTATTTTAAAAATCCCAAAATCCGCAAAAAGTTGGTTTACTGTCTCCATAGAGTTGGAATTATCACATAAAAATGATTTCTATTAAAATTATACATATAACTTTATAACTTTGAAATAAAATGAAATCAAATATTTGGTGCAATTATTCAAATGGTTTTAAAACATTTCACTCCTGGGTAAAATATTCTAACGCTTGAAATCTCAAAAGCACAAAAGGGCTAAGGAAAATGTCTAAGCTCAGTACAGCGCATTCCATTTACATTCGTGATGTGATCCTGCCCTCAATTTTAATCAAAATCAGTTTTTTATGAGACAGCACAATTCAGTTGGCCAGCATTTGGAAGGGCCTTTGCATTAGGATAGAGCCAGACCCTTTGAATAGGTGTTGGAAAGCAGCCATTGTGACAAAACATTTCATTGTTTTGAAATGTCTACTTTATCTTTCAGAAGCAGCAAGGAGCCAGAAGTGATATCATAATTCCAGAATGATTTGGAAGTACCCACCGGTCAGAACTTTAGTTGAAGCACGCCATTTTAAAGGAACCAATTTGCTCCATTTCCGGAAAAAGATCTTACCCAGCAATTAAGGGAATACCAGCTAAAGCAAGTGTGTTTGGCTGACTGAACGCATGTGAAAGCAAATGTTAGTGGCATTAACCTGCTGTTTATGTCAGGCCGACCTTTAAAAGCATTAAATAAAGGGATATAGCTCCTTAGTCACCCAATTTAAACCTTTATAACTTTTTTTCTTTTGCAGAACATAGAAGATATTTTGAAGTAAGTTGGAAATGGGCACATATTCACTTGCATTGGTTTTATTTCTTGCTGCCACTACTACTCAACTACCAACATTCTTTAAAATATCTTCTTTTATGATCCGTGGAAGAAAAGTCATACAGGTTTGAATGGCAAGGGAGTAAATAAATAATGATAGCATTTTTATTTTTCGGCAAATTTTAAGATTCTTTACAACAAAAAACATTAAATCATTTATTCTTTTTTATCTATACTTTCTGATTAACCGTAAAGGCAGACGTATATAAATAGTAAAAAGTGCAGAAAATCGAGGGCCTCAAGTTCTCATACTCCGCACCACCGTTAACACCTTCCATTGCATTACCACGCTGCAAAATGACTATCATTAGCTCTGTCACAGGGCACGGCGGCGGAAGGCCGTGACTAATGTCGGACCATCAGCACCATCGTTGTGGGCAAATTCTCATCATTCCTCAAACTGACCATGGAACCAATTCCTAGCTCTCCCCATGTCATAAAACCTGACAATTATCCTGACTTCATTAATAATGCATAGCAGTCCTCGTCTGCAATCAAGGTTTAATCAGCAATGTGTCTCACAGGTAGAGCCTTGACTGAGCCAAGAAATTATTGGCAAATTGTAAGGATTTATTTCCCCCCTCAACTTAATGATATAAATGACTCGGGGTAATTTAGTTGGTTTAACAAGCAGGACGACGTTATCAAACCCGAGGAGCTGTTTGCATATGCGACTGCTGCCATGGAAACAATGTGATTAATCAGGGATATTGATTTTTCCGCACATTCGTATTCAATCGAGCAACAAAAGAAAAACACAAAAACACATAGCTAACTAACTAAATAAATGAAAGAATGAGAATCCAATTAAACGACATTGTGATCTAAATGGATTAGGTGATTTCAAATGGGTTTGTACAAATGCTCGAGTGTTTCTTAAAAGACGCTTTACAAACATAGCACTTACATTGCTAGCTTTACACTAGCAGGGTCACGTGGTCAAAAGTTTTTGGAAACTTACTCACTTATTCATTTATATATGATCCGGATTTTAGAATAACAATAAGCTCATCAAAATTATGAAATAAAACAAAGGAAACTTTGGGAATTATGTCATAACTTAAAATATAAAAATAGAATTTTCAGAAATGTTTTTTCTGTTATTTTCTCAAGCAGCTTCTTTAGTCCTGCGCTTATTTCTTCAATATTCAGTAAATGTCATCTATTTGAAAAACATTTTTTGTTTAAATAAAATCTAAGATTTGTCATAAAAAATCAGGTATGTTTGTTAAATGATGTTATTTTGACCAGAGTAAGAGAGAAATGTTCTTTAAACTAAGATCAATTGATAGGGAGGGAGTATTAGTCTAACCAGCCAAAATAAAACAGGAGTGTCTGTCAAATGTCATAAAATATCATACTATTTATATTATTTTTATTGTGGTACTTAATCCTGAAAACAAATTTTTAAAATTCAAAAAATATATCAAATATCAACTTACACTAACGGTCAAACGTTTTGGGACACTTGAGTGAAATGTTTCTCATTATCCTAAATAAGCTTTTGATCTGAAGGTGTATGCCTTAATGTCTGTAATTAGTTTTATATAAAATATATAATTGATCAAACATCATTTTTTTTTATATAATATTTTTGATTTTTTATCGAATATTGAAGAAAGAACAGTCATTAATAATGCAGAATTTACAGTGAATTTTTTATATTATTATTACAATGTTGGCATTGCATTGTGTAAGCAGCAAAAAGGTCAGGGGTTTGAATGCCAGGGAACACGGGGTGCTTGAATGCACCATCACTTCGGATAACAGCCTCTGCCAAATGCATAAATGTAATGTAATGTAATGACTGCAACAGTGCTTTTATGACACCTGGATCTGCCTCATATCACGAATATAACAGGCCTACATGTAATTAAATTTATTGACTATTACCAATGTAATCTCATCAAAGAGGTGGGAGAACCCTAGAGCTATGAGAAAATAATTTTTTGGTTATATGTTACAAATGGGTAGGAATATACAAATAGAGAGTGAGTTCAGAGTGAGTTCACAAACCCTCTAAAAGCCCTAACCTCCGTCAAAAATCAGATTATGATGTCGAGTGAATGCTTTCCACACATACATACCCCAGTCTGAGCAGTCTAAAATATCTGGTAGTCCTGGAGGCCAATTAAGGAATCTGACACAAAGTCACTTGACACAATATTTTTGCATCTGAACTGAATCTGTGTTGTGAAAGTACTATACTGTACTATGTTAATTAAATATGTATTAATTCATTAAATAAGCTTAAATATATATATAAATGTTGGAGAAGTTAACTGTAGGACTTTTAATCGATTACTTTAATATTTTCCACTTAAAAAAATGTGTAATGTTTTAAAAGGTTTATAATGCTACTGCTTACTAAGCCAGATAAAAAAATTTCAGCATGTTAAATCAAGTCAACTTGATTTAAACTTTTTTACCATGTTATTAGTTTTGTTGTGTTTTATTGTGTTCATTAGCTGATTTTTGTAAGTACGGCTTAATCAAAAGAACCAACCAAACATAACTGATTGTTATTCAATAAAATCCACAATAAATGTCATTTTTTTTCATTTCTTTACTCTGCAAATTTACAGACTACATACATTGGAAAACTAAAATGGAGCATAGACAAAATGGAACAGGGTTTAGACAATCTCTGCCAATTATTTTCGACAGAAGGCCGTTCCAGCTTGTTCCATCCCAACTGAACCCGCTGGACATCACACTTGTTCCCTAGCAAGTGTCACCTGTACCTGTTCTCCACACAGAGCTGTGTTCTGGCTGAACCTGATTTATATCTCTTTTGATTTATCTCACAGAGATGCCTGCCAAAGTGTGCACAGCAGAACAGAGTCATTACTACAGTCCCCTTGGTTAGTTTAATCCCACAGGCAATTAGGATTTGTAGGACTTTGTTTTCCACTCAAAAGAAGCTTTACAGGGTTGTTATTGATTCTGAAAGCTCCGCGGGCACACGCGGACTCAACCCACTGGATCATTTAATCATGTTTAATAAGAGGCAGTCATTGCCTCTCTGATTTATTGCATTAAGCGAGCCAGTGACAAATCCAGAAGCAGCCCAGATCAAGGCAGAAATCATCTTTACGCTCATACAAATTCGCTCCGATTGGACCACACAAACACACATGAAAGCCACTGAGGTTCCTCTATCTCCCAGTCAATACTATCTTATTTATTTGTTAAGAAATTCCGAAGATTATACCCTTATCTCCATCCGCGAATTTTTTTTTTTCAATTTTCAGGACTGCTAGTGCACGTCTGTATAGCTACAAACACTCGCGATTATAAAAATACAAGAAGCAGGTTAGCAGAGAGTAAAATGGAACGCTTATATTAAAACTAACAATACATTTCAGACGAACCGTAGCTGGGGTTCACTGTCTCAGATGTCCATAGCAACAGCCATTAGCAAGCCAGACACAGAGACTTCTCGGTTAACAACCTTAGTGTATCTTCTTTACCCATGAAGAAATGTCACCCCATTAGGACGCCGCGGGAGACTCAGCGTGTTATATAGGAGGGACTTTGTCACTTGCACCTAGAGACCTGTCATTACTGAGGAACCCCACAACGCTGTCACCACAGCTCTGGATTTGATACAAGGGATTACCAAACAGTCTGAACAATTCTTTATTATTGCTGCTGTGTTTTACATGACAGCTGTGTGCCATTGTGCTTACCAATATGTCTTGTGCGTCTCTGGACTGTGACGAAATATAGACACAAATGCGACAAAAAGAAACATTTGTAAACATGCACTTAAAATCTAAACCCCAAATGTTCAAGGTAAATGTTACTGTGATGTGTAATAATACATCAATAGTTCCCACTGGGTTCAACATAAAACAAAGTTCAGTTACACCTTTTTTGTGATATGTACTGTGTTGACTTTGTGTTGACATTCAAATACAATAATAATCATAATTTAATTATTATTTTAAAATGGTTAGTTCCGCTTCTCAATTCCGATTGGTCATCAGCTGTGTTGATGCAGCACTGCTATGACCGCTTCACTAAACTGTGTTTATCATTGAGTGATAAAATCAAATAAATACTTACTTTTGTAGCTTGAGAAATTAATGTATTTTGATAACTCATTAGGGAATGCTTTAACCCAATGCTATAGCGAAGTTTCTTTTACACAAAGGGAGGGGCTCAAGCCGACCCATCACAGCACTTGCTTTACGTACATCATGTACGGCTGTTACATTCTAGGAGAGATGTACATCACGCTATGGTCTTTGTGAGACAAAACAGACTTTAGGGCGCTACTTTGTGCAGTAAAAGTCAGTTCATAATTTTACTTTGTGAAAACTTTAAATGAATATATTGCTACATTTTTCATTTGAAATGTTTTAGTGCGGTAACTGCTATAAAAACAATGTAATATCATAAATAAATCATGGCTGACGCAAAGCTGTGATTTATTTATGATAGAGCACAGCCTCTCGTACCTTATACTTAAATAAACATATATCATATATTCTATAATATCAATTTTGTTTACTTATTATTTATATTTATTAAATATTTCTATTTTAATGTAATAAAATAACAAATATTTTAGGTACACAAATACAAAGACAATCATCAGAATAAAAGCTATTTTTTCGGCCAATAGTTTAAAAAACAGCCAATAGTTAGGGGTATTATTCCTGTCAAACAGAAAAGGAAAGAAAAATTATATGAATTTGTGCTCTGTGAATAAAAATATTAATATTGATCATTAAATGATGTAACAATGAAAATAAACATTGATTTATTCTTCAGGAATAATGCAAATAATTACAACACCTGAACAACCTGTATCATTCTGTATAATCGGCTAGCAGGAAATAGAAATGTAGAATTGGTGTATCTCTTCCTATAATTAGAAAATAAATAATACATAATAATGTAATAAAGATAATATAATAATTATAAAAGATTAATTTTATAATAATACAATTATTTGAATTATTTATCATTATTATGCTGTGCAAAATTGCTTGAGCAGAGTAGAACTTAAAAAACAACAATTTTTTTTTAAATTATTTACATTTTGCAGAAACATAGAAAGGAACTGAACATAAAAAGTTATTTCATGTTCATGCACAGTATATTTTCTCCTTGAGTAACATCAATCTATACGGGGGTAAATGTCCCATGTTTTAAACAAATCCTGTAACAAAAACTTCATAAATGTACTCACACATGTACCATCCCAGTCTCACACATTAGCTATAATGTGAAAAAATAATTTGAAGTTTACTCTAGTTGATTTTATTCCAACAGATCTTCAAATTTCCTTACTTTAAATGTGATTGTGGGCAGCAGCGATTCCCAACAGTCATCTACATTGAGCGATTCCGTATATTGGTACGTAAAAGAGCCATTTGGCTCCTGAATGTTTCATTTTCAGACCCAGTGGCTTCTACATCATTTTATGCAGTCTGAAGACTTGCCTTAGCAGATGGGGATGGATGGTTTCTTTGGAAACCCACTCGATTTAATGTGGTTACAACAAACCTATGGCGAGATGCTTTATACACACAATGAATCACTGCAATACATGAGACATGCGACGTCAAATTCACTTGAATGGGAGACAAACAGCCCGACTGCATGATCACAACATACATGCTGTCTTTATACTATATCAGCTTCAAATGATACATCATGCTACTTTATGATAATGACATAAAGCTAAGGATTCAACTCTAGATATGTTGTATATTTATATCTCAGATGCTTTGCTTCTCATGCAGAAACATCTAAACGTCTACACTTCAGCTGTCCTTGAAGAACAGGCGTGTATATGACGGAGGTTCTCATTTACATAGGACATCACTGGCAATCTCTCATTCAGACACATGTCAAGAATAAGTGGAGGTAGACTAATGAAGATATGGTCATTGATAGGGAGGCACAGCGCGCTATAAAATCATCAGCTGTAGATGAAAATTTCATTTGCTGTGCAGAATAATGATACAATGTATTTCAGCTCTTTAATCTTTGGCTCTCATGGAAAACGCCACTTGGGTGCTGGCGGTTTACAGTCAGGAGATATAATGCATTTGATACGTTTGCTATAAATATGAAAGAGGTCAGGGCATTCTGAGAGTGACTGCTAATAACATTCAAGCTGACAAGCGACATGTGTAAGAACCTTCCTGCCAAGAACACATTGTAATAAGTGCAACATTGACCGCCAACGTGTTCCGGTAAATTCTATGAAAGAGCTTGGTGCTAGCAATGCCAAGGTTATGTGATTCATTTCACAGCGTTATAAATGGGGCCAAAATATTGTACATCTGAAAAGGAACAAGGAATAAAAAATAAGTTTTATTGCCATTTGTTCACGGCAAATGATATTACCTAAAGACCTACATTATATTATATTTTATTACCTAAAACACGTAAAAGAAAATGAATGAAAAGAAAACACAATTCTTCTCACTAAAATGCATAAAAGTAGTTTGATTAAAAGGGGCAGGCAAACTATTTGGAAATTAATTGGGAGCCCAGAATAGATCCTTCAGAAGCCAGTTGAAGAAAATCAAAGATTGTTACAAATTTTAGTAAATTAATAACAGAAAATATACTGGTAATTTTCTGGTAATGTGTTTATTTTAATTTAATTTATATTAATGGTAATCCACAACATAATGTAATGCAAAATTAAAAATACAAATAAAACAAAATTAACAGAGTATATTGTACCATAGCTGCTATTTTACCATGTAGACTACTTTGGAAAATTATAAATGAATGCTTCATTTGTTTGTAATTTTATTTAGTCTAAGATATAGTTTAAGTTTACTATTATTCTGAAATCTGGAAGAAAAAAACTGTAGGGAATACGAGATAACTCATAATAAAATGATGATATTTTAGGGGGGAATAAACTCTTTATATGCATGAACACAAATTTGAGTTGTACGGTAATGTACATTAACCTATCATTAGACAATCCAAGAAAAAAACTTAAGAACCCTAAAACCCAGCACAGCATATATTATTAGAAAGATGCTGGTGTATTTACACTAAAGTATCTGCCAGCAGGAGAGAACTGAGTCATGCCAACCAGCTAATCCTTGACCTCATGCTCAGAAGCCTGAAATCAAAGATGTATTTCATCTTTTCAACAGCAATGCCAAACAGGAGACTATTATAGATCTCAACGACTTTCTATTTATGCACCACTTTGACAAATTTCTTAAAGCTTGTTAGTGGAGCGGTAAAAGGGCATATTTCCTGAGAATGTTAATGGCTTTTTATATGTTCTGTGAGCTGAAGACGTCCCGCCTCAGATTTATGAAGCCATTGATTCTTGCTCTGGCAGACTACCTGCTGGTTTGTATGCTAATAGACTAAATCTGCACATAAAGGCTTGTTGTGCTGATCTATATCACATTTGTCTGGTGGTGCAGATATACTGTCTGCATGCAGTTGATAGACGAGCATATCGATAACCTTTGTTATAAATAAAACACAACCATTCACAGTAACTAATATTTGATCAATACCTGCAAGAGACAAGTCCAGCCGATGCTTGTTGCCAAATAATTAAACAAATTACAGCCTTAATAACCTCCTTTGGCAACGGTTGTCAATATCTAAAATTCAGACAAAGGCCGGCCTATTAGATTCTCATGTCCCTGATCGTTAATGAAAGAGAGATGAAGAGAACTGGAGACCAAACACATCCCACATCCGAGTAAAGGATGACCTTCAGTGCTGATCTCGAATCATTGGCTGCAGTCTTAACCTTAAAGTGACAGATCATCCAAAAATGAAAATGTTTAAGTTGTTAAACCAGCATTGATTTATTTGGTTGGTTGAAGAAAAAGTATAAAGTAATTTTCCTACCATGGAAGTCTACGGGGACCAAGAACTGTTTGCTCGCAAGCATTCTTGCAAATGTCTTTGACTGTGTTAATCCAAACAAAGTAATTTAAACAGGTTTGAAACAACTTAAGGTGAGTAAATGATGATAATAGAATATTTATTCTCAAGTGAACTATCGCTTTAAGGCCTACTGACCAAGTGCTGAGGATGGAATGACCAGTGCATTTAGATCGCACCTAACACATGACTTATCTGAAATGAAGTTAAATTAGATCTAGAAAAGACAACCCTTGTCAAAGTTTCAAAAATCAAACATAAATCAAGTGTGAATGCATAAATCAAGCTTACAATCTCTTCAACTCAGACACTTGTTTGGCAAAGAGTCATTAATGGACAGCTCGTACTTCCGCCAAACCACGCAAGCGGTATTTAACACCCAATTGTGCGTGCAATTCACCGGGAGGTTAGTGAAGCATGAAGAAATGTCACACATACACACGTGCTGCCTTCTCCAAATGGGATTTCTGACACATCTGAAATCTGGGAGCTATTCTCAATACCCCAAATCATCAAAGTTTTACACAGTCTAATACAGTATACTTCACTTTATTCTTTACATAAGACTACATGTCTTAATAATCCTAAATATTTTTATAGATTAGTTAATAAACTTTCAACTAAAGTATATCAAATTAAAATCTAAAACAAAGCCACAGTGGTGGAGTGATGTTGAAAGTGCATTTTTATCAAATTTTTGCTTCTAATAACCCAATAATTGTATGAGATTAACCATCAAAATAGAAGGTGTTTAGTTAGGTAGTCGGTTAAACCAGAGGGGGTAAGTACTTTAGTATGTTTTCTCTATCTGTACTTTATCATACTTGATAATACTTCTATGTATCATAAAGCATACAGTATATTACACTTTTTATTTAAATGCATTTCATAATGTTTATATGTTTTTTTACCTTTAATACTGCAGTACATTACAAACTTACCAATTCTTTCTTTAACTAAGTAAAAGTACTGATTGAAAGTAGAAAATAATGCACTGAAGTATGACATTTTAAAATTACTGCATTTACTTGTTTTTTTATCTAGTAAAGTACATTTTCCAAAGTATAAGCAATCTGATAAAGTCAACATGAATAAAGTTTATATTGAGTTTATATTGAAAATGCAAAATATGCCTATATGATCAAAAACCTCTTAGGAAAAAACACATGTTAATAAAATGTAATCAGTTATTAATATTTGTTAATTCTCTATTGTTTTAGGTTAAAAAAGCTTTTCCCCAGGGCCTCATCTCAATCTCAATTTTTTTCAAATCAATACAGCAATAACAATTCTGCATTAAGTTTGTAGCTAAAGCTATATTAAAAAGTATGAGTGTTCATGAAGAAAGCCCTCAACTAAACCTTCAACATGTAAATGTGTTGATAAAACAGCTTACCCATCAAGCCAATATTCTGGGGGACCTCTATTTAAAACCACGCTTGATGACAATACCCCATTAAAATGTAATTACATGTATGGTTCCATACATATACAGGCCTGCTGAAGTATTGTAAGAACAAGTATTTGTATTTAGTGTATTTAGTTCCGAGCTGTCTCTCTATTTCTCTCTATTTCTCTCTATTTCTCTCTATTTCTCTCTATTTCTCTCTATTTCTCTCTCTCTCTCTCTCTCTCTCTCTCTCTCTCTCTCTCTCTCTCTCTCTCTCTCTCTCTCTCTCTCTCTCTCTCTCTCTCTCTCTCTCTCTCTCTCTCTCTCTCTCTCTGGGGTGAGCTGCATGCCAAGAGATATAAATGTGAAATAATTAAACCAAAGACCTGACATTGCAGTTCACCGAGAACGCTGGTAATAAAATGTCACAGTGCACTCAGAGGAAGGAGCGACAAAAAAATTATATGAACATGAACATTGCCATATATAACACAATAAACCTATACAATTAACTTACAAATAGACTAAATGGAAGAGAAAAATGAACAAAATATCTACCTGGAAGGCAGTTATTTAACATTTATAAGCAGTACATTTGAATACGGCGATAATAAAATCCACTCCAGCTATCCTCTAATAGATGGGAAATTAATGCTTCACATGAAACGCAAACTGGAATTTAATACGAACACATTGTAGCATCATGAAGAATTTGTCCTTTTGAGTCCTTTTAGAAAATATCAGTTACAACCTTTTTCTTGATCCTTCTTCTTTCTAAGGCCATGGATTTTCTGAGAAACCCTCAACATCAAATGACTATACACTTATGTAAAAAATCACACAGATATCCAAAGCGTGATGGGTGCTTTACGCTTTTATTTTCTAAGGGCTATGATTCAAAAGCTTGCAGAGGGATTGAGACTCCACTTATTCCTGTCATTTTCTGAAATGTGGGTGACAGAAAGCACTACTTGTTAGGAGTATGCCAAGACTAAAGCAGTCCTGCCAGGACGTCCAATCAGTTCAACCTCAAATCTGTCGACATGGACACCCCAGCAGACAAGACATTTTTGTGGTGCCGTAAGACGATTACCGTCACCAGATGTAGTTTTCGTGTCATTCGACTATAGAGTGATTAGTGACATCACATTCAAAGCCCATATGATCAACACACAATTAAAACCAGAAACACACGAGACACATGCACCAGCTGAGATACTGTCATTGTGATAAATGGGAGTGCTGCACTGTTTTATATTTTGCATTTTTTTTTGATGGCCCGTGCATCCTAAAATGGCTTCCCGTTCTGTTTTTCAATCTTGAAGGTTGAAATCTAACTAAATTTTTAAGATTCTAACCTGATCAAGTCCTCCAACATTACATCGCCTCCCGTAAGTAACGCGGCTCCTGTTCGGACAAGACGGAGGTCTGCTTTTCTTCACCATCATGTTTGTGAGAATTAAAGCGAGGTCGTTTCAATAAACACTAGAAAATTTACACTGATGGATTCTGGTCCCCTAAGGCCAATAGATTATCTTGACAACAAGAGCCATGAGTCACGCGGAACATGTTTCTTGGGACCCAATAAAGTCCTACATGATCTACAGATCCATGAGGGATTTGGAGATTAGATCTTTTCGAGTCTAAATGGGTTCAGGGGAATATGGACCTGTGGCTCTTTTACAAAAATAATGTCCTCTCTTAGCATTACTCTGTAAATCATACAGGGTGAAGCACAGGTGACTGTTCTCTGATCAGAATGCATATGTTGTTTGGAACATTGTACTTACCAACTGGACAGATACAAATGTTGTCATTGACCAGATCAATGCAGGAGCCCCCATTACGACAGGGTCGAGACCAGAACTCATTTATATTCTCCGAGCATGTTTGGCCTACATGATAGACATTCATAAAGAGAATATGGATAAGAAGGTGCCTGTTTTTCATCTTAAAATTGTGTCATTTATCATAAAGTTGCCACAAAAAGAACAAAAAACTGCATGAATTGAAGGGAACATTACAGAGCATCAAATTTTTGTTTGCTATATGAATTATAACTTGTGTTTTACATAACAACAAGATTCCTGTCATCAATTACTCACCATCTTGTCATTTCAAAGTTGCATGAATTTCTTTTTACTGGAGAAATGATAGGAAGATACTTTGAAGGATGTTGGTAACTGAATAACATTGGTACCCGTTCACTTTGATTGTAAAGTATGTACACAAAACCAATACAAGTCAATGGCTACCATTGCTATTTGGTAACCAACATTCTTAAAAATATTTGATAAATGTTCTGTGGAAAAATGTCACACAGGTTTGAAGTGACAAGGAGACTGTATCGCTTTAATTTCCAAATTTGTAATGACTGAAAAAAATAACAATCCCATTCAAAAATATTCATGCAAAGTTTATAATAAGAAGTTTCTAAAACTATTTTATCAAAAGACATCTCAACAAATCTGAGAAAACTTTGTGACATTGTCAAGATATCTTCAAACTCTAAAAATTAAAACTATGCACTTCAGTAGAATCTTCATGTTCTCCTCACTTAAAGACATTTTCTAGGAAAATGTATAAAACACTCTAGAGATCTCTTTTTTGTTCTTTCCTATGGGAGTGCCACTCAACGACAGAGAAGAAAAATCGGTGTCACAGTTGTTTCCCATCTCAATAATCACATGGAGGATGACATTCATCTTACCCATAAATCCTGGTGCACACATGCATTGGTAACCTGCCACCAAGTCAATACAAGTGGCACCATTGGCGCAGGGTGAACTTCTGCATTCGTCCATCTCCAGTTCACAGAACGCTCCCTCGTATCCCATCATGCACTGACAGGTGTAGTTGTGCTGTTGGCCCAAACAGACGGCGTGTTCCGAACACCGGTGTCCAAAGCAGAAGTCAATGTCAAGCTCGCAGTGGACTCCAGTGTATCCGTAACCGCAAAGACATCTTGTCATGCATAAAACAGTATCTCTTAATGGAATCGCAACAAACGCAGCTGGACATAGTACCAAAATAAATGGGTGAGTCATGGGGGAGGACAGTGTAATTTGCTTTGCTTTTTATCACAGAAACATGCTATTTGTTTTAGCAGTTATGGGTTGTTTAACCCCAGAGTGAGACTGCAGACAATCGCCGAAGCTGAACAGAATTTCAATTTTAATTTACCACAGAGAGAAGCTTCCTTTATAACATGAATTGTGTACACGTCTGCAGTATTTACTGACAAAGGCTATTGTTAAAGAGATAGGTTACTCCAAAACCAAAATTCATTCATTTTACACTGTCATGTTGTTCATACCTGTATATTAGGCACATGTAGAACACAAAAGAAAGTATTTTGAGGAAATGTCTCCATACAGGGGAAAAAACTTTTTACTCCACTACATTTCACAAATTATGTGTTTTGTTACCTATTTATACTTAAGTACAAGTTTAAATCTGCTATTTTTACTTCAAGTATTTTTTACTTATTTATACTTTTCACTTACATGAAAAAGTAATGGATTTTAAATGTACTTCAATTCTGTATTAAATATAAAAAGCATGTAAAAAATAAATGATATATAGTGGTAAAACATGTATTAAATATGTTAGGGGCAGTCATTTTTCCACAGTAAAAACACTAAACCAAAGTCTAGATGCTTGACAAGTGGGCTTGAGTAAAAGTCAAATTCATTAAATAGTGTACATCTCTATCAATGGGAGAGGTGATGTTTTATTACCAACAATCTTCAAAATATCTTCGTTTTACTTAAAAAGAAGCTCATACAGGTTTAAATGACATGAAGGTGAATGAATAATGACACATCATTCATCTTCCTTTCATTAATATCTTAAACATTGTCTTTAAGGCAGGTTTGGGCTCATCGAAGTCAAAGTCACCTTTATTTATATAGCGCTTTAAACAAACAAAGCAGCTGAACAACACTGATTAGTAAAAAAGTGTTTCCATAACGTAATAACTCATCAAAGTGAGCTTTTGATGTGTTGTTTCACTACCTTTATTTGAATATGAAAGTCAAATATTTTGTATACGTTGTTTGGAAAGCGTTTAAAAATATGTACTGTATTCAAAATAATCCTGCTTCTCTCACCTGTACCCAGCGACCTCATCGACGCAGGTGCCTCCGTTCACACACCTGTGCTGAATGCACTCATTTATGTTAACCAAGCAGGTGGGGCCGGTCCATCCAGGTGTGCAGACACAACTGTAACTGGTGATGTTTTTAAGAACACAACGTCCTCCATTGGCACATGGCTGCCAAAACCAAAACCAACCATTATCCCAGAACAATCCTTCATTTAAATGTGTGTATCAAGGTAATTCCGCTCTTTGTAAACAGCCTTGTTTGGTCCAGGCGTAAATAAAACATGCTGGATAATGAAGGAGAGCTTATGTATTTTTATTGCTATTTATGCTAACGGTGATTACAAACACAAGTAAGACAAACCGAAATGATCCAGCTGGTTCGAAGGGGCTGCAACTTGTCTTTGGTGATGCAGTTCAATGTTAGTGCATGTAAACAGCATCTTCAAAAAAGGCATTTCTTGGCTTACAAAATAAAATAAAAATGCAAGAAGGAATAGCAAAACGCTTGCAGCCAATAACCCATTTTAAAGAAAGTGGAAGGAGATAAACTTTATCTGACCCACCTGTAGGTACTGAGGACATGAAGGGTGACACACGTAGAGCAGGTCATTAGGCAAATCCACACAAAGGGTCCCAGGAGGACAGATGATGTTGGGAAAAGAACAGGCATCTATGTCGACCTCACAGTTAACACCAGTGAATCCTGTAGGGGCGAGAAACACAATATGACGAAACACATCGACACAATTAGAATAAGAAAAACAAATCCAGAATGTTGAAGATTGAACCAGATGTAAATTCTCTCGAATTTGTTAATGCATTTGGGAATAAACCGCACGCATTTGCTCCCTTCACTATTCCTCGATCAATAAGGTCAATCAATGAACACAAAGCTGGCTGAAATCACATTCTTTTTTCCTGTTTTTATAAGAGATGGAAAAGGAAAACGCTGAGAAGAACAATTAAGCCATTTCAAAAGGCAAGCATTTGCCAAAAGCTAGCGTAACCATAGAGGTCAGAAAGAGGCCAACTTAGTCTGTTAAAGGGATTTCAGAGGAAAGAAAATCTAGCTTGTTTACAAAATGGAAACCAATAACTTCTAAATGGATTTATATGAGAATGTAAGTGGAAAGAGGCACTTGATGGGTCAAAACAGTTAACTCGGGGATTAGTAAAGGTTTTTTTTTAGGGGTTTTAACATGCTGATGGCTTTTAACTTCCTACATTTGTAAAATACTGTCGATTGACAGCTGTTTTTAAAAAAAGTGATGAATTTGCTTTATTCTATTATTTTTTTAGATTTTGATGCAATTATTGTCAAAGGACAGTTGGGAGTGGAGAGGAAAGCATTGGGTGGGGATAAGGGGAGTGGGATTGGCAACGCAAACTCAGAGAAGGGAACCAAACTCAAATTTCAACACTTTTTTAAAAACAAAAACGGTTGTGTTTTTTATCAAATTTGTGAACTTCACTTTGTGGTTTAAAGTCAAATGATATTGTGTTTAAAACAAATTTCCTAATTTAACATTTCTGGAAAAACTATAGTGGTGAGTCTGTGTTTTTTACCTACTTAATATTCTTATAAGCAAACAAAATAAAAAATAAAAGGTAAAATGTGAAACTGTAGGGGGATCTATTAACAGAAATGCAAAAATATGCATAACTATGTTCCCAAAGGTCTATAAAGACATATAAAACTGGGTAAGGTTGTTACCTTAGAATGAGCTTTTTTATCACAGTGTTTCTACAGTATCCTTAAAAGGCAAACGGTTTTAATCTTTAGCAAAGAAAAACATTGTGCCATTTTGTATTGCCTCAACCTTAATGTTTCAAAAATGGACTCTTTACTTCACCTCTTAAGGCTACAAGATTTCACAAACTTGGCCTTGAGAAATAATAAAGAAACTAAATATGATTAAAATTTACCCTTGGATCGGTTGATTACTGCAATATCAATTGAAAAACATTTTTAGGTTCCCTAAGAACCATTTCCTCAAACATTCTTACAAGAACCAATTTTGGATGTTCCATGTTTTATTATAGTGCCATTAAACCATTCAGTTGATAAACAGCTCAGCATACAAGCTAACCACATAACTTGCTTATCTCAAAAAGGTGAACTTCATGCCACTGTTTGCAGATTTCTTTGAATTAACTACGATCCTTTTCTTTTGAGTTAAAACCCTTTGCAAAATGTTGTACACTCTTTAACAATGACCTTGCCTGACTTTTGTACATCTCAAAGCAAAATAATGAGAAAAGTAGCGCGGTCAAATGTTTCTTATGAGGAAGTCATTTGAACGATTCTCCCTTTTGCTTCTCTCTCACAGAGTGGCGAGCATGCGTGGGCAGCTTTAGAGAGGGGGCGTCTGGGACTCTGGGTCCTCTACTCATCGAGCGGAAGGGAGCAGCTGGCAGAGAAGCGCGGCTTGTAACCCTGCCAGCGAGATGCCCGTCTCCGGGGTGAGCCATCAGGTTCCATCAGTGAATGCAAATCGAGCTTCGGGAAAGAGCGAACAGAACTAACAATTACGGGAGGGAACCATATCAATGCAGTGGCCTCAAAAGGGAAGAGCATTTCATAACACAATATTGACACAATTCCACAGCACTAATGAGCTCTGGCAGTGGGAGGACGGGGGTGATTTGCTCAGCTGTCAGTCAGAGAGCCTGGTGCTGGCAAGGTGGGATTTATGGCACTGGTGAATAGCTTGTTCTCACCAGTAAGACAAACTCATACCTGAAGTACAGGCGCATTTGTAGTATCCGAGCAAGTCGATGCACGTTCCCCGGCTTTGACACGGGCTGGAGTCGCACTCATTTATTTCATCCTCACAGTGGCGTCCTGCAGGAAGACAGGGGTGCAAATGGAGCGTTGGTTAAGCTTTTACGCACTGTCTCCCCTGTAGATGTCAACTTCATATTTGCCATGTGAGATTTGAAGCAAATGTTTGGAACTTCTATCACGACTCACAGTGCCATGCAGGTCGCTGGGAAGAGAAACTGAATTGTATATTACTTCCCAGAAAAGAAACTAATCTAGCAATACAGCATTTATTGAGGCACAGTTGGGACAGTTAACACAGACAGACAGTTAGCAAAATGATGCATGACCATTCATTCTGCAGACAGTGCGACTGATGAGAAACATAATAATAGATTTAACATGAAAAGAAAGGAAGAGAATCACTTTTTAGCTACATAGAAAGAGGTACAAGACAAGGTCAAGAAAGTATACATCACTCAATTGCCCATGTCAATCAAAATGTTACATAAAATTAAACACATTGACACTATATTAAAATAAAAAATGTATTTATTTTAAAGGGTAGTTCACTTTTAAATATATTTTAATATCATGTATACACCGTAATGTAATCAAAAACCAATATCTTGTTATTGCCGAACAACATTGACCCTATTGACTTCCGCTGTAAAACCACCAAAATACCTTCTTTTGTGTTTCACAAAACAAATTTTTAAAGATTTAAAGGACATTTTTGGTCAAATCACTTTAACTCTTTCATCAACGCTTTCGAATTTTAATACAATCCAAAAACCGGAACAGTTACATATCATAGTTTGAAGTTATCTTGTCATATTTTTCATATGGTTGAATCTTAAATCTACTGGATGTTATGTCCGTTCAAATAATATATGTTGGCATTTATATGCCGTACAACATCATATTTGAAGGTCGCAAAGCCAGCTGCTTGGCATGTGTACGAGTCATAGGTCCCTGTGTGACTTTTGCTTTATTATACAATTAACATAATCTTAAAATGAGATTTTTGTGTGGAAAGCAGAGCTAGTCACAGAAAAAGAAACAAAAGTCTTATCCTGAGCAAAATCTGCTACTCCTACCTTTTCTCTCTGATCTGGGAGAAGCCATAATCTACGGCTCAACACGTCATGTGACTTGGAAAAGATCATAATGAAATCACTTGACATTTTATACAGGCCTTCTGGCAAAATCACGGATAAAAATGGGACAAGGTCGGACCTTTTTAAGTCTCCGGTGTAATTTATCGATGAAGGAATCATTTGCATCATCCAAATAAAGCATTAAGGATTGAGCTGTGACATGTTTTGATTCTAATCTATTATACATCAAATAGAAATCTTGTTAATGTTAAGTTGCATTTGTTTATATGCTAAAGTACAATAGGACACAAATGCAATGGTGATTAGAGATCAATAACTTTCTTAAATATCCAAATTATTTCTAAAAGCTTTTTATGGATTACATGTAAAGCATTTAAATGCCTTTTTCCACTTCACGTTGCCATCTAAGCATGATGTGTTAACTGAGATCAACGCGCTACAAAAGAGGAAATCCGGTAAACCAATCCTCTGGTTTGTTTGTCTGTTTTGGTTTTGTTTAGGCAAACACTTCCTCCTGTGCTCCTAAATTGGTGGCCAAACTAATGAAAGATCTCGTTTTCCCAGTTAGATTTTCTGATTAAGTGTTCTCTAACCTCCATTTGCCCTTCATTTAGGAGGCATGATGAAACAAATTATGGAATAATCCAGTTATGAGGGCAATGTGCAAAGATGAGTTACGGGTAAAAAGATGCCTTGGGGCAACGGGACTCGTCTCGCTGGAATACACACTCTGATGGATGACAAAGATATGAAAAGTGTGTCAGCTCAGTGTAAGGGCAGAATTTAGGAACTGACACCTTTTCATGAGCTCAAATCTGTACTGAATTTGCCAAAACCTGCAAGAGCGTTTTCGGATAATACATCATGGAAAAGGAATTCTCTTGGATTTCATTTCATTCTGCCTTTCATGGTGCATACCATTTTCTTCCTTCAAACTTCAACAGAAATGCACAAATATAAAAAATTGTGTATCCAATCCAATTCCCCTCCAGAGCCTTGTTTTTGCTTTATATAAAAATCATATTTGCACGTTCTGTCACTAAGCAAAAACGTGACAATGATGATCTCGGTGCAAACTTAAATCAGTATAACACATGGAGGATTGTTGATATAGTTTTCTTTTAACCTGTGTATCCAGGGAGACAGGTGCACGTATAGTGCGGGGGTGTGCTCGGTTGACTCATACTGATGCATGTAGCTCCGTTCAAGCATCTGTTTGGATAGGCTGAGCACGAGTTATCCAAGTACTGACAAAACTCCCCCGTCCATCCTGGTGCACAGAGACACTGTGTGGAAAAAAATTAAGATGTCACGAGTAACCTTAATTAATCGAAATGAAACAACATCACAGTCTCCTGCTGCTATTTAAAATAAGCTACACATGCGTTCAAACTTTCTTTAAATTGTTTGCTACAAAATAAAGTTCTACTCCTTATCTTTAATTAAAACAAACTTGTATGATTCAATTTAATATGACTCATAAGATATTTATTCATTATCTCTGAGAAATAAAATAACCTGATGATCATCAGCAAGCATTTTACAGATTTACAACTAAAAAACAGTAATGGTGTCCATTTTCTGGACAATGTCGTAGTTTAATTTGTGTCTGACACTAATGGGAAAGCAAAACAGATGATGTCTGGAAGCAGCAAGCTCGCTATAGATTCAAAAATCAGATTATCTCTTATAAAGACATCTTATGTTTTTGCATATCACCTAAAACTGCCTGCTTGAAAAATAATGTACCATTTGCCACGCAGTTTTAAGATATATTTTTTACAGATTTTTCTTCAAAGGATGTTTCCAGTATAGTTTGGATCTCTTATTTTATTAGGTCTCTCATAATATCATTAACATAAATATATATATATATATATATATATATATATATATATATATATATATATATATATATTTATTTATAAATAATAAACATGAAAATATAGATTCAATTTAAATTTGTGGGTATATCTGGAATGTATTTTCAAAACGGTCATCAACATAAAGCATCAGTCCTTTATTTAATTGAAAAAAACATTTTTCAAAATTCCAAGCCCAAACTATGACATGTTGAAAAAGCAAATTTCTTTATTTAAAAAGAGAGTTGAAATCACATACGTTTCTCTGTCTACTCTGTATGTAATAGTTTAGCGAGATTTAGATTAACAAAACATTTGGGTGTGTTTCCAAAATAAACTGTTTACATCAAGATTTTTCTCATTTTATGATCAAAAAACTGTATAACCAACTATACCTCTCTCAAAAAGGAGAATTTACATTTATTCTTCTGGTAAATGCTTTTATCCAAAGCAACTTACAAATTTATATGTTGTTGCACATTATCACTTCAGGGCAAATTGGGGTAAGGTGCCCTGCTCAAGGCACTTCAGTCATTATCTGCTGGCACTGAGATTGGAAACCGCAACCTTCCGCTTACATGTCCAACTATCTAACCACCAGACCAAAACTGACTCCACAAACTATCCGAATCGTCAAACAATTTGCATATTGTGATGTCATAGAAGTGTCTTAATGAAAGACTATGCAGTATCCCCCCTTTCATCCCAAATATTGTACAAAACAACAGAGAGTGAATTAATGAACTATCAACAATGTTACTCTGAAATTATTGTTGCAAATTTAAATTTTGTTAAGAAATTTTAAGTAAATGGTATATGTATGAAATTTTTTTTTTTGTAAATGCCAGTTCTTAGCTTACATGTTGTGTATAGGCAAATAATGTTATGCAAAACATCAACTATGGTACTGTCCACTCTGCTTCTTGACAAGGTAAAATATAAAGTTAAGGGATTATTATTGCAAGAATTTTTTACAGAATATGTATTTAAGAATGATAGTGTTATGTATTTTCCTTTTTGTATTTAAGGAAATGTAAAAATTATTGAAGCCAGATGTACCCGCGATTAAAGAATTCCCCATATGCACACACATATACAGAATTACATATATTCTGATTGAGTCTCAGGAACAAAAGATAATAAAAATATTATGAGATATGTCCTACCATGAAGAGATTACGGCGTATGGTAACATAAATAAAACCAACATTTATTGTAATTATATAATACCCCCGCATTTACACCGCATGTAAGTAAACAGTGTGGCAGACGACGCACATATCAACAACCAGTTCTGATAGTTTAACAAATTGCACTTGATAGAAATCAATGCATGTGAAGTGCACATTATATAGCCCTTCATAACAAAAACAGATACAAGTACATCAATCGACTGTGTGAAATTGTGCCACATCGCTCAACCAGCAGATCTGTTGATTGGAGTGACAGAAAGATGATATTGAAATGGAGGAGGACGGCTGAAACCTTGAAACATGAGCATAGATCATGCCTGTTATAATATGACTGAGGCTGAGAACTCTTAAAAATGAATAAATGAATATTGGCCTTTCGTGTTGGGGAGCAAATGTTGGTAAGATATTCATTATTTGTCATGTCATGACTGTCTCTGAACAGATGCCAGGAAAACCCACTGTGTCAATTATATAATTATATGAGCCGTCGTTGTGAGTAACATGAAAAACACTTTTTGGCACAATGTTAAAACTGGACATTTCAGTTCATGGAAAAAAGTTGGATGGACTGCACCGTGGGAGGGTTACATTAGCTTGAAATGTCACATTTTATATTTAAGGGTTTGGCAGATGGTTTAATCCAAACTGACTACAGTGCATTCAGACATGTCGTACTATAGAATAAATTTGTATTATGCTTTCAAAATGGGAATACCCTTTTAATAACATTCAAAGGCATAATTAAACGCTGTCCTGTCATGTAGTATTGATTCTTATGTTGTTCCAAACCTGTACAAATTTCTTTGTTCCGTTGAACTAAAAGAAAGATATTTAGAAGAATGTTAGCAACTGGGAAGTACCAAAAACGTACCAAAACCATTTTAATTTGTCCTACTATGGTAGTGGATGGTCCATCAGAAATCTAAGTTACTAACATTCTTCTAAAAATCTTTATTTTGTTCAACAGAACAACATATGTATACAGATTTGGCACCACTTAAGATGAACTATCCCATTAATGATAATGTAAATGTTGCATTTTCAATGATATTCTTACAGAATATAGATTGATTGCATAACGTCATTGCAAATCATTTTTAAAATGAAATGCTTTCCACACAAATTAAGACTAAGTAAACCCAAAATACTTATATAATGTATATGTTATAAATATGTTTTAAATTCTTCCAGACAATGGAAGCTTTATCATGTACCACAAAACCAGTCTTAAGGGTAAATTTTTTTGGTACTACCCCCTAAATGTGCTTTCCTTTGATATGTGGTTTATAAGCTTATTTAACCGAAATAAAACTCTATGAAAACATGTGTCCCTGCTGGTGTAAACCAGGTGAAAGTCAGAAAATCAAATTGGGGTTTTATATATAAAACGTAAAAAAACAAAAAATGACATTAGCTGGGTTTTAACAGGCAGGGTCATGTATGGAGTCTGAAGGTGTTTTTGGCCATTTTCCCCTGCGACTATATTGCATCAATGTGCAAAAATTACAGTCAATTTTGCATTTTACAATTAACATTTTGATACATTCTATTTAAAAATATCGTCATAGGCCTATTGAATACTATTGAATTTTTTGCATTAAAGAAAAACTGATCATTTCAACACATCCAATGTGTTCTTGACCAATTTTACAAATATATCTGTAAAACTTATGAATGGTTTGTGGTCCATGGTCATATTGAAAAAATCAGGTGACTTACATTATATCCTCCAACTAAGTTGAGACACAATCCTTCATTCAGGCAGCTAATACCGAGCTGCTTGCAGAAGTCAATTATCTCCTCACAGTTCTTTCCGGAAAAACCTAGTCGGCATCTACAAAGAGACATTAGCGTTAGACCTCATATACAGTATGGTGCAAAAATAGACATGTAAGAACAAAGAGCCCGGAGAATCTGTCAATGCAGGTATGATCTAATAAGCCACCTTGCTGCTTTATTTAGACCTCACTTGTCACGAAAACAGTTGTGTTCCTCTGTGACATCAGCGTAATATTAAAAGATCTTTTGTTAGGTTATTTAATGAGAAATGTGTCTGTAAAATGGCCAACCTCTGGCACATCTGCTTCAGAAATGAAGAGTATTCTCTTTTTCTTAGGCCTCTATCAGATCTTTCACTTCCTTCTGCTGTGATAAGACTCCAGTGATATTATTCTGCCACACAAAGGCAAGATCACTCAATTATTAACACAAGCTCCCAGGTGACCAAGCGCTGTTGCTTTTATCTGCACTTCCCTGTACACACACACAGGCACACACGCACGCATACACGCCATGCACACATTATTATCATGCACTAGTCATTTTTCTCCCTGAAATTTTAATTCCTTTTCCCCTTTCAATCGTTATCTTATCCGCCGTTTGTCATTTAGGCAGAGAGGCCATCAAATGCATTGATCTTTGCTAATAAAAACTGGGAAGATGAACAGACACCAGAACCCAGTTTGTGGACCCCTTCAAAAGACAGACTGCCTGCAGGAAATCATAAAGCTGAAGCAGCCGGGACAGAGCTTATTCCCTCATTATAGACAGGAAGAAGTTCAAAAGCAGTCACAGGGTGCATATTGACCTTACAACTGGAAACGTAATGAATACTTCCCTGTCAACTGATTGAAGAGGTTTTTATTATTAATTAAAATCACCAGAACTACACAGCTCATCGTGTGCAGAAGTGTATTATGCATTCTTGCAGTGAGGACTTTTGTCAGTTCTGAGTTGTAGGCTCTGGAGTATGCTTGCTTCCACCATTGACTCTTTTTAGTCCCCGATATTGAACTAGCGTTCTCAGTTCTAAAGTGTGGAGTATGCATGATTAGTGTTGACTTTTGTAGGGTCTGACTTATATGAGGAGGAGTAAGCATGCCCCCTGCATTAACTGTTGGTATGCAGGTAAAAGAAACTGTCATTTTCTCCTCTTGAAAAATAGTAGTGAGTTTTAGGTGGTTAAGTATGTATGCTATTCCCCATTGACTCTTGTGAGTGTGACATCATGCATTGAAGTTCTATTGTGTAGGCAAGTTCTAAAGTTTGGAGTAGCATGACAAAAGTCAATGCATGCATATTTCCTTACAGAACTTGCCTGGAATATTGGAGACTCACAAGAGTGAGGGATCAAAGCAGGCATACTCCTGACCCTATAATCCAGAAGTATTAAGAAGGGAAAGTCACAATAGTCAATGCTGGAAGCATGCATGCTCCACTTCATGGAACTCAGTACTCATGTGCAAGATGAGAAACTGACAACAGTCAATACATGCACACTCAACCCTTAAGAACGTTTCAAAATGTGCAGTAGAACTTGCATGCAATAACTCTTACCCTGATTTACAAGAGCCAATGGTGAAAGCAAGCACAATTCAATGCTGGACCCATCCATCCAAAAATGACCTGCAATGTGGGGACTCAAAAAGGGAAGCATGCATGCTCCACATCTCAGAACTCAGAACTGCCCCGCTAGATTAGAGATTGCACTGTGCTAATTTTTTTCAAAACCCATTTTTTGTGTTTGCGCTGTTAGCTGCTTTGCATAATTCCATTAGCCAATCTCACAGATAACAAGACTATCAGCGGGTGCAGTTCATTCTTACTGAATTTCCAAATGTTTCAAAATGTCAGTTTCATCACACAGTAATTTATTATTTTGAGCATGTCAGAAAAGGCATTTGATTACACACACTATTAAATATAAGCATTTCTGAAATCTAAACAATACCCTAGACATTATAAAAGATTGGCCAATAGCTCTGAGGTGTATACATGATAATTAGAATGTGTTGACCAAAAAATGCCTTTCTGTTGCTCCAAACTGTAAGCCTCTTTTCTAATATTCTTACCTGCACTGAATCTGGCCCTTCGGAGCCACACAGGTGCCACCATTGAGACAGGGCAGCGTGCCACACACCTCCTGCTCGCTGCACTCCAGGCCAACACAAACACATGAGGAATTCTGACGAAAAAGCCCAACAAAAAACAGAAAGAGTTTAAAAAATCAGCCTTTCCTTTTCCAATTTAGATCAATAGAGAGATGGTTGTAGTTCAGTATGACAAAAATCAAATTTGACAAAAAAACATCAAACACTTTAAATGCATTTTAACTGCTTTTGTTTTTTGTGCTTCACGAAATTGTTACATATTCAAGACTAGAAGAACCATTATAAATCGCCATTTTTTTACAAAATAATAAAAGTATAGCGGGACTACAAATTAAGAGCATTCAGAATATGTGTGTGTGTTTTGGCTTCCTAAATTTGGATTTATAAACACAAACACATACAATTATAAGTAAGAAAAAAAGTTATCACTGCTAGTAAAGTAATACGAATTTGATAAAAACATAATTTTGATTATATTTTATATTATAAATATGTTCTACAGGAATATATTTGTGTGTGTGTGTGTGTGTGTGTGTGTGTGTGTGTGTGTGTGTGTGTGTGTGTGTGTGTGTGTGTGTGTGTGTGTGTGTGTGTGTGTGTGTGTGCCTTTATAAATACATATACAAAAAAAATGATGACAGACATATATAATGTAAATAAAAACGCCTTTTTTCTAAATGTTATTAATTGTTGGCCAGTCCTAAAGAAAGCTAACTATCATTAATTTTAATATTCAAAATAACAAACAAGAATAATTTTATAATAACTTAGATCTTTCATGTTATTTATCATTAAAGTACTTGACACACATAACTTTTACTTTTCTTTGGCTATAACTGCTTTGATGCTGCCAATTAATTAGATATTGCAAGAACCAGTAGGACTTCACAGACAGGGTGACATGTATCTGACCAAAACAGTGCCAAAATGGGCACTAGCCCCTGTCACCTTGAACAACTTCTTACAGGACAACCGAAATTAGCAACCTCAAGCAGAAAAGTTTGGGAGCTTTACAACTCCGGCAAACAAGCAGCATGAGAGCATCCATACGAGGAGAGCTGAAAGTGCAATACAAGAGACAAGTCATTAAGCGCTCCTGCACTCCCACTTCCGCCAACCCGTCCCGACATCAATAATTTTTCTGACTCAGTCATTCAAAGATGAGTAATAGAAGACGAGAACAATCCTGGAAGAAAGGAAGAAGGAGACTCCCACTGATATTAACATTGGTGCTGTTCTAGAGCGGGCGTAGAGGATTATTTCATTTTCATACAGATGAGCTGTCTTTGCAAGATGTCTCAGACACACCAAATCAATGTCAAACAAATCAATTTAATGTGTCTGAGAGTGTGTGTTCATGTGGGTGTGTGAAAATGAGATTGGAGTCTATCTTTACTATCCATGCTCTCAAATGACAAATCTTGCGAGAATCCACTATGGTAAGAACCACGTGCTGAATTTCACGATATGAAGGTCAAACTAGACAATTAGTCTGCCATTGGCCCACTTTCTGCTAAATTCATCTCGGCACATAATGGGAAAACCACAGGTGATTGATGGTTTTGTGTATAGCGGGCTATGTACAGTAACTGTCTTTTTGTTACGTAAGTCATAAATAAGTGTACTGAGTATAATGTATATGCTAATTCGGGCAGTGCACAAGCAAGGGTCTTAATCCTTGAAGAATCAGGTCTCTAATGATTCAATTACCAGTGACATGAATATGACGCCATGGATCAACACATGCTGGGATTTATCACCAACGCTGCTGTATAACACAACATGTGCTTCTTTGTTGTAGCTGTTTGGTTAAGAGCCGTTATAAAATACTGTATGCCTGCATTTTTTATAAGGCAAAACAAATGATGTGCATGTGTTATGACACTATGCCATTAACCAAATAAGGGCTGGTAAAAAACGAAAAACTTCATAAACAAAGATAGGAAGTTTAGTTTTCAAATGTGAAATGTAAATCCTTTTTAAAACATTGAGATTTGTCGGATTGTTTTATTTCAATTCAGATTAAACTAAAGGATTACAAATAAAACAGAAGAGGCACTGTCGTAATACATGTATATTCAATAGACTTTTAATGAGAGGTTCAGGAATGTATAGTACACAATTTAAAAGATGTTCATGTGTGCATTATATATCACAAAAATAAACACGTTTATTAAGTTACTAAGTATATATTTTTAGTGAATTCTAACAGGAATTTTTGAATTAATGTGACTTGTTTAATTTTTTTACTTGCATACACACAATTTTTAAACAGTTTATTTACTTTATTTTAAACCTTTACATTTCTTAATTATTTGAGTATTAGTTGTTTCACGCAAAAAAAAATGTTTTAAGTCTAGTGTTTACTGGATTTTTACATTCTGGGATTTAAAGACACTTACTCTAAATCTCAAAACAATCAAGTTCAGGCATTCACTATTGAAGAACAATAGTGTCCATGTCCATATCCATGTCCATGTTCTTCAATTCACTATTGAAGAACATGGACATATATATATATATATATATATATATATAAAAAATTTTAACTTAGATTTATACAAAAGTTATCCCCAACCCATTTCTCGACCAATATTTAATTTTTTCTAGCACCATCTGCTTGACCATTCACCTTCTTCTGCCGCACTCACCAATAGCATTGTGGGACATCAGAGCCAATGAAGGATAATTCTACAGTCCTGCCTTCAAATACCAAGCAGAAGAAAATATCCCAGAGTACCAGAAAAAAAATGCTGGATTTGGGCATGCCTTGAAATACTGCATCTGAAGGCCACATTTTATGGCCCTTGCATAATACCGAGGTGAAGATAAGAACAGAGGAAATAAATCAATGATGAACATTAAGGTACTGAAAAGCATGTAATGCCTGAGTCCATTTATAAGGTCCTTTATATATCTTTCTTAACAGATGCACTGAAAACAAAACAAAACATAGATGCATGGGATGCATCTAAAGCGAGCGTGGCAGGATTTTCCCATACTGCCGCTCTGTAAATATGCAACAGCTTGCCCAAGTCCAATCAAAACTTTGCTACATATGCCATCGCCATTCTGCTATCAAAACAATTATTAATTATTATTGTAACCCCCAACAAAACACACAGAGAAGCGCTTCAGGAGCGACACAAATTTGCATGTGGCATTTCAAATTAATCTCATCCTCCTGAGCAAAAACTGGCATTAGGAAGAATGAAGCCCCAAAACAATGAATAAATAAATAAAAAGGCCTCACAGGTTTGTCTGCGGCACAGACTTCATCCAATTGACATCCGTTAGACTTGCAGTAGCTGTCGACTTCAGTGGTGGTCTCACAGCTGAGGCCTGTGAACCCCCCGGGGCATTTGCAAACATGCCCATTAACAGTCTCCTCACACCGACCACCATTCCTGCATGGGTTGGAATCGCATACATGACTCTTCCGCTCACAGTTGGCACCTGCAATGAGAGAATTTATGGAGAATAAATGAATGCTAAATTAACATACATCCGTCAAATTGTTTTTGATTTGGACTGTAAATTCAATAGACCTCACATGGGATTTTCTGGCCACGGAGGTCACATAAGGGCCAAAATTTAACTGCACATTAACATGTTATATTTTTATGGTATAATTTTTTAACTGCAACAATTTAAGGCTTTACAAGAAATTTTGTTTGTAAGCTTTATAGTTATTTTTCCATCATGCCCAAAGGGAACTGGAAAACATTTTAACCAGCAGGTGATTGGTGGGATCTTGTATAAAAATGTACTATATACAAAATATAAAAGCACTTTTCTAAATATCTTTTGTTTTGATATTTTGGCAGCTGAACAACATCTAGAAGTGACTTCTGAATGTAGATCTTCGGGGCTCATCTCCATAAAGTTAACAATGTAATATTATACATTAACTTCAGCAAGCAGCCAGTTCCTACAGTAAAATAATATCTTGAAGCAGGCCATATAAATACAAAACGAATACTTTATATAATCATTATCCTGAATGATCTGTAGGATTTTTATTAAATGTATAAATTGTATTGAAATACATTACAGATCTCATTTTAGGACAACAGGTTATGTTTTGCTGCCAAATCATCTTCATAAAAGCTATAAACTTATGGCTACTTAGCGAAAAATAAACATTCAAGCTTTATGAATGTAATGACACTGGACAATTATTCCAACATATCAACAGAAAAAAAGAGTCTTAACGTGCCATACCTTGCTTCTCGTTCAGTAAGATGACAAAAGCGTGTATCACATTCACCCTTCAACACTCTTTACCTAGGCTTTTGAGGTTCCGGAGTCCAAATTAAATCTCCTCTGAACCAAACCACTGCACCAAAAGGTTCTGAACCAGAACATCCAGGTTTGTGGATCGGGATTCTGCAGGTTAAATTTAGACTTTGACTATGCAGCACTGTAAGTTCAAGGTGAACATGATTTGATTTTATTCTCTAGTGGCAAGCTGTTTGCTTTTCCTTTTTCCCCTCATGTTCCTCAGCAGGAGCAAACTCATTTATCTTCCTTGTTACTGTGTTTTGCTTTTCTTTTGTCGTTCAGTTTTTTAAGCACATTTCAGTGAGTTAAGCTCAGCAGATGATGCAAAGGTCAATGCTCCCGAAAGCCCCTGACTGCTTTTGAGGACAGGCCACATGGCATCGATGTATATCTGTGATGTTTCTTGGTGTTCCATAGTGGTAAATTTAAAATCCAAAGCTCTAGACGTAATACAGTTTGAATATCAACATTACCTTTTTCTTTTACATTTACCCCCTTGGTGCTATTATGAGATTTTACCAAATAATGTATTTCTGATTTTCTTACCATGGTCCATGTATGGTTTCGCTTTTATCAAAAGCGACTTAGAAGTTTTATGCAGTGGCCAACTATCACAGCAGAGCAAAGTAAGGTGCCTTCATCAAGGGCACTTCAGTCATTGTCGGCTGGCACTGGGATACGAACACGCAACCTTCCGCTTACAAGTCCAACTCTCTAAATATCAGACCACGAGTGACCCCCACTCATCAACTCGGGCATGTCCCAATATTTTTTTATGTCTGATATCTATCATCAGGGTTTAGGTAAATATAAACATATGATTTAACATATTGGGAGTAAATACATTCGGTAATATTTTATTATATTTTACTTTAATTTTTGACTACAAACGCCACATCCATAATGCTGAAATTGCCTATTACATTAAAACATCAACCATCCAAATCAAAAGCCAATATGCCATCTATGCTAGTACTTCAACCGAATTAACAGTGCATCCATTAGGGCAAATCCCATTAATTCTGCAGCGTGCAGATACAAACACCTCTGGCAGTCTGAATACGGTACATGGGAGAGACGAATCAAAAGAAAATCTCATTTGAAGAGTCCCACAAGTAGGGTTCATTATTATGTGTGTATAGGGCTCTGTTCTGTAAGGGCAGCCGGTACCACTGCCAGACATTAACTTCGCTATGATTAATGGGGTGACAGTTTGGGTAAAGTCAGAATCAGCTGCTAGCCCCACAGGGGGCCCAAACAGAGCAGAACTGGAGACCAGTTACTTTCTGTACAAGGTTCTCCTAGAATATGCAATGAAAGATAAAATGCACCCATCATTGCGCAACAATTCTTTCAGGGTTGCGGGGAGTTGGATCATTAGGGTGTGACGACAACTCAAAAAAAAAAATATTAGAAACCCTACCACCATCATTTTCTCTACATGTGTGTTTTTCTTAACCTATCTGACCTTCAAACCACAGCCAAAGTCAGCTTGAGTACTTGACATCTATAAATTGATTCTTTCAGAGCTGTGCACAAAAATAAACCTGTTGAGATGCACGAAATCACTTTCGAAGCAGACCTCAGATGACGTTTTCTGCATGGCGTCCCTCGAGCGCCTGATCTCCAGCGGATATTCATCATAGTTCCGGACAGTGCTAAATCTGCATCAGACCAGATAGAAATTTTTCTTCGGTGGCTGAAGAGCCGTAAGCATGACATTAGAGGCCCTATCTGCGGGAACAAATCGCCGCTACAAGAAAGCCAATTAATCAACAAGAGGAGGCCACCTGGACTTCAGTCTGCAAACTCTATCATGATGTTATTATCAGGAACACCCAAGGGACGAGGAAACTTTTCGTTTCACGTGTAGGGTGAGTTGCTCATTAGCCCGGCAATGATTTCATAGAGGAAAATGAGAGTCATCCCTTTCCTAAAGCGAGTCTCACAAACAGACCAGCATACATTGTATATTTCTATCTGTTTACCACAGGAAAGACAGCATTCGTGAGTTTTATAAACCTTAGCACATAGTTGGAATAAAGACCCGGCTAAATGCTTTATTAAATAATTGTCCATTTACGCATCATGAATCTTTTACAGATAAAGGCTTCAATTGTTTCATTTTTCAAATCTGGCTTTTTACAGGCACTTAGAAAAGACAGCTTAATGTGAGGAGAGATATGAAAAAGCCTCACTCAGATGTGGGTTTGCATAATTGCGCTACCATTGTGAAGGCCCCTAAAGTGACCCGCCATTAATCACATGACTTATTATCAAAACATAATGAGTCAAATGAAGCTAAACTGTAAAAATGAAACGTCCATTAATGGAAAGACATATCATTGTTTTGAAGAGTGCAGAATTCACGATAGAATTCAAAATCTGAATTTTAAATCTGAATCCAATGGTACTTGCCTGTGTATCCCGTGAGACACTCACATCTGTAGGAAGCCGGTGAAATTTGTAGGCACGTTCCATTCTTGCACCTTTTGCTGCAGTTTTGTTGGCCAATTACTTCAGAACAATTGAAACCTATGGTGTAAAAATCTAGATATTATTAGTATCTATACAGCACATAATACAAATGCATTTGACGTGAGGACGCAGCATCAAATACATCCTAAAGGCGGCAATCCCACAATACACTGTGCTTCAATACATAACCAGCAATTTGTAAATAATAACTGTTTCTGTCTACGGGAAATGCAAAATGTTTCAATATCTTACAACTATTTATAAAAAAAAACAATAAATGCATTGGAGTTATAGTTTGTCATTAAATAATGTCTGTCATCATTTACTGACCTTTGTGTTATTTTAAACCTGTATGACTATTTTTTTCTGCAGAACACAACAGAAGATATTTTTAAGAAATGTTGCTAACCAAAGAATACCGATTCACTTCTTTTGACACAAAGCAAGTTACCAACTTTCTTTAAAATATTTTATTTAGTGTTTTGCAAAAGAAAGTAATGTTGGTTTAAAATAACAATACGGTGAGTAAACTACAGAATTTTTCTTTAAAGAAAAGTATATCATATTTAAAGATACTCTTGAATTACTTGGTCCTTCTTTATCTTCCAATTGTGATCAATTTCCATCCTCTCCCAAGTCTGAATGTGATCGCTGTGGCCTAGTTGTGATAACACGGCACCCCGCGGTCTCTAAGGAACCGCCTCCAGAGCTTCCCACAGAAGCGCAATGAATTATTCAGCAGACATAAAAACAAACCACATTAGCTAGTATGACAACATTACACCATTCTCAACTCTCTTTGATGCCCACAGAGAGACCAGCATTTAAACAACGTTTGGATGACGATTTTATTGACAAGCAGGTCAGGGAGAAGGAAATTGAAATCTGAATTAAACGGTTGGAGGAGGAAAACTGAAAGGTATCAAGCAATTAGGAACGCTTTCAGGTGCAACAAAAAACATTTGAGAATAATTATCATGATGAGGGAGAGAAAGAGATGGGCACCGAGAGTGGGAAAAAATGATCTTAAAAAGTGCTATTCAAATAAATGGCCCATGGGAGAGCTGGTTATGAAGTAATTTCACAGTGCTAAATGTAGAGCGCTTGCAATTATGACAGATAAATAATAAATAAGATTCCTGGAAGAAACCGAGTTGTTCTCTTTAGGTGGGTGGACACCCATTAAATCTCTTCCCATCCGTGATGAATGAAGATGCTTTATGGATTAATAATGGACTCTTAACAGTACATGTACAATTCAAGCTAAAATAAAGTTTTGGTCATGATTCACTTGCTTATTTCTTTCTTGCATGTAGCTCAAAAGTGACCTGTCTGATCTTTTGTTTTCCAGACTAGAAAATCCAATTTAATTTTAATAAAGCAATTGTTTCCACTGTGTGCTGGATTGCGAAGAATTTGAATCTTGACAAATTTGAGCAGATAAAACATGCAACTTTTAAAAGGCATTTTAAAATTAAATTGTTTATTTCTTATCAAAATTTAAGCAGTTTTTTAAATTAAAGTTAAAACAAATGTTTCAAATCAAAATTTTAAAATCCTTTATATCAAAATGAAAGATATTCAAACCTATGTGACCCCAAAATATGTCATGATTTCCTCCCCTTCCAAAATGAATCCAAAAACATGATGCAAAATTTACATTTTTTGCAAACTGTCTCTTTACACTGTATCATAAACAACGACCAAATGTTCGCTTGACAGCAAACAAGATCTCCTCACCTGTGAAATGAGTGGGACACAGACATTCATATGCAGGGAGATTTGTGTAGGCAGTTCCTCTGCTCAAGCAGGTGCCTCCATTTAAGCACGGCTGTTCATAGCATCCATCAAAGTTCTCGCAATAATGTCCTGAAAAACGCTCGTAGCACTGACAGCTATATGCATCATCTGTGAACGCTGCTCTGCATTTACCGTTTCCAGAACACAGGCGAAGAAGAGGAGATCTTCGGCAACACTGAGGTTTTACCAGAACTGCAACACGTAGGCCGAGCCGGCACAGATTACCGTTTCCTTTTCCCACAACAGTGAAGTAACTCATCCCAGATGTCAGCCATTTTGGTTCCATCTCCAAAGTACCATTAATACTCTTGGCAAAAACTATCTGTTCCTTCTGTGGCTTTACAACCGAGCAACTGTCAAACTCCTCTTTGGAGACATTGATCATATAAACGCCATATTGTTCTAGCGTTCTGTCAAGAGACACATACATCAAATCTCCAAGTTGAAGCTCCAGTGGGCACAGCTGAGGAAAGCGGTATGACCCGGTTGTCCACCAGATCTTGTCCGTGTCGTTTTGTCTGTTCCAGCACTGGGTTGAGTTGCTGCAGGTGTTCTCAGTAAGTGTCCACCTCATGCTGATGTTCTTTGGCAGGGTGCGCCATACACGACATGCAGCCCTGCGGCATATCGCCTGGCTGAAGACCATGCCACCCGTGAAACAGCTGAGCAGGAAGAAAGCGATAAGCAGCAGTGAATTCCTCATGTTCAACTTGCCCGAAGATTTGCTGCTTGGATGTTTGGGGTCTGTTCTCCACAGATTTTCTGGAACTTTGAAGAGCAAGTCTTGATAAGAAGAGCAGGCATGTAGAAGTCTGTAAGCATAAATCAATAAATAAAATAAACCATTGATTGCTGTTAAGTTGATAAACCATAGTGATGAAACATCAACATCCAGGTGAAAACATCAACATTTCTATTCATCATTTTCCATAGGATTTCATGAGCCTTGCTTTGGTCTTCAACAAAAATAAATAAGTGTTATGCTCTCAAAGTAATAAACCATCTAATTTAATAATACACAAATGTTGATAATAATACTTTGTACAGAAATAAGGACTTTCTTCTGTAAAACACAAAATAAGACATTTTGAGAAATGTCTCTGTGTTTTTTTTTATCCATGCAAAAAAGCCAAATAGGTTCAATGTTATCTGAATTCCATCCTTCATTAGAATATTTTATTTTAGTTTCTGCAAACAATCATAGAGATTTGGATTGAATCCTTTCAGATTGAAATGAGGGTAAATATCTATCAATTAGAAAAACCGGATGTGGACATCAATCACATGATTTCTTAAATTACAACCTTTAAAAAATGTGTGTAGAAACAACATGATTTCGTAAGTGGGAGACTTTAAAAATAAATAGTAAAGAAATGATCTCGGTAGCATATAACATATTATCTTGGATTAACTTAGCTTTGGTCGAGCAATAAAATGTGAGTGGATTAGCTGTGGAACCGGGTAAATACGATAAGCTTGTGCATAGCATACAAATGAGAAAACCTCCTGGCATACATTGAGCTTTATACATGGTTTCAGGGCTCCAACACAAACCCGTGGATTTCTCACCCAGCCTGGCATGGTAATGCCCCCGGGGAGTGAAACGGCCGGCTCCCTGCTCTACCTGCCTGCATGAAGCTAGTCAAACTAATGAGCAGTCACTTTTGACTCTCCTTTCCGGTGTGCTCTCAATCTTGCTTGCCTGGAAGAAACATTGCCCTCAAAACTCGCACTACAAGTGGCAAAGAGGCCAAAAACCGGCTGCTCCACTTGTCACAATAACTGAGATTCCCGTCAGATGTGTCACAGCGTTTTTGACTAGTTTTGTAGACCTTTTTCCAACTGTTTTGTCTTACGTCATGTCATTTTTACATTATACTGTTTTTTTAGATGTTGTATTGGTTATGTTTTGTAATACACTTGTATTTTGTATTAGGCACCTTAATTCATTTTTATAATGTACCGATAGAGGCTGACACATGTTTTGGTTTTAAACATAATAAAGTTTTACCTCTCCTGTAAACCTCAAGTGCCTGTTCATCTACATAAAACCAAAAACATGTTCCTTCAAACCACATCATATTGCGTGTTATTTAACAGTACTATTGCAAAGAAGCCATTTATTTTTTATATTAGTTTATTTTCATACTGAAATCGCTACATTTAACAATTTGAAATAATTCAAAATGAGAAACAAACCTGTTATTACTATGTTATTACTAAATATATACATTACTGTATATATAGTAATATATAGTTAAATTTTTTTCTAACTTTTTTGATACATTTCAAATGTTGACTGTATTAACTTAAATAATTATACTAAATAAAAGTCAGAAATGTTACCTCATTGTCCACCCACCTCCGACAATGGACATACTCAGCTGTAGGATTAATCAACCCAGGATATTTCAGATTTGACCCAACAATGGACAAAACAAGAAATTATTGGTTAATTTACAACTTAAAGACTTGTTTGTCTCGTCTTGATCCAAAACTGAGTTAAAAATAAAGAATATAGAATAAAAAATTATATAATGGTAACCCCACACATAAAAAATAAACAAATCAAGTAAAAAAATTTAAAGATGTACGGATATACTGGGCAATAATCTGCATCATTTAACAAAAGCAATTTTTCACACAATTAGCCAGGTCAAGTGAATGTCTTACATTCATGAAATAAATATTAATTTCTCTATAAATTTTGGCAGATATCACTGTGTATTGTCAGTATTTGGCATAAAAACAAACCCATTCAACATATTAAACTACAACTAATCTTAATATTGCATTAAGCCACCAGTGGTTTTTCTGTTCTTGAGCTGTTGCTTACATACATTTCTTTCACATCTGACCTCATGTGATGTTAGCATAGTCAGCCTTTCCCTAAGGTAGAAACAGTAAGTGACAGTGCCAAATAAAATATTCCCTCTGTCTTGCGTACAGATTCCAAGCAACCTGATCTTTCCATGTCAGCCACAAAGAGGAGTTAAATCAAACCCACTCTCTCTCTCTCTCCCTCAGGTCCAACCAAGACATGTGAAGCAGATAAAAGAATGGCCGTATGCAGATATCTCAACGCCTTCGAAATTCCCACGTCTTCATCTGTGAATGATAGTAAGAATAAGTGATAGCCGTGACTCTATGGTGACATGTTCTCACGGAATATGCTGGATAAATAAAAGGGAAGAGGGCTGTGATTGACGGTGAAAGCCTGCTTCAGGAATTGAATCTTCTATACGAGAGGAATACGTTATAATTTTTACCACTGCATAAACAGTGTTTATCATTTTGTGAGCAGTTGTAGTTTTGTTATATGAAACTATTTTCTGTTTTACTGTGGCGGCTGTGTCTGCAAAATAATGTACTACTTTTGGACAGACATATAATTGGATTGTAGGGTGACAAAAATCATTTTTATGAATTCAATAATTTTGTCTGTACCACCAACCTGTTCTCAAGAGACAACAAATCTATTTAATGAGGTGCTAACTTTTTTACAATGTAAATAATACAAAAACATACGATTTATAGAGGAAGATAAAATAACTTTTTGTACTCTGTAAAAAATATTTTATGTGGATAAGTAAATGTTACAAAATAAACAGTTATAATAACTTAAAAAAATGAAATATATATAAATCAATATTTTTTTGCAAATTCTAATAGAAACAGTTCAGCGCTTTACCTTACATATACACAAAATTTAAAGACTATGTTTATTTAAAGCTTTTACATTCACTCATTTTTATTTGAAATTTATTTGAAATGTTCGAGTTTACACATAAAATGACTCAAAACCAAAGCATATTTTAATAAAAATGATAAGCAACTTAAACTTACAGATTCATATGAATGAAACACTGTGTGATCATTTACACTGTACGACTTTCTTTTTCTGCAAAAAACAAATGAAGAAACCACAGGTTCTTACTGACTTGAACAATATTAGTAAATGGGGATTGAATGGTTTGGTATCTGACATTCTTCAAAACAAAAAAAATAGAAAGTCAAATAGAAACAACAAGTGGGTAAATAAATGATGACAAAAAATTTAATATCCATAAACTTCAACTCCAAAAAACATGTAATACTCGTTTAATCCTTCACAGTTATAAGAGTAAAAATTTTAAATAAGTCATGTGTCTGTCTAAGTGGGTGTCTGATATACAGAATAAGCTGAAACTGTAGAGCAGTGATGTCAAAAGTCGGGCAGTGTAAGAAAAATCAGCGTATCATAAAACCCAATTTGCAGTCACCGTTTGAGTATTCTGCATGTCCAAACTCTTCTCGCACCCTGCGTTTAACCTCCAACACTTTTCATAATAATCGTGAAGCTGCTTGTCCCCTCCATAGAGAAGTGATTCCTATCTTAGAGCCGTGTGATCAAAAGATGCAGCTGCAAAGCTGACAGATACCGAGACCTGAGAGTCTTCCCTGCACATAGAGCCAGAGGCAAGACCGCACTATAACCACGCTGTCTACTGGCAGATGGAAGCCACAGGGAGAAGAGGTTTGGATGAGGCGTTTCAAAGCCAAGACGCTCCGAACACTGATAGACAGAATGATGACATTATGCTCAAACTCAACCAGTGCTGCTGAAAACGACGAATCACGAATGCTAGACTACAAAGAAAAAAAGAAGCCGGTCAACTTCCGATCTCCAATTATGAGCCTTCAGACATGGCGCTTCAAAGCATATCGGATATTAAGAGCCGCCGCTGTGTAACGTAATTATGCAAATAAGTCGTCTTCTGGCAAACTATCTGACTTTAATTAAAGGAGAGGGTCTTCCAGTAAAAGGCGAGCGTGCTCGGCGGACGCATCTTTAATATGTTAGGACAGATCTGATCTCACTGTATAGGAAGCATATTGTTGGTATGAGGCATGGGCCGGTCGCTTCAGAGGTGGGCATGTTAATCATAGTGCAATCAGAAGCTAATTATTTCCGCTCCAAGGATCCAAAGGAGAGTTTGTGCCAAAAGACTAAAGTGTTGCTTGACACAGAAAGGCTAAATGCAAAAGGACACTTATTTTTGGCTCTTAAGTGTATAAAACCTGATTGATTGAGGCTGGGGTTTTGTTAGGGGTGGCCTAACAAGAGGTCCAATCACACTGCGTAATGGTCTCTCGCAGATAATTGCAGCCAGCGATGCCTCACGGATGCTGGGACGCTGCTTACACAAAACGTCCCAAAAAATCAATAGAATAATCTAGACCATGTTCAGTGACCCCTATCATCGACAAGGCCATTTATTAGAAAACGAAATAGAGGTTTTAAACAGTTAATAACAACACTCTGTTGAGGAAGACAACTAGCGTACTATGAACTGCTGCTTTCTTTCTTTAAGTTGAGGTTGCATAGAAAGGACACGTATAAGGGAAAAAATAAAAGATCCAATAAAAAGAGAAGTGGTCACAGGAGACGCATTGTAAATGAAATGTGTCTCGACTGACCTGTTATTAGATCACCTGAAGTACATCTTAACACAAGGTCTAAAGGTACAACTCATTTTTGGTTTTCTCTTCATGCACATGAGTTAAAGTTCAGTCAAAAACTAAACCTCTTTCATTTACTTACCTTCTTGTCAATTTATACATGCATGACTTTATTTCTTCTGCAGAACACGCAAGATAAATTTGAAAAATGTCCATAACTGAACAGCCCAACACAATAAATTGTACTGCAACAATGAAAATCAATAGGTGACAGTGCTATTAGTTGTATGAATCTGTCTCTCGTATAGAACAATATGCTTAAGTTTTGTTTGTTTTAATACTTTACATTTTAACATGATTCATATTGCACAAATTCATATGGGTTTGCCACCTCTTAAAATAATTATAGTCAAAAAGTAAAATTCCTGCAGGATTAGGTTTGTTAGTGACATGTCAACAAATTAGGTTCCTAATATGATGATTAAGTAAACATGTGCTCATGTTCCTTGAATAATTTAACAATACACATAACAAACACTTAAATTCTTAACAGCAGCTATTTACCTGTGCCCCAAGTTTCCATGCTTTTATGATGCTTGTTTAATAATTCTAGCACAAAGGCTTGTGGGTATTTTCTTACATAAAACAACACGTTGTGTTTATAACCAAAACCTTAGATATGTCTCCAATATATCACTTAATATTAACCAAGAAGAAAATAGAGTTCAACAAGGTTTTTACAACAATTTATGTTTGCCAATTTATTAGAAAGAATGCTTGTAACCAAACAGTTTTGGACCCCATTGAGAACCATAGAAGGTAAAAAGTCATCTATAGTTCATTTCGACAGTTTGTTTAATAAGTTTAATAATTGTGCAATCCAATATTAAAGCTTAATAATGCTTGAAACTTAAAAAAATCCTCTTTCTAGTAAGCTCTGGATTCAATCTGCATAAATCATAAGCAATAAATCACCAGACATGATTTCTTCCATTCTATTTAAGTTCTGACTTAAACCTCATCCCTGTACAAACCAGAAGACAATTAACTTAACCTCCACTTCAACCCCCCCCCTCTAAATTTAATTTATACCAAAGTAAAATGTGCTGGCGTGAACCAAGACCATAGTACCTTTATCACTTAACCATAAAACATGAATACATTTACACCAGGAGCTCACCAGCACATCTCTGTTCAAATTCAATTCTCGTTCCTCTGCTCTGAATAGTTCTCAGTGCTCTCATTTATGTCCAATGATCAAACCAGAAAGAAAAGCCTCAGAAAGTCAGAAAGAATCAATGCCACAAAAGTCCAAGAGATAAATCACGATTAACCTGCTATTTGAGCAGCCTGGCAGCTCTTCAGGGTCTAAGCCCCTCTCAAGAACTGAGTAGTAACCTTTTGACAAGAGATTTTGTCATGAATAGTGTTTCTGACATACTCAAAGAAAGTGCATTACTCCTGTGTGTGGGTTATTTTAATTAAACATTTTTATACAATAAACCACATGTGTTAAAATGAGTAATGAACATATAGTTTTAAAGCATGCTAAATATTTGGGACAACGTAGAATCTGTTTAAAGAGATAGTTCAACCAAAACTTAACAGTCATGAATTGCTAATTAACAGGTTGTTGCAAGCCTGTGCAGTATAATTTTTTGCTCTGTTGAAAAAAGAAAGATATTTGTAAGAATGTGAGCAACTGAGATTTCTGGAGCTGTTTACAATGGTGTAAAAAAGACAGTCAAGGTGCTCCATGACTGCAAAAGGAATTCAAAATATCCTTTTTTAGTGTTCAACAGAACAATAAAAGTGTTTTATATTAATACAACTTTGTTGGTAAAGTTTGATCCAAAACTCTATAAATATATTTATTCGGATGAATGTAAAGACAGATATTTGGAAGAATGTGAGCAATGGAGCACCATAGTGAGAAAAATTTAAAAGCCAGTCAACATTTTTTATGGTGCCCCAGAAATCTTTGTTGCTTAGTTGCATTCTTCGTGCAACCTTTCTTTGTGTTTAAATGCTTTAGAAATAACTTAACTCAAGTAACTCGTGGCTGATTTTTCCCCTGTTTTAGAAATCCATGACTAACTTCATAAATTGCAACGAGTTCAATATTTAGGCTGATACTCAACTAAGCTATAATAAAAACATTTCACTAGCATAAAATCACATCCAACATAAGCATACGGCGAAATATTGTGAGAGAGACTGAATCAGCAGATAGTTACCCGGCCTTAAGAATGAGAGGAAGTATTCGGGTTAAAAAGGCACAGATGAGAACATGATGAAGTGCCAGGTAATGGCTCGTCGTATGATCACACTATTGATTTCTAAATCAATCCAATTATCCAAATGCTTTTATATATGCTTAATCATTTCTTAAAGCACTCAAAAGTTGGGAATTGATTGTGCGCCTTAACACTCCACTCCAGTTAACACCATCCACAGTAAAGTTAAGTCAAAGCATATGCTTGAGGAACCCATGCTGTTTTTCACTTTAAAGAAATTAAACACCAATAATAGCAGTGCCTTTGTAAAGAATAAAGCCCAACCCACAAAATGTGTTTTAGAAAGGTCCAGGGAGAAAATATGAGCTTACATAGTTAATATCTTTCTCAGACATCAGCTCTTTAAGACGGTATGTAAATACAAAGCAGCAAACCCTCTGCACTCCATAAAGATGCAAAAATGACCTTTTTCGAACTAAGAAAAGGTGAACCACACATCTTATCAACACAACCCATGTGATAAGCATATCACAAACAAATATAACCAACTCACTTATCTGCAAACTTCCACTCTTGAGGCGTTTCGCAGGAATCACCAGGTGAATTTAAAACACTGAAACTCGTTTAAGATGTTTCCTCGACTGTCACAGTCCCGTCACGGCTTTGTGTGCTTAATCTGACTACTGAAGCAACCATCTGTTCATTACTGTCTGCTCACACAACAACAAGTGCTGCAGATCAATGGCCGACATAAAGAGGTTAATACATTGACGCAGACGCTTTATGCAAATTGTGTTGCAACAAACTGAAGCGTTTATTAAGATGCTCGAGCGTGGGAGGATGTTTTGCAGCATCAGCAGTGAGTTTCTATAGTAACTTGACGCTGGACGACACATCTGCTAGAAGAGGACATGCATGTGGACATGTATGAACACTTTGAAGTCGTTTTGCTGTGAAGTGCAAATGATCGCTGAACCGCCAAAGGTACATCATAGCAAACATGCCATGACATTACATAACAAGCGACCACTCTTATGTTTTTAAGGTAAAGGGAATGGACATTCTCCTTCACAAATGCAAGGTTAGGAAAGTTTTCCGACACTTTCATCTTTAAGAATATACTACAATTTTATTTACTTTTGAACCTGTGTGACAAAAAGAAAACTAAAACTTTGAATTTATGTTCACTTGTTGGTGTTTTTGTATACTTTTTTGTTGGTTATTTATGTTCTCATGGAGCAGTGTGTTTATTATTAATTATATGTTATTCGTTTCATTTTTTGACAAGTCTTCAGATTTGTAGTTGCCATCTGTTGTTTGCTTGTCCTTGAACCTTTTTTCTCTTACTATGTTCTATCAGATTTGTATTTCTGATCGAAACGTTCTCAAACACACAACAATACACAAAAACTATTTTTTAAATTCGTTAACGCCATTCATTTAATGAATAGTATAAACCTTATTCCCAAAAAGTAAGGTCTCTGTACAAATTTTGAATGAAAAAGGATTTGTAGTTTACAAATCTCTTATATTTTATTCACAATAGAATATAGATACCATATCAAATGTTGAAAGTCATCATTTTAAAATGAAATTCCAAATATTCTCTCATTTTGGATGTCCTAAGGGCTACACATTCCAAATAAAGTTGGGACAAGTAGCAAGACACCTGAAAAGTTAAAGGTACAAACAAGGTACAGCTGGAGGACTGTTTTTAAACTTATTAGATTAATTGGAAACATGATTTGGTATAAAAGGAGCCTCCCAGAGTGGCAGTGTCTCTCAGAAATCAAGATGAGAAGAGGATCACCAATACCCACTGTGCCATTCGCTGGTTAAAACTCTAAAGGTCAAAAAAGGAGCCATATCGAAACCTGGTCCAGAAGCGTGGGCATTGTCTCTTGGCCAAGGCTCATTTAAAATGGACAGCAATGTGGAAAACTGTTCTGTGGTCAGACGTATCGAAATTGAAGTTCTTTTTGGAAAACTGGGACACCCATCACCTGGACAAAAGAGGACAAGGACAATCCAAGTTGTTATCAGTGCTCAGTTCAGAAGCCTGCATCTCTGATGGTATGTTGTTCCATGAGTGTGTGGCATGGGCAGCTTACACATCTGGAAAGGACCCATCAATGCTGAAAGGTATATCCAAGTTGTAGAACATCATATGCTTCCATCTAGATGTCATCTCTTTCAGGTAAGACAGTGCTTTTCCAACATGACAATGCCAGACCAGATACTGCATCAATTTCAACATCAAGGCTGCAAAGAAGAAGGATCCGGGTACTGAAATGGCCATCCTGCAGTCCAGATCTTTCACCCATAGAAAACATTCGGCGCATCATAAAGAGGAAGATTCAACTAAGAAAACCTATGACAGTTGAGCAACTATAAGCCTGTAATAGACAAGAATGGGACAACATTCCTCTTCCTAAACTTCAGCAACTTGTCTCAGACATTTTCAGAATATTAAGAAAGAAAATGAGATGCCACATTGGAAAAATGGCAACTTTTTAGAGAGCCATGCCAAGAAATTTGAAATCAACTTGTTTTCCCTTAAAATTATACATTTTCTTATTTTAATCATTTGGTATGTCATCTATGTTTTATTCTGAATAAAATATTGATACCTGAAACTTCCACATCATTGCATTCTGTTTTTTATTCAAAATTTGCACTGTGGCCCAACAATTTTTGGAATTGGCTTTGTATTTTTCGAGTAATATTTGGCTGTATCTCTATTTGATTTCGATAACCAGAAACCCTTTCAAAGTTTTAATTTGAATAAAACCACAACAAACCTTGGTGGAGATACAACAGAAAATTATACCTGAATTGGAGTCAGAAAATGGACAAAAACCAATAAATAAGTATTATTTTAAAATTTAGTAAATAAATAAAATATGAAATAAGCAAAATTAATATTATTTTAATTACACTTTCAAATATATGTTATGTTTTTGCTTCTTTGTTTGTTATACTCAACAGTAAAATTTTTATATTTATATTCAAACTCAGGTTTTTTATGATCCTATTTAATAAAGATTGATTGTAATCAAAATGCACAGACAGATTCTTGTCTTGTTTCTTCCCTTTGCTCGCAGTGAGATTTCGTTGTATTAGCACTTCCAATATTCTTGTGAAAACTCAGGGTTTATCAGGTCTGACATGTCCAGAATATAATAGGATTTACTTAGATCTGTGCCAGTGTCTGTTCTCAATACTTCTGAACGGTCACCTTCATGCTAGCTTAAGCCTAATAAGGATGATTACATCATAAAATAAAACTTCATTAACTGAGGTCATGTCCTAAAAATGTCTCAAGATTATCCTTGTTATACACCTTTGTTCATTCTGTAAGGTTTCGTTATGTTTTTTACATCAGTAAAGAAATTGAGATAATTTCAAAGCACAATTTTAGGTCTGAAGTGACGATTTACAAATATATGTACAGGCCAATTATTATATTTGTTGCAATTTTGTATCGTGTTTTTAGAAAGCAAAACTGAAGAAACAGGTCAGAATAACAGAAAAGATTATCTGTATTTTGTAAGATTTCAAATGCTGCAAAGAAAACAAGTTTATATTCACTTTTATGCAAAGCAACAATGTACATCTATTTCAATTTTAGACATAGATTTGTAAATGTGTATCAAAAAGCATTTTAAATATGTTTTACATTTTTGTTTTAAATGAAATGAACACCAAACATCTAAAAAAGCTGATAAAATAAACATTTGCAATAGTTTCCTCAGCTGTTGCACATTACTTTTATTCAGTAGGTTTGAAATAAATACAATTATATAACCTATAAAAACATATGTAGTAAATCGATTACATTTACATGTATGCATTTTGATTTGTTTCTTTTCAAAACGACTGACATTGCATTATACAAAAAACATTCATTCTAATGCATATGTACATAACTGGGGTCAAACCAATGACCTTGGCACTTTTATTGCCATGATCCGACCACTGATCTACAGAACATCCCAATCAATCTGCATTTAAACATAAATTACAAGATATAACAATCTTAAATCATAAACCGAATTAAATCATACTTTTATCATGCTTACAAAATCTGACAGAAAAATTTTAAACATTTTACAGTCTATATAATGTATGACACATTAATAGAGGTTTATCTGGCTCTTAATATTATCTCTTAAGCTAAAAACAGTTTTTTAATTCTAAGGTAGCCAAAATCACTAGTCAACAACCAATCTGTGTTATCCTCACTGTGAAGAGATACCCTGTCAAGCTGATCTCCACACTGGGGCATCTTGATCTCAACAACTCCATCAGCAGCTGGATTCTGGACTCGCTAACAAGCAGACCTGTGAGAAACAAACTATCTACAGCACCGACTGTGAACACCTTCGATGGCAGCCTTTGTTCACATGTGACGCTTCAACCAACAGAATCTTCATTATTGCATTAACATAATAACTGTCCATTGAAAACATTGCTCTGGGACCTGTAATGAGGGGGTTAACTATATTCCTCCATAGTATGGTAATATTCAATGTGCATAGGAAAGAAGTTGCTTGCCCTTAAATGTTGTCCCATCACCCATTAAATTGTGGTGTAGCGGGATCTCAGCCTGAGGCACTGACACTTCCATCACAGATGTGGCAAAGTCTGTGGCATCATTTGGGATCCCTGTGAGCCGGCTTTTTTTTTGAAGCATTCTGTACCTTACCACCCAACAGACTGCATTTCACAGATTCCATTAAGCTTCTCTGTATTCCTCCACTTATTTAATTAGCATTTAACATTACAAATGACCACATTTCATTGTTTTTATTACTACTTGTTTTTCCCCGATAGCTCCATAACAGAACATTCTTTATTGGATATTAAGACAAATGTCCTGTCTTTTTTGCAAACTGCGTAATGCAGTTTCATTTGATTTTATACTGTTGGCCACCCACAAACCCACGATATTGTGCAAATATGCAGACACAAACACGCATGAATTTTCGCGTGGAAAGAAGAACAGGGACTTCGCAGTGGAAAGCCAGTCAATGGACCAGCACTGCCGACAGGCATTAATTTGTTACTCTATGTGATTACAAGCTCGGCTGAACATTTGGGGCCACCCTAGAAAAATTAAACATCTCGAAATATGTCTGAAATTCACGCACGGATGAAAGATGCAGATAAATCGACACGTAAACCGTGTCAAATATATTCAGTCGGTGATTGGGCAATTAATTCAATGTAACTCGCTTGATTCCGCTGTGACTTCAAGATGCGTAATCTCTGGGTTTATGATGTAAATATTTGCTTTTAAACAAATTGAGATTACGCATTCTATTTGATCGTGTTATTTGCAGTCGTGTACACATGTTTTTATTTATTGGAGCACTGGGGTAAACAACATTTCTGATAGCAACGTGAGGGAGGGGGCCGTTTTCAGACAAAAATATATAGCTTGATTTCTAGGGCACTTGGCAACGCTCGGCGTGGGTTTTCCGTGAGTTTTAGTCTAGATTAACGAGTTGCCCTTTTGCTTTGAACGTTACCCATATTTCTAATCCCAGCGGCATGGGAAATCTTCATTAGTGGGAGAAATATTGACCTTCAAGTGTCTTTATGAGAATGTATAACACTGTAAAGTAAACATTTATCCATGTGACTCCTCAAACTAGCACCATCATTTGCTCCTTAAAATGCCTCTTACCTCCTTTTCCGTGGGATCGAGATTCAGCTCTACGAGGATAAAGGCTACAGTAAATGTCAGGCTGGGAATGATATTGTATGTGTTTCTCAAGCAGGTTTCACTATAACAAAGCACATGGATTTTAAACGTAGAAAACAATTCAGCAGCATGAAACTGATTAAAAATTTAATAAAGCAATTATTCGTTTTTGTTTATTGCTATAATTAATGCCGAACATATTCAAATGACTGAGCTTGTGTTCAAACATTGCGCTCATTATCACTTGAAAAAACAGACTGGAATGCATGTTCTGGCAAAAGAATGCTATGGTTCCGTCAGGGATGCTGGGAAGCACAGAGCTATTATGTGTTTGTTGTTTTTTTTAATACAGAGAATCAAGAAATAACAGAATAGTCACCATGTTCTACGCCAGCAGCTGCAATGCCAATCCCTTTGAGAGACAGGCTTTTAATGAATCAAGCGGTCAATCTTTCAATTCATTCCTTCAACCAAGCACTTGTTTGTTTTATGCTTTTCTTTTCATTCTGTCAGTTTGTGGCAGGTGGCATCTGGGGAATTTCTGGTTTGTGCATTATGTATTTAATAAATAAAAATAATCATAATATCAACGTGTCAATGAGCTGTGATATTAGAAAGATGTAAAATGCAACTGAGAGAGATACCAAACGCTTACTGCAGCTGCCTGTGTCGTTTTGTGTCTACTATTTCTTATTTGTAAAGTTGCACAAATGTTTATCGTGCAACATGGCAATTATTTTATTATTTGAATATAATGTTTGAACAATGGGATATTATTAGCTCTAAAAACTCAAATCACAAAAGTGAAACGGCATGATGCCAATCTCTAAAAAAACAACCACTGGGGACGTGCTTTACACTGCTAACAAAATGTCAGAACACTCTAGATCCAAATGTTCGAGTGACTCCAAATGTTTTATTTGGCTCAGTTACAGAGAGTAAATTTAAGGAACAGATTGAGACAAGTGAATATTGACGATTCTTTAAACGTTTAAAACTGGGCCACAAGAAATAAATATTTTTATTAAATTACTAAATTAAACCACCACACACACTTTTTTTCCCATGAATACAGAACTAACATGACAATGATCATGCATGTGTTCATATCTCTAATTGCTGTAACTATGTTTAATCTAAAGTGATCCGAGCACAAACATCCAGCCCACATGCAGCAAATAACCAAAAACAAACCACCATTAATGCAAAAGACAATTAAATAAAAATATGATGGCGTCTGGAAATACTAAACTCCAGAGGGTTACGCATGATAATGCGGTCTGAATTCATTGCTGTACCTCCTACATGCAGAACAGTGTCAGTTTAATATTCTTGGAAGACTTAATGCAATGGTCACGCTGGCCAAGTGAATCTGAATGCAGAACACAGTTGCGCAGAATTTTTCATCTTGGGAAATAATGATTGATCTAATTGCATTATGGTGTGCAATCAAGCCATAAAAAATTAGCTGTTACATCCCCGCAATAAAACGCTTTTCTTCCTAGAAATGGGACTATATACGATATTACACACTCTACTGACCCTTTCATTGTAACTCATAATTAGTCCATTGCTTAGTTTAATAATATGTTGTCAAAGCATGGTGATCAGTGGCAGAATGTTAAACATTACATAGTCTGGCTTGACTATAATAAAGGGATAATCCATGCAAAAAAAATAATTTACTCGCATTTGAGTTGTTTCACATCTGTAACCACTTGTTTGTTTTGTTAAACAAAGAAAGATATTTGGAAGAATGTGTGTAACCAAAGAGTTCTTGGACACAAATGAGTACCTTAGAACTTCGTAAATATTTTCTTTCTTAAAATCTCAATCTTAAATATCTTTCCCTGTGTTCATCAGAACAAATAAATTATGGTTCGGAACAGCTAGAGAGTAAATCATGACAGATAGCTAAACTTTCACTTTAATTTAACTTTTTAAAGGATTAAAGAGATGGTTAACTCTAAAATGAAATATACTTAGAAAAATTTTGGTCCCCCAAATCTATTGTATAGACCCAAAACCCATTTAAGGAATGGGTACTGCCGTTTATTGATAACCACCATTCTTCAAAATATCTTTTTGATCCTTTTTTCCTTCTGCAAAAGAAAGTCATGCAGGAACAATGTGTGTAAATGATCCGTTTTAAATTGGGGTAGTGTTGAGATATCTAAAAACCATACATATAGCACATTACAGACTTATCAATTTATGGATTTAATGATTTTATGATTCATCAATTTAATGTCATTTTTAAAAATGTTTAAAATCAGCACATTTTAACCAAAGTAAAATTTCTGCCAACCTTTCTCAGTGCATATCGATAAAATGCGAAGGGAGAGAGAGTATTTCGTCAATGCATCTCCTGTGAGTACCTACACCTGTCACAGAGAGTCACAGAGGAACCCTTGGGGTAAAGAAGGTGTGAAATATTTATCAAGCACAGCCTGACTGTATCATTTCAGTGACGGTGACAGAACCTCAGAGAATATGCTGTCATTTTCTACAAACCTCTGTCTTGCGTGAAGCATTCGCACCTGACGATGTCAGAAATTGAGATTGTTATGAGTGGCAGTAAATGCAAGAAAGATTACACGATCGGAATGATATTAAAGCAGTGCTGCATTTATGATGGAGGTTCATATGGAATGTAAAGGATGTGATATACTGCCAGGGTGGAACAACCAATTTATACAATAATCCCTGTTAAATGTTGAGGTGGTGTTGGTGTATAGTACCTCAGTGAAAACAGGTTTATATTAACCTGACTTTCATACACAGCACAAATAAAAATAGTACATCAAAACAAATACACAGCAGACAATTAAATATGTATGTAAAGATTCCTTGTGACCCATCCAGGGCCTTTAATTATGTTATTCTCCTTTGTCTGAGAGCAAATAAACAAAGTTATGAGTGCTTTATTTTTTTAGGGGGAGGATATTTGAGAGGATTTAAACTTGGAGGACACTGATGTTTGCTGACTAAACAACATCTTAATGGAAGTTGTTCTCACAGTTTCATCCGCAGGGTCCTGAGAGAAATATCCCACGAACAGATATAATTACGTTGTTGTGAGATATGATGCTCCAACAGTAATGAACTCAGTAATGGAAAACGTGTATGATAAATTTCATGTATGGTGGCATTTTTTAAACTAAAAGCCAACTGGTTTCCAGTACGATGGCAGAAAATCATTTAATCAATTAATTTTTATCTCTTCTCTGTTTTAAGAATTATAGTATCTATTGCATCTGGCTTTTTTCTCATTACACTACATATCGTTATTCAAAACTGGTGTGTATGGAAAAATTTATGTGATGTTACGATTTTTTTAACTAGCTCTTTAAAGACTGCTCTAACAAAATATAAAAGTTTTTCTAGTACATCAAGCTAATTTATTTTTAAATATTAAAAACTTGAAGCCTTGAACTCTTTAAGAAACTGAATAAAGTATTATAAAGTAATATATTTGTCTGGCATGCTGCGACTGCATGAAGTACACCAGAAACATCACATCATACATCTGTGTCATCACAATTCGGCTTAAAGATACAAAGCATACAGTAAAGCTTATTATTAAAGTGTTATGGGACAGTTTGCCTTCTCTTATCTGAATGTACAATAGCTATTCCCTGGTTCTGAGTCTGCATCCTTTAAAGACTGCGATTCAAGACAGAAAAACTGGCAAGGCTGTCCCATTTCGACGGTTGCTTGAAATGCAGCCTCAAAATGTGACCTTCTTTGCTTTTAAGGCTGGGATGAATGGATCCTTTACAGCATCAGATACTGAGAGATTCAGAGTGTGCATGCAACAAACAGACATTATAAAATAACCGATCAAAATGTTGGTTAATAAAAGTATGTAATTTGTTTTCTATTGTTTTAATATTATTTCTTGTATGATGTTCATTCTCATTATTGAAGCATTGTATTTATGTTTTGACGGTTGGTCAATTTGATAAACTTTTGGGCTCTTTTAATCTGCATAAACCCTCATATTCTCTAAAATAAAGGAACTTGTTTCTGTTTCCATATTTGTTTAATAACGTCAGAAAGGTCAGGAGCAACTGGTGACGCAATTATAAAATCCTCAAGGCTAGACGATCACAGTCTCATTTCAGTTCGCTTCAAAGATTTCTGAGGCGGCGTCCTTTAAGGAGAGAACCCACAATTTTATTTCTGCACCTTAGACGGTTGCATCTTTTGAATTGAGATACATTGAAATATTTTCAAAAAAATAGGTAATTGCATTCAGTATGTACAATTGGTATGAACACTTTGGGTTTGTATACCATTGCAAAACCTGCAATATTATTCTATTTCTTAATCAAATAATGAAATAATTAAACACATTCAACTATAAATAAGTGAACAATTAACCAGTTATCATTTAATAAAAACATAAAAATATGAACAATATATCATGATTTTGTGGGTGATTATTTATGATAAGATTTTTTTTCCTGTTGACCACAAAAGGTGTGTGTGGTGACTTACCTGGACAGCGCCAACCATCACTTCCTCACCTCCACTGATCCCTTTCTCACCTTAAGGACTCTACCCCACACTCTAAAAACAGATGTGTCAAAACAACACATTTGCACCCAAAACGTGTTGTCCTTTGGTTTATCTCTAGGACAACACATTTTGTATTACTTTTGTGCCTTTCATTTATTTCACACACGTGTTAAACAACATAACAGAAAATGTTTTATTAAAGAGCTATATGATTGTATTTATTAAAGATGAAATGTTATATTTATTTTTATGATTTCCCACTTTGGTTCTGGAGTCTCAAACAACAAGTTGCTGTGATTGGTCTATCGTGTACAGTTCCTGTTGAAAATAGTTTTATGGGCAGTTCACGCAAACGCGGGCATATGCAAATAATGACAGTCAGTATTTACTATTTGAATTAATTTGCAGCAGCGTGTTATTAGAAAATATGAATTTATATTTCTAAACATTTCTTTGCCATACTTTGAAATAATGCAGTGAGACAGTTCATTACTTTTCACAGTGCTTTAGCTTTTCCGGAAGGTGTCTTGAAAAGTCTAGAAGACATTAACACAGGTCTTCAGAATTTATTCTGTATAATTTTTTTGTCTCTCCGTTAAACATCTAATAATAGATTAAATAGATGATGACACCAGATCCCTATGTGGAGCAATGGCTTTTGTCACACATAATGTGAATGCAAAATGCTCACAGCAGTTATTTTATAATGAAACACTACTCTAAATTTTTAAATGTTGCAAACTGAAATGTGTTTTTTCAGAGTATCACAAAAGCCACTCTTTAAGGGTATCTTTACATTTTTGAACATTTCTTTCCAAAAGAACACTTTTTTCCGATACCTGAAATTATTTTGTTTAAAATGAAAGCCTGAATCCATCAAAACAATTGAAAAGTTGTTCTAACGGAAGTTCTTCCTCAAGCTTCAACAGATGTGATCACTGGGCAAACATTCTTAGTTTGTTCGGTCTTGTGAAGCAGCATGCTGTTTTTGACACAGAATTTTGTGCAACTTCTTTTGGTTTGAGTTCCTCTTCACAGTACCAACTGTGTATGATGTGGTCACTCGTACACATAATGTTTAAAACGCTCAAAGTGTATATTAATGCTTGCTCAATATTGAAAAACATGCATGTACATTTTTTAAACAGAATGTAACAGAAGTTATTTTTTCTTTTGGGATAACTTTTAAATCGGTTATGCGTCTTACTCAAGGCAACACTTTTCTACTCCAATATTTAAACATATTGTATATTTAATGACCTTATTTCAAACATCTTCATCTAAGAGATTCTGCTTGTGGGTTTTTAAACTCCTAACATATATTCTAATGTTATATTATTAAATTAAATCCTACTGTTTGTGGCATTGGGTTTTATCCTGTTGGGAAACAGCACATAGCCAGTGCTTACCGGTGAGTGAAGAGGAAAGGATACACAGCAAGGACACACCGCACGTGCCACAGTGGACCTTTGGGATTAAGATATTAAATGTGAATTATGGCAGATGAGTGGATCCGTCACCTTGCCGAAAGCAATGATGTTCCGTTTTTACAGAGCCATCAAAAACCTGCTGTGTCAGAGATCATGATGACTTCTGTTTTTCTTGTCACACTGCAGGTACAATAGAATATTTCATTCTTGTATAGATTAGTGACACAACGCTGTTTGAATTTTATTTAGAATATATTTGGGGAGGACACTGGGGTGACACAGGGGACAAAGCAATTTTATTACCCAGACATTAAGTTATTCAGTAAAAAGCTTTTAAAAAAAGAGGTTTATTCAAACAAATGCTCCAAATCGGGATTTAAAAGTCCACAAGGAAAATATAATGGTCCTCGTGATGAGAAGGGTTTAATGACAGATTGCTGAATGGGGTGGCCTGGGGCAAGAGGGTGGCTTTTCTCAGCGGTTAAGTGTCTGCAGTTGATATGAATGGTGATCATTCGGTCAATGCAAAATATGACCTAAACAAATTCTGACAATCTAAAAAGGAAGAATAGCTTTTTAAAGGAATGGTTCACACAAAAGTACAATTATTTAATTGGTTACTCCCCTTCCAGTTGTTCCAAATCTATGTACATTTCTTTGTTCTGATGGACATGGAGAAAGATATTTGGATGAATGTTTGCAACAAAGCTGTTTTTGGTTACCACAAACATCAACAATAGGAGAAATAATTTGTTCTGTTAAAAACAAAATAATGTGTTTCGAAGAATGTAGGGCTGTACCTTAGAATGTAGTTTTATTTATTTATATAACACATACAAAAATGTTTGCTGTACTTCAATGGGGAAAAAAGCATTCTTCAAAATATATACAACTAGAGTAATTCCTGACAGACTTTTTCATTTCTGGTTGAACAACCCCTTTATGTTCTGGAAAATGTCTCTTTATGCCATTTCAAATCAGGTGTCAAAATAATTGATAATGAAAAACATACGATTGATGTTTATCCAGTAAAATTGAAAATGATGTGAATCATTATTTAAGTGGCCTTCAGTATTGAATCAAGCTTGTTTTAAAGTTATTATTGTGTAATAACCTAAAGTGTGTCTATCAGTGAAAATCAACAAATGCTTTATCTCTTTATTCTGATGTCTAGAGTAACCTGGAAGGTAACACTGTTAAGAGTTGCCTGGACAGACATTATTCATGTTGTGCTTGTGATGATGGCACTAAAGCTCTAAAGATAATCCAAAATATCCAGACTCTAATTTACATCAAATATAGCAGCACATTAGAAAAATTATCACTCACAGCTCCACTGAAGGATAAAAGATTATCGTATTCAATCTGAAAACGGATTAAAATAATAATGCTCAGGTGAAAGAAAAGTTAAAAGTTAAAACTTTCTACCACACATTTAGTAGAAACAAACTACGTTATCTGATTTTTATTTCATCTACTCAATATCAAATTGTCACATAGCAATATATTACAAAGAAATGACATTTTATAATTTTTCTGGCATATAAAATGAAGATTTTAATACAAATATATAAAATGATAAAAAGTCCTTTTCTTGACTTTCTTTTTTTTCTGTGGAACACAACAGAAGATATTTTAAAGAATGTTTGTAACAAAATAACAGTGGCTTCCAATGTATAGACACAAAACACATCTCTCAAAATATCAATCTTCATATCTCACATATAAACTCTGAACAACGTAAAAGGTGAATAACTGGTGACAAAATGTTTAATTTGGGCAAACTAATCCTTTGATACTAAAACTTAACCTCTTATATAAAGTCTGAATGTTGAACAATTTCTCTAACTTTGTTGTTGAGTTGTTTTTCTAGAATGTTTAGCATAGAACCTGATAGTAAGAAATAATGTACCCTTTTAAATAGTATTTCATTCTTAAGCAAAGAGGGTATAGAATATGATATATGTTGGTTTAGAAGAGTTCATACCGCTGTGTTTTACTGTTTAGTTGTGATCATTGCCTTGTTTATAGCTTTAATATAAACACAGTTATTCAGACATTTCCGACGAAAAAGTACATTTTACACCTCCCACACACACATCATACTATAAACCAAAGATCCCTTTCAGTCATGTTAGTGAGTTTTGTGGTTACCATGCTATAACACTGTATGTTTAACTCATTAAAAACACAAGTACAGACTCTTTAAAAATAAATCCAAAAATTAAAATTTCCACAGATATTTTAAAGATTTAAAGTGATATCCAAATAAAAAAATTAAACTCTGCAGTATTTTGTTACTCTCAAGTTATTTCAAACCTGTTTAAAATGTTGTGCACAAAGTAAACTTAAAAAATAAAAGTAGAAAAACTAAAATAAAAAATAAAGTTAATTTTTGTATAGTATACTTAAGTAAAGGTCAATAATATGTTAAAGTATGTTTTATTTATTAAGAATTTTTATTAATGTACTAGTAGTTGTATTTGTTAGTGTAATAGTGCTTGGGCTAAATTGGCCTGATTTCTAGTTTATAAAAGCATCTTTCGTATTAAAAATTTAGATCAATTTAGTAAAGTATACTAATTGCACACTTCAATAAATGTCTTCTTTATAGGGGAAGATATTTTGGAGAAGATTTTAAGGGCACCATACCATTGTTGAAAAAACATTTGTTCTGATGTACCTTATTACCATCTTAACATTTTCACTATGGTAGTCAATGGTGCCCAAAAATCCCTCTTTCGCTTTGGAACAACTATTTTCATACATTTTCATTATTGGGTGAACTATCCCTTTATCAACATATTTAGAATCAGGCAAATATAATAATAATCTTCCTTATAAATTCATATTCAACAAATAGAGTCATGCCATAAAAGCTACTTCTGATGTCCACCTAATGCTCCTACAGAACTGCAATAGAAGTTTTTCTACTTTGGGAAAACAGAGAGACAGGAAAGTGAGTGTTAGCTCTGGTCTAATCTCATGGTATTAGCAGTGGGAGTTAAGCTGGTAGCAGTGGGGAAGAAAATCCACTTGTATTTGAGAATAAGGATCTGTCATATCTTCCAGTAGGGATGCTGGTGAGAGAAAAATCACATCATCTTTATATCTGTAGAGTTAAAGTAGGTTTTGAGTCCATAGTGTAAGATAAAAATAATACAAAAACTATAAGCATGTATAGTAGTTTACTGTACTGTATATAATTCATACACTTTTTTTGTTTCATTACACACCATCCAGTACTGTGTGTATGACCGTCATTGTTCATTATATTCCAAACTCTTTAGAGCAGTTTAAAACACCGAGAATCTCGTTTGGCTCTTCTTGAATAGCATTTGCATAATTGCTAGCAAAATGTTTTGTTTAATTTGGCAGGTTTAACTTTCAGTTCAGGAAAACCTTGCATCTAATTATTCAGAAGGAATACATTATAAAACAACAACAGCACAAAAACAACAGCAAAGAATTTGTATTGAACTTTCATCATGTACTGTATATTGCATGGAGCGAAAGAAACCCCTGTAAATGTTGGCATCAACCACCTTTACCATGGTTTGAACAGCTTTTCTTGACTTAGGTAATTATGCTGGTAATTATATTCTGGTATCATCATCCTGACTGTTGACTGTAATGTAATGCTGCAACCACTTTCATTTTTCCATACAAGTTATATGAACTTTAATTCTTAATTAATTCTTAATTCTCAAATCTGTATACATTTCAGTGTTTTTATGAACACAGTGAAACATATTTGGAAGAATGCTTGTAACAAATATTTTCTTCCATAGTAAGAAAAAATACTTATTTTTTGGTCTAACAAGCACAGATTGAGATACTTTGAAGAATGCAGGAGTGCAAAAAGGTTTTGTATGCCAATGCAAATATTTTTGCTAATATGGTTGCCAATGGGGTCCAATAACTTTATTTTTAGGTGAACTTTCCATTCAAATTTAATTTGTTAAAAACACTCTTAAATATGACATTCATAATACCTAAGAGAGGGCTAAGGTGCAAAGAGCCCTTAACATGCTGGGAACATTTCACTTATTCAATCAGCTTATTTTACAAATGCAAACACTGCATGAGGACGAGGAAGAAAATGAAAAACATAAAGCACAATGTTAAAAGTAGGGCAAATGTAAAGATAACTATGCACTTAACTTGAGTTAATACATCATGCACAGGCCACTGACATAATAGGACATGAGTTTATAGTTTCTAGAGAAATATGACTTGAAATAAACTGCCTGACTGTGTCTAAGTGCTCCCAGAAGAAAAAACTCAAAGGCTGTGTTCAGATTTTACACTTGAGAATCAACTGGTGGCATTTCTTTTAAAAGGGAAAATGAACACAACTGAGACAACTGTTGAAAATTAGACAAATACACTATAATTGTGAAACCAGGAAGAGTTCATAATTTATTTTATTTGTCTTCAATTAAATAATCATCTCAAATTATCACACACATATTTAAACAATCCACAACCATATGACGATGCAAATCCAGATCCACCGATCCTTAATTACACCTAACAACACACAAACAATGATTTTGGTCTAGTAATTTAAAACACTGACACATACATATTTGTGAAAACATTTTTTAAATGAATTCCGTTAGATATGTATTTGTGTGAGCATTCGAGGAAAATGTTTGTGTATTTATGACTCTTGTTTTGAATCTACGACTCTGATTTTGTGAAAGTGAATTTTGCTGTACATTTATGAATTGAAGTTTATAATTGTTTTTTAATAAGACTGATTAACTAGTACGTAGAATATAAGTAAATCATAATAACTAAAATATTTCTATTTTAATCCACCAACATTAATAGGCGTATGTAAAATGAATACATTTGTTAAATAAATACTTTTATTCCTTAAATAAATTTTATGTTCTTAAAACATTTTTATAGGCAATATAACTTATTATTATTGTGATATTTACTAAGCTACATGAATTAAATTTAGAGTGTACCCTTTATTAGTAAACACATAAAAAGAACATAATGAGGGTATTATGATGTTTATCAAGAATGACACCACTTTCTTAAGTGCCCTTCAAGAGCCCACCATGTCTATAAACTTTGCTGGCTATCAGATATTTAAATACATTACGTTGACTAAAAAAAACTTCAAGCACATCACAACACCTGCGGTCCATAAATATCATCTATATGGCTTTTACTGGTCACTTTTGCTTCTAGCCTGTTTTATGCTCAGATGACATTATCTTGTACAACTTATATCTCTCTGGACTCTAAACTGCACAAGTTTAACTCTATTCTATACACATTTGTAAAATATAATAGATATCTAAACTTTCTTAATCTTTCTAATTTTCTCTGTACAGGGATTTTTAAAGACTAGACATTATTAATTATTGAAAAATCAGCATCTCAAAAACACATGGATTATAAAACGACAAGTCTTAGCTGGAAAAAACTGGCAAGATAACTTTGTTGAAATGTAATGATTTTGTAGTTCATTACTTTAAAAATGTTCCATCACTTTTAGCATTCCTGGCATGGACTTACACCCAGAGACAATTAACATGAGTTCAGCTGTTATTTTAATCTTGATAGGAAACTGAAACTCTTGCAGATTTCCATTGTTAGCATTTAATGAAAATCTTAAATCCCCAGGAGAGACAAAGCTAACAAGCAAAGAGAAGAGACAATTACATCTACTGATGATCTGAAATTGCATGGGTGCTGACTTTTTAGGAAAGACATTTTGAGCATTCAAAATTTCAAACTTGCATTTTACATAATGTTATGACCATAAATTAAAACAAAAAGTTTGGTGGAATGATTTAATGTAAAAACAGGAAAGGACCATGGCTGTTTTTCACAGGCAGGGTAACAATGATTGAGTGCTTATTGCCATTCTTTCTCTGCGTTTTCAATAAATAAGATACTTGAAGGTGGTTATGTGGTGAACTTTAAATCTCAATCATATATTCTCTTTAGTTTTATGTAGAACATTAGGGTACAGTAAACAAGATATTATTGACACTGTACTGCATATGTCCACCCACACTGTTTTTGTTATGTTTGTGAATTTAAAAGCGCAAAGCTTGACTTTATACTTCTAAACTGTGCATTTAACCTTATATTTTACCACTTTATATTCTAATCTTTCGAAGATAATCACCTCAAGTCTGATACATATAAACTTTTAAAAATAGCATAATATAGATAACGGTACACAGTGCACTACCAAGTTTTGCATTTAAATGTTTTACATTTAGGCATTTTGCAGGCGCTTTCATTCAAAGTGACTTACAATGAATCAAGGGGACAGTTAAGTGATAAAAAGCAGAGATAACAATAGGTGACAAAAGACGAGTTTATTAGGCTAAACAAGGCAAATTTAAACCTTTAACATGGAATTTTTTTTTATAAAAAAAAGAGAAGGAAGAGATTAGTTTTTGGTGATTCTTAAAGATAGAGACAGAGTCTGCCAAACTTGTTGTGAGGGACAGGTTGTTCCACCATCAAGGAACCACTGCAGAGAAGGTGCGAGATAACCATTTCTTACCCTTTTAGGATGGCAAGACATTGCTTGTTAGCGGAGGGTAGAGATCTGGAGGGCCTATACCTGTGAATCAGGGAGTGAAGGTAGCCGGGTGCTGAACCTGTGTGGATCTTGTGGCGTATAAGGAGAGCTTTGAATTCAATACAAGCTTTTATGAGGAGCCAATGTATCTTGATGAAGAGAGGATTGACATTCGTTGTTTTAGTTCCTTGAAAACCACTCATGCCGCTGTATTCTGTATCATCTGCAGAGGTTTGGTTGTGCACATCGGGAGTCCAGCAAACAGAACATTGCAGTAGTCCAGCCTGGACAGGTATAGAGGCCGGACTAGGATTGTGTTTCATGCTCCAGGAGGAAAGGTCTGATGTTCCCAATGTTGTAAAGTAGGAATCTGTAGGACCTGGAAGTGCTGGGAACATGACGGGTGAAGAGAAAAATTAAGTTTTGGGACTATTTATCAAAATGTTTTTCAGGTTAGATGCCTAAATGACGTAAATTAGACAAAAATATAATCTACCAACATACATACATATGTTTTTATATTTCAAGACAGAATATGCATTTTACATAATTAAAAATGTTTTTGACCGAACAGTGCTATAAATTGAGTTTCTCATCATTCTTAAATGTTTAAATATAAGTATAAGTGAGTAAAATCAAACTCCATGGATGTGCAGTATAAAGATTAAACCAATTGTTTAGTTACCAATTGTGGTTCCCCGGCAGTTTGTAGGACATTTTACTATTGTAGTTTCCTAGCAGCTTACAATATCAAAAAAGTAAAATATAGATTTGAAATGAATACAATCATCATGTATTGTTTGATTTGATCTTCTGCTCTGCTCTAAGGCCAAGGTTTGCAGTTTGCAGGTGTAGATGTCTCTTCTCCTGTAGGACAAGAGGTAAAATAAAACCCAGGTCCAGTGTGACCTACTTATCTGTAACCCTGCTCCCTCCATCCCTTTCTCTCCTATTATATCAATCTAGAGATCTGAGACACCTGCCACTGCTACCCGGAAGACACAGGTGTCTCTGTGTCAGTGTGGTAGTCACTGGTGGCAGGCGGGTCCCCTGGCGTATTTTGGAATAGTAATTGGACGGGGACCAGACGTGTCTCTGAGAAGCTACCACATGAATCAAGCTGAACAGGGCAGTGCTTTTAACAGGATATAACACTTTGGGTGGTCCCAGTCGTCCCAAATGTTCATTCATCTCTCTACAACTCTCTCTCACACTCTTTCCAATCCATTTCTTTCCTTTCTAGATATCGCAGTTGAAAAATTAAATCAGACTTTGTGTGAAACAACAGATTTCCTGCCATGTTCTGATGTGGCAATACAAAAAAAACATCTTTAATCAAACTACTAGAAAATCCAATGTTAGGATTCCAGGAAAAATTGCTTAAAATACATAAGGAGTTTGCCCTTAAGTGTATTTAACAAGGGAATTGGCATTAGAGTGGGATGCCGTCCAACTAGCCATGGAATATGTGCAGGGTGTGGTAATTATTTTTAAATGGGGGAAAGAAAATGTGAATCAAATTCAGCATAAAATTAGGAACAGTTTCTGCTCAACATTGCATAACCACTCCATTACTATAACAATTAAATGAGAAGTAAATTTAAGAGGATGTTAAACGGAGCAATGTTTCCCTAATACTTTTGCATCTCCACATGTCTTCACATTAAAAATATATAGACAAATATCCTTTAGTTTGCTCCCTCTCTTTGGATGTACACAAACAGATTAAATATAAGCATACATTCATATTCTAACACAGGGAATTACATTTCATAACAGATTAATAAAATATAAATATAATTACAGACTGCACTTGACAATAAGTATATTGAGATAAATAGACACTGTTCACTTTGACCCATCGTTCTGTCCATACAGATCGTAAAAAAATATGAGATGTTGAAAAACATAAGTTTTAGAGATTTATTGAGAAGATATAGAAAACAGTAAACATTAATTTAGTTAATGTATCATATATTATATTTCAAAGATTAGAAAACACTAATAAAAAAAGGGTCATATGTGTAAGGTAGGTAGCAAGAGGGTGGATCCAGATGCAGCAAAATAATAGACTTTTCCTACAACATAAGACAAAACAAGGAAAATCCATAGACGAGGCAATAACAAGCAAACAGAACCCAGGGAAATGACAGACAACCATGTAGATGCGTTTAACAACATAAAATCCACAAGAGAAATAGAAGGGTTAAATACACAGGGGATAAAACGGAACAAGAAACACCTGGGAAACAATCAAGACCTGAACCAATGAATCAAAAGAACTACAAAAGACTACAAAACACATGACAGAAACAGGAACTCAACAGGACTAAACCAAAGTGACAAAGCTAACAGGGGATCACAAGACACACATTGTTGCAATATGATAGAAATTGTTGCATTTTCTAATTTTACAACTTGTTTTTTTATTCTTTCAGAATTATAATTTACAAAGCAAAGAACAAAATTTTTTTGGGAAAAACATAATGCTTTGAAAAACATTCTGTAAACAACCAGTTGAATAATAACTTGTGTTTGTTTGGAAGGCCTTTGGGTTTTTGGGGTAAGTTGTCACAATAGAACCTCCCAAAAAAACAGGCTATCATATGCTTAAAAATGAAACAGTATTTATAAAACATATATTATTCTTGAATATATTCTTGAAATTATTTAAAACAGGCAGTACAAAAATAGCACTTTGTTTATGACGACAAATCTGTAACATGAAAACATAAGAGCTGAACCAAGCCTAAAAAAATACATGATTATCTATTTGCAACTGAAAAAATATAATACTTAAAACTCTTAAATCATGCATTGTACCACCAAAATACAGCCCTTGTGATACTTCCCCATGTGAATGCCAGCTGCGTATAAAACATGTTTATAATTGCATGAATTGTTAGATTCATCAATGGACATGCAACCCTTAAACCTTTCAGATTCATCCAAATTGATTTAAAGACATATTTGAACTGTGAACTCAAACTTTCAGAGGCTTTGAGTACAAACACATCACATCTTTTCATCATGTCTCCTTAAAGCTCATGTGTAGCACAAGGTCAATAGCAGTTAACAGCTTTAAATTAAATTATTGACAACCTCTAGATTCAAAACACAGGACAAACTACTGAACATGTCAAATGTCTCACTTCTGCTCCCCACACTCAGTAATGTCGTGTTCATTACTGCGAAAGAAAAGTGTCTGGAAACTGTTCATAAATTTCAGCAGCGAGTCCAAGAATGTAGTTGTCATGGACATGCACCATAAACTGCCAATCCAACATGCGCAGCCCAGTCTATTGTTTCACATCAATTAAAGAAGGCTTTTATGTTTCCATTTTGAGAGAGAAACGTGACCGTTTCAAGTGCCAATTAGACATCGCATTTATCTGTGAGAATCTGGCTCTAAGTTTGCCTGAATGAATGCCGTGTGCGCTGGGCCGTGTCGGGACATGAAACCCCATACAATCCATCTTCTGCAGCAAATCTGGCTGGGATTTCTACTTCTGTCCATCTATCTCTGCTGAAAGAAACTGCAGGCACATGGACTGGTGACTCTCTCAACAATCAATATTGACTTCCAGGGCTGATTTATGTTTTGTCTAGTCATGCTGCAAACTATACATTAATACTGCAGATTTTAGCAAGGTACATACGTTCTTTTCCACTTACTGTACACTCCAATTTTTACTGTTTCCACGTGAAACAATTTTCACTCAAAAATAAGTACATGTTAACGCTTTGAAATTATTTAAATATACAGTTTAAATTTTGTGTATATGCAAGTCAAAAAGTATATTTCAAATATTTATTTTAGATTAAAAAATATTGGTGTAATGTATATAATGTATATTTGTAAAAAAATGAATACTTCAGATAAATGATTTACTGTTTGGTTTTTAAACAAATGTTTTCACATTTAAACAAACGTTTTAGAATGCTTTTTAAATGTGTTATAAGTTAACATAACATTTTGTGGTATTACTGAGCCACATCAAACAGTACTTTACTGTGTATTATTTGTAAAACTAGACTTAATATTAATAGATATAATGCATGTATGGGTATCCTGATTCCTCAGCTGATTCACCATTGTTTCTGCAGATCAGCAAGAAAGCACGTCACTTCAGACCACTGCGATATTGCCCTAAATGCAAAATTTAAAGAGTCTTGAGAGATTAACAGCCATCGCTGTAAACAATAACAATTTCCCAATAGTTTATGGATCCAGGGAAGAAAAATGGGTTGGCAAAACATTTCCTTCACAGGCTCTTGACAGCTCAGTGAAGCTAAATGATTTCTCTGAAGCGCTGCTGGATCAAGTTAAATGTCTCGCTCGCAAACATCAATCCTGTTTATCGCATGGAGGCTCCGAGGTGTTTGTGCATTGCTGTTTAACACATCTCTTCCTCACAGGCCCCTGAAAAAGCATGACGACGGACCGCGGCTTTCTTTCGCCCCAGCACCGCATTCATATGTGATTGATACGCATCTCTCGGCAGACGAGGGAAACCCGGCTATCGCACTGTGTCAAACATCGAGCAAATAGCACTTCTAGGCCAGGCAAGTTGTGTGAGATATATACAAATGATGGCGGGAGTTGAATATTTCCCAAAGAGTCATTAGCCTGGGTCGTCCTCCCAAAGTGTTTAGATGGGTTTGATGAAGCCGAACAAACGCTTGGGAATCTAAAGGACTATTAAAAGAACCAATGACTCGTCAAAGCAATTTCGATGTTCTCATTAAGCTTTTTTTAAAAAAACAAAACACAAACATACGGCACCTATATTGGGCATGTGTGTATAGAAAATAATTAGCAGGATTCCTTGTTAAATATTATTTTTGCATTGATCACAAAAGGCAGCTTAGATAAAAGCTCATTTTAATTTGTTAAGCTTCAAGTGAAAAATTATTTCAAATCTGTATATTTCTTGTTTCTGTTTAACAGAAATAAAGATATTTTGAAGAATGTCCACAAAGAGTATTCCTATTCTGTCCACAACATGTAAGCCAGATTTACCTGCTTAAATTAACTTATCAGTTGTTTGCATTTCACTCTGAGTGTGCAAGTAGTTTTGACAACACTGTGTTTTGTTGGGTCACTCCATGCCAATTAATAGTGTGGCATTTTGTGCCAAACCATTAACATTAATTATATAGCTGCCTCTTTGATTTCTAATATGAGACTTTCTTCACAGTTGATTTCCACACTTAATAAATATTATAATGATGATGATTTAATTTTAATGGGCTTATTTTTTCAGTCTCTGTTTAGATTATGGTAAATGGGTTCACAAATTTACACTTAGGAATTTATGTGACCCAGTCCATCCTACAAGACCGATATGTAAATATATAATATTGTTTTTTTTTTAAATCTGCTGAGAAAGTCGTGGTCTGGTAGTTAGAGATTTGGAATTGTAAGCAGAAGGTTGCTGGTTCAAATCTTAATGCCAGAAAATAATCATTTACTTATTCTCTGGTCATTTCAGACCTGTATGACTTACTTTTACATGTAGTGCACAAAAGAAGACATTGTGAAGAATGTTAGAAACCATACAATTGTGATACCCATTTACTTTTGCACAATTATGTGGAAGTAAATAATCACCAACATTCTTCAAAATATCTTCTTATGGGTTCAAAATCATAATTTACTTACAGGCTTGTTAATTCAAACATGTCTGACTTTCTTTAATCTGAAGAACACAAGTTACAATATATTCTGCACAATGTTGGTAACCAAGCCATGGGTGTACACATTGATTTTGGTCATTCAGTAGAAGTCAATAGGAACCATCATTCTTCAAAATATCTTATTTATGTTCAGAATTATTTTGTTTACAAATATCCTGTAATTGCAAACATAAAGGACTTTCTTTTAACTGTAGAACACAAAATGAGATATTCTAAAAAATACTGCCAACCAAACAAAGGTGATAGCCATTGCATTGATTTTGGTCATTCAATGGAAGTAGACAGGTACCTTCTACCATTTCTAAAATTCCTTTTTTTTGTCAAAACTATAGAAAGTTCCATGAAAGTACAGATTTGAAATGTCAAGATTGTGAGTAAATGATGACATAATTTTAATTTGTGCTGAACTCTCACTTGAATGAATGAATTCAAGTATTGATGCTTGTCACCTCACACTTTGGTTTTGAGACAACAGCCTGTATCTCATAGACAGGGTCATGCATCAAGAGTTTCAATCAAAATATTTTCTAACACTGTGTTTTGGGTCTGGACTGAGGTTGTTATCGAGCCTGGGTATTTGCTTTTCCCAGCATACTTAGTGGAGGCCAGTAAAAGCAGAGTTCATTTAGACAGCTAAGTGTTTTTCTAATGTGTTTTTGAGCAAGAAAGTGTTCTAAACCCAACATAAGAGAACATTTAACAACGTTGTCTGTGTTAGAAATATCACCACTGTGGTAATGAGTAAGATTTCTATTTAGTTTGTCAGCTTGACTATTTTCCACATTGTGTTAATTAAAAAGCAACTGCTTATTAATGCAACTGCATATGTACAGTAGGCACCCCCACGCACCAACATACATATGGACAGGTATAGATGTTTCATTTGCATCGAGATCCATAACATCTTTGTTTACAAACAATCATCTGCTTTAAGTTTCTCTTGGTTAGAAAGCTTTATTTGCGTGAAAGAAAAGATTTCCGTTTTTAATGGTTTTCCTTCTTCAGTACTTTCTTATATAAGCCAGCGATAGTAATGGACTCGACTGAGTGTCGGTAATTAACAAGTTCAACATGTTGGAAAAGTTTCCAATAAAGAATGTACAGCACACAAGGTCATAGAGGTTTACAGAACAGTGAACATCCATTTCCTACAGTACATTAAGATTTTACGTGTCAGATTGTCCACTGTAAAAAAATAGCTCTACATTTTACAGCAAAAAGCTGGCAGCTGGGTATTTTTGACATTTAAACTGCATAAGGCCTAAACATATGTAACTGCTTAAAGAGCATGATATATAATTTCATGCATCTGAATTTTTAACTTAAATCATTTCAGGCATCTCCATAAAAAAATAAGTACACGTATATTTAGTAAAACCTTCAAATTTACATAGAACTTGAAAAGTATTACTTTACAATCACAAATTCACTATAACATTATCATAGTTAACAATTCATGAAAAGACACTGAAGAATATCCACTACTTCGTAAAAATTCCGACACGAAAAGTCCTGTGTGAGCATGGGCATTTGAGTCCATCAAACTTCTGATAAAAATATTCCCTATGGGAATATGCATATGCTCTTCTGCACTAAGCATGTCTCCCTCGCACCCTGTGGGTGAAGGATGCGTGAATCCGGGAGTAACATTACCAAAATGAACCATGAATGTGAATACCTTCATATACTACCAAATAGAAAAAATAAACATAAAAACAATGAAATGGACCACTTACCAGTCAAAAAAGACTTCTCTAACCGCTCCTGAATGACGACCGTTGTAGATCCCATACATTTGAAATTTACAGCACTCTGATGTATGTTTCGTCAAACATCTCATGACCCAGAATGCACTGCAGTTTACAGAAATCTACTGTATTATTTTTAAAAAGTCTGCTAATTTTAACAGTGATTTGTAACAGTGAAGGCTCTGAAAAGTCTCACTCAAGTCCGTCGCGAATCAAATTTGAAACCAAAAAATCGCAGTTGTGCATACAGCTATATAAACTGTGCCTTTTCTTGCCGTTTCCCTGTAATTCTGCATCTCTAATGGAGATCATGACATTTTTGCTTGCTGCCCGACAGTCAGAGAGGTTGATAATGCAGGAGGGTTGAATGTTTCTTTTAACACATCCAATTTCAGCTATTTTCCAAACCCATTTGTGTTGCCCAGACACAGGTGTTATTTGTCCAGGTAGGTGAGAGGAACATCCTTTCAGGTCAAGCCTTTGTTGATGCAGCCTCTCAGTGGGTTGGTTGCCTTTCAGTGCACACAAGTAATAAATTACATCTTTACCAGCAATAATCACAGACCGGACCAAACTCTACAGACAGTGTGTTCTGCAGCGGATATTGTGAAGCTTAATGCATTCGGATCTATATGGTTAAACATGAATTACTCAAGTAATTATGATAATTCTTCAAAGGCTGAATTGTGAATCGAAATTAAAGTCATTCCTGCCATAGAACTTTTAACTATTATTCTGACAGCCAATAAATGTTGGTTAGGAAATTTAAATGGTCAAGTATTTTAGGTCAAACTTAACTTTAATGTTAATACCAATATTGATTTCTGATTCAATCAAGCTTAGTTGTGACATTTTGAAACAAATGGAAATCTGAGACGTAGGCCTAGTGTGCTTAAGCGTAGTTTTCATTCTTGCAGAAATAACTGGATTATAAGAATGATCTGTGATCATTTTCATCTGGTTCACATTGTTTAGCTGCATGATATGATTTTATGTAAAATATCACACTCATTCCTTTCATCAAATTATCTAAAGCAAAAGGGGAAATTACTTTTGTGAGGAGAGATTTTTTTACATTTAAACATGTAAACACAATATAGAACACAGTATTGGGATTTTACCTTTTAATGAAAAACAACATCAGCCTCCAATGACTTCCTTTGTACAGACACAAAACCAGACAGAAAGACATTTCTCAAAGTATCCTGTACTCCAAAATCTTAATTTAACTATGAAAAACCTTTTAAAAACAATAAAAAAACATTTTTCTGTGGTACAATCCACCAGTTTGTTTAATATTAAAAATAAAGTAATATCACTTACGGTTAAGCAATAAACTATTTCCCATTTCTACTTTATTTGTATGTACTTGTTTCATTTATTTTAATGTAAATCAAATAGTAAATTGTTTCACAAAAAATCACAAAGAAATATTTTAAAAGTGTAGTTTTGTGTTTCACAGAAAATTTGTCATACAATTAAAATTACATGAAGTTAAACAATTGACAGCATTTGTATTTTGTAAATGGGCCAGCTCTCTCATTGAGTGCTCTTTGTGTTCTAGCAACAGTCTGGACTGGATTCTTTAGCACAAACCAATGCTTAAAAAGATATTGTTTATTCAATCTAGTGTAAAAGAACTTGACTGGTCTGTAAGTCCAAAATATATTTTGGAATAACCCATTACTTTCTAACACAGGGGAACAATCATTTCAGACCATTTGTTATGTTTGTTATTATTGGACCTGATAAACATGTTCACTAGAAGAAAAACATCCTAATACTTTGCTCCATCAATAGCGTAGCACTCTTTAAAAGCATGCAAGCATGACATATAATAAAACAAAACGTGGAAACATACAATATAACTTAACTCATCACAGATTTCAGATTACAATGCTTATATAAAATTACTTCAAATAACTATCTGCTCCTTGGAAATTGTAATATATGGTAATTATGCCAAAATTGCTTTTCCTTTGAGGAAATTACTATAATCAAAACATTATTCTCATAACAATTATTCCCTGACAATCATATTTTCAGTAATTACATTAACAGCAGTCGGTGCCGTCTGACTCAAGAGTGCATGAAGGCAAGATCCAGGATTTAAGACTGAAGAATAGGTCTCTGTCCTGAAACAAAGAGATTAATTGCAAAGAGATGACTAATTTGTTGTGAAACCATAAGGTTCTACAGACGTAATTGCCTTTCAATTGCTGCCAGGTTCTATAAGGCTTAATTTGTCGGCTTGCAGACGCTGTCCGGCGGCACGCTAATATTAACAGACAGCCATTTCCAAAGCCTGCTAATGCAATAAGGTGCCGGCATACAATATGACTGTAAGTATAGGAAAGGTAATCAAGGCTGAACAAATTCTTCATTTCCAGCTTTTCACTTATAGGAAAGGCGGGTTAATTCGAGAAGACTTTTTAACGAGAGCCCCCTCCTGAAAGACTTATATCTTCGTATGGCTTTCCACAATTGTCAACTGGTCTAGGAAGCGCTCCAACAAAGCTAAACCTCTGTTAGAAAGTTACAGAGCTGTGAAAAACCCCATAACGGCACTGTGAGCTTCCAGCTCGGAAATTGTGCTCTTCCATTATACTTTAGAGCATCGTTGATTTTATTCAAGAGAACCGGGGAATATGCTGTAATGATCCAGAAGTTCCCTGTGTGGGGAGCTTGTAATGATAATGGCTGGAACTTAACACGGCCCCCTAGACCCCCTCAGAGCCTCAAATGACGGAATCAAAAATCCAAAGATGGGTATCATTCCGATATAAATTCATGACCATTTGTAATAATTTTATCAAATCATATGAAATCATATGTTATAGTATGGTTAGGTTTAATCGATGAAGCTTTATACTGATTTTATGATTTTTAATAATGTACTTTCTAAAGCGTGGTCAGAAACACGGAGCAAAACCCTGTGTATAAAAGTTGAAAAAACTGAACAGTATTGGCACTCCTATAGCACTGAAACAATACCAGAGCAAGTGAATGAATGACATTCTTCAAAATATCTTCTTTTGCACACTGTGGAAGAATGAAATTCATACAGGTTTGACATCACACAAGGTTGAGTAAATGATGACAGAATTTTTATTTTGGGTGCAAGAAATTACTGATGTTAAAAATGCCGTTAGCTATTTTTCGTCGGGGAATCAAACATCTTACTGATATAACAATGCAACTTTCCACATCCTATAAGCACATTCTTCTGAAAAACATATCAAACCCAAAATGAATGGTGAAAATATATTTCAAAAATCTATTTAAAAATTGGGCCAAATAACAAGTAAAAAGCAGGTAGTAAGCAATATTTTTTTTTACTTTAAGCGTACTTTAAGCTTCCAAGATTTTTTCAAATTCTAGTTAAAGGGACTACTTTGGAAAATATAAGTTCAGTTTATGTGCATTGGATGCTCTTGGTTAGAACCCAAATTCCCACAGCTACAATTGGGTTATTCCAATGGTTTTTATTGATTTCCATTTATTCAAAAATGTGAACACAATACAGGTAAAGAATAATAAGTTAAATATGTCATACTGCCCTTTTGAGTGGTAGTTCATTCATGATATTTCTTTCAAATAAATTCCTTGTAGTATATTTCTTCAAAAGCGTCTGATGTGTGTCATTGACACCCCAGGCCATCACAAGTCCTTCACAAGCTCCTTGATTCACTCTGACTAAAGATTACTAAACAACACCATAATATAACTGTGGAAACTGATTGTATTCGGTTCTTATCACACAGAAAAAACACATTCAAACACAATTGAACAGCGGTCCAGCTGAAGCGTCCATTCAGAACTCACCAAGAGCAGGTCAAAGCCACATTGAGATGTGAACTAATATAAGCTCTCGGAAAGAAGATAGATCGTCCTCATGGGAAAATGTTCACAATAATTGGGGGGGAAATCTTCTCCATCCCTATTCAAGCCATAGATGGCATTTCATTACCCTGACAGATATTGTCACTATAACGAATTCATCAGCGGAGAAAAAACAGATAAATGGCCCAACGAGAAAAAGACGTGGTTATCTTCTCACCGAGACTTTTATACTATATATCATTATGTTGGAAGAGTGGAAGCGGCGTGTTCTATATGAACATCTTTTTCAATTTACTGTGTTTCAAATATTAATAGCAACATGATTTGACCTATTCGCGAGGCACAGGCCATGCAATGAGAAAGATAGCTCATTTAGTGAGAGGAGACCTCTGCCCCGACTCCCCATATGGTAGGAGATGAACAATGAATGTGAAAAAAGCCAGCTCATGCATTTTAAATTCCCCATCTCTCCATGGATGAAAGCCCAAATCCTTTTTTTCTAAACGTGGATGCGTGTTTGTTAAGGTTCCGACTCTCTTTAGGGTTTTGCAGGTCTTTATTGGGAAGCTGATGGAGGACGAGGACTACTGATGCAGGTCATTTCATTAGAAAGTGTTTTATTGAAATCTGAAAAAGGATTTAAACTGGCTTTGCAGGAATTGTGTGTTATAAACCCAACACTATCAGCATGGGTCCAAATTTCATAAAAAACACGACACAACTCATTACGACCACTGTTAGTCTGAAGAAACTAAAACCATTGACAAAGCAATTCCCCTTCACCATTTTTGTACAAACTGACACATCACAATGAAAAAACCCACTACAAATTCAATTAAAAAAAAAGCAAAAGAGGAAACAAAACAAGAGAATATGCAACACATGACATTGGGGATTCATACTATAAATGTCCTAAATACAAATGTCCAGTCTGCATCTTTATACAAACAAAGTCTGCTTTTAATGTACAAACCATATATACCATTTCATGCCTTACAATTTCTTTCATCTATCAGATTTCTCTATGTGAAAACTTATTTTTTCCTGTAGTATCAATACCCAGCCAATGCAAAACTCTGTTTTAGGTTGATCATTCTTGTTTCTCTGTTAAGTTTGGAAATGCATCCAGGTCATCCGCACTGCACCCAAACAGAAGAGGCACAACAAGGGGTAAAAAAGGCTTTTTACGTGAAAGAAAGAAGTAGGTTGTATTAAACTTGCATAGAAGTGGAGCCGTGCAAAAGTGAAGGACAGTCTCATAAATTATGCAGCGGCCAAACAAACAAACAAACAAAAAGAGGCTGCGGGAAAAAAAATCCATCTGGTTGCTACGGTTTGAAACAGCGTTCCCGCTGTCGCAGTATTATTTGTTATGCTGTTTGCTCTTTGAGGCAAGTAAGACACCTCAAAAAGGAACAAGTGCTTTAGCATATTGAGTAAAAATGATTGAGTAGTCTTTGAAATATGCTACTGTAAAACCGTAAGGAGAGGTAGCGTTTCAAATGGGCTGTGATGCCACAGCATTGGGGAAATGCTCTAAAATAGCTGAGAAATGCGATTTGTTTGATCTGTAACCAGCAATCACAGATTTTGAGTTAATGTGTGATGTAATGTGAGATGTGTTATGTTGTGTTATGATGTGATAGGTTGCGTCTTCACAGTTTAACTAAACTTATGCATGGTTTCTAAGATACAAGTGATAATGTTTTCCGTTGTGAACAATTAACATCAATTATCTCTAAAGTATTGTGTGGTGAGAGAAACCTTCACATAGGATATACATTTTGGATGTCTACTACAACACATGCAGAATATGGAAAATGTAATTTAAATAAGTCATTATGCCTCACAAGGACACTTCAGTCATTGTCTGCTGGCCCTGGGATTCAAACCTGCAACCTTCCACTTACAAGTTCAACTCCCTACCACCAGACCACAACTAACCACGACTGACCTTCTTATACAAACAATAATAATATTCATAATGTCTAATACTGTCATGATTCTGCCTATCTTGGTCATGTTTTTCCTGGTTTTGGCAGAGTCATGGCAGACCTGTGTTGTGTGAGTGTCACATGGTATTGTTTTCTTACATGCCATGTGCTCTCTTGTCTCGTCTCTTGACCCCGCCCCCTTGGTATCCCGTCTAGCTTCCCATCATTGTGTCATTCCCCACACCTGCCTCGTGTCGTTATCCCTTGTTATGTTTCCCTATATAAAGCCCTTGTGTTTTCTGTCCTGTGTTGCTGCATTACGTTTGTTACTCGTGTTACTCGTGTTCGTGATCTGGTCCTTGATTCCCTGTTCGTGTACGGTCTTGTTCGTGTTTCATGTTCCTGTTTGGATTGTCCCTGTTTTACCTTGTTTTAGTTTTAGAAAATATTACCTTGTTTTGTGCCCCATTGTGGGAAGTCTTTTGTTTGACCCTTTTGTAGTGTTTTAGTGTAACTGTTTTCCCCATCGTGGGTTTTTGTTTTCTGTTCTTTAAATTAAAGTCTTGTCATTGTATCACGCCTGCATTTGGGTTCTCTCTCCTTTCACCCCATCCCACCGTGACAAATACTAAATTCTTGAAGTATTCACAGCATATAAACTTTGTTGTTACTTTTTCACACGTTTGTTAATGCACACCTGCCTGTTACTGTAATGATATTTCCAAGCCTCTAAACAGGAAGGCCACAAAACAAAATCTTAAATGTTTGAATGTACAACTTGTCAATCATAAAGCTTTTTAAAGCGGTCCTTGGTCAATGCAAGTTGATAAAAGATCCAGACTATGCCAGCAACATTTGACACTGTACTGTTATGACTTGGAGGGAGATTTGTTTAGAGAACAAAAACTATGAGTGCATGAATGCCTGTAGTGAATAAGAATGTTTGCTTGATCGTTTTATACATTGGCGGATGCATTGACATAACGTTACCTAATTTAGATTACAATAAATAATCTAGAACCTCTGTTTCATGCAAGCACTCACTTTATACATGAGAGATTCCTTTGACGCCATTTATTCTGTTTGTCAATCGCGTTTAATATATGTCACGTGCAAAATATATATATGTAACTCACGACATAAATTGGTAAGTAACATATAGATCAGCAAGAGGGTCACATTATACAGTTTCAAGAAAAGAAAATTACATATTACACTGGTAAACATATTGGGTAAACTGATATATGGCATTAGCAAAAAAGTTGTGCCTTTGCGTTGGTTTAACGAAATCCATAAACTCACATATAACGAGAAATGTCAGTGTTTCTACATGAAACATTAACTGTTTAAATTTTGTGTAAATGTCATGGTAAAACTGATGTTTTGTATTAACTTGTGGTGGGCCGTTATTGGCGTTAATGTGCTGTGTTAACGTGAGACTCTTATCGGGCGATAAAAAAATATCGCCATTAATCTATGCTCTAAAAAAAACTGGTAGTCCAATGGTAGACCAAGGATTGTTTGGTTACAAGTATTTTTCCAAATACCTTTTCAGTATTTTTTGTTTTCATCAAAACAACTTAATGTATACAGATTTAAAACAACTAAAATCTAAGCAAATTATGAAAGAATTGTTATTTTTGGATGATTAATTTAAGGGTAAATCATTATATACATGTCATAAACTTATATTGTCTTCGTCTTTCCTATGTCAAAACCTTACATTTTCAAAAATTACAATTGATTTATTCAATCTGAACCCTCAAGTGTTTTTTTCTTGTAGAAACAAGGTGCATCCAAAGCCTCTTTTCTTCTCCACGTCAGAGGAGCATCCTCCTTAGATCAATTACCATCGTGAACTATCTAGGTTGTTTCAGCATCACGGCAAACGTGGGATTAATTATTGAGGACACACAGCACGGCGGTACAAGGGCGCTTCACCAAAGGAGGCCTCGCAACCTCACCGGGCCGTCCGAAGCTTGTTTGTCAAAGAAGAGAGCGCAATCCAGTCGAGCCCCTTGTGCAGCGCTGTCTTGAAAAGCAGTCATTAATTACAGCATTTCATCCAGAGACAGTATCTCATGAGTAGCCTGCTGTACCCCATTACTCCCCGTTTCACCCTTTGGTGGATGTCGGGCTCATCTGACTTACAACTTTATATATTAGGACAGGGTTGCTATTCAAGATGTCAGGAAAGTAATTTGAAAGGAGACTGAAAGCGTGTTAGTCAAGCCGTAGTATTTTCGTGCATGTGCAAATTATTTGGAGGTTAGGTTTAATTGTGGAGTTCGGGATGGTCTAATTATATAGATTTGTTAGTGGCATTTATGTGGCCAAAAGATCATTGGGATTCATTTTTTTACGACTGTAATTTTCCTCATGGTTACTTATCAGTATTGTGACTTGCGAATGATTATGGAGTTCTGGGGAAACTAGCGCTGGGTCAGCTGCAATTTGTGCATGTCTGGTTAACTCAAATGACCTGTGTCTAAATGTTAATGCAGAGTTAAAAACACTTCTTTTGTACCTGTTACCTGTTAGCTATGCCTGCTTTGAAAATGTTTGTGAGTTGCCTTTGTTTAACATGATTTATTTCCTCAAAACAATTTCTTTCTTATCTTAAACCTCGCATGCATCTTGGTTTTGCAGGTAAAGAAATGCACTTTTCCTTTCAACACACAGTGGGCTGTGGGGATATGACCTCACACTTTCTTGGTATATATTCCTTCCGCCTTTATGAAAGTCTTAATCTGGCAGAGAGCCAACATGCAGTCTCTCTCTCTCTGTGTGTGTGTGTGTGTGTGTGTAAGTGTGCGTGTGTATGCATGTGTGTGTATGCGTGTGTGTGTGTGTGTGTGTGTGTGTGTGTGTGTGTGTGTGTGTGTGTGTGTGTGTGTGTGTGTGTGTGTGTGTGTGTGTGTGTGTGTGTGTGTGTGTGTGTGTGTGTGTGTGTGTGTGTGTGTGTGTGTGTGTGTGTGTGTGTGTGTAAATTTTAGGACTGCATTAACACATGATGTTATACATTGACAGCAAAGATTACTTGCAATCGGTAAACTGTAACCGAATGGAAATGAGTGACATGACAATGACAAATAACTTAAGACACGCAATACTTAAAAGGGATATGGAAATGTACTATATAAGGTAAAGACTGGGGCTAGTTGTAACACTGTCCCTCTGTGAATATTTATAAATGCTGACTTTAGTCAATAATCGTATACATTCATGCCATAAATTACTTTCATGCCCCAAAAGCAGGGCATGTTTTATTTGGCGTGTTGTTTAACATGCATCAAAATGTAGTCAACTTTAATTAAAAAAATTGAACATTTGGGTTGGGTTGCTTTTTAAGAAAAATATACTTAACACACATTAAATATACAAATGTAAATAATATAACTAAAAAAACAATAATGAAGCTCACAAACAAGGATGTTCAAAAATAATGTTAAAACTGTTAATGTTTTTTCCATATGTTCTCTATTTCATATTACAGCTATGGTTATTCTGTTTGGTTCCCATTTTTTTGTCTTTTAATGATTTCTTTGAAGCAATTGCAGTTGTACAAATAAATCCATATTTGTTAATGTAAAAAAAATAACAGTAAACTGTTTGGCAAGATACCCTGCAAGATATTAGCTGTGTCTTAATTTGAAGGTAGCATCCACTAGTGTTCACATTTGACAACCCATACTTCCCGTCGACCCAAGGTTATCTCATTTAGTTTTGTCTTGAAAGAAAATAAATGATAATTTAATAATTACTTTTTGTACTATTCTTACCTTAATGTAGTGCTTGAGGTTAAACAAAAACTAAAATAATAAACATTGATGACATATGCGACCGTCAGATGCAACCTCCAGATGACCAAGCTTTGTATAGGGTTGCTATTGACTGAAAATTAATTTTTTCATCTCTTAAAAATTATTTTAAATTTTTTCTGTATATGTTAACCAATGACACTACTTTAAGGATTGTGCAGGGTTAATTTTGTGAAAACTAGCTCTGGTCTCTCCCCTACTGTACATCAAGAAATATTCTTGTGAAGTTTGCCAAGTGTTGGAACTAAAGGTTGCATTACTAGAATAACAGATCTGCGGATGACTGTTCTACTGAAAGATTGAGGTGATAGACGTCTTTTTCACCGTCTTATAAGAAACCAAACAATTGTCTAATTTGGTAAATTATTGCAACAGCTGCCGTTGTGTAGCCTGGAAATGAAAGGAAATACGAGGGAATCTTCCTAGCCAGCATCATAAATATCAGCCTCATTAGAATGCATCCCCATGCCCTAACAATGGCAGCGATTCATGAGTTTCCAGCCAAAGCACCTTGAAAGAAAAATTTATAGAGATATTGGTTGTTGATTGACGCTGTATGGGATAGCATATGAAGATCTTAACATGATTCAAAATCCATAAATTACATATACCGCCAAACATTGGCTCTGTTTCACATCACCAACATACTGAAGATAAACGCAGACTTCTATGAGATATGACATAACGTCAAAAAAAAGCGTTGCCAAAAAGGTCACGCCATTAAGTGTTTATGGAGATAAAACTGATAGTTTGCATGTTTGGCTTTTGCTTGACCTTTTTTGCGGTGTCCTATATTTAGAAACAAAGCCTCTGTGTCTTTGTTTCCCATGAGTTTCAAATTAATTTAAATAGCTTTTAAATAGAGTTAATAGAACATAGACACAATGCTGGACAAAAAAAAACTTGTCCATGGTAAATAACGTTATTTTTTTGTCCATTGTTACATGGTAAATAACATGACAGAAATGTGCGGATCGGTGGCAGACACATCTCGTAAAATAGAAATTTAACAGCCTGCATCACTGTCCTGCAAACATCCAAGAATATCTTATTTTTCTTGGAGAATGCAAACTTATCTCTTGTATAATCAAAGCAAGATTTTATGTAAGAAATATGAGATTATGTTATCATACTAGTAAAAGTAATAAACTTATTGTAATGAAGTCTGATGGCTAATTCCTATTAATCTAAAACATTATCATTCTTATGAATAAATGTTTACTGTGGTTCTAAATGTTAATGAGTCAGTCAACCTGACAAATGTGAATATGTGCAAATTGTCTATAAGGGATGATTCTGTTCAGTGGTCTGTATGTTTTTGATTCCCAACAAAACTACATATTTCCAAAGACTGAACATTTTTAAAAACATAGTCTAAGACGTTAAAGTGGAAAGTTCACTCAAAAATTAAATAGCGGTCATTCACTGCCCAATCTCAAGTTTTTCAAAATCTGTAAATAATAAATGTCTTCTTTGAACATAAAGAAATATGTTTCAAAGGTTGTAAGCAACTGAGATTTTTGAGGTTCATTGACATATGGTTTACAAAAAACACAATTCTGTCATAATTGATTTACTCTGTTGTCGTTTTAAGCCAGACTTTTTTCCTGAACACAAAAGAAGATTTTTGAAGAACTACAGTGTTAAAGTGCCTTGCTTTTGCTTGGTTCCCAACATTCTTCAAAACATATATATGTTCCTGAAAAAACAAGAATTTTTAATGGGGACCCGTCCCTTCAACATCCAAGATCTAACTTGAACTTGAAAAGTCCTATGGAGATGAAGGGAAACATTAACAATATTACAATAGACTAAAAGAATTTCACTATCACTCACTGATGTCCCTGATGACTCCCACCTCCCTTTAGAATAAACAGAAATCATACAAATAACCCAGAAAAGAGATGTATTTTAATGAAATCTGATGGGATGGAGTATTGGCTTCAGGCATGTGAATGCCACCACTCCTGCTTTGATAGTGAGTTACTCACACACATCTGTGAAAAGAAACAGAATGGTCTCTGAAGCACTCTGGCTAGAAAAGAGCCCCTGACCCCCGGCACCTCTCCATACACATTGTCAAATTTTGATTAATCGCCGCTTGCCATCATTTATAGATGAGTCGGTTTACATTAAGATTCAAGTTCCCCTGGCGCTCGGAGGTTCTCACCTTGGTTCACATCGCTGGCTGCTCGGAGGCCTGGGGGAAAGGCTTTCGGCCAGCTGGAGGAAATCCACTGTCCTAGATCCTGGGAAAGGTGCCACCACACCTGGTGCGAATCACCTCCTGTCCTTGGGTTTGTGAACCCGCTGGTCATGTTGACTTCGGCCACAATACAGAGACGCAAGGAAAAAGCAGGTTAATGTAATTCGTGGTAAATTGTTCAATGCTTCATGATGAGCATCGCCAAATGTAAAAGTTCACAGTTCACTAACAGTGCATAATTCACGAAGGCATGGTAGACCTTGCAAAGGTCTTCTGAGTTAATTATAGTCTGTGCCGTGATGATGAGTTAAGACCACAGCGAGTAAAATATTCCAGCCTCACAGAGACTGTTTGCATCTGTATTGTCTTAAAATAGTCGTCGCTTTTTTATAAGAAAACTAATTGTTTCCTGTTATGATACACGAGGAATCTATTAACCGTAATTACTTACAATTAGACAATGCCCACAATTGTATCATCATAAACGAGTGCTGTTTCCAAGAAAGGACGACGGGGGCGACTCATTATGTTATTATTGATATGCATGTCTAAAATGTATTTTAAAACTGTTTGCTTCAAGATTTTCCCTCTTTATATATTGTCATTCCAATTGCAGTGATTTCATAAGCTGCCATGATCTGTTTGGATCGATATTACCTCAATGTTTCATGACTGTTCCATGTGACAAAGCTTCAGACAGCTTTGCACATCAGTTCTGAACTGATAAAATCCTATAGTAGTTAAAGTGTTGTATGCTTTTCTGAGATGTTAAACATGTCTGCATGCAATATATAATTTTATAAATATAATTTGTCTCCGATTTGTTATTTTATTACAGTTTTAATGTGTCTTGACATGCTGTCAGTTTCACATTCCTGTTGGGTGATATTTGATTTTGTTAAAATTTGACAGACACTGGACTGAAATGGCAACAATGCATCAAGAAATGGGGATAAAATTAACATTTGGATCGGTATCTTATTTTCAGGGCTTTCAGCTATGCTTGGGACAGCTATGCAAAAACCCAGACAACCTTTTCCAAATCTACAATATACATCAATGTAAAACACAACTGCTTTTAATGTTTATTGTGCGCAAACTTTCCTTAAAATTTAAGAATTATTCCTGACACCTTTTACTATCCCTTTTGTATAAACTGCACTCAAATTAAGCATTGGGTATGGAGTATCCTAATTCCAGTAATAAGAATGTTATATATAAAGAAAAATAAACATTTAGGTCGTTATCAATAGTCTGAAATGTGCTAAACTGTGTCTAGATTTCTTGTTGTTAATTTTTAATGCTTGATTACCCTGCATTAAAAGTGTATAAATCAAAGGCAATTTGAACACAAAATTTCAAGAGTCCCGCTATCAGCTTAAAGGACGTATCAGTCAAGCTATGTGCAGCCATCCTCACTGTCCCATGTGATGATTTACAGAGATCTGATTTTATTAAAATGAACATAGCAAGGTGAGCATAATGTCAAAAAGACACCAGCTGTTTATTATTATGTCCTAAATTGTGTTACACGTTTTATTTATTTGTTTATTGAGACAAACACAGATAATATATTTGGATGAATGCTCTTCAACCAAACAGTTCTTAAAACCCATTGCCTTCCATAGTGGGGAAAAGGACAGTGATTCAAAAGAAATTTCTGTTTTTCTACATTCTTCAAAATATCTAATTATGTGTTTAACGGAGCAAATGCATTTGAGTAACACATACTATGTGTGGAGAGCATTTACTTTACATCATAATCTTATTTTTGTCTGAGGTGGCTTTAAGGGAGTTTTGCATCTGAACTCTTTATATGTTGTGCCTTCAAACAGACTTGCCAACATGAGTCAAACTAGAATAGACTTTTCTCTTAATTAAACGACCAACAACAGCGGATCATGGATTATTTTTCTGTACTACTGGATCTACAACAACTAATGGATCAGGAACCATAGGATATTCTATATGATTTAGAAAACAAACTGTGAGTGAAAAATATGAAAGTAACGGTCTGTAATATAAAAGTGTATTTACATTTTACAAAAACAGTTTGTTGAAATCTTTGTGCATTTAATTGACTTATTGTTGGTGCAGTCTGGCCCTTTAAATGAAGTTAAAATAAATTAAATAAGAACAAATACCTACAATTCACAATTCTATATAAATACCAAATGAGCAACCACATAGTATGTTTTTAATAATGTTATCTTTATGAATTTAATCCAAGTATTAATCTGTGATGCAGGATATTTTACCTCATCAAACACTTTCATTTATTCTTATTATTGGACTAAGGACTATCATTTTGAAAACTGAAATGAATGCAGTCTTATCAGCTGAAGTTCTGTCTTCAGTGAGCATTCACACGGATAATGAAAAAGGTTCTACCATTGTCGTTTGTCATGCTGTCTGGATAAACCCATAGTCTATAACTCATTCAAATGGGTCAAGGTTTCTCCTATGAATATCATGGGTGGAGTACAGTTCTGCATTATATAATGTCTTTAGTTTATATGGACAGACTATTTGCAACTAAAAGAGGGCAAAACTATAGTAGGCATGGCTAACAGATGTACATTTTTATTGCTACAATTCTATGATTTTCATTAGAAGAAAAGTCAGTATATGCCTAAAAAGTTCTGTCAAACAGAACCTCTCCCTTAATCTATTTTCCAAGGTTTTCAAGTTTGTAAAACATAATCTCTTGTCCAAATGGAGAAGCATTTGGTTTATTTTATCTTTGTTATCACAGTACAGTACAGTTATCACAGTACAGTGTGATTTTTATTACTAAATTACGTTTTACCAATATAATATGTATAAAAGTATATACTGTATAAGTATATTGAAATCTAAAGTGTGAACTCAAATTACATATAGATTGGTTTCTGTTCCAATTATAATTTACAGTACTTGACCTAATTTTTGTCCTTATATTTAAAGAAAGATGTTTCAGCATAATCATCTACAGTTCATGCTTAAAATGAAAAGAACTTTGCAATATCAAATCATTATAAAAATGTCAAGTTCTCCACCACCCCTTTTTTCACGTTGAAGGTTTTGTAAATATTCATAAGGTCATTTTCACAGAAAACGGGACTAATTCCAGCCAGATGAATGAGCTTAACAGGGTGCATGAAATAAAGAGATCAGACAAATGAGTCAATAACTTTGCTCTCTCCCCGGAATATTGCCTTTCCAGCCACTAATATAAAATTAACTCCAATATCTAAGAGCATAATTCTGCGGAGGGACAAAAAAAGGTTACAGTTTCATTTCACATTGTTGACTTAGTTCGCATTATGAACTGATGAGTCAACCACTATAAAGCACTTCAATAAAGACCCAAAATGGGATGACTCTATTATTCAGTTTGACTTCACTTCTTGTGCGCAGTGCAAGAAAATATTCCATGATTTAAAGAAAATTGCCACACTCAGACTAGACTTTATACGTAAAATAATCACATCGCCCTATATTTTTAGCCAAATAAAACCATAAAATAAAATAGGTCGCAGCCATAAAAAGTCCCAGCAAAGCATACCTATAAAATCACTATGTCAAAGTCACCACAAACAAGCCCTTTCTCTCCACGAGGCCTTGCGTTTGTGCTTCACACAGTCCTTTAACAAATGTAGAGGCAGAATACTTTGCAAGTGCATTTTGTCATGCTGTTTTCCAGCCCAAACCTCATTGGTCGATCGAGCACTCATGCATCAGCCACAATTTCACCTGTTATGTATTACATGCAAGCAACCTCCACAGACCTCCAGAGCTTGAGATCTTACATCTGGACATGAATCATCGATGTAATCCTTTTTCAGCATCAAGATGACATGCAGTGGGTTCATTTAACATTTCTGACCCGAGACGAGTCCTAAAAATCCTTTAATCCATAGAAATGATGTTATTCCACATTTAAAGTATACACACTGGTGACCTTTCACAAAAACAGCAGAAAGCAGTCATCAAATTGATTTGTTAATTACAGCGAACATTTAGTGCAATAAATCATTTCTACATGTTAATAACATAAGCCTGTTAGGTAAAAAAATGCATAATCTTCAGACGTCAATAGCTTTTTATAAACTCTGAAATCTTGGATATTGATTGAATGAGGGAAACGATTGTGGTGGAAGGACACTTCACGGCGGTTGTTTGTCCCCTGCTGAGAGGATTGAAGATTGCTTTGCTATTTTGCTCAAACTGAATTTGCCCGGCACTGACACTTAAACCAAATGTGTACATCGACAAAGCTGTGCCTTGACATATTGTGAGTCTTTTCACTGTGAAAATCAATAGTTTTATTGAAAGTTCACTTCTTTTAGGCCTATTTTCTGTTTGCCATCGATCTGTAGGTGAAGGAACTAATAACAAACAACAAACAAATTCAGCTTGTTGGGGGCCCTGACAATATGCATTGTAAAGGTTCACTTTAAATATGGAATGATTTCAAGTCAATGACAATGAAATCTCCCAGCATCCAAACTGTGGTGGATAAACAACCGTGCATGCATGTGATCAGTCGTGGTCAGTCATGGTCTGGTGGTTGGAGAATTGAACTTGTAAGCAGAAGGTTGTGGGTTCGAATCCAAATGCCAGCAGACAATGACTGGCGTTCATTGGGTCCTTTAGCAAGGCACATTACCCCTGTTTGCTCTGCAGTAGTAATTGGCAACTGCATAATACTTGTAAGTCGCTTTGGATAAAAGCGCCAGCCAAATGAATGTAAATGTAAATATCTCATTTGTGCTTAATGGGAAAAAAAATCAACTCCGATTCAAAAATGAGTAAATGGTAAAAGAATGTTCATTTTTGGGTGAACCGTTCCTTCAATATCCAAATTGGTTCCCCCAAACATAATACAGAATGAACATGCCTTTCAAGGCTTTTGAGATTTCAAATGTTTCAACACAGGCTTGGATTTGCCAACATTGAAAGTCTACAATAAAAGCAGAATTGTAATACCGTGTACAGACAATTGCATCATCTGTTATATAAATGTTTGAAAAACCATATAGAAGAAACTGACCCATCAGGAAAATGTAACTACGAACTGTTTCAAGCTTTCAGAAAGAAAAAGTAGTTTCCTTTAGGAACAAAGGCTCAACCCAAGAGGTTGCTGGAAGGCTCCAGCAGTCTGGACTCACAACAACCCAGAGAACCACCACTTTGCACTGCTTGAAAAGTGTTATATTGCGTTCTACATCAACCAGGGACTGATAAAACCTTCAAGGGATATAGAAGCTACGTATGCAGTTTTATATATCCCGGCCTGGGAGTATAAAATATGTATGTGCTCTCTAAAGGTTGGCAGGTTACCATCGACATCTCATGCCTGTTTTTTCAGTATACTCTTTCTTCCAACAAATATTACCAGACAGAGATAGGCAGGAAAATACAGCTAAAGTAGTGTCAGCCTCACCCCCTAAAAAGTCTGGTTTTACATGCCATAGGGTTTAATCTACTTTTCACTAGTTAATGCCAAGCTGCTTCAAAAGGAACAGAGATGTCATTTTTTGTTCCACAAGGCAGTAAGAGTCTTCAACATCATTCACCAGTGCTGTGACACACGAAAAGACAGCCCTTCTCAGCAATATAAAGCATGACTTTGAATCTCAACGTCATCTGTTTTTACTATTTGCAGACTGATAGTTATTTGCTGTTTATTCCTTGTCATTCCACAAATACCATGACTGTAGCATTAGGGCTCTTTTGATAGATACATTAATACAGTTACTGTAACACATTAATCCATTGTTGGCATGAAGTCATAAGAGAAGTATTTTGCTCATGCTTAATTCATCCACTTTCTACTTTTATTTCAAAAGAGTTGAAAAAAGATGGCAGTATATCTAGAAGAAAAAAATAATGTTTATAAGCTGGCTTGGATGTCAGTTGTAATGCAAATGTACAATCATATCATTTTGACATAGCACTGTTCATTTCCTCTTAGACATGTTGTGTTTCAATGTGCACCAGTCGTCACACAAACACATATACACACACCCACCCAATGTTCTTTTTGCATTATATGAGAACAAAACCTTGTAGAAAATAATCTATTGTTACGTATCAACATAATCTTTTCTTTCTTCAATAAAGCTGAATTGTTACAATAAGGTAAGTCAATTCTGACATATTGTTCTTTGAATATTTTTATCATAATTTATTTTTATTCTTAAAAATGTTAAAGAAATGCTCTTCAGTGATACCAGAATAACCATTTTGGTATTTTGGTTCCTCATTCAGAAAACGTTGCTCGCAACAAAAATTTATTATCTTCTGTAGTCTAAATAACCTTTTCCTGAAATAAAAAGCTTATTTGTGTGTTAAGAAATTTTCATACAGCAAAATTATAATTTTTACAGCATGAAAAGTTTTTTAACATGTATACACCATTTAGACAGCACTGTTTGTGGTATTTATTTCAATTATAAGCAACTTTATGATCCATGCATTACCAATTATAGAAAACGTACATCACAAAGTCCTCTTACAGTGACAGAAAGTTGAATTGGGTAGAAAAGCTAATACAAAGGCCTAGGGCTCTATATATCTTTTATTACAGTTTCACTGGGTCAAATACATTCGTAAAAATTCTTTTAACAACTTGCGATACATTTATTTTGGATTTGCAATATTTAAGCCTTAAAAATTTGAAACAAACATGGGTTTGATTACAGGATTTCCACATATTTAAAAAAAAAAAATATTGCTGCCATAACTTTAGTTATGTAGGATTTAAAAATAATATAGCTTAATTAATTTGACCTTATGTGGAAATATATATATATAATTTTTGAATGTGTGTGTGTAAAAACTAACTAAATTGACCACATATATTGTACATTTTACTCACTGTAAAAAGGTCAACATACAGTGGAACCGGAAAATGAAATCCTCTCCAGTTCTGTCAAGTTGGATGGTATACATTGGTGGCCAGCAATTTGTTGGTCTCCTCCAGCTCAAGTTGGTTTAAGTCAGGGCTCTCGCTGGGCTCTTCAAGAATAGTCACAGATTTTATGTGAAGCCCATTCTTTGTTATTTCAGCTATGTGCTGGGGGTCATTGTCTTGTTGAAAGGAAAACCTTCGGTCCAGTCTGAGGTCCTGACACTGGAGAAGGTTTTCCTCCAGGACATCTCTTTACTTGTCCGCATTCATCTTTCCCTTGATTGCAAGCGGTTGTGCTGTGTCTGCAGCTGATATACACCCCCAAAGCATGATGCAGCAACCATCATGCTTCACTGTTGGGACTGAATTAGACAGGCGATGAGCAGTGCCTGGTTGTCTTTACACATTCCACTTAGAATTAAGGCCAAAAAATTATATCTCTTATTCATCAGACCAGATATCTTATTTCTCACCATCTTGTAGTCCTCCATGCCGGCTTTCACGTGTTATGCCCTAAGGAGAGGCTTTCATTCGGGCCACTTCTGGAGCTCAGCCACAGTAATCTTTGGGTTCTTCTTTACCTCAGTCACAAAGGCTCTTCTACCCTGATAGCTCAGTTGGGCCAGACTACCAGCTCTAAGAAGGGTTCTGGTCATCCCAACGTCTTCCATATAAGGGTTATGGAGGCCACTGGGCTCTTAGGAAGAATGTTTTCGTAACTTTGGCCAGTTAATTGCATTGCCACATTCTGTCTCTGAGCTCTTCAGGCAGTTCCGTTGACCTCATGCTTCTCATTTGCTCTGACATGCTTTGTAAGCTGTGATCTATTTTGTGATCTATCTTTTATAGACAGGAGTGTGGCTTTCCTAATCAAGTCAAATCATTATAATCAAACACAGCTGGATTGAAATGAATGTGTAGAAACATCTAAAGGGTTATCAGAAGAAATAGACAGCACCTAAGTTAAATATATGGATTTTTCTAAATATGCGTTCTTCAACGGTGTTGTGTCCTTTTGCTTTTGTGTCCATCATCAACTGGCAAAATCCTGTTCCAACACTTAAGAACACAAGAACAGAGGATGCATGAAAGTGCCCAGATTTGTTCTTAATTTTGAGAATGCATTGAATGGGTCACTGCAGCATAACAATGGCAGACGATTGAGGTGATTGAGATAAAATGTCAAAGATAAAAAAGAAATTGTCTTTCTAAGATTGTTGCAATGTTTAACTTATAAAGATCCTCAGAGGGTCATGTAACCACCAGGAATATTGCAGGACATCTCAATGGTAACAAAGATGTGTTCTCTGTCGTCCCATTTATTCTTCGTGTCTGCCTAGCAACACCAGTTTTAACAAGAACACAAGTTCGTTCTTTGCATTTTTGGAATTGAGGAACATTCTAAAAGCGTCATTTTTAATTTTTTTTGTAAATCAGCAAAAAATATCAGCAATTCTGTTTTTTTCTGTCAAAATGGGTTGCTGTGTTTAAAATTATTTCTGATTTAAGCAAATGGCTGCAATATAACAAAGAGTGAAACTTCCAAATAATTTCTGTCTCCACTGTATGTCCGCATAACACGTGTTGTGTCCATTTTTTCAAGGAATGTGTTTAAAACCATAACAAATTATGTTAAATTGGTGTTTAGGTACAAAAATAAGCTTTTAAATAAATTACATACAGCAACATGCTTCAAACTTGCACTCTACAGTTCTGGCAACCTGGCAATCGCAACACAAAACCCACACACTGTTCCATATCCTACTGTCACACAACTGTTATGAAGATATAAGAGATTTAATAGTTACTATGACAATGTCATCGAAATAAAATTTTATGCAGTTTTCAGTGCGAGTGTGTGTGAATGTAAGCTGTCTGCCAAATGGTAAAGCCCGAAAGTGAACAAATAAAGTCATTGACTTTGAAAAAGAAGTTAACTTGATTTATGTGAAAATTAAACTATTTTTACACCATAAATTAAAATAATGCAAAAATATGTGGGCATGTTTCTTTGTTATTTTGTCAACTGAAAATGCTTCATTACATTTTCAACAAAACATGTCTCTATCACAGGCAACAGATGAAGAGCAAGCCTAATACCATCAGTCTGGACATCCTGACCGTCCCAGCCATTGAAAATTCATCTGGAATAGACTTCAACCAAGACGGCATCTTTCTCCCTATCTTGTATGGGATCTTTTTCATCATCAGTGTGCCTTTAAACCTAATGGCGCTATTCGGTTTCTATAGGTTAAACAAATCTGAGAACATTTTACCCGTGTGTGTCATTATCCTCTTGATATCAGATCTTATTCAGCTCCTCACTTTACCTTTATGGATAGACTATTATGCCGGCAGCCACCACTGACCCTTAAGACCTGGACATGGCAGTCTGTCTGTCGTTTTACAACAGCATTGTAAGCGGGAATCTCATTCACGTGCCTCATTGCTCTTGAGCGTCATCTGGCCATCACCAGACCTCTTAGCTTTGAGCATCTGCGTAATTTAAAGTTTGTTTGGGTGCTTGCACTCGTGGTTTGACCATAATTACTCTGCCACAAATCGTGGCATTTGACAATCTCTTTCCTAAAAGGGCAAATTAGACTCTTTGCATCGAGAAGTATCCCTCAGAGGGTAGTTTTATCACCTACAGACTGATTACCCTGCTTGTGTCCCTCATCATACCCCTGGGCTTCATTGTTGGTCTCCACAGACTGACTGTCCGCACGCTGATGGTAATCAACACGCTTTTATTGCAGGGAAAGAAGAGCATGAGGGGTCTGCTCACCCTTCTGGTGGCGGTATTTGTAACGGTGTTGGGGCCCTATCACTTTCCCGGCTGTGTGAAGTACATCGGACTGCTCATGCCCAACAGCATGTGTGTGTGGAAGAGGGCTATCTTTGTGCCCTATCAGCTGGGGAGAGGATTTTTAAGTCTAAATGGCCTGCTGGATCCTGTGTTTTACATCTTTCTCCGGAGGGAGACCTGCCCTGTCTGGGGAGATCAGGAGCAGGTCGTTTCAAGACCAACACAGCCGAAGATTGAAATAAATAAAGCCAAATATTTACAGTAGCTGCATCAAATATGTCCTATTATCTAGTTTCATTCATTGAGGACATTAAGTTTAAAATACTTATTTACGGTAAATATGTGTTACATACTATCAAATAATAATAAAACCTATGCTTTTATTTTTGCTGTGACATCAGGGCACATGAAACAGTTATTTTTCAACCATGTAGTGTAAAGAGCTCACTAACATCAAGTGGACAGAGTTTTTATTAATGCAAAAAAGAAAAACACGCCACACATTAGCAGAAAACAGCGGTTTAAATGTTGCTCAAAATAAAATCAGGGATTTGGAGCTATTACACCCACTGCCAGCAAATGTAAAAACAAGAGAGACCTGTAGCTTTCCAACCGCTACATCTTGTATTTAGACCAGATGAAGCATTAGATTTTAACAACTTCCCAGAAATTCGTCAATCCCTCAATTGATTTCAAAAGTTATTAAATTGGATTTAAAAAAATCTCAAAACATGTAGCCAAAAGAACAGTACTGGATGCTGGGTCAGCTGTGAGTTATTAGAAAGAGACAGCTTCAAGGCAACACTTTTATGTAAGAGTGTCTTGGTATTGTTGTCTCAAAGATATGTTAAATCATGCATTAATTTGCCTGTAACTTATTTTGTCCACATATGGGAGACAATACGTTGCCATTTGCAATGTGAATAATTTGGAAATATAGTAATTAAGGTTAGCAAGCAAATACATTTTCATTTTGTTTTCAAACTAATTTTAATTAATTGCTGGTAAAATTTCATGATGCTTCTTTTGTGATGCATCTTTTGAGCCAAAAATTTGGGACATCAATGTGGACAACAAAAAGTTTTGGGGGTTTTATATACACATATATATTTTTTTTTTTATTTTTTTTTTTTTTTGTTGCTTTGACTATATCTTCAAATAAAGGCTTCAGGAAACAAAAACTTTTGACAACTTTTGATTATATTCCATGAAAGAGTGTAGGCGACTAACCAGAACATATCGACCCACATATTATTCTCTCTGGGATTAAAAAGAGTTTTTGAGATCAAATATTGTAGCTTTCAGATTATATTGAATAATTTAAGAGAAAAACTTGAATTAATGTCTTAATGAGCCAAAACGTCTTCCTTTATTTATTCACCCACATGTAATACCAAACCTGATTTTGCAAAATATTAACTAACCAACCAACATAAGTCTAATTGACTTCGTTTGTATGGAAAAAAAACACTGGACATCTCTCAAAATATTTTCTTTTGTGTCTACAAAGGTCCAAAAATATACTTTCAAGGTTTATATTAAACCTTATTTTCTTTTGTATTAATTATAAGCATTTCATGTGTGTATACATTTTATTCTGTATTTTGATTTTATTTTTGCATGTACCATACATCAAAAAATATTGTCAATAATTGTAGCACAGCAATAACAAGGTGCAACCGCCAAAAATATTTTAATTTGTCTTTTATTTTTACATTATCACTGAAATCTATTCATCCCTTCATTTACTAAGAAACATTCAGTCACATACATTAAAGCTATGGGCGGAGTGTATCCAGAACTATAATATTGATTTAGTTAGGTATGTAAGAGATTGCCTCACAGAGGAATAGCAGGGTTCTGATGTTAGATTAGTGCGTGTCTGTTCCTTTAACCTGACCCATCACTCACAGGGTCACACAGTCCCGTTCTGTCAATGGGGCTCATTGTTAAACCCTCAGTGATGACGAGGCCGGGCATGATGGGTCTGCGCTGGCCCAGCATCAGGGCTTATTGATCTCGCACCTGAAATGCTCCCCAGATATGTATCGCGTCGGGTCGGCCTCTTATCAGCGAAATGCAGGCCCATGCACGGCTTTAATGGAAAATTTACCTCAAACTTTAAAGAGACTGGGGAGATCTGACTCTGTGAATATTTCAGCGAGAGAGCAGCTGTGGGCGCATAATCAAAATCAAGTTCTCTTAAAACAGAACCTCAATATCCTGCTCGCTTTTTCTCAGTAACATTAATCTTTCAGTCTTGTACAGAGACTTGATTTATTAAATCCTCATCAGAAAAGAATTGGCTGGCCGGACTATTGATTAACATTCTGAGAATGAATGTGTTTCTTTTTTATGGATAAAACGTTTAAGGAAAAGTATCACATGCAGTTTCTCTCAGTCTTATGTTTATCTTAAATACCTGTAGTGTAGAATCACGTTGTTCATAAATCCGAAAGGTCTTTGGTTCACTCACATTGACAGAAGACTGATAAAGCTGTGCAATTGTTTCCGGATAAAGCCGAACTCCCGGTGAGCAGTACTCTTGACCAATCTCCTCACAAAGGGTTCTCCTGGAATGTTAACCCCGATGCTTGTGCTTTCTCATGCTTTCTGATTGGTGCGTCAGAAAAATTTTACAGGCAAAAAGGCCAATAAATAATTTGTGATTAACAGAAGTTGATAGTTTGAACATCTGAAAGAGCCTTCCGAAACCTTTGGCTATTGGGGAAGTGTATTCTGCACATAAATAATATGCAATACATCTCGGTTTGAGACAAATGGACCACGTTGAACATGACAACTAAACATGTTTAACAGTCTAAAGCACAAGAGTTTTGGTCTTGGCATCCCAAGGTTGCTTGTTCGATACTTGGTACCAATGAGGATTGTAGGTTGAGGCAGTGAGATCTGAAAAACCATATAACCAAAAACTGTCGTCCACCTTCAATACCAAGACTATGGTAAGCATGGCTGACCACTGCTCGAGGTGTGTGTTCACTTACTTGGCCAAACGTCACTTCCCTTATAATAAATGAAACCGCATGATACTTATCTTTTAAGAAGAACTTATCTTTTGAATCCATTATTAAATAGTAATGATAGAAATGTTTTAAATAGGCTGCTATTAAAAATTGAAAGAGAAGGATATACAACAATGTTAAGAATCTTTCCACTTGCAACATTAATGTACGGTAAAACAAAAAACAAGCAAGTTTTTTCAAACAAAACAGCAAATAAAATGTCCAAATACAGTTAAGAATGTTTTGGATAATTTCTCATTTAATAACAGTAGTAAGCTTTTTATCCATAGTTTGTCTTATTAATTAAACAACAATACTACCAACGTAATAACCCTATACACACAGTTCATAAATCCATCTTTATAGAAACTGTCCCACTGAACTCACAATCGTAGAAAGTCCTGTGGTCAGATCAGACCATAGTAGAACTTTTTGCTCTTAACTCCATTTGCCGTGTTTGGAGGAAGAAAAATGTTGTGTATCATCCCAATAGTACCATACTTACAGTGGAGCATGGGGGTGGAAGCGTCATGAACTGTTTTTTTTTTCTGTACAGGGGACAGGACATTAAGGAGTAATACACCCCCCCCTTATTAAGGAGAGGATGAACCAGGCAAAAAACTTCCCTCAGTCAGAACATTAAAGATGGGTTGTGGCTAGGTCTTTCAACATGATAGTGACCTAAAACACACAGCAAAGAAAACCAAGGAGTGGCTCCGTAAGAAGCATAACAAAGTTCTGGAGTGACCTAGCCAGTCTACAGACCTAAATCCAATTGAAAATCTTTGGAGGGAGCTTAAACTTTGTGTTGCTCAGCAACAGCCATGAAACCTGACGGATCTAAAGAAGATCTGTATGGAGGAGTGGGCCAAAATCCCCCCTGCAGTGTGTGCAAACCTGGTGAAGAACTAACCGATCCTTTTGACCTCTGCAATTGTTAACAAAGGCTTCTGTACCAATATATTTTTTAAATCAAAAAGTTATTTGACCCAGTAATTTACAAATAAATTGATTAAAAAAAAATACAATGCGATTTTCTGATTTTCTGTCTCTCTCAGTGAAAAGGCACCTATGATGAAAATTCTAGACCCCTCCATTTCTAAGTAGAAAAATTGCTAAATCAAAGGGTGATCAAATAATGATTGACCTTTCTATACCTTCAGAATTGTTTTCCACAAAACCCTGAGATTAGCAGCTTTGTTCGATGTAGTCAAAACCAAATAAAACATCTGCAACAACTTAAATATTTAAACAACAAAATAACAAAAAGATATTGCGTCATTCTCGAAATGCAAACATTGTAACAACGCTCCATAATGTTCCATTTGTCTTCTTACAGGAATGTAAAAAGACAACCAAACAATAAGCAGGTTACAGACAAACACAGCTACAGCAAGTCCTTAAAAAAGCCAGAAGTTGTTGTGACTTGTAAAGTTTAACATCGATGGTATATTGTTCTTTATTTTAGGATTGCTTTTGATAGCAACACTATTGAAGTGATAGTTCTCCCAAAAAATTTAAATTTCCTCCTATTTACTCTCTTTTCATTTCAAACCTGAAAGACTATCTCGGCAGAACACAAAAGAAGATATTTTAAACAATGTTGGTAACTGGCACTCATTTACTTGCATTGGTTTTGTGTCCACATAGTTGAAATGAATGGATGTCATTGTTGTTTGTTTATTGGCTTCCTTCAGAATATCTTATTTTGTATTCTGCGTAAGAAAAAAAGGAATTTGGTATCCAATTAGGATCTCCCTAATTCAGGTCATAGTTGTGTTGTAAAGAGTAAATCTTACTTGCTACCTACGTCATTACAACTAAAAGATTCAAAATCATTTGAGCAGCAGTGCTGTCATTTTCTGGAAGCAAGAAACTGAAACAAGGAATTATTGTACATTATGGTTTATGTAGCAACATTTGTCACTGTCAGTGTAATCCACTAACTGAGCTTTAACGGTTGACATTTGACAAAACAAACTGTGCAAACTGCTTTATAGTTAAATGGGATATTTAATTCATTATCCATAAAACTGTACATGATGGCTTTCATGTTAGTTTGACATATTGATATTGTTCTAACTGTGAAACTCATCACATATTGATATGAGTGTTGTGTTTAAAAAGGGGTGAAAAGAAACAGGGTTTGCTTATAAAAGTTTGACCTCAATGAAATTAGGAAAATGCTTATTCTTTGTACAGTTTTAATACAAATAAATAATGGACATTACTCATGGTTATATGATTTAATACATTAGGGTGTGACTCTAAAGGCAGCTGTAAATCAATGTTAATCACATTAAACGTTTACCTAAAACAAAAACTGCGTTATCATACACATTTTGTGTCATCGAAAGTAGAATGGCATACAGGGTGAGCAAACGATGACAATAGGGAATAGTCCATTTAAAAATAAAAATTGTAAAAATTGTTTTAAAAATGTACTCTGTTGACACACTTGCTTCAGAAGAATATAAGATATTTAAAAATCCCAAAATTTGTGGAAATGGCATTCATTTGTTTGCTTTGGTATCACATGCATACAAAAGAAGTGAGAGATATCACTAATCTATAAAATATCTAATTTGTGTTTTAAAGGAGAAAGCCATGCAACGAGAGCAAATTATGACACACAAAGAATTAGTTCACCCTTAAACTAAAATTGTGTCATTATTGACCTTCATGACTTTTTCCTCTAGAAACCAAATAATTTATTTTGAAAATTATTGCGAACTAGCACCTATTGGTTCTACATCCACATAATAGAAGTGAAAGGATATCACTTTTTAAAATATCTATTTTGTGTTCTGCGGAAAAATGAAAGTAATATAATGTAAGCATATTATAAAATGTTCATTTATGGGTGAACAATCTCTTTAAAGATATTCACTGGATATGAAAGGGCAAATTACTCTCAACATTCGATCAAATGTTCATCAGGCAATGTCGCACTCTTCCTGCAAAACATTTTATGATTTGGCTTACTGTTGTCATTTCTCGGGAGATGTCTCAGAAGGAGTGTTCAAGGAAAAAGCAGCAGTTTTCTGGGAGCAACAAAGAGAAGCCGTTCAGCACTGACTGGCTAATTGGCAGCTTTTTAAAACGCATCACAAGCCAAACCGCTCAAAGCCAAGACTTGCCTGAAAAATGAATACGGAAATGATCAAGAAATGTTTACTGTCAACAGGCAGAATGAATGCGAAATAAAAAAGGATTATTCTTATTCTACATCAATAAGGATGAAGAATGTCCTTATTAAAGGTCAACGGATCTATAGTCATTGACAGCTGGTGAAAAATTACATTCAACAAAAATGTTCAATGCATTTTTGATAGTCGTCGTCAACAGAGCAAGCACTCGGTCAATAAAAGTCCAGAATGCTTTGCTGAAGATATGTGTTAAGATGTTTCTGATGGAGGGTGGAAGTGCCAATGTGAGTAATGAGTTCACGCTGTTGTCAGTGGAAATATGGGCGACTGCCTAAATCCATTAGGAAAATGATGATGGATGAATCAACAGCCTAGCATGTGCTTGCTTCATTGTATTACATGCCACTGTTGGATAACATTCTCTTACACCTTACGAATGATCTTCTGAACCTTCTTTTGCTGTGCCCCAGATCTTTTGAAACAAGGACAACTTGTGTTTGACAGTACATCAAGGTTTTCCAAAGTTCAGACTTTAAGAATCGTACGTTTCGCATTTGGATTGAATTTGCCATGCCATGCAGGAGGAGGAATTTTCCAAGTGACACTGAAAAGAGGAATACATTCTAAATCAATTCTGAATGCTGCCTTATATATTCGTTCATGTTATAAAATTGTGTGTTCTCCTGCACCGCAGGGACAATACATCTTCGCATGCAAAAAAAGGCAGAAATGAAAGAGTTGCGTTCTGCGTGAGATGAGCTATTATCCCGAAAATGATCTACACAAGATATTACTCTGTCTTTGTTGCCCTTCCTTTATCAGCAGAGTTAATTTAAGGTTTGGCTGAAAGAGGAAAACGTCTGCTCATCTATTTTGCCGTCGTGGTGATACATTCTCATTCAGACGCACGCTACGGTTCCCATGGCAATGCCAGCTTTCATTTTCTCTTAACTTATGCCTGTTTGCATGCATTCTGGCTCCATTTCTTATCCCTGGGCAGCGCTCTGCTTTATGACTGATTAGCCAAACTGATTTCCTATTCCGTCTTCCGTCTGAGGCGTTCAGACGTTCCATCAGCTGCAATCAAACGGCAAGGTAGAGCTGATGGACAGGAAAGAGATGCAAGGACCCTGAGGATTTCAATGTTCTGCCCTTCTCTAAACTGATCAGATGTTTTTGGATAGGCAAATGTATTCACAGTCATCTATATTTCATCGCCACACAGACTCATTCTTGACATGCTCTTAGCAAACCTAAGAATCCGATCATTGCATTTGAGGACACGTCCTGTCATTCCTCTGGACTCCTCCACTGCATGTGAGCTTCAGATTGCAACAAACATTTCAGTGAGGTCTACTTCATCTGCAATTTTTTGTTTACCTATACAGTGCTGTTGTGTTTTTTTCTGTCAGAGAAACCTGTGAGGTTTTCTGAACATATTCTGTTCCCTTCCTGCTCTTGTTTGTGTTTCAATAACATTGACTCTATCTGACATGAAATATATTGTATAATCAATACAGAACAAACTTACAGCTGTGAGGATCATGGCTAATGCTTAATACTTAGATTTCAATTCCACCAGTGTTGGACATGATGTAAAGCAACTCATTTAAATATGTTTGGTGGGATTTAAGATTTTTTAAAGAACATAATGGTTTAAGAACTCAAAGTAGTCAATGTCAGTGTTGAATTCTGCTTTTGTTCTTGCCTTTCTACAACATAAGTAAACGTATCAAAAGTAATATACACTATATTTAAAGCAATGAAAATATCATCATACATTTAAAATCCACCTAAGCCTTGTTTACATGCATTCGCATATAGAATTTACCACATGGCTCACCATATTTAGCTTTACATCAAAAAAAAAAAATGATGTAGTTGTGGTGTCGATGTGCCATTTATTGATTTAAATGCCTGTCTGTTCCTCATAAGAGAAGGGTGTAGACGAGTTAAGAGTAGAGTAGTATGAGAATCCACCTTTATATGTTGTTTACAGAGATGCCCGCTGCACAACCTTTTGATAAGGCTCATGTAGTATATCAGTTCTCACTGTTTGTGACCACTCACATCTCAGCCGGCCCATGCTACCCCCTCTGCTCTTTTGCTATCTGATGTTCTCCAAGAACACAAATCTAGGCTCAGGTCCTCTAAAAGAAAGTGGCGCAAATGTAACGATCCTGTCTACCTCTCTTTCTATCAGTCTCTTTTTTCTCTGTGGACGTCTTGTCAGCAAAGACCCAGTTCTACCACACTAGACTTTACAACTCACTTGACTCTCGGACTCTCTTAGAAACCTTCTCTGCTGTTAAAGAAACCCACTCTGAATCCTGCACTTTTGAAGAATTACAGGCCAGTATTCCTCATGCTCTATTTTGAAAAACTCTTGTGCGCGTCGTCTTCGACCATGTCTCCTCCTTCCTTTCTCAGAACAACCTCCTGGACAGCAGGTCAGACTTCTCTCTGTTGTTGGAGAAAAAAAAAGACTAGAAAGGGCTGCCTCGAAGTCATCGGTTCTTATCCTACAGGATTTTTCAGCTGATTTTGACACTGTTAACAATAGCATTCTTCTTTCAAACCTTAAGGCCATGGGTGTCTCCAACACAGCGCCCTACTGGATCCTGCCTTACCTCTCAGTTAGGTCCTTCAGGGTTTTTTGGATAGGTGAAGTCTTGGAATTGCAACATCTCAACACTGGTGTACCCCAGGGCTCAGTGCTTGGAATACTACTGTTCTTGGTTTACATGACATCATATAGATCCGTTTTGGAAGCATGGCTTCTTCTATCACTGCTATGCGGATAACAAACAGCTTCACTTTGCATTCCATCCTAAAGATCAGATGGTTTTTGTGCCGGTCTTAGCAGGCCTGAGTAACTAAAGTGAAGGACCATCACCTGCTGCTCTACATTGCACAAAAAAACTATATTTTCCATCCATACCTGACCTTTTAAATGCTCTTATATACATTCTATATCCCTGCCTGTTTATTTCATACCTTTATTTTTCTCCTAAGGGTTTTTTCTTGCCCTGTGTAACTTGGTTACACGTTATAGCACTTTTTTGTTATCTTTGCTATTTCACCTTCATTATTTTTGCATTTTACATAAAAAGCTTTTAACTTTGTGATTACTTAGGTAAATGGTCACAAAATGAAAAATATTTTGGGTGATCAGTTGTTTATTAAAATAAAAATTGTCTAAGATGAGATATAATCATAAATTATACTGCATCATTCTAATACAGTGGTCTCCAGATTTTTTTAAGCAAGGTCTACCTAAGAAGATGAATTTATCTGGAGTGCTATATAATAAAATCTATAATCTCAATTAACCTTAAAATGTTCATAAATGTAAATACCCATTTTAGAGGTGCAAATTGTATTTTAATAAAAAAAGAAAAATTCAGTCAGGCTGGTCACATTATCCACACGTATATCAGATTTCATTAAGTGAGTCATAGGAAAAAAAACATGGTGCCTTTATAATTTCAATTGTACAATCATGTTCAACTCTTATTGTTGAGCCCTGTGTGACTGAAAAAGATCATGCGGACTACCAGGTGCCCACAGGCACCACGTAAGAGGACCCCTGTTCTTATCAATGAACTTTAATGGGACAGTTTACCCCAAAAAATTTTGTTTGTTTACTTTACTTACCTATTTACTTTTTTTTTTACATTAAACCTGTATTTAACTCTTTCTTCTCTGAAACACAAGGTATTTTAAAAATGTCTCTGGAATAATGTCTCTGGAATTCTTCCCATTCAATGGAAGTTGATAGGGATCAATGTTGTTTATTTATCAACATTCTTCAAAATATCTTCTTTTGTGTACTGCTGAAGAAAGAAGTCTTACCTGTTGTGATTTAGATAAAGGTGAGTAAATGATTCATCATTGTGTGAACTATGACTTCCACACAATAAACGGACAACACACTTTCTAGTCAAGGGCATTGGTTACGAGTGTAACAGTTTAGCGCCATTGATACAGCCTATGAAAAACCGGTTCAGAGCGCAAAAACATTGACCCCTCCAGTTAATCTGACGATTGCACTTGTGTAGCATACTGGCCTCCACGGGACCATATCTATTTTCTCACAGCACTTTGAAACCAATCTGGAGCGAGGGATATCGAAAACCTTGGCCCTGCCATGTACCCCGAGAGACCTGGCAAGCATGTCCTCCTCAGAATGATGGCCAAAAGTAAATTTAGTTGGCTTTGATCTTAGACTTGTTGTAGTACCCTCAATATGTCCCCAATCAAATAAAAGCCTCCGTTTTATACAGTTGTGCTATAGTTGGCAACAATCCTTTTGTTCAGAATGCCTTAAAGAAAATCCAGATACATTATCCATTCTGTCACAGTTTTACAACACGTTACACATTTGCCAGATATTTATGTGCTTCTCAAGAATTGAACGCATGGTCTTAGATTTTCATGAAGAGCAGCAGAACTATGGACAAAACAAAACGGGTATCAGGAAATGATGTCTATGTTCTTTGGCCACCTTCAAGTGTCCTCTAAACATCTTGATAAAACATTAGTCTTGGTAAAAAATTACTTGCACCCAAACATTACTAATTGTCACATTCAATTTACTTGTTCCATGGGAGGAAAGCCAAAAATTGTTTTTTGAGACATCGCTCTGAGTCTGGTATTTAATATTAAATGTGTCCTGACTGGTCTTTCAGGCCAAGCCAGCATTACTCTCACCTTAAACCCCATATCAAACATCCACAGCTGTAGCAGAGCCCCAAGCCACATCTTCCTAATTCAATTCTACTGCTTGTCACTGTGAGCGATGCTGGATGGAACATTATGTGAAAGGATAAACCTTTTCACTCTGCATTAGAAGAGAGGCTTTATCATGTATTTTTGACTTTGCTCGGGAAATAAATTAATCAAAACCTCAAAGCATTATTTCTGCAACTGTGGGAGCTTTCCACTTATCCAATTAAGAATACAGTTTCCTAAGACGTAGACGAGACAATCACAAATACAAAGACAGAGCAGAGAAAAAATTACGAATAATTTTTCTACTTAGTCTCAAAACCTAGTGTCTACTTTCATAATTGAAAACATTGATTTGTAACACAAAATTAGATATTCTTAAGAATGTAGGACAGCAAAAAGTTCTAGTTCTTTTAATAACCATTTTTCCTTCTATGGTAGTCAATGGGGTACAAGAACTGTTTCATTACAAGCATTCCTCCAAATATCTTCCTCTATGTTTAACCAAAGAAATGTGTACTGCTTTCTAACAAATACTTTTAGATGGCACACATTACATTTCCACCATTGTGTGTTATCTTAAATAGTTTAGGTTTTTTACCTTTTGTTTCATGTTATTTTGTGTACTGGAAGCTTCTGTCACCAAGTTGAATTCCTTCGGTGTGCAAGCACATGTGTCAATAAAGCTTGTTCTGATTCGCAAGTGTGAGTAATTCATGACCTCATTTTCGTTTTGTCTGAACTATTCCCTTAAAGTGAAGGCAGTTGCCAAAGGGTAGGTTACTTTCCTCTTTTAGAATTTAAAATTTAAACATTACATGTATCTGTTGTGTAATTTGTACACAACAGATACGACTGTTGTGATTCGACTGACTAGAAAATACATCTACAGTCGAATACAAAGACACATTAATAAGCATTACACATATGATCCATTCATTATCAAAAACTTAAAATGTACAGTTAATAAAACATTGACTAATTTAGCCATTATTTGCTATATGTTTGTCATTATTTTGCTTTGTACCCTTGTGTTGTCATGCAATCATTCCTCTGTAATTGCACACTCAATCAAGGGATTTTCTTCTGGATAATGTCTCTGAGTCACTTACGTGGTGCATCCGAGGCTGCATATGGTTATGGGAGCATTCAATTTGCCATTGTAATGGGACTCATCAGCCAGGATAGAGGCTGAAACCATGGTTTGGCAAATCCACACCAGCATATCAGACATCTGTCACTTCGAGTGTCCGCCTGCCACGTTGGGAGCCGTTCCTGGCAGCATCTCTTGCACGGATCCCAAAATGTCTTCGACATGCACGAGTTAGTCGCAGAATTTATCCTCGACCTCCTGTGACAAATCATAGAGCGGCCAGAACTTTTAATAGGTTAAGATGGCAAACATATTGCTTTTCAACACCCACTCTCAGGAGCAGTAACAAACTGAAGCATGATCATGATCACTTTTTTTTAAAGATAAACAACTTATGTCACTTATGATGGGGACAATGATGTCCCTAGACCAATATTCTTCTATTTGCCAGATTTGAACTCTAAATCATCTCTCATCAGCATTAAAAAAATGTTTATGCTTGAGTTGAGAGAATATGAAATACTTGAATTATTCAATAAAAAAAATGCTCTAAAAATCTTTAAGTTGTTCTAAATCTGTTTTAAATGTTTAAATGTTTGACTATTTGACTACCGTTTTTGGTCCCCGTTGACTTCTGCTGGTTTTGTGTCCATACCATAGAAGTCAACAGGGACCAACAGTTTGTGGGCTCCAACCTTTTTCAAAATATCTCATTTTGCAAAAAATAGTATGTTACCATTTATAGGTTGAACAATTATTTTGTATATTTCTTGATTCTGACCAATTATTGAGTCAGTATTAAGTTTTGAAATGAACAAATATCATATTGTATGAAAGCTTAAAAATTTAAATATTCTTACATGTACAAGCTAACATTTATTATCTCCCACGTGTGTATATCTAAACATCAATAGACAAAGGATGACTAACCTTTGCTCCTTTCTTAATGTCAGCAGATTGCAATAAACTGACCTTAGTCATTGAAAGTCCTCTGTCGTAGTTGTGATATTATATCGACGTCCTTGTGCCAGACAGGAAAACATGCTAAGTTAAATCTCAAGTTTAAGCAAGTTCACTTTCCTCATCTATAACTTCACACCTTCATTCTTTTCTCAGCTGTCAGCTCTCCAACCACACCTCCAAGCCCCCAAAATGATTTTGGCAGCGGAAGGAATATGGAAAGGCTCAGCCCAACACTGAGGTGATTACTAATAGAGTTTATTACTGCCCATTTGGCAGGTCATTCAAGTATTGGGGCACATTTCCAGTGGTCGTGTCGTGGGTCGCTGTGTGAACGGTGGTGGTGACCGTCTGCTGCAATATTTCGAGACCCTCGTGAGAACCAGTCCATCGACCAGAGAGTTGGCCCAACGCAGACTACCTGCTGCTATTCAATTCTGCCAATAAAGCCTTTGAACGGTTCTGTTTTGACAGTTCAATGTGGCCAAGCGTCTTTGCCGCTTCCTGGATTTATTTCCCTAAGGTGGCAGAGAATGAAAACGCAGATATTTTTGAGTTGTGCGATCTAAGGGGTATGGTCAGGATTTTTACCACCTTTTTATAAAATGCAATAAAGGGGGAGGGTAGAATAGGTTAAATACAGGAGTAATTTGATGTGTGGAAACACAAAAAGCTTTGGCACCCTCTGGTGTTAACTTAATTTTCAATGTTGATCCTGTTTCAGAAGAGCCCTTTCGCTGCAAACAAAGACTCGCTGGTGTTGGATAGATATCACCTGATTAAAAGCACAACACAGTAATTCCCAGCAGAACAAATTCAAGACTTAGACTTCACAGGGAAAGTGGAGACACGCTCGAAATGAAGACATAAATAAAACCTCTGCGGCTTACCCTGCTCAACTGTGAAAAACCTCAAACTTCACACATGCGCAGTATAATGCCTAGAAATAGCTCCAAGTTTGGTATGGGTATAAATCGGAAGAAAATCTCTATTGTGTTTATGTAAATAGAATTTCCTTAGCTTTAAAAATCAATACCTCCATCCTGTTTGTAGCTTACATTTGTTCAATCTTGTCTTGTGGTCTACTAGACCTGAGCGAATTATTATTTGTCAAAACACAGCAAGCATGCACAGTCTACTGCCCCGTGCCCATCCAAGGTGATCGTAGCCCACGTTTAATTGGTGGCGGTGAGCCTGTCTCCGGACCCTCCGCTGAGAGCAGCATGCGATATGGCTTGGCTGCGTTTGCCCTATCAACCGTGCCATCCAAAACATTGCCTGACAGCTCAAAGTTTTCATCTTTCAGAGCGGCCGCTGGGTTCCTGGGTGGCATTCATCAACCTCTAAACGAGAGGCTGTGACACAGGGCTGACTGATGTGCTATCTCATGCTGCGCCTGTGGGCTGCCCTGCTGAAAAGACCAGCAGAGATGGTCACAAGCTTATGTTGTGTTTTGGATGACGGTGTCCCCATCAGACTTCATAAGACGCTTGGCACAAAGTTAACTGAACCAGCATACACCAGCAGGCAAATTTATACTGGTCTAAGCTGCTTTTTTTCAGCGGGATGGAATAACCATGTGTCAGACAGACCAATGTAAGTGTAATCAGATGCTGTGAATTTTATTCTTGTGAAAATTCATTACAACTGCGCCTGGTTTGGCCTAAATTTTACTCAACTTTATTTTTGATTTTCAAACTTTTGTATTTTGTGCAAACTGTATAACTAGATTTTTGAATTACAAATTACAAACTACAAACAATTACAAATAGTTTAAATCAAAATTATGTCCATTTTAATGGAAATGGCTGGACAATATTTTACTTGGCATCATACTTTGACACTTCCGAAAAACACCCAACATAAACGGACATAAAGAAATGTGGTGTTGTAATTGATGCCTTATGAAGTTAGAAAGTGCATGTCCAGTTTACCAACATGTAACCTACAGTATTACTTTACAAAATATTGTCATGCTTTGGCTAAAATCAACCTTGTATAACAAATACAATCTCGGGAAAGATTAAACATGGTCATTGGTTAAAGTAAAGACATTTTCAGTGAATTGATTACAATTTGCAATTAAGTGCGTCATCACGCTTGCTTATGGGTAACGCATCAAGTTAACAAGATCACTTATATAATCAATGGCCACGAAAGCGTACATTTAGCATCATTACAATTAAATGACTCAGTGAAGTACTAAATTCTATATTTAAAGACATTCTGACCGGTCCAATGTGGCTACGCTTACGTATAATTCAGCATTCAATGCAGTATTTTTCTATTTGGTTTATCAGCACCAGCTTCAGAGGCACATTTTAAAATGTTGTGTTTTATTTTTCTATTATTTCTCTGATGACTATAAATATATAATGATGATATGTTTAAACTGGTCATGTTTGTTGACTCCATGATGTGTTGTTGTGTTTGTGATCCCAGACTATGATGGCTATTATGAAATGCAATTTTGAAATATCAGTGTTTGGGACAGTTATTCTCATCACATATGATGACATTGCAATCTCTTGATCAATAATGATTTACTGGACATACTGTATCATTCCGTTTAAAAATGTCCTCACAGACCTCTCTTACTTGGCTTTCTCTGATTTTTCAACAACTACCCTTTGCAATGGCAAGGTTTTTCAGTCCAGCTGCATAGTCCCCAAAAGTGAGAAATGAATCCTCCTGGAGTTCTCCCATGAAATTCCCCTGGAGATGTACAACACAAATTACCCCATTAATATCTCCAAACTATTTGCAAAGGGATTGGATTTAATCCTTACATTTACCCTGGGTGAGCTTCACAGGTATTTATATGCTCCTTTCTCTTGTCCTATTACTGTACCTCTCAAATGCATTCTCTGCAGGGTCGTAGAGGGGAAGGAAGTCATTTTGTCAATAAAGACCGGGCAATTGATCTGCCCTTGCTAGAGAAGTTCTGTCAAAACACTCTAAAGGGAGAGAAAAAGAAACATGGCAATGTTAACTCTGCGTGTTTAATGAGTATTGATTACAAAGAAATAAGTAAAATAAATTCCTGGTAAACTATTAATATTCATGGAATCACCCTCATTATGAATCCCATTCTGGTCTCTTTGTTCTTTTTACTGATATTATTGAGATCATTGGAGAGGTTTTGTTGAGGTGCTGAAAAGAGGAGCAATGTTGTGGTTAGTTACTTAGAAGTTTAGCTTTTTTTGTTATTGCCATGTTTTCAACTGAGAGATGCAGCGTGTCTTATCTCTGCCGCTGGAGGAAGCTTGCAAATCGAAAAAAGCCTACAAGCCCATTTGCCCTTTCTCTTTATGGCCTATATGATGACTTTATCTTTAGTAAAAGAGCTGACTGAAAAATAAAGCATGGTGTTATCTCGCTAGGCAGTCGCTTAACAAATATAAATACTAAAATATGCTTGTTCTGACCCGCTTTAGCCTTCAGTATCAGAGGTGGCTCTGATTTGGCTTTGCTTTTGTCAGTTAACATGAGCATGAGAATCAAAGGCACATTTTCAGACATGTGACACCTTGTATCCAACAGTTGAATGTGGGATAGTTAATTTTTAAAAAGAAATTTGTAAGAGGTCATAAAGTTGAACTATATATTATCAGACATGACAATCAATTTAAAGGGATAATTAACCCCAAAACAATAATTTCATAGTTTACTTACATTTAAGTTGTTCCAGATCTTACATTTCTTTGTTATGATAAAGACAGATAAATATATTTGGGAGATGCTGGTAACTAACAAGTTCTTGAACCATATTGACGATTATAGTAGAAAAAATCTATAATTTATAAATAATCTATAAATTTATCCCATAGTAGAATACTTTACTTTTTAAAAAGAAGCTTTTTTTTTGTTCGTTAAATAATGTTGAAATTTTACTATTTTCCCCACTATGGTTGTCAGTTGGGTCCAAGGGTTGGTAAGGGTTGGTTATGAGCATTCGTTCAAACATTGTTCTCTGTACTAAACAAAACAAATAATTTTATTTTTTTGTTTTGGGTGTACTAGCCCCTTAAAATAGACAACAGGTAACCATTTTATTTTCAACAATTATATTGATGTTTTTTCCATAGTTCATCATTTTTGCACTTAATTAACATCAATATTAATCTAACTTAAACAATTACCTTTACATAAAACATTAGTACGTTTTCTGTGCAGGTTGTTGTTTTTCATTGAATGTATAAACACTGGCTGTGTTTTTTTTTCAGCATTCTATTGTTTGTTTAAATATCTTTATATGCCTTACATAATGTGGCTCTAGAGGTCTCCTGCTATCTTTATCCAAGTAGCATCCAACTACAATAAAAGACTGTAAGGTGTTAAACAGGAACCAAACAACCTGGGGTGATTATGAAAGAAAAATCAAGCTTGCTCTAACTACTTTCCTAACTATATGGTACCTGTATTTTACTATGTAAACGTACACTGTAATTATACTGAAGTTTTCGCACAGTGTGCCTTTGTAATAGACATACAGACTTCACAACAGAACAGCATGTGTGTACATATAATCTGCAGAATTCAGGCAGCGCCACTTGAAATCGTGACCTGCGGAAATTGCATACGTTGTTTTGAGAAAGACAGGAGCAGCAGACGTTCCCAGCACTGCTCTAGATATCAAAATATCCTGCGTTACTGAAGCCAGGCACGGCGCTTCATTTACATGCAGCTGCCTTCCTCGAGCTTACACATCAACCAGCCCCCCTATAAAGGGAGTTTGGTAAATATGAGCCTTGCAAGGAGTGACTCAGAATGGGTTTGAATGGGAGGTCTTTTCTTCTATTGATGGCACGCACATACCCCATGAGGAAATGTTTGTCCAATAGAAGTGCATTAGTTTGAATGCAGAATTAGCCAACAGCCATTGTGCTTGCAATGGAGTTTTTTTTGCATTTATGTCTGATTTCCGAGAATGAATAAAAGGACATAATAGACAATAAGTAGCATTGGAGCTTACCACACTGTGGTGCTCAGTTTAAGCAACTGAAAGCAAAAACGGCTCATTTGTAACTGTTAGCCTATTGCCCAATGTATTTCATTACCATAATCACACTTCATTTGATAACATTCCCTTTGTATCAGCATGTATGAATAAAATCTAAAACCCTCTGGATTTTGTAAGGGTATTTCAAGCCAAACACTTCATATCTTTCTTCACAGGTTTGTAGGCTCAGTAGGAGGCATTGATGTGAAAAGCAAAACTTTGTAGCTGCTTTTTCCAAGCATCCCCTCAAGGAAACAAATACAACCCCAATGCAGATAGTTAAAATGTAGCTCCGTTAATGAGATAAGCTTAATTAAGCCCTATTTCCATACTCTCACCTCAATAGTCTTTTTGTTTGATAGGTTTCAAAGTAAAGGAAGCTTGATTCAGGCATAAAATTGTTCTAAAGCACATCAGGAATCAGCGACATCATATCATGAAAATACAAAGTTGATAATAGATTTCTGTCTATACAACCAGTGTTTTAAGTTCTCGAATTTGTCAGCTTACTGCACACGCCCACTTCTTGTTGCCAAATGGCAATTTCGCTCATCCATTGAAATGAATGACATGAATGACAACCGAATGCCTCGGTTTGTCACAAGGTATGACTGGGGGTATGAATGGGGCTTTAGGAGAGAAATCTTGAAACTACTCCAAGTTATACTTGGAGCTTCTCCTATGGGTTTCTTTTTTTAAAGCCCAAGACAATGCAAGCGTTACAAATATAGTTATTTTTATTTATTGCATCACTTGTAAAATGATTGCTATGGCCCTGTCTGACACTGCATATACAATGACTGTTTGCAGCTATGGAGAGTTGACTTAGTGGTTCATTTTAGCACAGCCAAATTGACAATCAACAAAAGAGAGGAAATCTGCATGCTGTGCACTACAAAAACACAGAATTCTCCAATGAGATGTAAGCAGCCCTCTTTAAACACTATTGCTGACGGATAGCATCTTCTTAATTGTAAAGATAGGCCTAAGAGCAAGAGCTTTTTATTCATGACTTTAAAAATTAAAAACCTTTTTGCTACGTTCAGACTTTAGGAGATAAAAGAACATAGTTTCTAGTTGCTATCTTTAAAAAATCCTTTTTGCCAGTCCTTCTGTTTTCCTTTTATCAAACATGATTTCTACTTCTTCGTCTTAACTTGTTGACTTAATATTTTCTTACATTGTGTTTTTTCTTAAAAGTGAGATTAATTAAAAACCAAACTTTGGTAAATGATGCATGTGAATAGAGAATTATATAGTGGCGTTAAAAAAAACGTACTGTAAACCCAATCATTTGACATGAAAAGAAAATTCTGACGTTTTGGGTCATGCAATTGTAAACATGGATATACGTTTTGTGTGTGCTGGATGCGACCAAACTGCAAGTTACTTTTAACTTTCATTGGAGAGAATGTTGATTTATATATTTGTGACAAAATGTCATCGATATGCCATGTATTACAGAAAAAATTGGGTTGGGAAATATGGGAAATATTGATTTAATTTTGTTCTAGAAATGGTTCTGAATATTCCAGGCTACCGGGTTTGATCGTTCTAAGAGTGTCTTATCAACTGTTCCCCTAGTTTTTCATCTCTGTGTTACGTTTCTCAATGGCATGTATTGTTACAAAATAATTTTCAAATACCCTCATCATTGAGCATGCTTTGCAGAAAAAAGAATTACAGCTACACTCTAAACAAAGACTTAATTTCCCTCTTCCCTATCTTCTTTTTTATAATAAGGAAGAGGAATTTTCCTGTCTATTGTCTGCAAGTGAGGCTAATTATTTTATCACAAAAATTTTAATTAGCTGCTCCTAGAGCAATGCTAAGTGCAGAAAGTCCCTAACACAAGTGTTGATGGATGTCACATGTGACGCACCCAGAATCATTTATTCATTACTTGACTGAGGAGAGGCTTCTCAAACACAGAACAGATGCCATGAGTACGAACGATGACAACCTGTGCAGATGGCTAATATCTGTGCACATTTTTTCTTCTCAGTTTTTACTTTTTAAAATCGTGGCCTCTGTTACAGTCATACATGACGTTATGTCCAGCTTTGGTTATAGTTCAGTGTTAAAGTGTATAATTTCTTGACCATAAGTATCTTTGCATATTAAAGGATTTGAACGCATTTTTATAATAAAATAAAAACACGTCAACTTTAACTTCATGTTAAATTAATGAATGTGTTACCATTTGCCAATCAGTTGTACTTGTAAGTAAAAGACAAACAGAATACGTGACTGATGGAGAACATAGAGAAGCGCATCTCCTGCAGTCACTGAACACTAAAGCCTGAAAAGCCACGTAATTCATATAAGCATGATTTAAGGAGTGATATACTGTATTCACAGGTTTTTCATTTTTTGATGATTATTTTATTTGAATGATCTTCATATTTTCGAATGCTTTTGCTTCCTTTTGTAACATTTAGATGTTTGCCTCTTCTTTTCCGGCAAATTTAAGCTGGTTTCCAAGATATTTAATGTTTTAACCTTTTTGTTTGTTTAGCGTTAACCAACTGACTATTGTACACTAGTATGTATTCCTGTTACTTATCTTATAACGTAAAGAGATAGTTCACCCCCCAAAAAAAATCACCATAAGTTACTTAGTTTTTCCAAATCTATATTAATGCCTTTGTTCTGATGAACACAGGGAAACTTTCAACAAATCAGTTTTTTGAACCCATTGACTACAACAGAAGGAACAAAAAGATATTCAAAATAACCTCCGTATTTTTTTTGTCCTACATTTTTCAAAATATATCATGTTGTGTAATTTTTTCTGCTATCGTAGATAATAGAATCCAAAAACGGTTACACAAGTGATCTAGATGCGCATTGATGCGGTACATCTCACCATACAGCAACATTTAGAGGGTTTCGAATGTCTACTACAGTTGTTCTATTTCCTCATCCTTTTTTGTAGCTTCAGAATGAAGTAACTAAAAACCAAATTATGTTCAACTCCCTGTTCAAAACTGACCTCCAAACACACATCTGCAACAGCCACGTGCCCATTCATAGGGGGCATTTCGGCCTCTCGTGAGGACTGCAGAGGCTTTCAGACGCATCTGGTGCCTCATGCATGCGGTGAGGGCAGCTGGTGGTGGGATGTTTGCGCAGGCAGAGCTGTAGGTCTGGGGCAGCAGAGGGCCCAGCGGTTGGTGCAGTGTTCAAAGAACGATACGCCCAGAGGATTCGGGTGGCACTGTCTCTGAATTGTCTGTGAAAAACAGAAGCGCTGCTGGTTAAGAAGCGCCTTGATTTAAAATTCGGTTACAAATCCAACCACAGCAACGGCAAACCCACAAGTGAACAGAATGAAAAGCAGAGGGAGGGAATGAAATCTTATTTAAGGTCGTTCTCCCCAGATTGGTTAACTGTGTTATTTTTGGATGGGGTAAAAAAAGAGGCAGGGCAGTGTTTCCCATACATACGGTTTACTTGGGCAGCCCACCCTTGAAAATTTCAATGGGCCCAGATAGATAACATCCAAATTTCTTCATGAATTTTCATAATTTTCTGAACTCATTTGGAAAACAATGTGTGTATTTATGTTTTGATTACAACAATTTTTATTACATGAGGAATTGACAGTACAGACAAAAAGGAAAGGCAGATAATGCTAATACTTAGAGACTCAGGCTTATACCAACCACAAGTCAGCTGTCTCTCTTTCAGCTTAGCTAAACACCTGTGTATGATGTCCGTGATGCCAAAAACACAGAATTGAGAAAAAAAGAACGGAATTTGCTGTACCTAGCAGAATGACACAGAAACTTTTAGTTTAGCATTTCTTTGCAAGAAAAGGGCGCACTACAGGTTATAAAATGTAAATTGTTCAATGAAAATGGATAAAAAGTATTCAGCTGAAGTTAAAACATGCCATCTGTTTGTTTTGTGTACAGCACACATGGTGTTAGTGGGATTTTTAGAGTCTGTGTGAAACAAGTGAACCTACACACATGACCTGTAATAATCTTGGCACTCCTCTGACCTTTTAACTAGGTTTTACCCTTTCATTGTAGGGATACTGCTGTCAATCATGCATGACAAGCATCAAGTCATCGAAATAAGTCCACCATCAAAATTAAAGTCCAGTAATATTAACATAGTTGTATATTATGCTCTGTTTTATGGATCGCCCATTTAACAAACAAAAATATACTACATTTCATTATAAAAATATTTATTCATGCTTGTGTTATAATTAGTTTTCCTACATCATTTATTAATGTTTGTTAATTAACTTCAATGTTTTCTGTAATAAATAGAGTTCATAAATCTTTTTAAACCCGCTCATCTACCACCATATCAAGCCACAATAACTCTTGCACTGCTTCACGTGAGGCACTCTGTTCTGCCCACCACCACAATTACCGGGCAGGTTTAATGGTAAACAAGATATTTTGATAAAGATACTGTTATGATTCTATCTACATGTCATGTACTCAAGAGATTTAGGACAAGAATGGGGTGTATAATTTACATATTTTCACATACCGTGTCATGCCCTTTTGTTTTTGTTTTTCGCTGTTTGGTCACGATACATTGAGCAATATTAATCCTTATAGTAAAACAGTATGAGATTAGATCTGTAATATTTGTGTTGCGTAATCAGTGCAGACAGAGATTATTCTCACACGCTGAAATTGACCTATTTGGCATGAACCCACATACAAGTGGTTTGCTTATCCTGGAACGCCAAATACGAAGAAATCCCATCTCAATAAAAGCTCATTACAACATATGAAAGGAGATGAGAACAAAGAATTATGCAGTTTATTCTGAATAATAATTACCAACTATGTGGTTTGGATTAACATAAACCATGTGTTGGGCGAAATGTGAAGACTGATGATTGATTTTCATGTTATACTTATTAAGAGATTTAAAATTGTATTCCTTGGAGGTGTAGAAGGAGAACCGTGGTGCGGCACATTTATTTGGGATAAAGACCTCATATAAATGCTCATATTTTGGAACAAAAGAAAATGGTATAGATTAGTGACAATATACGTTTTGTTTCTTCTAAATGCTTACAACAAAATACATTTTGATTAATCCCCTCTTTGTCCGATGAACTTAAAAATAGGTCTCAGAAAGGTTTATGAGTCTCCAGTCAGCATCATTTGGAGCTTTAATGTGGTTCTATACTATTTATAGAGTCGGCTTAGATTTTTGTGGGCTGTGAAATGGTCCTTGATACGCTTGAAAGGGCGGCAATGCCTCAGGTGCAAGGGGATGAAGCAGAACGGAGACGCCACACGGCAGAATCGCTCGTAGGCACCGTGGCATCTTGACAGAGGAAATTAAGCTGCATCAATGCTGGCCTAATGCAGCGGCCTGAAGACAAACATGTAAATGTCAGCTCTTCAATAGACATGTGAAATAGATCCTGTCATTTTTTTCCTAGGGAAGGATCCGAGAACGAGTTGCCGCAGTCGTGCAACACGTTTACATGATTGTGTTGATGGGATTTTTGCAACAAAAAATACAAAATCAGTCTCTGAGGAGTGAATAGGAAAAAGCAATTCTGATGCTCCAAGTTTTAATAACTAATATGTAAGCCCTCTTATCACCATTTACCTTTTTTTGGATAAAATAAGACTATAGATGATGCTTTATTTATATTTTTGTTACATTATAACAGTAATTACGTTATATATGAAAGGTAACTATTGTTTAACGGATCACTTAATATTTACAAAAAAGAATGAATTTTCAGATCTATTAGTGAGACTGGTCAAGTTAAGTTAGCATCAATCAATACATTAAATGCGATTATTGGTCGATATATTTTCTGATCAATCGGAGCATCCCCACCATCATTAAAGTAGTTAATGCATTTGTTTTTGAGGAAACCCTTGTTTTTGTGAAAGAAAATGAATAATATTTTCACCATGTTTATCTAAAACAAATGACAATTCACAAGTGTGTTAGTTTTAAAACGGATAGAAACAATGTTAGTCAGGTTCAAATTGAGAACTGTGGAGCTGATAGGACTGAGCATGCGTAATTCAACATGAATCCAATGTACAGTGTGGGCAATATGTTGCGCTAATGCTACAAATTACACATTAATCCAGGTCTTTGATGATTAGAATTATCTTGCAAAATGTAAGTTAATTTGATAAGAAATACATTGGATAAGTTTATGCATGGATCATATAGTTTCTGAAGTATACTGCTGTTCCCTTTCTGTCGGTCTCTCGACGTTGTGTCGAAGAACGACAGTATGGGGTTCGCTCTTGAGAACCAATCGACTCTGACTTTGTTTAAAAGGCCAATGAAATTTGGCGAATGAAATTTGCATGCCATGCCCCGCCCTGGACATCCGGGTATAAAAGGGGAGACGGCGTGCTCATTCATTACCTTTTGTTCTTCGGAACCTGGCGGATGACTTCGAGTCTGAAGCAAGAATCGACTTCTGGCGATCATCTTCCTGCTGGTGTCACGACGCGGTTTGCAGCGGACTGTCCATCTTCGACTCCCCTGAGCGTCCAGCAGAAGACAGAGAGTGTCTTCTCTTTCTTAAAAGAGCAAATTCTAACAGCGTGTTGCCTCATGGCGCATTGCTGTTCCCTTGGTTGCGGCAAGCTTGTCCTAGATGGGGACACCCATGATGCCTGCCTCGTGTGTTTGGGTCTCCAGCACGCTGAGGCGGCATTTATGGGACCGACCTGCCCGCATTGCGAGCAGATGTCGATCAAGACGTTGCGGTTACGGGTGGCTTCTTTCCTTGGAGAGCGAGCCACCATTTCGTCAGCTCCTTGCGGATCGTTGGCTGCGGCTACGGCACGGTCGGCGGTCTCGAGGAGCGGCGTCCGTGATTACGAGGGCTCTATGGATGTCACCCCGTCAGCCTCTGGCTCGCGGAGCATCCATACCTCGGCACGCTCGTCTACCCCATCAGCGAGAGACGGTACGCTGTCTCTCGCTTCCTCCCGGGATGAGGACGAGCTGTCTGTCGCAGCATCGGAGGGTGACCTGCTAGCCTCGGATTCGGAGGACATCCTGGAGCTTCCGCCTCTGGCAGGTAAGTCCCGGGATGATTCGGATCCTGAGATGGCGGCCATGCTTTCCCGGGCCGCCGTGAGCATTGGGCTTCAGTGTACGGCCCCGCCGTCACCCCAACGTTCGCGGCTGGACACATGGTACCTGGGATCCGGGCGGGGTTCAAAGCCACGCCCGATCCCGGTGCCATTTTTTCCGGAAGTGCACGAAGAGATCACGAAGTCGTGGAATGCGCCGCTTTCGGCGCGTACACGGCAGACGGGTTCTTCCACCCTCACTTCCCTCGATGGGGGGGCAGCAAGGGGTTACGTTGACATACCCCAGGTGGAGCGGGCTGTTGCGGTGCACTTGTGCCCTCAGACCGCTTCTACCTGGAGGGGTCAGCCGAAACTTCCATCCAAGGCGTGTAAGACCTCTTCGACCCTCGGGTCGAGAGCTTACGCTGCCGCTGGACAGGCTGCTTCCTCGCTCCATGCCATGGCCATCCTGCAGGTCCACCAGGCCAAGGCTCTTAAGGAGCTAGACGAGGGAAGTTCTGACCCCGCAGTTCTGCAGGAGCTGCGCACTGCGACTGACCTGGCCCTCCGGGCCACGAAGGTTACGGCGCGTGCCCTGGGTCGGACGATGTCCACTTTGGTGGTCCAAGAGAGACACCTCTGGCTGAACCTTGCGCAAATGCGTGAGGCCGAGAAAGCCCGCTTTCTCGATGCCCCCATTGCGCAGGGTGGGTTGTTTGGAGACACGGTGGAGAGCTTCTCTGAGCAGTTTTCCGCCGTGCAGAAGCAGACGGAGGCTATCAAGCATATCCTCCCTCGCCGCAGCCAGGCCGCCCCCGTGCCGTCTAGGCTCCGTGCATCGTCTGCTCCCAAACGATCTCGCCCCTCCCAACCGACCACTCCGGTTGTATCTCCCCCTGAGGCGGCGACCCGGAGATCGGCGACCCGGAGGAGAGCGACTCCTCCCAGTCAGCAACCACCCCGCAGGAAGCGCGGGAAGCGGACCTGACGGGAGGCAACCAGCGGAGGAGACACCACCATGCCCGGCCCAGGACATTCCATCTCCAAAGTGGCCGGTGCGGGACGGTCCTGCCACGTCCCAACTCGTGCCGGGCCCTTTTCAGGGCCTGGCGCCCACTTCCTCTCAAAAAGAGCTGTTTCCTCCTCTGGTTTTAAAACTCAACCGCTATCACTCTCCGAGCGACGGTGTACGGTTGCAAGACGTTTCGTCAGTCCGACCCCACGTTACGTCAACCCGACCCAACACTGCGTCACGACTAGACGTTGCGTCACATCGGCGGAATTGCAGTCAGACACTCTCTCAAATAGACGGTGTGCTACACTGCAAATCCCACAGGCAGGTAAGTACTCGGGACAGCAAGCCCCTAGGGGATCCGTCCCCAGGCAGAGCGGCTGTCCTGAGAGCCACAGAACCCCCCTCCATGGAGATGGTGAAGGAGATCGTTCCTCTGGTCCCGCTGGCCCAACGACTGCACGCATGGTCCATGCTAGGCAGACCGGGGCGGTGGCTAGACCGAACGATCCGTCTCGGCTATGCGATCCAGTTCGCCAGACACCCTCCCAAATTTCGGGGAATCCTTCAGACCTCGGTACGAGGGAAGGATTCCGCCGTTCTTCGGGCAGAGGTGGCGACTCTTTTGGCAAAAGAAGCGATCGAACCCGTTCCCATGGCCGAGATGTCGTCGGGCTTCTACAGCCCGTACTTCATTGTCCCCAAGAGAGGTGGAGGGCTGCGCCCAATTCTGGACCTGCGTTCACTGAACAGGTGTCTATACAGACTTCCGTTCAGAATGCTAACACAGAAGCGCATCCTCGAGTCTGTCAGACACGAGGATTGGTTCGTGGCGATCGACCTGAAGGACGCGTACTTTCACGTCTCGATACTTCCTCGGCACAGACCGTTCCTACGGTTCGCCTTCGAAGGTCGGGCGTACCAGTACAAAGTCCTGCCCTTCGGGCTGTCCCTATCTCCCCGCGTCTTCACGAAAGTCGCGGAAGCCGCACTATCCCCCCTCAGAGAGCAGGGCGTGCGTGTACTAAACTATCTCGACGACTGGCTTATCTTGGCTCACTCGCGAGATCTAGTATGTACACACAGGGACTTGGTGCTCCAGCACCTAAACCGATTGGGTTTACAGGTCAACCGGGAGAAGAGCAAGCTCGCCCCAGTGCAGAGCATCTCTTATCTCGGTATGGAACTAGACTCTGTCACCATGTTGGCACGACTCACGAAAGAGCGTGCCCAAGCCTTGCTGCGAAGCCTGAGCAAGCTCAGGCGTCCAGTGGTCTCCCTGAAATATTTTCAGAGGCTCCTGGGGCATATGGCATCCACGACTGGGGTTATCCCACTCGGGTTGATGCACATGCGACCACTTCAGCATTGGCTTCAGAGTCGGGTTCCGAGGAGCGCGTGGCGCACAGGCACCAGGCGGATTGCCATCACGCCTCAGTGTCGGAGCACCCTGGCCCCATGGTCCTCCGGGACCTTTTTACGAGCGGGAGTACCCCTCGGACAGGTTTCGAGGCGCGTTGTGGTGACAACGGACGCCTCCCTGTTGGGCTGGGGAGCAGTGTGCAACGGGCATACAGCTTCGGGTCGATGGACGGGTCCCCGACTGTACTGGCATATCAACTGCCTGGAGTTGTTAGCGGTCATGCTCGCCCTCAGGAGGTTTCTACCTCTAGTGAGAGGCAAGCATGTGCTGATCCGCTCCGACAGCAGGGCCGCGATAGCGTACATCAACCGCCAAGGCGGGATGCGCTCGCGCCGCTTGTCACAACTTGCCCGACGCCTCCTCCTCTGGAGTCAGCAGAAAATAAGATCTCTGCGAGCCGTATTTCTCCCAGGCTACCTGAATCAGACAGCCGACGCGCTCTCTCGTCAGACGCCGCCTCGAGGAGAATGGCGACTCCATCCTGGGACGATCCGGCTGATATGGGAAATGTTTGGTCAGGCACAGGTGGACCTGTTTGCCTCGCCAGACAACACCCATTGCCCCCTGTGGTACTCCTTGACCGAGGGTTCCCTCGGCACGGATGCCCTAGCGCACAGCTGGCCCCGGGACAAGTGGAAGTACGCCTTCCCCCCAGTGAGCCTTCTTGCACAGGTCCTGTGCAAGGTCAGGGTCGAGGAACACCAGGTCCTGTTAATTGCGCCATACTGGCCCAACCAGGCTTGGTTCGCAGAGCTAATACCTCTAGCGATAGCTCCCCCCTGGCCCATTCCCCTGCGGAAGGACCTTCTGTCCCAGGGGAAGGGTACGGTATGGCACCCACGACCAGACCTCTGGAACCTCCATGTCTGGTCCCTGGACGGGACGAGGAGATCCTGATCGATTTACCTCCGGCGGTGGCGGACACAATTGTTCAGGCGAGGGCACCAACCACGAGGCGTTTATACGCTGCAAAGTGGCGCATCTTCTCGTCCTGGTGCTCTTCACATGGTGAAGAGCCCGGAGCATGTGCAATCAGTGCAGTGCTGTCCTTTCTCCAGGAGAAACTAGAGGACAGCCTTTCGCCATCTACGCTCAGGGTATATGTTGCCGCGATTGCCGCACACCATGAGCTGGTGGAGGGTAAGTCTCTCGGACAGCACAGCCTGGTCACAAGGTTCCTCAGGGGTGCGAGGCGGGTTAATCCCCCGCGTCCGCGCTCCATACCCTCTTGGGATCTCGATGTGGTCCTAGCGGGCCTTTCCGAGACTCCTTTCGAGCCCCTAGTAGAGTCTGACCTTCCTCGTCTCACGGGGAAGACAGCACTCCTAGTAGCGCTCGCCTCTATCAAGAGGGTAGGGGACCTACATGCACTCTCCATGTCCGACGAGTGCCTACAGTTCGGGCCGAATAACTCTCACGTTATCCTGAGACCCCGACCCGGCTACGTGCCCAAAGTTCCTACCACCCCCTTTCGGGATCAGGTAGTGAACCTGCAGGCGCTCCCCACAGGGGAGGAAGACCCAACTCCTTCAGTGCTGTGTCCGGTACGAGCGTTACGCTTCTACCTGGAACGCACGCAGAGCTTCAGGAGCTCTGAGCAGCTTTTTGTCTGTTATGGAGGTCAGCAAAGAGGGAGAGCTGTCTCCAAACAGAGATTGGCACACTGGATCGTGGATGCCATTTCCATGGCTTACCGATGCCAGAACCTGCCATGCCCGCTCGCAGTGAGGGCTCACTCTACTAGGGGTGTAGCCTCCTCGTGGGCTTTGGCTCAGGGCGCCTCTCTGGCAGACATCTGCACAGCTGCGGGTTGGGCTACGTCCAACACCTTTGCAAGGTTTTATAACCTCAGGGTGGAACCAGTATCAGCTCGGGTTTTACGCAGGTAGAACTAGCCACTGGCCGGGCGTACGCCTGCGAAAGAGCCTTCTTCCCTTTTCAGGTGAGTTCAGTGCTCTAATCTACCTCTCTACTTCCCCTACAGGCGAGTATAGGTAACCTAATTCCATCACTCAGCACCTCCATGGTAACAGGCCGGGCGGAGCGGACCTTGTAACCAGGCTGAACATCGGAGTGAGCTGCCCCTTTTCAGGTGAGCCCCTTTCTTCAGCCAGTGCTCCGTACGTAGTGGCTCCCCCACTCAGGGGTGGCCCCGTATGATGTAATTCCTTCACCAGAATTCCCCATTAGGTGAATGTGTGATCTCCCTCACGTGGTGCTCCCAAAATACAGGTAGCAATGCACACTAATTTTTTCCATGAGTTCTGCCCTTATCAGGTGAGACCATTGGTACATCTCCACATGTTAACCTCCCTACGGTAGGATGTGGCCTCCGTAACGCACTCCCTCCTTGAAGGGGCCGCGTTTCCCAGTGCAGTTCACGGTCGGGCGGCTATCTCGCTGTAGAGATAGGAAGGCCGTCGCCCGTGGAGACCGGTGGTAAGTTACCTCTCACCTTTTTGTCAAAAAGCTCTGGGACGTGTTACCATTTCCCCACTGGAAGGTTACGCTCTCGCGTAGAAGCACAGACCGTTGGACCCGCTCGAGCCTGTCAGGGTCGCTCCGCTAGAGATCGTGACGCAGCACAGCGACGTGGCGTGTTACATAGGAACCCCATACTGTCGTTCTTCGACACAACGTCGAGAGACCGACAGAAAGGGAACGTCTAGGTTACTATTGTAACCCCGGTTCCCTGATGGAGGGAACGAGACGTTGTGTCCTTTCGTGCCACGTCGCTGTGCTGCTCGCTGCAGCGATCGTGAGTCATCCTTACGTTCCTCAGCACAAAAGGTAATGAATGAGCACGCCGTCTCCCCTTTTATACCCGGATGTCCGGGGCGGGGCATGGCATGCAAATTTCATTCGCCAAATTTCATTGGCCTTTTAAACAAAGTCAGAGTCGATTGGTTCTCAAGAGCGAACCCCATACTGTCGTTCTTCGACACAACGTCTCGTTCCCTCCATCAGGGAACCGGGGTTACAATAGTAACCTAGACGTTAATGAATCCATTCACTTTATAGCTTTAAGACTTAATATATAGTTTGCACATCATTGTGCCTACATTTGGGTGTTTTAGTTGCATTTAAGAAACACTTCATATTATGATGATGATGTGTCAACTCATCTAAGTTATGATAACTGATTTGTTCAGCAATGTGCTGAGTGTATTTTCATTCTGACTGGCTGAGCCCAGGATGATAGACTTAACGTATTACATCACTGCGAATGACATCATAAAGTCTGGACGCAAAAGAACCAACGAGCTGTTCGAAAAAAGAGCCAAACTTTCCATCACTACTTGAGATTGGTTTGTAAGATCAGCTCAGTTAAAAGAGTACAGATCGAGTCATAAAATTTAATAATCGGCCAGTATCGATATCTGACCGATCTATCAGAGCATCCTTACTAAAAATATAGTCTGGAATAACTCTCCTTTCTTCATTTAAAAAGATTAAATCGGATCGAAATAGATGAATGAGAAAAACAATTAAATGTGCCTCTGAATACCTGCACCTCTTTAATATCTGAAGCTATAAAAACACCACAAATGAAACGAGTTGGTTTTCACTTCCACATAAAGTCTTTTAAACAGTATCTGGCACAGTAAGATACATCCACATGACACAAGCTCAACCATCTGCCAAAATAATACCAGTCGTGAAATTTCATACGCAGCCAGAGGAAACGTCTTGCTGATGCACACCGTTGCTCCTGTAATGTCGAGCAATATTATGCTCTCAGTTGTGGCGAAGAGGGCAAATAGTCACGCTAGTCCGCAAAGTTTGTTTTTGTGTGATACAACCCTGTCAGACCTTGCTTGGTTTTCTGACTTCGCTCTCCATACTTCTGCTTTTGTTATGAAGCAGACATTTCTCCAAAGTTTTGTTGGCAGCCTCCCACACTGTGTAATTGATTATGTAGATCTATTCATGTCTCAAAGCATATGAGGGATTCACCAATTAATTCCAGCGCTCTGAATAATAGCTGCTGGTTCATCTCGGGGAAAGCAGTGGGCTGAAACAATAACATTGGCAAATAAGAAGCAAAGTAATAAGAAGTCGGACTTTTGGGGAAAGTCGACACAATGTTGGAAAATTCCAAGTCTTGTTTAAGGTATTTCTCAACCTTCCATCATTTGGAAAGGTTCAGAGGCTAAAATGTTTGAAGAGTTTTAGTAGTAGATGGCTGGGGAGATTGTCGTGAAGATACGATTTGTTGAGTTTCTTGAATCCCGATTCTTACAGCTTAATCTAAAGTTTGTGTAAAGTCCAGGCTGCAGCCTGATGGAAGGTTTGTAATTGGTTTAGTTTTTGACTCTACAAGTAAAAGATTTTCATATTGTTGTGGATTTTGTTTTGATTTAAAATTTCAGGGAGAAACCAATGTCTATTAAAATGTTTGTTTGTTTGCCTCAATATTAATCCATTCTTTGTTATTAGATAAATGTAAAATATTAATGCACAAAAAAACAAATACAGTAATTTCTCACACCAGAGCTTTTAAATTATATTGATCCTGACTCATTCAAAACAAAAGTCTGGTTTTGTCACTTTTTTCTTTCTATTTAGCTAAGGAGGCTAATATTTGAGATCAGGTCTGGATTTTCAGTGTAAAATTCACCGAGGCATCTTAAAGATTGCCCTTTCTTGTTTCAAGGGCAAATGCGGCCAAGGGGGAGGGCGGTTTGCCGGTCATGACACACTGGAGAGACGCCGTAACTCCCGCAGTCTCATATTTGGCCCGTGTTTCTCACAGGAGACACCCCTCTCACTGTATTCATGTTTCAATAAGGCTTTGAATAGATCTTCCCCATCACAGCTCACTGAGCTAAAGCTCCCAGAGCACCCTGCTCTTCATTATGGCCGCTGTATGTGGGACGCCTCCGGGTCACTCCTGATGTTCCTCTGGTCGCCTGAGGAAGATTTCTGATGCCGCACTCGCAACCCGTGCCAGAACCCCCGCAGGCTGGGGAATGCAATCTGTGAAGCAAGAGATCACTGATTTTTAATGAACAAAAGGGGGCGATTCGAGATTCAGGGGTTGGAATCGAAAGATCATGTGCTGGATTTGCGGTTCATTTATGCGTGGAATGCCGAGTGTACCTTTAGCTGTTATTATTCTTGTAATACGTTTATTTATCTGATGCAAATGTAGAAGGGCCGTTGGTGATGAAAAAGATAAAGGTTTTTTGTTGAACCTCAGGGTCTTTGGTGGACAATGTGATATTCAGCTGATGAAAGTGTGTGAAGAACACTTCACAAATAGCCTGAAAGAGAAGGCAGAAGTCTGTATGGGACGTCACACATTACGCTCAAGGCTTTTTAACTGCATGTAGTACTTTTGGAATACATATTGCCATAGCTTTTGGTTTGAAGAGAATGGAATTTAGTTGTTTGTGTGTGAAACAATGTGTTCTATTTTACGAAGGTCAAGTCAAAAAGGCGTTTAAGGAAATGTAACTCTGAATACAATGAATTGAAAGTGGTTTAGTGTTCACTGTGTGACAATGTATTAAGAAGCTGTTTACACAACGGCATTTTCAACTAAAATTGTAAAACAGTATTTTGGTTGTTCATATGCATGACAAAATCATCTTCTTCATGTAAACTCTGAGGGCAGTGTTGTCCAAAAACTATGATAACATACAAATGCATATTACACAATATTTATCCAGCAGAAAGTAAAATTACTACACCAGGTATAGCATTTATATACACAAACCATATGTAAAGCAGGCACGTCTTTTTCTATCAAGGGAAACATAGTCATCCACCGGCCTGGCATACATAATACAATGTTATTAGGTTTCAAAGCAGAATGCTACTATATTATTGGTATTTTCTAGAACTATCACTGTAAACATTACTATTTAAATAAAATGGCAGTGCGAAACCCCACTTTCGATATGGTAACTGGGAATATGTACTGAAATCACCCACAATTAGTACATAATGTAATAATATAATTCCATGATTATTCTAATTAACAGCAAATAGTCAATACAGAGTTGTCAAAAATGTACACTCCAAAAACATTGACCATGTTTAACGTAAAAATAATCTACTCTAAAAATTGGCAAATATAAAGCTTTAAGTAAATATCCATTTAAAAATGTTATGTTTATGTATGTAAAAATGAGTAAATCGAAATTACTTAAATATCTCCATAAGAATTAACAAAAATAAATACTTTTTATTAATTAGATGAACTTGAAATATTAATGTTTAGTTTTTAATTAATTGAAATAATAAATTAATCTTTAAACTAAAATAAACACAAATTTTAGAGAAATTACCTGTTGCAGTTTTACTCACTTATTTAAATATTTTTTTTTTAAATGTTGGGGGGATTTCATAATGTAAATATAATCGTCATATATTTTGTGATATTTAATAAGCCAAATGAAACATTTTTTTACAGTATATAGTTTTAAGATATGGTCACATTATGTGCACTAATAGAAGCTAGGAATTAAGGAACCTATGGAACCGTGGGTGCTCTAATTGTTATATAATTGTTTTAAAAGGCTTTAAGTATATGCTGTATACGCAACCAAGAAAAATGCACAAGGCTGGATGATTAGCAATGGACGAGTGCAATCTCAATGGGCTGTTGATATAAATATCATGGAAGGTGTGCGCTCAGTTCGTGTCCTTAACTGCAGTTTTATATCAGTTGTGTTTCTTAGCGAGTACACAACTTGACAGATCGCAACTGCCCGAAATCTTTGTATGGACTTAAAGACGAAAGCAATAATTGTGTCCTTTCTGTAAATGTGTGGTATACCTCCCGGCGATTTCGAAAACACTTCAGCTTCGCTGTCAATTATCTAGTTAGGTGCTTATGAAACAAGACTGTTGTAGACAGAGTGTGGGAAACCTTTCCCATTTAATTGGAAAACGAAGATGTTCTCTTATCGAGATGTTCATGTAGCGATTTTTCTATGATTTAAAATGTAATGTTTCATTTCGAGGCCGATCATCCCTGATATATAAAAATCTCTGTTGTGAAAATCAATTTTTATGTTGTTTATGTGTTGCCTTTAATTGAATATCTTTTGACTTCACTTGGACTGAATCTGACTGCACTACTATAAAGCATGTCATTCTCACTGAACGTTGTTGTCAGGTTTAAACACACAAAACACCTGCATTACCCCTGTGGCCTGTTAGTTTTGGTCAGTCATTGTGCATGTGTAAATACGGCAGGTCTTTGGACACATTCTGACTAAAAGTGATCTGATTTACACAACAAAGGGACTGTTCCCAAGGCACAGCTCATGACAGCCAGAATAAAGGATGAGGTCACAGAAAAAGCACGTGTCAACTCCTCGTACAAGCCGTCTTACATTGTAACCATGCTGTTTTTGTTTATAAGGATGAAATGAAACCTCTAGAGATCAAAGCTTCAAGCGCTGGTCAGCTTTCCTGTGATCAAGTTAGTTTGATGTTATAATGACCTTGTCAAAGGCTAAATACAAATGAGAAAGGCTTGGTTAGTGTTCATGAGATGAAGTTGTTCCTTTGGCCATGTAGTCAACTAGAGAGAAGAGATATAATTATATGAATGTTTTCATTTGTGTGCCATGACTATGTGGCTTGTTCATTCATATCTTTTATTTGCTTGAACGAGACAATCTGTCTGCAATAAAATCTTTGAATAATGAAACTGCAGGTTTTGCTTTGTTCTAACCATAATAACTTATAACATCCACAAGAGCACAACACTAGTGACATCTTTTTTCATGCAAATAGCATTTTTTTTGACAGATTTATGACTGGTTTACATTTCAGTTGCACTCCTAAATGGATAGTTAACCCAAAAATGGACTGCTTTGAAATGTGCTATAGAGGGCTCTTTGTAGTGATGCTATAAAACAATTGTGGGTCCCTCAAAGACAATTCAGAAGAACCTGACTCTGAATCTGAATCTAAGTTATTATCTTTAAAACATTTTCCACTGCAAAAACCATGTCTGCATCTGAAGGGTTTTTGGGGTTCTAAAAGTTCTCTGCAACCCCAAAGATGCCAACCATTTAGAACCTTAGTGTACTCCAAATAATACCATATACACAATAAGGCTTGAACATAACATGAAAATGATTGTAACGTTCATTGTCTTACAGACAGCATTGCCACACTCTGGAGTTGATGGACCACCTCCACGGCACGCCTACTGGCCCAACATCATTGGACTGCAGCACGGACATCTGTTCAGAGACCTCCACCCTTCTCGAACACTTCTGATCCTTTACACACGGAACTGGCCATGAGATCATAAAGAGGAATTCAAGTGAGATCCTCAATACTGATCTCTTTGTCTTTCTCCGCCATTTGCAAATATTGCATGCATAGTGTTCGATTCACATCCTCTGTCTGGTGAACATGGCACTCCACCGCCGTACCACAAATGTGAATTCTCCAAAATCCCTAAACTGTGCAGATATCTTCCAGAAAAAAGGATTCCGCACCGCATCCGTTTGATCTCTTGGAAACACTCACAGTATACTTCAACATCATGCTCTCTTCCCAAAGGAATGGTTTAAGTCCATTCCTGCATTTGGGATGAACACAGACTACTTTAAAAGTCCACAAAGGGCCGCTGTGAATTAAGGGATCTCTTGAGTTCCCTGAACATGATTTATATCAGGATAACATCCATAAGCTCCCTTCTAAAGTCAGTCTCTCCATGAAAAAGTCTGGTGCCTCTCCAAAACCTTCAACACCTGCGTTGTTCCAAAGATGTGCAAAAGTTCTCCAGGTGGAATTTTACATTTGATGGTGTTGTTCAATCCCCCAAAAAGTTCCTGTTACTAAAGTTAACCAGGCTGCCAATGGAAACAAAGATAAAGCACCAAGAATTCCCAAGGAAAGGATGTATCATCCAAGCGTTTCTTTCCTCCTCACATTAACCATAGTCCGTGCCAAACCCGGTGGCCGTGCCGTCGATCCCACCACGCAGGACATTCCTCTGCCTTGATTTCCCAATAAAAGGAGTTTCAATGTGATCCAAGGGAAGGGGGGCGAGATGGTGTGAGACGCAGATCGAGACGTCCATACGTGCCTTATCTTAGTGGCAGTGACGTGATATTGCAGCTCCAGTCCTGAGGCTCGGCGCTCTCCATCTCACTCCACGGCGAGTCAGCAGCATCCTCCATCCGTCAGGGATTGCGCTCCACCTGCCACCGGACTCCAGCATCTCTTAAGGGAAGGGCAGACGGCGACCGATGGGCATAGATTGGCATTCATATGGCAGAGCGTCATTTTAGCGCATAATATCCCCTCGGCTCACTTCTGTTGCGCTCTCATCACTTGCTTGCATCGGAGGTGATGTAAAGGAGCGAGATGATGATCCAGCTCGGAGTCTAATGCATCTCTGCCCATGGACCATCTTGTTGCTCCGGACTTACATGGGAGATATTGATTTGATTTCTTAAGGATGTTTCCAAGTATGCGGGAAATATAGCCATAGCTGTCAGAGTGCAAGGTAAGAATAAACCTTATTATGATAATGATTACGATCATTATGCATGATTGTTGTCACTTGATATGTATAGATGAATATGTCGTGTGCACAAGTTCATCTTAAAGATGCGAGTTGCATAGTTCATTATCTCCATCTGATGCACGCAACGCAAAGCCCGTCCATATTAAAGAGGATTTGGGCACAAGCCCGAAGTTAAACGAGCACAATCGAGTTTCGAAGGAAAACGGCCACGTTTACGTTTGCATGGCCAGAAACCCAGAACGGCGGAGTTGTAGGGGCTCTAATCCCGTCGTATTCCCAGTGACGCGGCAATCTGGAGCGCTTTAATCTAATCCGCTGCGAGCGCACGACGCGACAGCGCACGGGATGCGCAAACGGTGCGCTATGGTTTCGAATGTGCGCCTGTGTTGCGTTCTGCACGTTTCGAATGCGCATCGCAGGGGGTTTTGGGGTGGACTGGGACTCTTGTCACATTCAGGGCGATTCGGGATAAAAATGTCAAATAGAGGCTCGGTTTGGGAACGATGTGACACCGCACACAGCTGCAGGATGCACGCACACTGGACACAGAATCTCTCTCTCTCTCTCTCTCTCTCTCTCTCTCTCTCTCTCTCTCTCTCTCTCTCTCTCTCTCTCTCTCTCTCTCTCTCTCTTGCCCCTGTGTGTTAGACTTCCAGAATATTTGGGAATGCAACACACTTGAGCACACGATGATAAAACGTCGCAGTGAAAATGAAAGTTTTTGCGCAATGGAAGGGAACGGTGGCTTTCTGGGGTGTAGGTGATGCTGCTTTTGTCTGGGATGCTGTGGATCACGAGCAGGCTCATGAAAGCATCCCTGATGTTTAGGGAATCTTAAAGATGAATAGAACATCTAACAGATGATTTGGAGACTGAGCCCAGACATGCAGATCACCGCAGAATTGCGACACATCGCCAAAGGAGAAAATAGGACTCTGAATCTCATTTTTGTTGATGGAATCTATTCTTTTGGCCCTTCTTCCTTTTATAATGAAGTGTAGACTTGTCTTTTCTAAAGCCATTGTTCATGATCGGACCCCTTCACACATACAGCCCCAGTTAAGATCATTCACGGTTTAATCATCGCCTATAATTAATATTTGATCACCGAATATTATGATGTTGTTTTATCCGCCAGCGCACATGCCCAAAGTTATTACCCCCAATTTATGAAACACCACAAGGTGGCAATGTTTATCCGAAATGTGTTACATTCCCATGGAAAGAACCATTTGACCTAAAGATGCAATAAAACATTGACATGCACTTGTAATTTATGGTTTAAATAGGAAGCACATAGGGAGTGTAAGGTAAGTCTGTTTTATGTAAAGCTTGATTTAATAGATATGTCTTGCACAATATGGAGGGATGTATTGGGATGGCCTCTTTGAATGAACAGGTTTGACCACTTTGGTCTTTTTGTGAGGATAGATCTTATTGCTATAGGATAGAATGATGTTCTTCGGACTGGTGTGCTTTTAATTTTACTGCAACATTTTGGGAAATGTCATTTTCTGTCCAATATGACTGTTTTCAAAACCAGACATGATCGATTCTAATGCAGAAGAACTTGACTGGTCTTCATGAAGTCCAAACCAGAACACATGTGAACAAACACATATCAAGTACTTTCTGAAAGTGATTTTGAAACACAAAAATTGCCCTTCCAAACTGTTTTAGCCTAGTTTGTTCTTAATTGTTCTATTGTCTTTATGTTTTTCCATTGGAACAGATAAACATCTTCACTAGAAGGGAGCCTCCCAATACTTTTGTGGTTTAGATTCATGAAAAACACATTCATACTCATATAATAGAAGTATACGTCTGTGTTTCTCTTTCAGGCCAAATGACATAGGATGAAGGCTATTCGTAATTTGTTGATTTATATATTTTCCACCTATCTCCTGGTTATGTTTGGATATACTGGCGGCCAAGATTTCTGGTGTTCCACACTGGTGAAAGGAGTTATCTATGGATCTTACTCGATGAATGAAATGTTCCCCAAGAACTTCACAAACTGCACATGGACGTTGGAGAACCCGGACCCCACCAAATACAGCATCTACCTAAAACTCTACAAACAAGAAATAAGCTGCTCGGAATTCTCTCTGCTGGCTTACCAGTTCGACCACTTCTCTCACGAGAAGATCAACGAGCTGTTGAGGGTCAACGAGTCCATCGTGCACCTGTGCGACGACGCCAAGAATATTCACTTGTTTTTGCATTACGACAAGAATTTCGTGCAGCTCCGGAGGGCATTTCCGTACGATTACAACGGATTGGTGACAAAGAAGGCGGATGAAGAGGAAAGGTCGGTGGTGGAGTTTGTGGTTTTGAACAAGGCGAGTCCGAGTCAGTTTGGATGTCAGGTGTTGTGCACGTGGTGCAAAGATGAATCGTGTGGAATAGTCTACGCCAAATGCTCCTGTCCGCAGCATTTAGGCGATGGGGAATCTGAAAGCGTGTTGATGCTCAGTAACGTGGTGTTGCCTTTAAATCCTCAAACCGAAGGGTGCCTGACTCCTCAGGTGCGCTCGGGCCAGGCGTGCAATCTCAGCGCAGAGGTGCGCCGCCCATCCAAGGAGGGTGAGTATGAACCTGACGGCTACAGGCCTTAAACGCTGGAGAGCATTTCACAGCCTAATTATATTGTGTCTTTATGATGCCCTCCTGTATTCCTTCACCTTTCTACATTTAAGAACACAGATGCAGTAATACTAATGTATGATGTCAATGTTGGTTTAGGTTTATGTCGGTGCACCAAACAGTACGGTTTATGCTTTATTTTCTTATTTGATAAATCAGAGGTGTAATAAAAACTGGATTTTTCTTGTTACTCTTTGGTAGGTCTTTGAATGGGGTGTTTTTTCTGTGTGTTCAATCTATATTAGAAACTACATAATATAATTGGACATGTGTTTTATCCTTGATAGTTCCCGATTGAAGAAAAAGAGTGCTTTGTGTATCCAGCAGGCAATAAAAAGACAATTTATCATTTGAAATTTCCACTTGTTCAGGCATGGGTAAAACTCAACACATATTTGGAAAAGCCTTACAGTGAGATGGGTCATTCTAACCTTGTTTAGATAGCTGACAATCTTTTGGCCTAAATGTAATTGTAATGCTGCTCTAGTTCTCCATCAATAACAGGTGTCCTGTCAAATGCCCGTCAGCTACCCAGCGTCATCTCAATATAGATCCTGGCAGCCTTTGAAGGAGTTTAATAGTGATGCAAAATAACAGCAGACATTTCAGATGATGCATTATGGACTTGTATCAGGGTCACAGACATTACAGCTAATTAGCATCTGTAACATTTTACAACTGGCACAAGATAGAGATCAACTGGAGGCAGGGATGACCCAGCATACTGTGAGAGGATAAAAGCTTTCGGAGATGGTTGGCTGGGAACGGATGTTGACAGTCTCACTTCAATTCTAGCACAGCCATTCAAAAATAATGAATAATGAGGTGGAGAGAGTGAGCGGGAGAGGAAGGGAGTAACCCTCTAGTGGCATTGCGTTTTTACTCGCTGAAAATAATAACCCCTTGGGGAGAAAGTGGCAGTTTTTCCGATCAAGTGGAACACGGTGCTTTGGAATTATCAAGGTTCAGTTAAGTAGGGCCCTAATTTTCTTTTCGAAATAGCTTTACATCCCATTCCGATCAGTGTCATATTCCTTTCATGATCTTTGAGCTGAAAAACAAGTTTTGTTGTTGATTGTGTTGAATGTGTAATGCGTTAAATGTCGAGGCTAAAGTGAATATTAAAACGTCTGTTTTATAATGGCATCAACTCTGTATAATTGTACAAACTCTAAAAGTAGTAGTTTACCCAAGGAGACAGATGTGTCATTATTTACTCACGCTCCTTTTAAACCTGTATGACTTACTTTCTTCTGCAGAACAAAATAGAAGATGTTTGGAAGAATTTTGAAAACTGGCACCCATTTACTTGCATTGGTTTTGTTAGAAGTTAATAGGTGCCACTGCTGTTTGGTTACCAACTTTATACAATATTTTTTTAATCTTGGTTTTGCGGTAAATAGAAAGTCAGTGAGATGAGCAAAGGATGATCACATTTTTGGATAAACTCTCTCAGTCCTCTGTCTATGAATCGTCAAACCTGATCTCACAGGAGATTTTAACTGTTTAACAAGGTGATGAATTTGTATTTTCAGAAAAGAAAATGCAATTATCAGAAAAGGCAAGATTGTATTCTCACTCCAAAACTTAAAGGAACGGTTCAACCAAAAAGTGAAAATTAAAAAATTATTTTGCAAACTGTTGTCTATTAAACTTATTGTATGGAGCCAAGAGAATGAAAATAATGAAATTTTTGGGTGAACTATTAAAATGATCGTTTAAATTAACTATTGAAAACTGATCGTATTACATTACACAAAAACCATTTGAAAAAAGGTCACAAATCAAATTCTAAGAATCTATTTATCTATTACATTCAATCTTTGACCTGGTCTTACTCGGCCAATAGTTAATATATCAATGTTTTAATATAAAATGTTCCTTAAATGATGTGTGTATTGAAAAGTATATAAAAAATTACTTTGGCTGGGATTTCTAAGGCAGGGTCACATTTATTCTAGGTATCTGCTGTGAAAGTATCATTTTACAATAGTATCTTAGCACACATTCAACATTTTCTAAACGCGTCAACTTGCTGCATGTTTAGAGAAGCTTATATGCATCAGCTTATTTTTCTCCAAAAGATTACACTGAAAGCTTCTATTTATAGGACTGGCGGCTTTAGTGGATTGCTATAGCAGGTTTAAGAGAACACACGGCCTTGCCATGGTGTCAGAGTGATGCTTGCGCTCTCCCGATGAGCGTTCCACATCGCAAGCCTTCAAACAGCGGCAACAAAAAGACCTGTGAGGAGAGTGGCCAAAATAAATGGCCGTCTTTGATATCCCTCACGCCTGCTTGTGTGCATGGCAACAAAGTGTGGTCTTTGAACAGGGCGACGAGAGGATCGGAAAAAAAAACAGTTTTCTAGTTCATTGCTCGGCTCAGGATTATGTGAAGCTAGCCAGCAAAACATGAGCTTGATTATACTTTATGAAAACCGTGTTTGAATGCTGCCGTACCGAGGATGAAAGTAAAGTGTTTTGAAATGTAAAAACATATTAGACTTGCATAATGGATAATTATGATGGTGGTTCACATTAAACGCACTTGAGCGGGCATTAGCCGATCACGGTGATATTGCCGTTACTGTTTGGATTTATGATTCTGTTGCAGTGTTAACATGAAGGGGCTGGTTGAACGTGGCCTTTAAACAGGTTTGTGTAGTTGGTTAAATTAAGTATATAATTGCAATAAACAGGTCTGAGTTGATACGGTTACAGCGGCATCCGAGAGAAGATTTAGCTAATGCACAGAGAGGCTTTTGAAGTTTTTAAAATGTTTTATCCTGCATTATAAATCGATATCTAGAACTCTGGAATGTCATCTGGCCCTATCAGTCTCATTTAAAATACATGTACATTTACATTTACATTTAGTCATTTAGCAGACGCTTTAATCCAAAGCGACTTACAATAGTCGAGGAGCCAATGAAGCGGTAAATAGCCGATACAACAATAGGTGAACAAGTGCTACAACAATGCTACCGAGTTACACAGAGAGAGAAGTTATAAAAGAATTGAAGTATTTTATTTTTGATAGAGTGAGTAGTTAGAAAAGAAGTGAGTTAGTGAGTTAGGTGTAGCCGGAAAAGATGAGTTTTTAGGAGTTTTTTAAAGATAGAGACCGAGTCTGACAAGCGTGAAGCCAGAGGCAGATCGTTCCACCATCGAGGAACTGAAGCAGAGAACGTTCGAGAGAGAGATTTCTTACCCTTTTGAGCTGGTACCACAAGTCTCAGCTCATTTGCGGAGCGCAGAGATCTTGAGGGCCTATATCTTTGCATTAGTGAGTTAAGGTAAGTGGGTGCTGAACCGGTGGTGGTCTTGTAGGCAATGAGAAGACATTTAAATTCAATGCGGGCTGCTACATGTCAAAACTTTCACATGCAAGTAAGTCACACATAAAAATGTATCTTATCAGCCTTTAACATTCAAGCTTGTTGTTTGTTGTTGAAATGTTGGCCTTGAAACTTTGGCTTGAATGTTGTAGTCTGAGAAATTGAAATTCTGTCATCATTTACTCCACATATTGTCATTGTACTGCAGAACCCAAAAGAATATATTTGAAGAAAATTGGTGAAAAATGTTGAACTTGCAGTGCTTTTGTGTCCTACAATGAAAGTCAATGGGGACCAAAAGTGTTGGATACCAACATTTTTCAAAAATATCTTTTGTGTTCTCTGGGAGAAAGTCATACACGTTTGTAATGACTTAATGGTAAATAAATGATAAAAGAAATTTCTATTTGAGCGAACTATTCCTTTAAAGGTATAATAGAGACCTCCAGCATTAGCATTAAACCATGGCGGTTGTTAAAGTTTAAATAAATATTTTAATGTAATTTAAATGTGGCTTTAATATTCCTGTAAGGTTGTTAATGTGCCTGTTCATATTTCATATGGCAAAAGGTTATTGTTTTGCCACATCAATAGATAATCTTCCAAGGATCGGTCATTGCAGCTTTTCCTTTGTGCTGTGGATATACATAGGACATGCCAAGCCATCCCACCTTCCCATTATGAGCATCCACTTTCTATTTTCTGTATTTCGGTATCATCTACTCTCCAGGCGCAGTGACACTTGATGGGATAGCTCAAAGTCAGACGCTTTGAATCCCGCCTCCCGAATTAGTCACAAATGAAGCCCTGCTGGAGATGATGAGCAACATTCTCAGGGCTTTTTCTCATTACTCTCTCTCTCCCACTTCACCACCCTAAGATGCCAGTGTCCTTTTGCTCTTTTGCTTGACCGCTTCTGGAGAAGAAACTTGCTTGATTGCACTGCAGGGTCCAGGGCTCATGAGTTCCGATCTGTGGGGGTACTGATCTGTCACTATGTGCAAAGGACCCTTGTCAGGCCCTGGGCTCCTGAGCGGTCACCGAGCGGGAATTCAGCTGATGCTAATGAAGTTCACGTCCACAGTTTGTCAGTTTGTGCTGAGTCATGTACATGTAATTGCACCCACCCGTCGGAATAAAAAATGTCAGATTTGGGGTGAGAAGGAATTGTTAAACAAAGAGGAGGGCTGAGATAACTTTTTGCATCCAGAGGTAGATTTTGTTTGCATAGGGGGTCAGACTCTGTGTTACACTGTAACAGAGTCTGCTTATTCTGTTTATCTTAACTATTTATTTGCCAAAATACAAGATCAAAGCAAACCAAATCTTAACAAACTGCCAGTCAAAGCAAACATGAGTTTAAACTGGAACACAAAATGCCTGTAGACCTTCAACTATAATGTGAATGTGATGGCTGGTATCCCAGTTCCTCAGTATTCTTGTGTATTTCTCCCAAACCCATCACATGAATATATTTGAATATAGTTTTAACTTATTTGAAAGCATTACAGTATTATTGTATCACAATATGCATTATCAATTGTATACAGTCTCACAAGTACTCGTTTAAGGCAACAGACCAGTAACAAATATTGGGGTCAGTAGTGTTTTATGTTATGTTATTAGTTGCGACTTTTCAAAACCCAAATGATAGGATACTGTAATAAAATCTGAGTTAAAATCATTTAACTCATAAATATATGTAAATCCATGTAAATTTATGTTAGGCCCTTAAACCTCATTTCAACCATGGATGAAAATAAAGGAAGTAGTTTGGAAGTGCAGTTTAAATGTCATGGCTATTTTATATTACTCTTATTTTATATTATTATCTTATTCACATGTATTATTTGTTACACCAGCAGAACATTTAGAACCAAATGAAAATGTTAATCTAATATTTTTAACATATTTAGAAGTTTAACCTTTGCATCTTTTCTATTATTTTAATCAGATTCTTCAGTTTTTATTTCCTGCAGATAAATGAAAGTCATTTTTTATTATTTGCAAGAAATATTGTTAAAAGGTTACAGAATAAAACATAAAAAACCTCAATTATTGGTTCTACCTAATGACATTTATTTTAAAGTTTAAGGAATAAGTTTTTACAAGAGGTATGTGTGGCCCACTGAAAAGAGCCCTGTGCTGAATGGGGATAAATGTTGTGCTGATGGATTATTTATTGCTAGAATTTGTTTAAGCTTTTATATTGGTCCACATAGAGACATTTGTCTTGGACAAATCTTCTTGATTTTATTGTTATATTTAAAGGAAACAGCAGGATAACAGTGCTTGTATTGCCAGTTTACGAGAGCGGGTGCTCTTATTGATGCCCGGGGCCAGCAAAAGGCTCTGCGTTTTTACTGCATAGTGCAGCCTTTTGTTTTCTTTGAATCTTAGTTCTCCAAGACTGCATCAGTAGTCCCTGTGCATCACCATTGGTTCCTCAATTTGAAGGTTGTCTTGAAATCTGGTCATTTTCTGTATTGTTTTATGTCCACAGTAGTGTATGTTATTGCTTTGTTTGAGAGGACTTTTGCTTTGTGGCAACGTGCTTTAAAGTCAATGTGAGTTGGCACGATCATTATTTATTTTTCAAGAATTGTCTGAATGACCTTGCCTGTGTAGTCTTACTTCAAAAAGGTCTTCCTCCATGAATTTGACATCAGAAAATACTTTTTTCAACATCATCATTACTGATTTGTTAAATGTAAGACCAAGAAAGGGCAATAAGAAGTAAAGAAGGTGAATTGTGATAACAATGGGTGTGTGACTTTAAAGAGGATGTTTAAGGCACATGTGTATAGTAGGAGAGAGGGCTGTTTAGTACTCACCAAGAGATGCAAAGCCTTTGTGGTGCTCAAACCCTACACAATATAAAACCAGTTTTTATTTTACATTTTATATAACAGAAAAATATATCTTCAACGTGTTCATTCTTTACACTTGATAAATGTACTTTGTCAGATATCATGATCACAGGAAATGCTGTGGCCTTATGGGATAGTAAAGTGTCTGCAGTGCAGAATCTTTCCCGAAATGCTAAAGTATAGTGGGTGAGATTTTCATATAGTGGAAAAATGGCAAACTTTGGGGCAACAATATTGCACTGTTACCAAAAAGTATGCATCAGCGTGGAAATGTTTAATGTCCAGTTTTCTGGATGTTTGTGGTTTAAACAGATTACTATCTTGTTTTCGACATACAGAGGAAAAGTGCAAGGAAAGTGCAGCTGTCCATAATTTATGAAAGTCTAGTTATTGTTGGATGGAAGACTGCAAAATAGATAGTAATTTCGCAAGCATTAGACTGCACTATGACAAACAACAATTCTTACACAAGCCTTAAACCCCTTGTGAATAAAAACATTGGACTGCCTGAACTGGTTTACAGATAGCAATGTAATATTTTAGGTATTAATATTTTTCCTGCATATCTTTACGTCAGACCGAATAGCCCTAAATCTGTTTTGTTATTCATGTTACTTTATTATGATCTACAAAATTACAAATTGATTTGGACTCCACTGTTTTAGTTTGACATGTTTTGTTCAAAGGATCCATAGCCCAGAGCCAAACCATTTGTAGTTATTGTGTTGTCTGTTTACAAAGTCAAATCATGTGTGCCTGAAACATGTGACATAGACAAACTGAAATCTCAAGACTTCTCTTGTGAAATGTTTTTTGGGTATTAAAATGTGAACAGAAGATTTTACATCTACATATTTAAAATGCTGCACTGGCCTGCATTGCTAAATAATTGCAAACAATCAAAGTTCATTCTGAACGCATCTTTATATAATTTCTAATAACAAGATGCCATCGCCTTATTTAATTAACATCGACAGGCAAGCAATATTTATGCAAATGATTTAATTTTGCATTTCCAAAGTAATTTCTGTTCCATTTATTCCCACTTCTGTGGTAATCCTACCCTGCCAGTCAGTTACTCCCCACGAGTGTTGGCAAATACATAGATGCTTAGATTTCCTGGGAGGTCCCTGACTGCAGAATGACCATATGGTCCTGTTACTAGCATCATCATCAAAACGATGCACTCATACATGGGAAAATTGATGGCTTTTGATTGGATACGCTTTGAAATGGTCATCCAATCAGCTTTAAAGTGCAACGGCTGGGTCATCAATAAGCAGAAGTGCTGAGAGCCGTGATGTGTGATGGACACTTGAGAGCCTGTTTTTGGCTGGTGCTGAGTTTATGCATTTGTCCGGTGTTCATTTTTTGATGTACCCTTTCAAAAAGCAGTTTTGCTAAACATAATGATAATTATTAAAAATAATAATTATCATGATTAAAAAATATATAGAAATATTAGAGATTTTATGCATAAGTCACTTGATCCCTGTGTGTTGAATATTTTACTGTGTATTGTTTTGCAATTACGCTAAACGTTTGAGATTTGCAGTTATTTAGAAATAATCATTTTAAAATTTTCTAAATAATAGAAGTTAATTTTTTTCAGCCAAAAATATTTTAAATATTACAATATACTCTCTTGATCCCTCTCTGTGGATTAATTTACTCTGAAAAAAAACACAAAGGGAATAACTTTTTACTATCTTTTTCATTTTTATTACATATTATATTGCCAGCATGACAATAAGAATAATTTAATTGAAAATAATCATGAAAATTAGATTCTCTACTTCTTAATTTGTTATTTGAATTATCCTACTTTGCGTTAAGGCATTGATTTCACATATTTTAAGATGATTTGAAAATATCAAGTCAACTTTTACATGCACTCGACAAACTATATAAACGCAATAACTATAGTGACATATATTAGTGTTAGAAGCCTATAGTCACATCAATAGTCATGGTGAGAATAACTCTCTGTGGAGTCTTTTGTGTGGGGTTCTCCTGTGACACATTAAGCTGAAGTGTTTTAAAACATTCATTGATTCATTATGCTCGTGTCTGACCTCATTCAGGGGCCGTTTTGACCCAGCGTTTGTCACTGTCTTATTAAGAGGGAATGCTGATAACAACGGCCACTGAACCTGCTGAAATAAACTTCACATAAACGTCCTTAATTGAAGAATTCCCCGTTTGGAAGATCTGAGGTCATATCCTCTGTATCCTTGTAACTACCTTCATTACAGTGCAGAATTAACCCTGTTTATATACTTTATTTGGATGGGCAGATATCTTGTACTAAACAGATTTATGGATGTTTTTCTATAATGCATTGAGATTTAACTTTCTGTTTTCATTTTAAGCATTTGATGGATGCTTTTTATGCATTTGCCGGACCTTATATACAATAGATTCCTGGGGTTTTAACCCACAACCTCTATGCTTTGTGGTAATGCAATTCTCTATTAATTGAGAGACCAGAACAGGTTTTACAACATAAATATTTGATAAAAGACAGGTCATTATTATAGCAGCAGTGTATCATGTAATGTTTATTTTATGTTACCAGGTTCATAGTAAAGGTTTAGTATGTTGTTTAAGTTAAACCAAGATTAAATAGTCACATTGCAAATTCCAGGCAGCAAAATCTATATTGTTCAACTTATGTTGTATGATGGTAAATCGTTCTTTAGTCACACATTGAAATTTTCTTGCATTCATAGTTGTCCATGTACACATGAAAGAGTTTCTTAGGAATTATTTTATCATGTGCAACGGTTGCACACATGTCAAGTTTCTGCAACAATATTTCAACAAACTTCAAGGAAAATTATGTTAAAATAACTGAATTAAATCATATGGAACCCATATCAGCAGCACATTTCAGTGAATGAAGAAATTGCATAAGTGGTTAGTTTTTGGTGTTGCAACTTTAGCAGTGGGAGGAGCTTAAGTGCACATCATTTTTAAAGAACATAACATTATTTTTCTTTCAAGGTTTTTGGAGTTCTCAGCATGGCAGAAATTAGGCCCGCATTATTAAAGGCTCATGATAAATTCTCCATTAATATTCATTTACCTCTATTTATCTGAAACAGAAATAATGAGCACATACTCCATTTCACATAACTGGGTAGTTTAGTTCTCCGGTGTCTCTCGGGAGAACCTTATGCATCTATTTGGCACAGTTATATAGCACGTAATGCTCATGGAGTAGCTCTGATTTGTCTTTGCGGCCTGGAGCGCCCTTTTTGTTCCCAGACTCTTGGTGTGTTTCAACACAAGGTTATTAAGCTGATCAGAAATATTTGGCTAGTCCGTCTAACATCCATTTGATACCAATTTTATGTAAAGAGTGTACAATAAGTTGTTCCATGTGTGAAATGAGCTAACCTGATTTGTACAGACGGTGGATGAGCTTGAGCCTTTCGCTGGATAATTCATGGCTGTCTCAGACACTTTGTAATGATAATAGTGACATCCGCCGGGTGCTGATATCCTTCTGAATGAAAGTTTTCGTCACGCACTCTGGAAAATAGAGAATTTATGGAAAGCAGATGAACTTCCAGTTTCAAGTTTGATGCTCGCTAAGATGAAATATGATTGCTAGACTATTGCATTGTTTTTCACTCTTCATTGTCACATTTGTACATGTAATGTTTGGTAGAAGAAATGAGAGTAAAGGATATGACAAGAACTATCTTTAAAATGTATCATAACATGAACAAAACAAAAATAAAGGGTTGACTTTTTATTATAGTGTTTCTATTACATTTTGCTAAGTATCTATAAAGTGTATTAAAGTAATAGTTCACGAAAGTGGAAGTATTCATAATTTACTAACCCTTTAAGCTATGGGTTTCTTTCCTCAGCAGAGCAAAGATATTTTGAAGAATGATTTTAACCAATCGCAAACAGTGGTACCCATTGTCAGGAATTGTGGCGTGGAAAGGAGAACCCAGGTATAGGCTCGTATGGGGGGGTAAAAACATTGACTTTAATAAATAAATCAAAAACCCACGATGGGGAAAACACTGCAAAAATGGAAAACAAAAGACTACCCACGAGGGAGCACAAAACAAGGTAGACTGAACACAACTCGGAACAAGGCAGGACAAGGTAAAGGCACAATCAAGACAACATAAGATAACACAAAGCACGAGCAGGGCCCATAAGCAAAGTCCGTAAGTAACATACACAAGTAAAGACATCACACAGGACAACAAACACAAGGGCTTTAAATATGGAACATAACAAGGGATAACGACACTGGGCTGTTGTGGGGAATGAAACAATGATTGGAAGATAAACAGGACAACAAGGAGGCGGGGTCAGGAGATGAGATGTCAAAACAATGCCATGTGACACTCACAAAACACACGGGTCTGTCAAAACCCGGAAAACGTTTTCATTACCATTACCTTCCATTGGTTTTGTGTCCAGACAATAGAAATGATAGAGTACCTCAGTTGTTTAGTGACCTTTTTTTAAAATATCTTCTATTTTGATCTGCTGAAGAAAGAAAGCAATGTTTGAAATGACATGATGATAAGCAAATGATGACAGAATCTTTACCAACCAAATCTCAGTCACAGACACTTAGCTGTGGTAATTCACTATAGCGTTCTTGCCTCTGTGGTATGTAAGTTTTCTTTAAGGTTAATATTTCAGCTATAATAGGACCATGAATAATTAACTTTTTAAATTGCACAGCATGCAACTTTTATGAAAGACTGAAAGTATAAAGATTTTACTGTATAAAGCATTCCTCGTTATTATAGCAAAAGCAACTAGCGTGGGCTCACATATAAGCAAGAGAAGTCTGAGAACGTTTTAAAGAATGGGCAATGAGATGAACTGAGCTATTATTAATGTATCAGCCATTAACATTGATGTGATAGGACAAACAGCAGAGATGAGAGGTCTTCTCAGGATGATATGAGGGCTTGAGCGTCCGGGGAGATGTGACGAACACAGGCTGACACAACCTTAGCTGAGCACGACTGCACTTAAAAGTCACTGTGGGACGTGGCGTCCACGACTCAGTGTCATCGACGGGGTCAAAATGTCATTTTTCTCCTTCTTAATATCTATATTTTAAGTTTTACTGCTGTGTGTTTAAATGCAAATATGCATAACAGCCTTGTAGTTAGAGAGTTTGACTCCTAACCCTATGGTTGACGTTTCAAGACTCGGGCCGGCAATATAATGACTTAGGTGCCCTTGAGCAGGGAACCAAACCCCAAACTGCTCCATAGCATAAATGGCTGCCCACTGCTCCGGGTGTGGGTTCACGGTTGTTGTGTGTGTTCACTATTGTGTTTGTGCACTTTGGATGGTTTAAATGCAGAACACGAATTCTGAGTATGGGTCACCATACTTGTTGTATGTCACGTCACTTTCAATAGAGTCATGCATTATGCGTAATGCTCGCATTTGTGTTAAAAGTGAAAGAGCAATTTTAAAAAGCAAAATTACATTTGTTGGTGAAAGTTGTGAAGGCGATTATAATTTAGCAGACACCGTGAATGTTGTTCAACTCTCTATAAGCGAAATTGGCAGTTAAAACTGCTCTGAAAGTGTGAATCACAAACTTATTCAACCATTATATTTTTGTAATTGGCTATTGCCCTGTAAGAATCCAGTAACATGTGTGTTTTATTTGAGGTTTGTGAAACAGCCCTTGTTACTTTTGATCCAAAAAGTCTTTGCTCATCATGAATGCCATGTTATGTTGCTTCACACTTTGGCGTCAAAATGGAGACAAAAGTCTTTCACCGCAGTTTCATTTCTAAAGGCTTTGCGAATGTTTTTTAAGGTCAGTTTTGAAAGTGTTTTTGCCCTGAATACATTTTAATTACTTTAATTGACTTCCTAGACGGTCTCATTCGGCTATATCTGTTTAAAACAACATTCAGGGCAGGGCACAGCAGGTTTTTTTGACTCGGCATTAAAACCGCATCTCTCTGTGTGACTTACGCTGACAAACTTTAGAGTTTAAAATGGATAAATTGGATCTCGAAAGAAAAGAAGTGACCGATAAAAACAAAAGAAAAAACGCTGTAAGTGACCTTGGGTATTGTTGTCATCATTTTTCAAGGCGTTTGGTTACTCTCCAACGTGTCGTTTTTAAAGGAAATGATCATTTCTCTTTGTTCCCATGTGATTATGCTAACTAATGCTAATTTCATTTCCACCCAACGCATAAGCAGTCTCTTCTCGCTTTCACAATTACACTTCCTTTGATTGCTATCACAAGTAACCTTGGCATTATCTATTAGAATCATCTTTGATGAAATGGAAACTGGAACATGAAAGCCTTAGCATCAATGTTTATGAAATGTATCTTCTTTCAGTGATGTTCTCTTGTGAAATGCAAATGACAAATGGCACAGATGCCGAATATTGTCAATTTGGTTGTATTTTTGGATAAACGCTGTCAAGTGTAGATGTTTCAGGGCCTATCATGTTTCATTTTAAAATGGGGACGTGACACGGGCCAGTCTTTGTTGCGAGTGCGACATGCTGTCGAGACACGGTTGGGGTTTCTATGGAATAGTGGCTATTTTGATCCGGCTGTTGGGCTCGGTATGTACAGTCAATGATTTAAATGCGTTAAAAGTGGCAAGCAAAGTAAAGTAGGAATTGGAGACTTAATATCTTCTGTGGTCAGGTTTTTTAATAATATTGAAAATCGCACATGCATGATCACCTTTATTTTATTTCATAATGGAATGACTCCGTTATAAAACTTGTAGAAGATCGCTGTTCTTACGGATCCAAAGGTGATTTATCACATATCGAAATTGGCAACCAAAACATGGACATTTCCAATTAAATTTAATTTTTAATCAAATATAAATAAATATATCTCAACAATGAGTTAAAACAACTTGTCCTAGGTTATTTTAGAACCTTTTTTGTGTAAAACTAATTAATGTCAAAAGGCAAAAACCCTAAAATTACATCTTTTAATTGTAAAATCGCAGACTTTTTCTGTAATTTTTTTCATCTTTCAAAAATAATATTACAGTAAAATCCTGCAATAAAAAAAGATTTTCCTGAAGCTGGGGAACATGTAAAAAAAATAAAAAACAAGATTTCTTAATTAAAATGTTTTTCCCCCTGTCTTTCTTGTAAAAGTTTTTTACATTACCCCATTCCCAAAATTTTTCTAGAGTGTGTTTTCATATAAAATTAATTTGTGTAGCTCCTTTCACAATAAATGTTATTCTAAAACAGATTTATAACAACAACAAACAAAAACATCTTCCTTTATCTCATAGATTCTCAAACTTACATTTCGGGAAAATCAGCTGATACCAGTAAAAAAGCACTGCTCTCTATCTGCAGTAAAATAATCCTTTCCATAATCTTTAAAGGACATGCTAAACGGCTTTCTATTTGTTTGGATTATGTATACATGACGATTCCCCCTTATCGTGATTGCCAGAACGTCTAGACCAAGACACAGTGAGATATCCTACATCTAGACATCACCCCCCGCTGCCAACGCAATGACTGAAACACTTTTACAATAGCTAACTTGATTACAGCGTTTCAGGATTGCTTTCAGATATCGCCCAGATGGATAAATCAAGTTCGTGAGAAAATAATAACCCAACTTTACAGAATTCAATACGTTCCCTCAATATTGGTCCATAAAGAGCGGTGACACCTCGTGCAGTATCATGGAGGAAAGAGGAACTCAAAGCACACATGTCATAATGGGATGTGACAGACAAATCAGAGGCACTCAGGAAATTGTTCCCACATAAAGAATCAATAGAAACATCCCACCTGAGCATCACCTCTTCCTCCTGTCCTCCATCTCGCTGCCTCGTTCTTTTAGACGAAAGGAAGCTGAAGACAATTTCCCCAAAATCATTTTTCCCATGAAAAGCAAAATTGAGGCAAACTGTTGGTGGCATGCCTCGGAAGATACTTTCAAGGATGTTTCCCCCCAAAAAAATCTCTCATTATTTACTCACCCGTTCCAGACCCATATTAATCCAGGATGCTGTTTGTCTTGAATTTCTCATGAAACAACTGTCAATAATTTTTTATTTCTCAGTTTATAATTTACTTAATATTTTGGTGTTTTTGAAAATATTGAAATGTACTACATTTGATGAAAAAATTACGTTTCTTATAGTTTTTAAGGACAGATTTGCTTAAACAGATGTTATTTGTGGTCATGTTTTGTTGTGTTAGAAAGTTGAATTGTTCCTATATTTATCTGTTTATGTATTTTGGATATTTTAGAAAGTATGTTGATAAAAATCAGCAGCAAAATTGTTTTGGTCTGTTGAGGAGACACAACACAAGATATATTTCCTGCTGAGTGTTTTTAGTGTGCGCAGTTTGTTGTGCAGTTTGGACCACAGCCTGACTTCATTTTCTTGAGAGGTGGTTGAGGAAATTGGGTTTCGCCTTTTAGCAAGGCTTTATGTGAGATCAAAAGAGACCTTTTTAATTCACATTGTATTCTTTAATTCATCTTTCTGCAGCTGTTCATAGAAACAAAACACAGTTTTGAAGGTCAAAGTCTTTCATGTAAAGATTGAAGTCTCAGACTTTCATATTTCATTAGTGAAATATTTTTTTACAAGGGATAGTATCCCCTTGAATTATTGTTCTGTAATAGAATACTTTTTGAAGAATGTTGGTATGTATATTCAATGACACTTCGTTAATATATATATTCTTACCATAATTAATTATTTTCTCATTTTATATTTATGTGATATGTTACCTTGGGCCTTATATCAAAGCTTCCTACTAGGTCTTCTAAAGCTGTGAATTTAGAGAGCGGCCCACAGTTATTTTCCCCAAGGGGATGGCGGTGAGAAAGACTGTGATCTTGGTAATCAGGATGTTTACTTGTGATTGAATCAGTCGTCACCCTCTCCAGCGGCTCCCAGCAGAAACACACACTCTTCTCTGTTAGTCTGCTTCAGTATTGGCATTCTCTGGATCAGGTTGCTCTCTATCACCACTGGGCCAACGAGACAATTTAACTATAGCAGGTACATGTAATGCCTCATTCCAACACTAATTCTAATTGACTGCGAGTCGTCCAGTAAGCCTATGAGTCAACACAAGCAGAAGTCCTTCTTTTACCCTCCGGTAAAATGAGACTATCTATTTCTTCCCTTAAACCCATACATATCAACTGCCCTTCTCTCTCCGAGGTTAAGTCTGAATATTGGGAAGTCATTTGTTTTAAATGTAGCTGACATTAAAATGACAAATCACATAAATATGTTGCGATATTATTGATATTATTATAAGAATCATTCATTGCTCATAGACTGCAAAAATGTTTTGGTTTCCGAGAGCAAGACGTGTTTACTCAAAGCTAAATTGCTTGAGATAATAGAAATATACTTTGGACGGTCTGTATTCTTCTTTTGGTAATTTACTTGAGTTTATTTTATTTACCCTGTTGGCATTTTTAGGAATAAATATAAAACAAGATGCATTCTTTGAAGACAAGGCTTAATATCTTATTCAGTTATAAGGCTGTTTGGGTATTTTTACTGCCCTAACTGATATGTACACATAATTTTTCCACAAAGGCAGAAAGAGTTTCCTCATCTTTATTATTAAAGTAATCCTTTTATACGTTTGTACTAAAATAGTATCATTCCCTCAAACCGTTCTTTGACTTGGTGGATGTCTGAAATGTTGTTTCTTCATGTCAGATGATTCAACCTGCCCTGTTAGTTCTGTTTGCTCATCAATGACACTTACTTATTCTCTTAAGGATCCTCGTCGTCATGGTTACCATGAACCTGAACTGAATTAGGTGGGGGAAAACGACCGAATACTCGAATCTGCATTTTAATTTTAACATTTATCTTATTATGTTGAAAGGGCAGTTTGATAATGAAGGTGTTTAATTGCATGGCTACAGCTCTCTGCGGCCGCGTCTGGGACGGTGGGGAAATCCACAGAGTCTACAGGCATATGGCGCTTCATAATTTAAATGGTTATTTTTGTCTTCGGCCCTTTTGGATGGCAAAAATATGCAAGAATGTTGAACACAACCATGGTGCATAATTCACCGACGGGTTGAATGGAGTTGGTTTTTATTTTTTAACTGCAGTTAATGTTTGCGCTCGAAAATGTATGTTAGCAGTAGATAATCTTGCTTTAGTAGTAATGTAAATATACTGAACTTGAAAAAAACTCTTTAATATACTTTAACTGTAGTATTCTGTCTGTAGTATACTAATAATTTTGTACTGTATGTATACTAAAGTTGTCTGCAGTAATTTCTATAAGGTTGTCAGCTAAATGTGTACTTAAATATTTGCAACAGTGAAGTTCAAACAATACTTTAGTATTTAGAAAACTTTACAATAGGAATTATGGTACATCACAGTATGTGGTATAATACTTTACAATTTACACCATTCTATATTTGCAACAGAATTACATTAAAGTAGTAGTATACCCAAAAATAAACGTTTCTCACAATCTTGTCTCGTTCTTCTGCAGAATGTAAGAGAAAATATTTTTAATAATAGCAAATACCAAACTGGCACCTATTCAATACTAGTTTATGAACACAAAACCAATCAATGTTCCCAGGATTCTTCAAAATATTTTCTTTTTTGCTCTGGAACATCAAGAAAGTCATACATGACAAGAACAAGAGTAAATGACAACAGCATTTTTATTGTATGGCTTTGAATCTGAAATAAAATATTTGTTGATATTTTTAAATTGGTTTGGTTAATGTTGTTGCCGGGTAGAAATAATTTGACATATACGCATTATGGATATCACAGCATTTAATAGGTTAAAACAAAGCAATCATGCATGCATCTGTATTGTGTGATACTGCGATTATTTTATTCATTATAAGAACGTTTCTTGTTTGCAGAGCAGAAAGAATATCATTATCAGGTAAACATATGCCATGAACATGAATTTGAAACAGTTTCAAAAATTTTTTTTTATAAGCAGATGTTACTGGTTATGCCCCCTCAAAAGGTGGAAAAGTAGGAAGACACATTCTAGGTGCTTCTTAATTTGTCTAAACACATTGTCTAAGGTCCTTAAGTAGTAAGGGTTTGATGAGTGTACATGTCTGAGGTTCAAATTATTTCATACAGTCTCATACACTCATTGTAAACGGAAGCCTGTTCACGTTATAGGTTACAGGATAAGAACTATAGTACAGATGTGGCTGAAGTAATTTGGGAATGATTTGTGTGTATATTATTCTATGGTAAGTCTGCAGCTCTGGTGCAAAACAGATGCTTATCTCTATCAGGAAATGTGAATCCTCAAGATGTCGAGTGCACTTCACTGCATCTTTCATGGCCATCAGCTCGCTGAAGAAGACTTTGGCTGTCATCAGCATGTTGCTTCAACACTGAGGTGCAATGATTGCAGTTTTCTTCTCTCGTTTACAGTGACAAATTAGAGAAAGAAAACACTGTGAGGAATCAGCATTATATGTTTGTTTGTGAACTTCCCAAAATCATTTTAGAAAATACCCTTTTTAAGTGCTCTACTTGTACTGATAAATAGGGCTGACCAATATGAAATGATTATAATTTTACAAATGAACATGTTGCAGTTGTTTGCAATATTCTAAATAGTTATCTTTAAAGGCTATGTGTTTTATGACGGGAAGGCATTGGGGAATGCAAATGTGTAAGTGCTACATATCTTGCACTGTGGGGTTATCTGTACTATTCTATATTATTAAATTAATATTCCATTCCTGATTGATGTGTGCATCCATATTCACAATAATTACACCATATTTACAATAAGTGAGTAAATCATAACTTTTTATCGGTGAACTCTCATTTAAAGTGATTGTCTTTTTATCTTAGATAGTAAATCTTTCAATCATATTTCATATCATATTTGTAAAAATCATGGAAAAGGTGTCATTCAAACGACAACAATTAACAATTTTATTAATATTTTCTTTTTGTTTATAAATTATAAAATGTCATTCAACCATTTCATGCAAACTTATGACAACTGAATAGATCTGTCACTAAACATATTTAGATTTCAAAATAAATAAATAAATATATTTTTTACTAAAAGTAGGTAAGCACAGTGTATTTACATAGCACATGTATCCCAACAAAGCTTAACATTTTGTGTTACGATATGCAATACTTCAATATATTATTAACCCCAAATAAACAAATTCAATTTACAAAGTATTTTAAAACTTCAGCCTTTCTGAATTAATTTCTTTACATGTACAGTATACGTATATTCACAGATTTCAGATGTTAATCTTGTTTTTCCATCTACATCTCATTCTGTCTCCCCACTAGGCCATTTTTAACAGAGCAGCATAATAGTGCTTGTAAAACTGTGTGTGGGATTGTGATATTGTCAGCGTTGTTTGTCAGTGTGGTCAAGTGTAAAGGGCTAATCACAGTTTTTTCGCTCCTGTTGAGTGTTGTACACAGCTGTTCCTGAATCAGCCCCCCACGGCTGGGCATGGATCACACCTTTGACCCCCACCGAAACATTCCCAAGAGCAGAAGCCCCCACCAGCCGAGAGCTATTTTGTTCATGATCAGATAGCTGCTGCAGACTCTGACCCGCAGGTCAGGGTGGCGGGTGGGAGCTGGCGTGGGCTAAATCACCGATTTAATCACTGATTGCTCACTCTCCTGTCCAGCTTATCACAGCAGGGCACGAAAGAGGGACCGCACACTCGCAAGAGCCTTTTACCCAGACTGGCAACATACGTGGGATATTGGCAGGGTCCTTAAGGTAAATTTCATCCTCCGTTTCCCATCCGCACTGCAGACCCCTCCGGTGCATCTTCCACCTTCTGGAATTTGCATAGCTTATGGATGCTGGATGGAAGGAGGCTTGCTTTGAGCTGGATTGCTTCTGACAGGTGCAGCTGGCACCGCAGTTCGTTGTGAGAGTTAGAGGTTAATGAATTAAAGCTTATTGCTGCACATTTATAGTTAGAGAGATGCTGGAGGAACCTTGAAGTGATGTTTTTGCAGGGACAGGATCGATAGTTTAACAGAGAGTTTGCCCTAAAATCACTCTGGAATATTAGTTATACATATTTACGGACCAAAGCCAATAGTTTCCAAAGCATCTGTGATTTCTGTTTTAAAAGTAATGTTTTTCTGCACAAGAAACAAGATGCATTACAAAAGAAGTGATTGTTTTTCCAAGAAACTCACCTTGTCTGTCACCGTTGTAAGACAGTTCCTGCAGTTTCAGATGTAGGCCTAAAGTTCTTAAATAGTATTTTTTTTCTCGCTATTTCGCAAATTTCTCAAAGATTTTTATTTAAATCCCTGATAATTAAGGCTGATACATGTGCAATTATCATTATTCCATAAATGTAAATATTGCAATGATACAACTGTCAAAATCTGAATTCACATGAATGTCAAAGGTCCAGAACCAGTGTTGTCATAGTACACACTTCAACATGCATGCCCCTCAGTGCTTACAATAAGACTAATATTGTTAGTTATTGTAATTATTGATAGTGAAGCAGTAAAACCCATCAAATTAAATAAAACGTAAAATAGTTACTTTATTTTAATATTTTATCCGTCTATATTTATATTTATTGCACTTATAAGGAATGTGTAGTGTTAGATGTTAAAATCACGAAAAATATCCTGAAAATAGCCTAGCTTACAAAAATGCTTGAACATCTTACGGGACAGTGATACACGGTCACCAATACATATGTTCTATAAGTATAGAAAAATCTTGTAATTATTAAAAAACAACAAATTATCTTATTTTGTGATTAATCATGAACACAGCATGTCAATGTTTTTTAAATATACTTATTATAATACTATTGATTACAGAGTTTATCTTCAAATTTATTCAGAAACTACACATTTCTACGACAGCATTATTTTATGGATGAACACCAAAGTTTTAGATTGCAAATTATGTCTCTTACGATTTTTATTTTCCTGATTTATCCATCTCATTATGCTAGTGATCACTTCTAACAGGTAGAACAACCTTCAAAAAGTAAAAACAGTTTTCTGAAACGTGGTGTCTTTACTGCTAAGTACATAAAATGCAGAAAAAAAGTTTGAAAACACATTGAATCCTTCTTTTCTTTTGTTCTTTGACTAACAGTTGTAACAGAATTCACAGTGGCACGTTAAAGCTCCCTTTAAGAGCCGCCTCTATGTACAAATCTTCATTAAAGACTTTATTTAACTCGTTTACGATTATATTTGTGGAAATAGTAGACAAAATATAGTATTTGGCTTGATCGTGGGTGTTTTTGTTCATTCAAGCACAACACAGTGATTATTACTGACTTTATACGTTCTGACGCAGCCTTTAACCAGACGGGACCACTCCTGCGTTTCGTTCAGCCGCGTTGCACACCCAGAAGCTCTCTGTCTATAGTATACTGAATGCATCAATAAAACCATTTAAAGCATGCAACAGTTCAAAGGCTTTATGTGAATTAAAGTAGAATTTTATAATGTAACGCTAGCTAATAATGACAGAAAAAAAACGATGTTGCTCTTGTTTTGTTGAATATTTTTAATGCATTAATCTAAATCGCATGTATTAACAGGTTCATATTTACATCCCTAGTACACCCCTTACACGCAAATCACAGGCACATTTATTCATTAGCTATAACTTCACTGTATTTATGTGAACAAGGTGAAGGGGTAGAATTAGTATCTGAAGCTTGTTTAACGGTTTTGCTGCACTGGAATTCAGACACACTTGTGCCATTGAACTGTTGTATAAATGTAATATGGCACTGATAGTCATGTGATGATGCTCTATATCAGTGGCTGTGATCTAATCATAGCCATGCAAATATAGAGCACCATCACACTCCTTCTCAAGGGACAGTGTGTTATTGTTTCATTATTGTTTCATCTATTAAATCCCACACATGATAAATGGGCTCACCAATATTTAAGGGCCCCTCCATCTGTGTACTATCACTGTGTAAATTTCTCACCATTTACTCACACTCTTGACACTTTAAACTTAAATTGACTTTCTTAATTCTGCAGAACACAAAAGGAGATATTTTGACAATGGTTTAGATGCAAAAAATGAAACCTCTAGATCCCGCTATATTTCAAAAACTGGACTTTTAAAAAACAAAGTGCCCATGAAAATGATCTATTGAACACATATGCGCTTGTTTCATATAGTGCAGTACCATTCAGGACAAATAATGGCTGGACGGGGGTTGGGGGTTATCATTTATTATCGTCATTATATAGAAAAGGAAAGTAGTAGATGTTCTTCTTTTTTAGAAGCTTTTTAGCTTTGGCCACTGTAGTGTTTGTCTAGAGCAATGTTATACATGATTATACTCTCTTCTACTCGTTGGAGGTCAGCATTTTCTAAGTAAAGCTTTTAAGGCATTTTTCCAGCAAAATATCTTCAGTTTGCCTTTCTTCAATATACAAATCAGTCTACTTATGAACGAATACTGCTACCAAAACTAACTTGTTAAAATATACGTGTTTAGGGATTTTTATATGATAAGAACATAAACAGCACACTAGTTTTATACGTCGCCTCATAAAGTTATGTGCTGAAAGGCTGAAGGAATCAGATTTATATCTTGCACTCCATTTTGTCGTTCTGACCATTAACTGTCAGCACCATAAGTGCTCTCTTCAAAAATGTTTTGTACAGTTTTTATGGTGTTTTGAGTGTCAGCCTCCGACTGAACTTATATTGAGTGCTATTTCCAAAAAGCTTTTCCTCTCCATACGTAGTAAATGGGAAGTTTTATACAATAGAAACTTGATCAATGACGCATATAACATCTGACTGTTTCCTTAGGTCTCGGAGAAAAGAAATAATTATGAAGAATATTTGCCTTAAAGCGTTTGCAGTTAAAGTAGTGCAAGTTCCTCTGTAAGAATGCGACGAGTGCCGACAAAATTTGTTTGCTTGAAAAAGGACAAAAAGGTTACCATTGAATTATTGAACAACCCACGTTTGCTGTCAGCATTTAAAATGGCCAAAGTTATTCTTGTTTAAAACTCCAAGAGGAGAAGGGCTATTGACGTATACTGTCATTTTTGGTTATATTCCGAACTGCTTAAACTTTCACATTCGAGACATATCAAGCGAGCAAATTGATTCTTTATCAATAATGCTTTTTTAGTTTTGTGTTCATATGCATACGATTATTCCAGTATTAAGCATTTCTGTTCTCAGTCATGTAATTGTTTGTTTGTTTGTAAATGAAGGAGACGGTGCACAAACATCCCTCCTTTTTTTCCTAATGCACAAGAAGCTAATATTTAGTTGCATTTCATGCCTAGCTGAATTGCACAGCTGAGATAACTTGTTGGGCTTTTTCCCGTTCATTCTTATAAATAATGAATTATGAATCATTGCGCATGCAGAGATGAAAGCGATGTGAGGGCATGTTTCCGCTCTGGAAGATGACGGATATTGGCAGCACATTCTGCTTTGTGTGCCCCTAGTTATGAAGATGCAATAAGGAGAATTATTGTAGCCATGTGAAGTGGTCCGGATCAGAATATAGGCTTATTAGAGAAGAAGAGTGTTAAAACGTTGTACTTGCAGTGGTGTTGTAGTACTGAAACCGTTTTAGACTAGTCTCTGTTTAAACTGTTTTGCTCTCTGTCTTTTCTTCGGTCTAATGCTTTCAGTCTCAGAATTTCAGGATCGCTCAAGACATCAATTGCACCAATGTGGTTTTACATGAAGCAATTTAATTTTTAAACAAATGTTAAAACTTTGAAATTCATTAAAAGTACTGTTAAAATTGTATGTACAATAATTTTTTTTTCAATCTGAATAACTAAAATATTTAAGCTAGAATTTAGCAAATATACTGGTTTGTACTACAAATATATATTTGTTAAATAAGTAGTTCATCACTTAAACTGTTAATTAATTTATTTTAATATTTTTTACTGAAATAGACATTTTTAATGTTTAAAAGGATTTTAAAGTTAAAATTATTGTTCAATTTTGCGGTATTTGCTAAGCTACATGAAATATTTTTACAGTGTTTGGGAATTAAACTAAATTGCTTATTTATGTGTTAGATGTGAGTGAATGTAAAACAATTGTAATTTTTTTTTTAAATTATATGTTACAACATGAGGGTTATAGAAGATAAAACATCCTACACATAGATTTCTGCACAAAAAATCCCCCAAGTAACTTTTTACATTTTTGTACCTTTTAGTTTCTCGGTCACTCAAAGTCTTGGCCTTGTCTTGGTCTCGGTTTAGGTGTTTGACTACAACACCGACTTTCAGACATTGGAAGGTAGATCACATGATTTTGATTTCCACACTAATAGTGGGTGGAATTACACTACTAGAAATTCATAGTGAACTACGTGTATTGACAACCTCAAGATCCAGCATTAATCTTCCTTTGTGATTTGCTCTAAACACACTGTTACCATTTATAGCAGATGTTTTGGGAAATTGTGAATTTGTAAAGATGTACCACAGACTTACTTAATAAAGTTACATTAATATCTCAGTGCAGGGAAATGAATGACTAGATTATAAAATATATGAACTTGCCTTAAGGCAATTCTGATTATAAAAACAGCAAAGTCTGTCATCAAATGTTTTAGTCATTATCGTCTAATATCCTAGATCACATTTGCCTCTGAATGTCATGGATAGTATAACAAATGTTGGTGGATTTTTATTAAGTGTTCTGTTTTACATTTTCATTACAAAGAGTACGTAACAGATATGTCTTGACCTAGATTTGTTACGGTAAATTCAGCTCTAAAAGTGAGTTCTCATTCATGCAGATGAATAACATGTTGGTGCTGTGTTCTGCTGGGAGCCAACAGGAGTGCTTTGGAGTGTTACTGAATTTTAATTTGGTATTTTTTTTATTGTTTATGAGAATGATGTGTTTATAGTTCTACTTTGCGTGATCTTGTGTAGGAGAAAATGTCTTCTTATATGGATTTGCTCTCTTGCCAATGGTGGAAACAGATGCATGCATACTAACTTGTTCATGATTAGCAACACCATATGGAGTCCATTATAACATCAAATGGAGATTTCCACTAGTTATGTCGAACATTATGTAAACATGATGACTACTAAACATAGAAAAGTAGTTGGTTCTGTGTGTTTTATTTTGTGTATTATTAAGTTGTGAACATACAATGATTTTGTATTCTCTCTAATAATATTATAAAATGACTTTGCATAATACCCTTAATATTACCTTTAATTAGTCATTTTGTAATCTCAAACAAAACACTTTGCAAACATTTGTGCAACTTCAGAAATGTAAACTTGTTGATTTATTACAAGCTGTTATTGATATTGTGCTTATAGTTTTAGCATGAATTGCACTATGAATATTAAAATACTAAGAAGATCATGCTTTTATGGCAAAATCTCTAAGTTAACAGTTACAAGAGCAATATTGCTTTAAAAGGGATTGTTCACGCTAAAATAAAAAAAACCTGTCATCATTAACTAACCTTAACATTTCAGACCGGAATAGAAGATATTTTAAAGAATGTCAGTAAAATAAAAGTGTTGGGACCTATTGACCCTTAAAAGTCAACAAGGTCCACCATTTCTGTGGTTAATGACACTCTTCAAAATACCTTTCTTTGTTTTTACGAAAGAAGGAAAGTCATACAGGTTTAAAATGACAAGAGGGTGAGTTAATGATGACCACATTTTCATTTTCAGGGAGAACTGTATCTCCAAATTAGCTTCACTCATCTGTAAATCATTTAAATAACTTAACACTATTGAAATTAAAAGTAATGAACACTTCAAACCCATTTATCAGGTGAATAGGAAAAAATTATATTGTCTCAATGTTGGTTTATTTAAGCTACTTTAAAGCACAGTAACACTACCTAAGAAATATTATTTTTAAAAGTCTACACATGAGCCAGATGGAGAACTTAAAGAGAACCCATTGTGAGCTTAACAATCGCTTTGAAGGGGCTACACGTTTTCAGTAGCCCGAGTAAAAATGTCAAGTGAATCTAGAGCGGTATGTAACATTGGAGAGAGTCTGAGGGTGGTACAAAAGAAGCCATTACTTATTATACTTATATACTATATATATATATAATTTTGCATTGTTGTGTTGAGAGCAGGGTTGATCCTTTTAGTCAAATTTCAGTAAGTCATATGAGTCAAAAGTGCCTATAGAGAAGTTCAATGTAGTGATAAATCACGCTGCTTTTCATTAGCAGGAACTAGACACATTTCAGTGTGCAGAGAAAGATGGAGAAACTCTTTCTTAAAGATGAACACAAGGCCAAACCAACATCAGAAAAGCAAAAACACTGTCGCCCTGCTTGTTTGATGTAAGTATGTAAGAATGTGCAAAAATCAGCAGGGAATTAACAAAGCACCCCGGATTATTTTACAGCTATTGGTATTGTGAATAAAATGAGGTGAGAGAACAGTCAGATGCAGCGGGTGTTCTTCATTATTAGTGAAGCGAAGTCTTGACATGGAGATTCACTTGCTGACTGATTGTAAGAATGTGCAAATATCAGCAGTTGATATCCTGACATTTAAGTTAGCATGTTTGAGAACAGCAGGGGTCTCGAGAGCGGCTTAGAGGAAATGTTGGTTTAAACCAACGAGCAATTAAAATTATGGACAAAGATTAACCTTCTGAGCCTTCTGAAGAAGTTCGCAAGACATTTGAAGTGTGGGGATTCTGGGGAAGAAAAAAACAATAATAATTAGAAAGAAACTGTTAATTACTCTAGTGTGTACCAGATTGGAAAAGCACGGGTTGCATGACGTATTCATGGAAAGTGCAGAAAATGTATTCTTATCACATTTTTTGTAGTAATGAAAAATAAATACTACAGAGTATATTATACCTAACTGGTGCAAGTGGTGTATGACATAAACTTCTGTTTCAAAAGGGAAAATTTAAAGTAAAAACAAAATTTGTTTATCATTAACTTACCCTCTTGTCATTTGAAACTTGTGTAAGATTCTTATTTCGGCATTACACAAAAGAAAATATTTCGAAGAATGACGATAACATTGACAGTACCTGTCGACCTCTATTATATGGACACCCAAGTCAATGGGTGTTGCCGCCATTTGGTTATGACTTTCTTTAGTTCTGAAAAAGAAGATATTTTAAGGAATGTTGTTTCCCTTTGATTTGCATTGGTTTTGTGTCACTAAAACGTCTACTTTTTTGATTACCAGCATTATTCAAAATACATGTTATTGCTTTCGCAAAACAAGGAAACTCAGACAGTTATAAAATGCTAAGAAGCTGAGCTTATGATAAACTTTAAATTTTTTTGGTGAACTATTGTTATTTTGTAACATTTCAAACCCATATATCGGGTGTACCTAAATTCTTCTAAATATCTTCAACTGTGAAAGTCAAAGGAAATCTCGCCCTCTTAGGCCCCAGATGTCACTCTGTAGCTTATTTATAAATTTCTCACACGTACCCCAAACTGTGCTTCATATCTCACCGCCCGAACTTCCATCTCTCATAGCCGAATAATAATTCATCAACATATCCTGCTTTCCATCCCTTATGCTATAATTAGCCTGTCCCCTGGCATGTTGTTGAAGTCATCCTGACATCCCAGAGCCTTAATTTTGCTGCTCTGACTTTTTCATGCCCACACCTGAGTCATCGCTGCGCTCTCGCTTCCTATTGGCACGGCCGTCGCGTGACTTCCGCCTTATTATCATAAATATTTGAGAAGGAAGATGCCCCGGGCCTAGCCAACAGTAGCCACCTGGTTCTGCAGGACAGCGACCTTGTGTCACTCGGCAGGAAATCTCAGTATGCCATAATCATTTATACGAGACGGGAAAGTAATTTGTGGTCACGGGGTGTTTATTTATAGCAAGAAGGCTGGGCGGTGAATGGGAAATGAAGCATTTATGGTATCGGAGGTGTGGGCCGTGCCATAACTGTTATGAACGAAGGCTGTTCAGAGTTACGTATGCAAACCAATGCATGCCATAATTAGATAGATTAGTTTAACTGTCAGGCCTGTAAGCACCAGTCATGTGTGAGAAACAATATTAACACAAGTATTTAACAGATGGGAAAACACTTTTTAAACTCTTAGTTTGATGGCTGTAAAATTCAATTCCTGTTTAGCTGTTAAAACCTAATGACATTTTATAGCTGATCACTTTTAGCAGTCTTGTTTTTGATGTAATTGCTTTTAAATGAGTGCTTATAGTAAAGTATGGTTGGAGTGAATATTCGTTAAATTAGTTGCTTTATAACTAATTGTTATTAGGAACTGAAGGGTTCTTATTCGTGTAGGTGAATATTTTTGTTATTTAAGTGCTGCCAATGTGAAACGTGCACGCCAAGTGTTGAATTATTTATTTTCCAAAAACAGTCTTAGATTCTTATAAAGGTTTTTTGGTTGCGTTCCTAACAATATGTTTTCCTTACCTTGTGTTATAATAATAATGCAACTTTACTCCGTTGTGAATCTAAATAGAAAAGTGCACCAAAGTCACATCTCACAACTTGTGGGTTTGGCTTTGAATAAATAATTGAAAAAGATTCAAGCTCCAAGCTTTAAAATAGAAAACCTGTGCATAGACTGATCTTTTTCTGATGTTTCGACTTAATCCTTAGGGGTTATGTAAAATATAAATGATATTTCAGTGTATTGTGAACAGACACATATTTTGTGTTACGTTCCTAAAACAAAATGTCACATCTATAACACTGCAATTGCTCACCTACTTTTAAAGATATAAAGCGCACCGTATATCACACATAAAAATGGATAAAAATAGATGAGTATTGCTTTATCCTTTGAATTATACATCATTTTGTTGAAACAACTAGGTTACCAGGAGCCAACTGAATTGATTTTACTTAGAGGAGAAACACAGATGTAGAGTAAAAAACAATTGGTTTATAAGTGTGTTATTCTGTTTTTAATGGATGATTTAGTGACAAATGTTTTTAAGCTTCTCTTTTGAGAGGGATTAAAAATGTATGAAAATGAGACTCATTTGTGTTTAAAAATAACAATGATGGAGTTGCAGAAGTTTCATTTCTGTTTAAGGTTTCATATTTAGGATGAAAAGACTGAAAACACACAAGCAGTTGTTCTGCTTGGTGCAGTGTGATGTTTTTCAGGACTTTGAAAAACAGTAGTAGTTTTATAGTTTATGGATGGTTCGTCTTATTATTTTTTTTAATTTTTATTGTTAATATTTATTTTTAATTTGGTATTGATTGTTTTATTGAAAACAAATTCAATTGCATCTTTTACATGGAATAATTTGTAAAAATTATTTAAAGTTTTAGTTTTTATAATATGTGTATTGCTTTTACAACAGCACTTGAAATAACTAGAACTTTTTGACCTGTTTACCACACAAGAGACAGTTTTGTTTTCGGTTGAAAGTGCAACACTTTTCTCTATCCCCATGGGGAGTCTCTCGGATCTCAAGGGCTCGATCACCGATCATTTCCCATCTCTTAAATCGCTTGTAGTCCTATTCCAACCAATTTACGTCTTTTTCCTGCAATCATTTCGATTATCCTTTGTACTTTTAAGCTTTAACCCGCGTCAATGTCACGAGATGGTTGGAAATGGATGTGGTCCTCAGGAGCTTCCGTCACTTTTGAGCTTCATGTGTTTTGACACTTTGTCAGAGCACTAATTTAGATTAATGGTTTGAAGAGAGGCTGCGGGCGATCCGGAGGCTGACGTTGACAGGTCGTCACAGCAGAGTAGTGAACGCTTCTAAAAAGAGTGCCAAGCCCTGTGAAAGTGCATAAAATGGGGGAAAAAGTTCCCGCTCGAGTTGAGAACTTCATCCAGGATTAGGATGGTGAGCAATGGGGCAGTGCCCGGTGACTGCATAATTCAGATGCATTTCATGTCTGGGTGATCTGTCATGCATAGAGCTGTCAGGATTCTGAGGGGGTTGGGGCATTGTCAGGTATCTCCTCCTCTTCAAGAGAAACAAACTCGACAGATTGCCAAGCACATATTTGTACACACAAAGTGGTTTGATAGGTGGGGGGGGTGGAATCATTGAATGCATTTGCCATTTATATCGCCGAGATTGAAATTAATATCTTTTTATTCAAGGATGCGTAGAGTGGCTGTCAAAAGTTTAGCCGGCGGGAAAAAAAACACAATAAAACACATAACAAGAAATATAAGAGTCAAGCGTTGCATAGGGATTCTGATTTGAGTGACAGAATCACTTTATTAATATGCATATTGGTACTTGGATGTAAAGTGTTCTTTCAAGTGTGTTTTTAGATGAAAACTACATTATAGATAATACAAAATACAATCTTTTAAACAAATTATAATGAATATCCAATAACAGATTGATTTCTAAAACATGAATAACGTTCAATCTTTTACACCAGTAACAGAATTGACAACATTTAAGTTCTAATTAAACATTTTTCATGTAAATTCATACAAATGAAGTAGAACTAAATAATTTTAACAAATATTTTACTAATTCAACTTTACCTTTATGGCACTTTAACTGTTTGTAAGCTGCAGTGCATGGTAAATATTGTGTTAAAACGAAATGTGTTAAAAACCATATAATATCAAAGAAACGAAGAAATAATTTTAAAATAATAATAAAAACAGAAATTTAAGTAATTAAGAAGTTACAATAAAGCTTTGTCTAAAGCATAAACTACTTAAAGCACAAATAAAGAATGTATATATGTTGATGCCATTCACAAGTTGGAAGTTAAGCAAGTCAAACAGCCTTCGACTTTTTTACATTGTAATGTATTTTGTCCTGATATTTTGTTACAAACAAGACGAGCAAAATATATAAATCCTCAAGGAATCATTAAACATTGATCAGATGGAACAAATAGGTTAATTTTGTTGTATTTATTATTAATATGTAGACTATATTTTACATTTACATATATGATATGTAATGATATCTGTTTTTACATGGCCATTTCTGTTAACTCATTCTGTTGTCCCTTGTTACTGCTCAGTTTAAGCAACCATGTTCTGATTCATCCTTTGTCACATCACTGTTTGTAAACCCCAGCTGGTATATTTTTGGCTGTCTCCATAAAGTGAATTTCAACTCTCCACCCAGTCGCATCACATATTTGAGCATTTTCTTCCATTATTTGTGTTTCTCTGCTCTGCTGTGGCTGCCTCTCTCTCCCTTTTAAAAGCATTTATGGCCTGCTCCATTCAGTCCAGCTACTCTCAATTCCAGTCACAGCGTCTCCTCCTGTAGGATGTCACCCTTTACTCGAATAAGCTCGCTAGTCCAAAAAACTCTTTCACGCTCCGATCTGCAGCTCTCGCTTTCTTTCAACTGCCCTTAATATTCAAGCTATTTTAGCGAAATTGACAAGGAACCTCCTTTCTTTTAAGAGCAGCCTGTTATGCAGTCGGGTCGCGATGCACATTCTTGACTCTGGTTGCCTAGTAACATTAAATGTGGGGAGATGGAAAAAGTCCATCTTAGATTTAATTATTTACTTTGCATTTGAGCATTCGTGCTTATCTGTTGGACAAATAGTTTGTTCTTGTCATCTGTTGACTCAAGTCTTCATGTGATCTTCCGAAAAAAAAGATGAATTTAGACTAAACATGTTATTCTGATGATGTTGAGGATGTTTAAACAGTCCTGGGTGTTTGAACAGGAATGATAATTTTTGTTGTTGGATGTCAAGTTGGATTAAGGTTGTGTTGAGGTTATCCTCACAGAGGTGTTGTCAATGTCATAAAGATAAGGTTTTATTTCAAAGCTCAATCAATCTAAAGGTAAGACAGTAAAGCCACATTCTGTCAATACAATAAAGAAAGATTTATTGAATGATTTGGAATGTATTCAGTTAAAACATCTATGTTCAAATGTTGCATATTATTATATTTTTCAAAAGGTCAATACAAGAAAAGTCAGAATGTGCAAAAATTCTTTGGCTACAAACGAACAATAACTCTTAGCTCTTACATGTATCTGAAAGCATTATGACATTAGCCTAAATATTGAATAAACACACAAGTTTATAAATGACTTCCGTTCGAAATGTGCTGAGCTGTCTGCCGTGCTGCGTAGGTGCAGATTCCTTTTGGGACATTTTTATAATAACAGCAATTTATTATTAGGCTCTTTGGGATTACTTGATTCTGATTGGTCAGTCACACCCTCTGGTGTTACTGTATGTTGTCTGTTTTTGTCTATTTCGTTCTTTGTGTTTGGTAATGGTATAATAAAACATTATTTGCAGAACAAACACCTGCATAGCTTTCTTCCATAGTACACAAAAGAAGATATTTTGAAGATGTGCTGGTAACTGAACAGTTTCAACCATTCACTTGCATAAAATGGACACAAAAAAGTAAATGGGTGCCAGTTTTCAACATTCTTCAAAATATCTTCTTTCGTGTTCTGCGGGATAAAAAAAGTCAGGAGAAATAAATGTTTGTAAGTAAAAAATAACTTTCATGAATGGGTAAACTGTGCATAAAATCTTGCAAAAAATAAATTGATCCAAACAGACGGATGGAATTCTGGGATGCTCGTTTCAGAAAATTATCCAGGATAGACTGTGAAGCTGTTCTTTTTTCCATTAAAAGTTTAATTTCAGATATTAACGCATAACAGATGCGACTTGATCCTTGCTCCGAGCTGCTTATTAATCATTTAAACCACTAAACCAGCGTGGAAATGGAAGAGATAGAAACCGACCATCAGGGATGTTGTGAAGCACCAAAGAGAAACAGGCAGAGCAGAAAGACAGACTTAAAGACAAACTGATTGATTTATATTAAAATAAGACTTTAAAGAAATAACTTTAATGTGTCTGTATGCCTGAATGATAGTGGGGATGTGTATGGAGTGGATGTAGATATTGTAAAGTGCTTGTATGCAACCGAATCTTACAGTAAACAACTAAGCAAGGTAGTGAATTCGTGTAAATTAAAAAAAAAAAAAAAAATGAAGCCTCATCCTTAATCCTCCACTGCTGCAAAAGAACATCATACTAAAACATGAGAATATATCAAGTACATTCACATTAATGATCCACTTTGTTTACATCAGTGTTGGTGTGTGTAAGGGCCATGATGTGTTCATATGAGTGGGTGAAAAGCTGAGAGCAAAAGAAGGCAGGGCCTTCAATTTAAGATATGTGAGGGTCAAAGTCATACATGATGAATTATTAATAAGATATATGATGAATATTTCCTCTATAAGATGCCTGGGGTCCACAGAAATGCTGACCAAGGCGACTTGAAATGAAAATATGAATTAATTTATGAATTAAATGCTGTGCGTCTGCGTCTCGGCTCATTAACTGTGTCTGTTTTTGGTGACTTGTTCTCGAATGCAAATCAGATGCAATTCAATTATTAAACTGCATCCTGATGAAGTAATATTCTACTTTTGCATGTTCTTTACCCCATCCGTTGCTCATATCTGTACATATCTGGTCCATAGAAATGTCTAATGACTTCACATAATTGCATTAAGCGGGTCTCCTCTGCCATGGGATCTACTTAATCTGGTTGAAGTGTTTAGATGTTACTGATTTATAAAAAATAGTCGACTATGGGACTCATTCCCTCTTCCTGCTTGACCTACTTACTTAAAATAGGTCTGCTCCCGACTTCCAGAACTAGCGATGGAGTGTGATAGCCAATGTTGTTACATGCACGGTTTCATCTGTTTTGATTATAATACGAAGGACGAATGAAGATCATATTGCTTTTCATATTATAGGGGTTGCCTCAAAAGCTGAAAGTAATTTAATTTCTATATATTTTTAGAGTCTATTCAACTAGGCTACTTGTTGAATGTGAAACAGCAAAGAAATATGCATGTTCTGTATTTTAAATATTAGTCAGATGGTCACTTCCTGTCTAAGTGGGCAGTTCTTGCCCAAACAGTATAGAAGATCATATTTTGGTTTGATAGTCATAAGCTTGGCAAAATTTTCTCAGTATGTTAGAAGACTTTGTGTGCTACAGACAGAGTGAAAGTTGTCGAAGTGGACGGATTTCCCATTTTGTGGAGAGCATGCATTTATAAGCAGAGTTGGCACATCCTTTTGGGATCTTGAATAAGGAATTTGAATGCGTCTCTGCAACATACTGTATAGTATATACTCTTCAATAATTTGTCTACAATAAATTATGCAGTTTTGCAAATGTAATGCTTTAAAAAACCATTCAACTGTTCTGACACTTGAATTACAATGTATAGAAATATAAATGAAAGGCCATTAATGATGAATCGGGTTTAAGCTCCTGAGTTTGTACAGTTTTCAGCGCAGTTTCATCAAGTGGCATGTGGTATATTGATACATTTTTTCACTTTGAAAAGAGTTCACATATTACCGCCATCTTTCTTAAGCCTTTACATTTTTATTTCACCCTTCATTTTTGTGAGTGGATCTTGCAAATTCATAACCAATAAAATGTATAAAAAATTGCTTGTAAACTAAGACAGTATTTGCTCCTCTTGTGAACCTCACTTGTAAGTCACTTTAGATATAAGCATCAGTTACATGACAAAATGTAAATGTTAAAGTCTAAATCGGTTCATCAAATTTTCTATCTTCAGCACAATAAATATTTTCATGAAACAAAGTGGCTATTTCTGTGCTGCTAGCATTCCAAAATGACTTCATAAAACAATAACTGCTATATGAAATGATAAAGTCAAAGATAAAGATGCCTTTGTTGAGCCAATGCTGATGTAGCAGGATTGTGGTCAAATACATTTTTCCATATCGCTAATGTTTACACTCAAAATCTTCCTTATATAAATCTTGTCAACATTAAGTACATCACTAGTGAATAGATGACTCCACTTTTAACTGTATCCACAAAAGATCAGATTTATCTTTTTCAGAAATATTTTTTCTACCTCAAACATAGGTTGGTTTATCTAGAGGGGCTGTTTTTATAAAAGAAGCGGATTTTTGTAAACCCAGAGAATTGGCCCGGTTGTATGTCCTTGAGCTGGAGCAGAGTTTAATACATTCTAATTAGATTAAGAGGGCCGGTTCTCAAGGACACAATCTTACACTTTACAGATTACTGCCACAGTTTAACATAGAAAACACGGTATGTTAGAGATGTGCTTCTGTAGCGGCTGAATGCTGTTTAAGTTTAAACAAACGATTGAATTCAATCATGCAAAAAATAGTATTGATTGTTTAATGATCTAAAGGCTGCTGTGTGCGGTCAGGAGAAAACCGGATTGTGTAATTTGTGAGAAGCTGTATGCTCGCGATCAATCTTTTGGCCTAATACCTTGTCTTAGGTAAAGATAGCTATCTATGATGCGAGAGATACAGCGAGCAATTAGACCTGATCCATTCACACCATTAACAGTCTGGCTGTTGTTTTATGTGTATGCCTTTTGTCACTTTTTTTGTACATCTTTATTTTTTCATGAATGAATTATGACAACCGTGATCTACATTTTTTCATTAAAACAGGTTCTTTGTTCGCACCTGTGTCCTTTAGTGGTTGATGCATTAAAAAGTTTTTTTTTGGATTTACTTAATTGTATCATGTCCATCAATTCCACATGATTAAATTAAGTATTTTAAAATAATTTATCTTGAAATTTGAAAATAGGTTATGTTAAAACAACTTAATTCAATCATGTGGAACTGATGGACAGTACATGATAAAATGTATTAATGCCAAAAACTCTTTTTTTCATAGACATCCTCTTTAATTACCCAAATTAATAAATGTAAATGACCTTAGTGTGTGAAAGGGTTAATAGTTGTTTTGCACAGCATGAGTATGAAGTTATTATAGACTGATATTTTTAAATATTTTTTAAAATAATATTTTCACTGTCTTGGTTTGAGCAGATAGTTGCTATTTTTAATCTATCCCCAGGTGCTGTACACTTCTGAAATGAAAAACTGGCAGTTTATTAAGAAATATTGAAAATGTTTTCTTGTTTTTGTCTTCATATGTTTAAAAGGTTTTCTGGAGAGTATTATTTTAATTGGTAAAGTTTTAATGGGTAAAGTGTTTGAAACTTTTTTAATCATTATATTATTTTCTAATATCGAATAAAATATACTTTCTTAATGATGTCATCCATCAGGAAGTGACATCATTTTGGGGCAAGACAACAATCCAATGCAATAAGCTTGTACCATATGCTTTTAAAACAATGTTTTATCAGAAGCAACTGACATTGCATTATATTACACATTTGTTCTGGGTTTGGCCTTAGTATTGCTAATGCAATTACAAATGTTTTAGGTAGTAGTTCACCAAAAAACACGAATTTTGTCATCATTTACTTGCAACATTTCAAACCTGTACAACGTTCTATTTCCACAGAACACAGACGATATTTTAAAGAATGTTGTTAACTGGCACACTTTCACTGCATTGGTTTTGTGTCCATAGTAGGAGTGAAAACGTTCCCCTGCTTTTCAATTACCAACTTTCTTCAAATATATTGTGTTCTGTAGAAGAAGGAAAGTCATAATGATTTAAAATAACAAGGGTGTAAGTAAATAACGACAGAATTTCCATTTTGAGAGCAACTCATAAAATAAAATCCCTTCTGTCTGCTGAAAAGGGCCTGTCCATTTCTGAATCTCCTGCTCACAAAAATACTTCAAATACCTCCATATATTCTAACATCATATTCATTTTTCCTGGCTCACTGATTTCAAAGATTCTGAATCACAGAAATGGCATAATGACATTTTATATAGCGAAAAAGCAATAGGTATTTTTCACTGTCCTCTTTCAAAGCCTACGTTCCTTTAGCCTATTGAGCAGGCTTTGAGAGAATGTCGGCTGGGGTCTTTGGGAGTAATGCAGCTTGGTTGACAGGAGGTCAGTCGGGCTATTCAAGAACAGTTATTGCGGATCTGGGGAGTCGACGGGTCTAAAAAGCCCTTCCACTTTTCACCCTCTCCGGAGTCTCTCTCTCTCTCTGCTGCAAGGCTTCAGATGCCTGAGAGAGAACAGCAGACACCGGGCAGCCAGATAATGCATGTCAATCTTCTTAAATGTCTTAATGGATAGCACTGCTATGAAACGGAGCAAAAGTCATGTTTTCTGATGCTCCTTAACTTTTATTAATTCGCACCGAATCTGGGGATCTTTCCGCAATTGAGATATTGTACAAGGCAAAAAGAGCATTTTGTCAATCTCAAAATTGGATAAATTTCTCATGCCATGTCAAAAAATCTCAGGGTGAAGTATGCCGAATGATGAGGAGCAAGTGGTGAATGTGACCGGCCGAGAATGCAGAACCTTAATAATGTACATTAACCAAGCTTAAGTTTAAGACGATGGGCGTCTGTTATATGCACATTAAGGAACAATTAATTTCCAATATTGCCGTTATTCTTGGCTGTCTCTGTGGCATTTTAGAACAAGGAGTCCATCATTGATAAGCCATTTCATGCTTCATTTACATGAGCGAAACGCTTAGAGCAGACCTGGCCTGCGTGCCGTAGGGGATGCTCAGAAAACCATAGAAGGTAATGTTTTTCGTCCATATTCCTCCCTTGACTGTCGTATTTAGTTTGCAATGTAAACTTTATGAGATGATTTAGAACCACAGATTGAAATTAAATGTAGTAATATAACTAATCTCAGCATCATGTCTGCTTTGACATGGCTGGAATAAGAAATGTTGTGGAATGACCTGGCGTTTTATTTAGGAATAAAAAAAACTGCTTTGAATTTTCTAATTTATTTTCTGAAGCAAGACACCAAGCTAAAAAAGACCTTAATACAGATACATAAATATCTAATGTTCTTTTAATTAAATTTTTTTTTTTTATAAATGTTTGACTGTGAGAAAAATAGATAAACGTGCAATGATTGAAATAAGAAGGATTATGATATGTCATCATCTAATCACCCATATTATTTTTCAGACCCGTATTTCTTTCTTTCTGGAGAACACAATAGACCGAATATAACCGAACAGCAGTGGCACTCATTCACTTTTACTGTATGGAAACAAAACCACTGCAAGTGAATGGGTGTCAGTTGCCATCATTCTTTGAAGTGTCTTCTTTTGGGTTTCACAGAAGGAAAAAGTCTTAAAGGTTTGAAATTAAAAAATGTTGAGTACATGATGACAAAGCTTTTTTTCCTTAAGGTTTTCAAAATTTACTCTAAACCATCATTGGTACATTGGTAAAGTATCCATAAAGTATTTGGGTGTAGTAATATCAGTGTTATCATGATGTTAACACTATCAAAGAAGTAAAAAATAAGTTAAAAAAAGTGTTTTAAAAAAATGCACACCTAGTTAATGTTGTAGTTACCAAGCAGTCAAGTTAATGCAAAGATCAAGGCGTAAGCAGACATTTATACAATCTGACATTGCTATAGGTGTATAAACATGTTCTCTGGCCTGTTTATTTTCTAATCAGAGAATTCTGTTGTAGAAAGTTTGCAATCCATGGACTTAATATTTCATGTGCTGGAGATACCTGTGAGGTGTGTGTTTGTGGTGTTTTTGAGAGAAGCACTGATAGAATTTTAATAACTCTGGAGTATTGCTGCATTCAACTGAAGCTGTCTGGCTTATCATGACGACATAAATCACTTTGTGTCTATGCTTATGAACACATACACACCCGAAATAGCTACTCTATTAATATAAAACTAATCAAACTATATAATCCCTACAACCAGAATGTGTTATGTATGCCTGTTTGTACATCCTTTTGCATACCGTTGCATAAGACTGCAGAGTTGGAATAAGTATACATAAGGATGTTCATACTTTATCATCATGCCGTTTTTCGTGTTTTTTTAGCTTTGATTGGGATTAACGTACAATAGAACATGGGTTAATGCTTTGCATGTAAAAAAAATGTTTCACAAAATTGCTTATCTGTATACTGTTTTTTTCACTGTCATAAAAACAGCAATGACTTCCCTGTTCTGATCAACTCCCTCCTTCAGAAAACCGTAGCAAGTTCTGTTTGGGCCAGCGGTTCCAGTCTTGTGATTCGACAGCAAAGTTAGCACATGTTACCCGGAAAGGCCATAACATGGAGATGTATGCGCTTAGTGTTATGTAAAACTGTCTTTAATGTTATCAATTTGAGTCGGAATCAGACCCGGAGAACATAGATGAGGAGGATCGAGGAACCTGTGGAAGCAAGACTTTTGCATACACCTAAACATAGAACAATAATTTGCGTGGCTACATCTAAACTTCATCCCGATCTAAACCACGAGCATGTTCAAAAAAAGCATGTGGTTAAACAGTAAAGAATAAATATAATCAACAAATAATTTAAACTGATCTTTACAAACACCAAAAGTCGATGGTGTCAGGTTAAATAACTACAATTTTAGTGGGATTAGTTTCAATTACTATCTAGTTGACAAAGCTAAATACCGTTGGCCTTTGTGAATTAACTCATCAAGTTAAATATTAAAACCACTTACCCGTTGTTGTCAACAAAGTCTTCTTCAGACGAAGAGGGAACAGCTCCATCTTTCCAGAATAATCTTGTGCAAATCCGGCATTAAACTAATTGAGATTAAGGAAGTTGTCCTCAGTTTTGCATGTGGATTATAATATTTGGTAACCGAGTTAAACAAACATAAATTGTAATCATTGATCACTTAGTACGGCATCCCTGGGAACGCAAAAGAAAGGTGATTGAACTCCGGGAGAAGAACTACATTTTCGTTGACATGGCAACAAACACGCTTACAAACGCAACTCTTCCTCTTCTCCATAGGAGCACAACAAGACCACGCCCCTTTTTTGTTTGTTCCTGTGGGTGGAGGTTAACCGTGATAGTGATGTCACTAATGAAGGAAGTAGTTGAATGAAGTCTAAACCGGCCGTTCGATGTAGACTATTTCTATTCAATAAAATATCTCGCTTGGCATTGAACTTTGAGCTTTATACTCTAATTAACCACATTATACACTAATTCAAGTTTTAAACATTGAATGATTTGACCGATTGTACTTTGCAAAAACTAGGCATCAAAGTTTCAAATTAATCCAGAGAAAGTCTTATACAGTACAGTTTGTAAAAGTTGGAAAAGTTGACATCAATTGTTATCCTTAAATGTAGTTGTTGTTTTGTGGGGTTGTGAATAATGTTGAAACTGTAACCTCTCTTTGCATGCACGGTCTTTTATAACCCCTGTCGTGTTAATTTTTTGTAATTATGGTAGTTCAATATAATCACCCATTCTCATTCTAATGTGTTTTAGCATTATGTTTTTTTATTTTTTTCACTAATGGAGGTAATGATCTGAATAAACAAGCTAATTTTAATTGGCAGAAAGATTAAAATAATAATCTTGTTTCCAAAAGTAAAATTGGTAAAAAATCTAATGTTAGCTTGCCATTGGTTTCTTTCAACCGAATAAATATTAACCAAAAATAACTAAGGCCATTTTTCAAAAACATCATAGATAAATATATTTTTCAGTAGAACTACATTAAATAGACATGTTTGTTGCCATTATGAGTTTTTCTTATTGTATTTCCATTCATGACAAATGAATAACATTAATCTCAAAGTATGCAATATCTTTTATGCAGTTTCTTGTATGCATTTCAATTAATATATGAGTATCACATTGAGGTCTTAAATTGATAGTTCCTAAATGGGAATTTTGTAGTCATCCTGATTTTTTGAACCTGTATGACATCCTTTACGGTTAACAAAATTTTTCAAAAAGTATTTTGTCATCTGCAGAAAAAAGAAAGTCATACTGGTTTGAAATGAAAAGAGTAAATGAAACATGAAAGGTCTCTTTAATGTTAAAATGAAACAAGTTGTGGTAAGGTTTTTTTGCAAAGGGAATAGAAAATAGTTATTCAAGAACTTTTAAGCTAGCAACATATTTTCATATTGTTTCTCTATATTAGTGTTCAGGGCAAAATTCGACGGGTTTTACAGCAAATGTCAGACAAACCAACCTTTAGCTGTTAAGAGAAAGTAGTCGTCTATTTTTTATATTTTATCTGTATACAGTACGCTACTGTATACACAAGATCAAGACTATGTACTGTACGTGAAATTAAAGCATGCAGTGTGCACATTAAGACATTATAATCCATTATAATCCCTCATGGTGGTGTAAACATTAAAAGTATGACATGGCAACATTGTTAAAGAAGAAATCCTTGTTAACCAATTAAATGTATTGCTTAAGCTTTATTGTACAAATGGGACGGTTTTCCTGAGAAATTGTCTAAACCTTCAAACAGCCAATTTTACAAAGTAATTCTCCAATTTATCTTTAGGAGAAAATAACATTAAGGTCATAGCAATAAAATGAACAAGTGATAAAGCAAAACATTTTTCTTATGACTTCAAAGTTTGGTGACCTTTTTTTCTCCTTAAGTGTGATATTGTCCGCTCTAATGAATTTGCATCAGTATAATCCCTACATTATGGCAGGGGAGGATCTTGCGGCTGTCTTCGTAATGTTCTTTGCCCTTGTCCCCCGCGTCTCTTTGAATTATGGATTGAGCAAAGCACATTCGCCTTAACTTGAGCTTCATCATCGAGCCGAGCTAGATCTGGCACCGGACATCTTCCTCGTGGTTGCTTTGCGAGTATGATGAAATTCTCCAACGGTGGTCAGCGATTGTTGGATTTTCCGGTGTAATGCATGTGACAGGTGTGTCCAGACAAAATAGAGAATGTGCCTTGGGAATATGAATTATAGGAGTTCAATCAGTCAGGCTTTTGGATATATGCTCCTGTGATAGCATGTGGCCATTACAGAGGCCTTTATTCCGGTTGTGCAGACCGGAGCCATTAAAGGACAGCTTTCTCTGGTGCAGTTTCTCTTACTCTTCTAACAGCTGCATCTCAAGGTCTGTGCAGTCATCTATGTTCATAATTCAAAGACTCGAGGGATTTCAACTTAAAAAAAGTGCCATGCTCTTCACATGACAGATGCGGTGCTTGGCATGAACGTTTTACATTTGGCAGTGACCATTAAGGAATATTAGGGGCTTGAAATGGTTGATTGGCCAGTGACATACGCCAAGATCCTTTGGCCTTTTTCTTTAAACTTCGAAAAGAAGACAACACAGATTCCTTGAAGTGTCAGTCACAAGATGTGTTTGTGCAGAGAGAACAATCATTTGTCATTCTGTTTGGGTCCCCGAAGCTTCTAAAAAGAATACGTTATTCTAACAAAAAAACAGAGATGTTGAAAAAAGCATGGACTTATATATGATTAAATGCATTTGTTTTAACACTTCTTCGAATATCCTTAACAATATGTCTTAAGGTAGCGATATATTTTATGCAGAGTTGTGCAGCCGAGCAGAAATTATGCATTGGCTTTTCTGTAGATCGATTGTGAATTAAGTAAGCTATTACGTTAAATGGTCCATGCATGCTTGACTCTTGTTGCCGGTAGGAGTTTGTTAATTGTGCAGATAAATGTTGAACCCATCACATCCTTTTCTCCATACATCTCATCCATCCAAGACAAGAGCTTTTCAAACTTTAAATGGGTACGGACACAAAGACATAGTATATATAGGATTATGTAATATAAGGTATCTTATATCAACCAGAAGGTATCTTAAAATAAGCATAATTTAATAACAGTTTGTGTAACAATTATACTTGCAATCACTATAAATAATATTCCATGTGCCTTAGTAAATTAACGGTTATATTAACTTAGTAAAATCTTTAAAGTATAACCTTTAATGGTTAACTTCTCTAAAAAAATACTCAAATATTGTTCAAATATTGGAAATAATTCCAAAGCTTTAAAGGGTATTAATTTTTTTTAATTATTTCACATAAAAATACATAAACACTTTCTTTATGTAAATACTATGACCAAAAACCCCTCAAAAAGATCCTAATATGTTTATTATATAAAAATACACAGTGTCATGGTTTATAAGTTATGAAGTTATTATAGTTGATGCAAAATAAATTACATGGATTATCTTTGACAACAATATACTATTTCTTCTATGGAAGTCAATAGTGTCTGAATGTTTCGGAACAGTCTGATGTTGAGTAATTCATGACAGAAATTTTGTTGTTTTGGGTGAACCATCCCTTTGTTTCAAAAGAGCTGTTCTCTTATTTTCCCTCTCATAGTTTCTATTACATTGTATGCAATCTCATTTGCTAAATATTCTCCTTTTGACCATCAGAGAAGCTTTTAATCTTAAATGGGCTCTCTGTGCTCAGGAGAACACATCTTGAAAGATTGATAGCACTTATATTTTAGATATCAACTGTGTCGCAGTGTTTCATTTAGTTTAAATTCTAAATCAGATAAAGCCTTCATTTGGTGTGGGAATAGTCAGTCTGGAGTGATGTTTATGGGATGTTTAAAACTGCAGGTTGCCTTACTGCACGCCCTCACAAACTGTCACCCACAATACATCACAATCTGTAATCCCACAATGCACCATTTTGCATTTCAGTTGCTGAAGAGAAAGAAGACGGTATAATTTGATACACAAGGCAGGAGGAATTATAATGTCTGCATTGGAGTTTAAAACAGCATCAGATTTATTATTTTATTTCAGGTAACGTGATCATATTGGTATCCCAAAATTTAATTAATCAGAGTACTTACTATTTCGACTTGATGAGTATTGTGTCTTTCAACAAATGCTGTATGAAATAAATCCATTATGAATTTCATATTACGTAAGATATAATTTATGCTTCTCTCGCACATAATCGCCTTAATTTTTTGCTCCGTGTAATCTTCACTATCAGCTGGCAGATCTCACTTTCTCAGTTGATGCTCAGCATCAATATCTGTCTGAATACAATACATGTAACCTATCAAGAACCGAAAACAGATCTGAAATGTTTTACTTTTAAAAAAGAATCTCCATAATAAAATGAAAAACTGAAAGTTATAGTTCAACCTGAAATGAAAATTGTTTCACCATGAAGTGACCCTCACAAAACGTCAAAGCTGAACGACTTTCTTTCTCTTACAAAGAAAAGAACATAAGAAGAAATTTTGAAAAATGTTGGTAGTCGAACAATTGCAGCACCCACTCCCTCTATTGTCTTGACCCAAAACCAATGCAAGTGAATGATTGCCAGTCGTCAACATTCTTCAAAATACCTTATTTAAAGGAAGAGTAAAAAATGTCAAAACTTTCATTTTGGGTTCGAACGATCACTTTATGATAATATTGTGAAGCATAAATACAGTATGACTTTAAGAATATCATGCTCATCTTTCAGTGAGTTTGTGGTTGTATGTTGTCATCACAGGACTAATTCACTCCATTAATAAAATGAGACCAAATCTTTTGTTTTTCACTATTACTAGTTGCTAATTTAACCACTATTTTATATTTTTTGTATGATAGTGCTGATAAAATCTAGTGTTTGAAAATATATAGACTAATTGTATCATGATGTTGAAATATAAGCCTTTGTGGATGGGTTGAACTGCTTTAATGCTACCATTGCTCTTCTGTGAGCTCTGACTCGTATGAATCTGACTGATTTATTTTGCGTGAATGTTTTAGGCTCCTAAGTGAAGATAAAAGGAAAATACTGAAAGCCGTGTATTTGCTCTGCAGCTTATTGCCTCTTTGACGTGCATTAGGCTGTAAGTACCGGTGGGCTGCATTCAAATGCACTTGTTTATTTTGTCAGAGAAACAGAATCGGGCCACGGTGCTCTCATGCAGTCACTGACGGATTTGGCATTGGGCGGTCTGAACCGTGTATGTGTGTGGATTTCTGTGGACCATGTGTGTGTCTCTCTCAGCAACAAGGCCCTTTCAGCAGCTCAGTGTAGGGCATAGATAACATGAGAGTGCCATCTAGGTAGCTGTATGAGGTACTGCCCGATTAGCTCGTAAATTTATAAGCAGGAACTATTTAGTATTTTTTAATGTATATTAGATTGTTATTTACATTTCTATTATTTATTGTTATTAATTTACTTTATTTAGTTAATTTTTATCTTATCAGGCTGTTGGATGACTTTTTGTTATGTTGAGTCAACCCATACATTTTAATGCATTATATATTTATATTGTGTATCACATTTTTCATGAATTAATCTATAATAACAATAATAATAATAATAATAATAATAATAATAATAAACCATATATTTATAATTTTTGTTGTTATTGTTGTTGTCTATGTTATAATTATTACTATTATTATTAGTAGAAGTATTGTTATTATTTATTTTTAAATTATTATTAATATCGCCATAATTATAATTGTTGTTATTGTTTTAGGTTTAGATTTAATTTTAAATAATTCGCAATTCTATATACATATATATTGTATAAAAGATGCATTATTACATCATGTTTTACACAATTTTGATAGCCTTTATTTAATAGTAATTCATATGTATAAGATTAATTTAAATAAAAAACGAATAAATGCTAATGGACAATATACTAGATTAATGTTTAAAAATCAAGAAAATACTGTACAATTCCTAACTTTTCGTTAGCTTCTTCATCATCTGTTTATTTATATAATGTTCACTGCAATTCAATGCAAATGAATTCACAATGACTCAAAGGAAGCTGGTTTTGGAGCAAAACACAGACTGCTTAGCTTTAGTAATCTGCTGTTAACCACAAGTCACAGATGGGTGAGTTTTGGGCTTTTTCTCTTCCTCCCTGATGAGAATCAGTGTGACTCTTCGGTCATGAATGATACAAAAATGATTTCGCTGTAAGCAGAGCAAAGGACAAACTCAGACCTGATATTGAAAATGTAAAAAGCATTGAGCTATGAAACAGGGTGTATCGTCTGTGTCACTCTTGCCAAAATCATTCTAATGCCCAGTTTGCTGTACAAAAAACCTATCACTCCAAAACCAAAAATCTCAGACTGGTCTTTCTATCACATTTCCTGCTTCAAAGCATATTCCATAATCGACAGAAAGGTGAAGATGTGGCTTTCATTGCTTTAAAGTAGGACGTTTACCATAACGGTCCACATCTTACATGCCGCTTCTGGACGGAATTATGCGATGACTAGTTCAGATCAGGGCTGTGGGAGACCGGGGGTAAGCAGAAAAGACGAGCCTCATTTCATGCAAGGTTACACACATCATTCAGTCAGACAGTCTGCTTTCCTGAGTATCAGAGCGCTCAAGCGCAATGTTTTACTCTTGGGAAGATAGTTAGATAAAGTTTCGCCCTGAGGGTCGACAAAATGTGAAGGGAGTTATGGGGTTTGTTAAATATCACAGTTAATCACAGGTAAAGGAGTGTGGCCGACCGATTACATTTGAGCAGCATACAGTGATGTGTAAATAGAAATGGAAAATTTTTTCTTCTAAAACATTATCCATTTATTTGAGATTTCTTTAAACTACAAAATTGTTAAAAGTGTTAAAAAGTGGTATAGCTTTAAAAATGTAATTCCAAAATATTAATAAAGTGCATCATGCCCTATTTCTATGGAGTTTTCTTATGGTTATCTGACAATTGATTAAATTCTCCTTAGTCAGATGGAGGCATGATCCAGCAAAAGCTAGACACACTTTTTTAAAATGATAATTAGAAAACCTCTGAATCAGGATTCAGGGTGATGTATAGATATATTTAGTTCTATGTCTATGGAATAAGTAAACATGCCAGGGCCGAGCAGCTGTCCCTTGCTGTATCTTTTCACGGAGACAGACTGTACAATATCATTTGGCCCTGTTTCAAAACCTAGTGAGTTGCCTGAGGTGGAAGCATTTTAAGGCATCATGGGCATGACACGAAAGCCGTTCCAAAGAGTAAGCAGCATAATTACAATATGCTGCATTCTAAGATGCTTTCTTTTGGCCAAATATACAAGCAGACGGTGTGTGTATCTTCGCTGCGCAATCCCATCCTATAATGCATGGATATATCTTAAAGGAAATAGTTCATGCAATAAAATAATTCAGAAAATGGATACCCACAGCCAGATAAAAGTACATTATTGTATTTATAAGGATAATAGCAGTCACTGGGCTGGTACTGTGTGAAAATAATAACACTGACATAATTTGCTTTCTTTGCTGTCATTTGACTTTTTCTGTAGAGCAAAAAAGAAAATATTATGAAGAATGTTGGCAACAGAACAATAGGACTGCTGGACCAAGATTTGGTGTTTTGTAGCTTAAGAAGTACAAAATAAAACCCTCAAGGGCAACACCCCAGTGACTGTAAAAGTACAATTTACAAAAGTACGTTAATTATAATAATATTTAGAGGTTTCAAGCGCATTTTAATGGGAAATGTACTTAATTTATCCTGACATAGTTACACATTTAAAGTATGAAAGTGACCTTCGATTCTATGTTCTATGGTGATATAGCATCAAAAGTTCGAACAAACAATTGCAGTGGTATTTTATATTGTGTTTTATATATTTACATTCATATTAAAGGATTGTAACACTTTTCGTATGTTAACCCCCTATGCTGTCTATGCAGATAGTAGAGAGAAATGCTGAGCATATTTTACAGCTCTGTATGCTTGGAGAAACTTGACTTACACTCTTATGCAATATAAGGATACCGTGTTTGTTGACTGACTGATCATTTGTCATTTCAACCTCATGATTTCTCTCCTGAACAGAAGGTTTGCGATCTGTGTCCGTATGCTTTATGACTCTTATTATCATTTGGGTGGATGAAATATTCATATTGCAAACTGTACGTAATGGCTCATTGCGTGACCCCCTTTAGATTACAATTAATATTGCTCGTCGACGCTTTTTTTTCTTAGTAATTGTCCTGTGCTGAAATATTCTAGATATTGATGCCTGGAGAAATCTTTTGAGCAACCATGAAGCTCATCTCCTCGCCACAGCGGTTTTGTAACAATTGTATTTCAGCTCGCTTATTTGGCTTAAATTCCCTTGTCTCCGGCGTGGAGCATCAACTCTATACAGCAGGCATTTAGGCTGAATTGAATGTGATTGCCAACAGCGAGAGAAGTGGGTGGACAGTTTCAGTTGGAAAAAATGTCCTCCCACCTTATGCTGTAACCCCTCTAAAAGAAATGCAGAGTTATTTTCAAAAAAGCTTCTTACCAAGGCCAAACTCCATTGCTTTCCGCAACAGCGCTCTGAAGTCTTTCTAAAACTTTGTGTCACGTGAAGGCAGAATGAAAGAGCTTTTTGGTGTCCATTATGAAATGCTCGGACACGTTCCTGTTTAACCGGTCAAACGAGTGCTGGTAAAATGAAATTTGTTTGTTTCTCTTTGGGCTTCTGAACGCAGGTGAGGTGATGCTTCGACGGCACGAGCCCTGACAAAGAGTGGGAGCGTAAATAGTTTGTCTTAACGGGAATGAAAGTGATTTATGAGCCGAAGCATTGAAAGGTTTTTTAAGGCTTTGATAAATCTCTGTCCTCCCGTGTGGCGTCTTTTAATCGGAGTAAGATGCTTGCGCACGTTTCCCCTTCTGCGTTGTGACGGCCAGGTTTAAGCAAGTGCTGCCGAGGACCAACTAGCGTATTCTTTTTGGTACGTTGCAGGGAAAAAATTGGTTCCTTTAGAGAGGTTTATTTTTGCAGTAGGTCATTAAAAATGGATAAAGCTATAAGCTAGAGCTTGAGCCCAGACAGCTGGTTATCGGTTGTTTTTGTGATGTGGAAATGGTTTGATTATGCACAAGGCCGTAGGCACAGACTGAGAACTGGAATCTCAGCATTTATTTAAGCCGGGTTTTTAAGATGCCTATCAGCACTTTCTGAAATCGGTTTAACTGAGGGGAATCCCTTCTAGTTGGAAATGGCTTGAGAAATGTTTACGTCACAGATTTGTTTTAACAGTACCACTGACAGAAGTCTGGCTTGTACTGTTCCAATGCAGTATGTTTTGCGATATTGTAAATCCAACAGGCAAACTTGGATTGGATTCAGAAGCTTGTAGTTTTTGTCAGAAAGAAAATTTAATAAAAGGTGTTTATTAATTTAATAAAAATGTTAGAGACGGTCATCGTCAGTCTATTAGTCACCAATAGCATGTACAATCCCATATACTGTATCTACCAAGATAAAAGTCATATTTGTTTGTTATTTGTATCTGGATATAAATGATGAGGATGAAGAAGTGATTACAAAATATTTATTTATTTCTTAAAATTTATGTAATGATGGTATAAAATGTGTATATTTATATTTATATCATTATACACAAGATATCTGACCTCCAGCAAAGTTTTCGATATAAATATATCTCTCTTTGAGAACTTAAGATTTTGCACACAGGTTTTCCTAGGACATGGTTCACCTCATAATGAAAATTCCATTAAACTTTACTCCATTTTTTCACTTTAAACCTGTATGATGTTCTTTAATTTACAGAATACAATAGTAAACATTTGATGAATGTTGGTTTGTTAACCAAAAACCAAAATGAGTGAATGCCAATGGCAACCAATGGTTTTCTCTGACCAACATTGTTCAAATTATCTCCTTTTGTGTTCTGAAGAAAAGATAAAGTCACAAAGATTTGACCTGTCAAGAGCGTGTGTAAAGGATGAAGGAATTTTCATTTTGGGATGAAGTTCCTCAAAAATACTGTTGTCAAACACACCCACATTATTCTAAGATCTACTTGTTCTAATCTGACTTTTGATTTCAGTTTGAGACTTTGAAATAATATATTTTACTCCATTAGAGACACCTCTCTAATGTGTCTCCTTTATTAGTTCTCCATTCATATTTTTGTGGTCCATGAGAAATTATACAATATGATGAAAAATTAATTTGTAATTTACATCCGCACTCATTTTCTAGAGCCAGAGGGAAACTGCGGTGCAAATGAGGTGTGACATGTTTGCAAACTTCTTGAAGAAATGTAGTAACAACCACGTTTTCCCAGACAGTCAACACCAATACAAAGCTATCGCGACGTATCATAATTGTAAACCTGAACATAAACTGCAAGGCCAAGATTGAGATCATGTAAGTAAATATTTTCCAGAAATACAGGCTTCATGATTTTTACAAGGTTGCGTTTACTCTTCAGATCTGTTGTTACTGTTCTATAGAAGCTATTCAGTGAGCTATACTCTCAATAGAGCTCTCTGTGTGTTTTGCAAGATTGCAAAGGGCAGAAGCAACCTTTGAAATATCCAACCACTCTTACTCTCTCTGGATCATTATCTTGTGTGAACATTCATCACCTCCCTCATTTCATGCAGAATTTCAACATCATCATAATTTAAAAGGCTCTCAGTGCTTTGAATATGTATGTTTCTTATGACACCGGGAATGGAGATGTTGTCTTTATGCATGTATCCTGTGAATATGTTGCTTTCTGGTGTACTATTCTGCGTTTTTAGGTCCAGATGATGTTACAAAGTCCTGCTGTAACAGTGCTGTGCACACACTGAGATAAACTTACATTTAATATTTAAACTATTAAAATAAAAAATTAGGCTTAATAATGAAAATAGTTCCACTACAATGATATGATTATCAATTCAACACATGATGTTAAAACTATGATATGGTGGGATGCTTTTAATGGTTGGACACATTTGACATGTTTAATACTTGCTACATTCACACCACACTATGAAACATTTAATTTGGCTTAATATCACACAAATAAACTTAAAACATTTTTGAACCTAATAACATCTTTTAAAATTATTAAATATTTTTTTTGTGGAAAATAATAAAATCATTGATTAGAAATATAAATGGTTCTTTTTAATAAATATTAAAAATATTATAATTAAGATGTGTAACTGATATTTTTGTGTAATAAGTATTTATTTAACAAATATACATTTGTGATGTAACCCAATATTTTTGAATTCTAAAATAATACTTTTAATTTTTTTATAAATATTTGTTTACTTATATATACACATCATTTAAACAGTATATTTAATTAATTTGAAAGCTTTAAAATGTACTTATTTTTCATGTAAATTTGAGTGAATGGCAATTTTGTATAAGATAATCATTCCTATAACTACCTATAGCGGAATATAAAAGATTGAGTGCTTTTTCAAAGTAACAGGACGCCAGCGTGTATTTGTGAAACGTAATGGAGCTTCTCTTTAACCGTGGCACAGAGAGCGAGATGGAGGCCGAATCCCCTCAGACAGAATGTCCCCTATTTTTCAAATCATTGTCAGAGGAAAGAGCAGGCTATCCATCCACATCTAGCATGGTTAGAGGGGCTGGATATAGATAGCTGTCTGCTCGGGCATCATCTATCATGAGTAGCTTTGGAGGACTGCACAAACATCTCGATGTTCCAGCAGCACAGGCTGAACATTTGGGCTGTGCTCAGTTTGTCTGGTCTGTGTTTGATCATAACAGCGAGTGTGTGCTGCTGGTTTTCTAATGACTGTGCCTTTATCAAACCTCCCATGTCACCGCAAGTAGACACCAGTGGCAGATAAAGCTAAGTTTTATTTTTTCATTTAAAGTTACTTCTTTCAGTTTTAAGAAACTCTATATTAAGACTATTAAGACTCTATTTACATTCACAGATGTATGAATAAATTGCATTTAAAAAGTCAAGGGAGTCTTTTAAATGTTTTTTAAATCTTTGGTCGCACAGAAAAAAATTAAAATGAAAAAAAAGTACTTAAATACATTTTCTTGATTTCAAGGCTTTTAAATTTTTTGTGTAAATTGTTTTACGTAAGAGTCACATTTATAAAAGTTGACATAGTAATATGTATGCAGGAACAATTTTTCAATTCATTTTTCAAATAAAGCCACTCTTGGCCTGATGCATCCAAAATGTTGTTTTTCAGCTCTTAATTTGTATTTATATTATAATTAATATAAATAGTAATATATGGTAGTAAAATATTAACAGGTGTAAATAATATACCATACTCATAATAATAGGCTAGCGTATGATATTAATAGTAATTTTCGAACTATAAAACAAATCAATAATTTATTTTGCAACATTTTCTTGAAAAAATATTTCTCACATGTGAATAGTTTGCGAGACCTTTTGAGGAACCTTAATTTTAATAGTATAGCTAAAAAATCATTCTTAGCAAGAAAGAGATGCTGACTTATAATGCCTTTATATTCATTTAATCCAATGGCCGGTTAGGTGGACTCTCACAAAGTAGAGGTTTTATGAGCCTTGCTCTTCACAGATATATTCACACATCACAGATGGCTCGATCACAGCTCTCGCTGCTGCTCTTGTTTCAGTGTTGTTGTGGATGCATTTGATGAGCTCTTTATCAGTTTACTCCTGTATGTGGATTGGGCTTGGTGATTTTAACCCCCGACCTCATCCATGTTAAGCAACGTCTCTTCTTTTGTCTGTTTCACCACTAAGAGCTCATGATGCACAATGTTGCCAAACTGTGCTCTAATTTATTTACTGAAGTTCTGTACTTTTTATGAACTTTCACACAAAAAACACAGTAAAACCTACAAAACCAGAACTTCCTAATCCTGCTTAAAAATTGTAAGGAGATTGTAACGTGTCAGGTCTTTAAGTTTGACCAAGCTGATGTTTTGTTCATTTAACTATTTATATAGTGCAAAGGAAATTGTAGAATGTAAAACATTCTTTTTTTTAAATGATAGTTCACTTTAAACATTTGAATAACCTAAACTTATCTACATCGTTATGTTTATTTAATGTAAAGTATGGTTTTACTTCTTTGTTGCATCATTTGCTGACAATTATAACTAATTAATCCATCCTCTTTAAATAGTCATTTCCTATTTTAGTTCTTTTTGTTATTATTTTCTCTCTTCCTCCCTTGACTCACTGTTGCCATGGAAACTTGCTATTGTAGAAAGGATGCTACAGGATTCATTAGGTTTCTGTAGAAAGTTTGTGATTCTCCCATTGAACAATTCAGACTCAATCAATGTAGCCTGCTATAGTATACTGTCTCTAATGAGAATTTCACTCTATAATCACATTTATGTATTCTTCCCGATACTCCAGTATATTGCCTATTGTCCAGAAAGATTTAATTTGCCATCCCAGATGGAAAGAGAAGCTTAAAAAAGCCTCAAATTCTGTTTTGGTGTAGGTTTGTTTATTTCAGTTTGGTGTCGGTCTTGCTGGATAGTATCATATAAATCAAATGCATCAGTAACAGCCATACAGATTTCTTTGTTTAGAATAAGAATGAGAACACAAAAGCACTTAGAAGTTAAAAATCTGCTTTAAAAAAGTTGCATGCTATTAGAAATGTGACATATATATATATATTAATGAATGTAAAAATAGATTTAAACATATCAAATTAGTTTTGTTATCATATTGTTGTTTTATTTTAATGTTTTAGAAGTATTTCTTTATTTGTTATTATTACTAAATAAAAACTGGCCAGCTTTTGCAAATTAACACATATTACAAATTTATATTGTGTCTTTACAATAAACTGTAGGTCAGACATGTAGGTAATTCACTTAAGCCAATGAAAGTCCAGTTTAATACTAAACAGGTAAATACACATTATATAGCAATACTTTATATAAGTTATTATTTTATTTTATTTTATTTCTTATAAATAAGTCTAATTAAGTCTGTCATCATTTACTCATACCTTGTCAATAACATATACTATTAAATGACATCTTAATGCACCATATTTGATTTAGGAGCTTTATGTAGACCATGACTTGATCTGTTCCTCTCACAAGCATCGTTCAACTTAAGTCAAGCAATGCTTTTCTGGTGCACTTTTATGACACTTTTTTGTCCAATTGGAGCATAGCAGCACTCGTCCCCTCTTTCATTAAGCGAAAGAAGGTCCAGGACATTCTACAAAATATCACAGAGGCAAGCTGTGGTTCAGAACGACATGCGGGTGAGTAAGTGATGACAGAGTTTCATATTTACCTTCAACTGTTCTGTAGCTTGCTCTTGAATGAAAGAACTTGAGAATATGACCAAAAAAGATGTGATAGTTGTGCGAGGCTGTAAAAATCAGATGCTTGGCCACACTGACACTAACAATTTTTTTGTGATTTATATCTTGTTGCCATGATGTATGCCGTATGTTCTGTGGCTATTGACAATGCAGTACCAGGTGAAATTATTTTTTATGATTTTATTTATTATGAATGTACTGGATAGGAGTGTGAAAGCTCTGGGCCACACCGGGGTCAAGGACGGAACCGTAAACATGTGTATGACCAAATGGCTCGGAGCCCCAGGCCTGAAATCTCACATAACTACATTATATTCTGAACAACACAGCACGCGTACTGTACAAGGACTTTGACCGCAAGCCTTTGCATCTGTTAGGTTCCCGTTCTGGCATGTTATTGCTTATATTGTATTCTGGGTTTGTATTTTCTATTGTTAGGATGGAAATGACCACGTAGACATGAGTTAGTCAACCAATCTGCAATGTAATTCCCAATTTGCAATGGTACCATGGCTGTGTATTGCTTTTGATCTGTTTTAAACCACATCTATGAGGCTAGACATGACCAGAGCCCCATAGAGACGCGGCAAATGCTGTTAAAAGATGCGGGTTAACAATCTTCACATTTGCTCCTTAGATGATTTATCGACCGTGATAAGAACAATACAGAACATAATGATCCAGAGTAAATGATGCACAGCTTAGAATGCAATTCATCTTTTGATATTGTGTTAGATATAACAGCACATAATTCCCTTACTAATTCTGGGTCTTAACTAACTAATTATTCCAGAATCCTGGATCTGTTGCAGACACTGTGGATCAATCTAGCATGTCCATGACACCACGCCACATCCCCAAACCCTCCCTCCCTCCCTCCCTACCCTTCCTCTGTGGCTTTCAGATGGCTTACACATTTTCCTTTTTTGGTTTTTCTCCCTTGTTTTTCGTTTATCAAAGCGGGCGTTTGGGGGGTTAAAGCATAAGTTCCAAGCGTCTTGTTAAAAATCCAATGTAAGTTGATTTTGCATGTGTTTCTATGTGTCATATAGCTGTGCTTCTGCGCTCAATTAATACTCCCAGCTCACCACTGATAAAGCGTTCTGTGCACTGTTCTTTGCTTTCCTTTCGACGTTAAAGATAAAAGACATGTGTGATTTCCTTTATTTTTAAACCATGTACTGCCGAGTGCCACCGACCCTGCATTCTTCCAGAATTGTGCTAAGCTCTTTGATTTCCTTTTCTCTCTCTCTTTCTCAAGATTTTGTATCCAAGCCTAGTTTTCATGAACCTCTATTCTGTCCCTAGAATATGGAATGATCGGAGAACATACTGTTAAAAGTCAGCGACCGAGATCAGTACTTGACACAAAGAACCTACAGGAGCGAGATGAGTCTGCTAAATTTATGGCACAAACTGGTAATTCAATAGTTATGCTTCTTTCCTTTCCTATGTAAACTAAACTTAATTTTCATCTTAAGTCACTTGCATGCTCTCTTATGTACTGCACTTTTAAGTGACAATGTTTCTTTATCATATTTATTTTCCTCCCTCTGTCACCATATTAATACGGTGAGAAAACAACCATAAGACAGGCCGAATTGGCCACCTCTGCATACTGACTGAATACATGATTGGAATTTCAGCTTTCAATTTGTTTTGCTCTGACAGAAAATGTTATCCACTAAAAGCGGTAAATAGACCCCAGACTTTGGAGTTATAAATCAAACATTCAAGGAGAGAGACAAACAACCAAACAGATTTTTATCTACAGCCAGAATATCTCTCATTCGATAAAGTGCCAAATTATTGATATGATGAAAATATCTGTAAAGAAATAAACATGGAATTGTTGCTTTATGATTCTTGGTAACACTTTACAATGAGGTTCTTACATTAGGTTATGTATTTGAGAACATGAACTAACAACAACCAGTTTCTTGATAGTTTTGATAAATGATAAAGTAGGGATTTAAAATTAATAATGCATAAATAAATGTGAATGTAAACATTAACCAATGTAATACATTTTGTATCGTGTTACCTAATGTTATATATTGTACCGTGTTACCAGGGTTTGCTTTTTCTTTTGCATTATACTCCCTGTTTTCTTTTGAATTCCTGCATGTACTTTAGAGGATTTACAGCTGTTTTGGGGAGGGGCTTCAAGCTGCCATCTTATTTTATCACCTTTTGTTTATTTCTGTAGAAAGTTTTATCATTTGATTTGCAAGTCATTGTGCCTTACTAAACCTTAACAACCTTGTTTCCATTTCAATGGGTTTTTGTCTCTTTAAATGTCCATTTCTTATTTCTGTCAATGCCAAATCTGAACAGAATGTCATTCATCCTGCATTAAATTTCTTGTTTTCAGATTATTATCGTATCACTCCATCCACAGTTGATCCACCTTTTGATCTAATTTAAAAGATGAGGGGAAGTTGACATAAATTCATATAGGAAGGACATGCATCTTTTTTAGAACAACTCAAGTCTATTAACAAATAAAAACATGTTACTTTTCTTCAGAGCATATGATGTAAAGTTTTGTATGCTCATTCTGTGTTTGAAGAGATTTGGCTTCAATGCTTGAAAACAAAAGCTCATTATATCTATTATGTTATTATATTTTTGGCCGGACAAAATTAAGCCATTAAAGGTCTCATTTCAACATTTCCTTGTCATGTTATCCCTTTATTCAGCATCACATGGCAATTGGATTGTTATATTGTGAAATGCCTTGTTAAAGTTTGCTTTGGCCATGCAGTTGCTCATTGGGAATTACAGCTGTTCCAGAGTGAAGCGTAAAGACATAAAAGCACCACATTTAGAAAGCATTTACTGCTTTTAGACCTACAATGAACAATAAACAAACTTTGCAATCATGTATTCTTACACCATCCAACAATGGCGATGATAAAATTGACACTATAGTCAGGAAAATTATAACGTTTCCAGCTCGCGACCCTTCAAAGAGCTTTCATTGTTTGAATTCGACATAGAAAGTTGTGCGACTTACACCTCAAAAATTGCTGTGATCTGCTGAATACGCCCGGGGGAAATGCGTCCCTGCCAATTTCATTCGGGGCGATCTCTAATTCTAATTGATTATGCCTGGAAGAGAAAAGAGTTAAAGTCAGAGGTCTCTTCTGCTGTGGAACTGAAGTCAGTAGAAAACTAACTCCCATCAAAAGGTCATTCTAACTTTTAAAAGCCATGTTTGCATGAATTCTGCATAGTTGGTCATATTTTATATATTCATTTATATATCATCTATTAATTTGTTTGCATTTATTCTTTCAGTTTATTCCATCAAGTTGGCTGCATGCTTTATGTGACAATATAAATATGAGGTTTAAGATCTAGTATATTTAAATGCACCCATTATTTAAAAACTATGGTGGCCACATAGTTAAATGCTTTGATCCTGCTTTGAATATGTTCAAGGGTAGAATTATTCAGATTTTCCTTCATAGTTTATCCAAAAACGAACTTCCGTCATCATTTACTCATCCATTTCTAACCTGTATGACTTATTTTTCCTCTACAGAACACAGAAGGAGGTATTTGAAGAATGTTGGTAACTAGCACCCCATTTACTTGCATTGCTTTTGTGTCTATACTAGAAGTAAACGGGTGCTGTCATTTTCTTCAAAATACCTACTTTTGTGTTCTTAGGAAAAAAACTATGAAAAGAGGGTGAGTAAACAATAACAGTTTTTATTTTTGTGTGAACGAACATCCTCCTGTTTAAATTTCATTCTACATAAAATTGACAAATAGAAATCTAATATGAATATTGTACGTGGGCTGCTAACAAAGCCTATTTTTTATCTTCCAGAACTGAACTGCACACGTACTCCTGGAGGTGATCGTTCTTGCCAAATTGAGCTTAACCCTCATCAGGAGGGATGAAACTGAGACCTCCAGGAGCACAAGGGAGCAGTACTGGCATCTTTTCTCCAGGATAGCTTAACCTTGAATGTCATTCATGCAGGATCATATCACATATACTAAAAAAAATGAAGCTCCCTATTGAGCGCGTCCCACTTTGCCCCCCCTATAATATTTACTGTGGCCTCTTGTGTTAATTAGCGAGGCCCTTATTGCTCCAACTGGCTCCGACCCCTCGGGGTGTCACATGACCATGTTACTGCTTTTAACTGGTGTCACCCTTCTCCTACAGGTGACCCTGGTGCTGAGGAGTGGTCCCAGTGGAGCTCTTGCTCAGTTACATGCGGTCAAGGGTCGCAGGTGCGAACAAGAACGTGTATCTCACCTTATGGATCACACTGCAGCGGCCCTTTAAGAGAATCCAGGGTGTGCAATAACACTGCCCCCTGCCCAGGTAGTGATAGCCACAGGCTCTGGACTCTCCCTCAGTGTCTATATGTATCTCTCATCTCTCAGGACAGAAAATGTTTCTTTTATTTATCTTTTTGTTCGTCGTCATGGCTTCAAATTTGTTTATGTTTCCTTTTTATCCTCCTTATTATTTATTCTTGTGTCTGCTCTGATATTCACATTTTCCCCATCATTTATTTTGTCATTTATCTTGCCTTGTTTTTATATTGTTCCATAAATTTTCTCAATCACATCTTCTTCGCCGTTCAATCTTCTCAATGTATGACAAAGCCGATTGCCTCATTCCTGCAAAATCCTACAGTGAGATTTGGTGTCGGAAGCGTTGCTCTTAAAGGGGTCAAATGATGCGATTTGTGTCTTCCTGTTTAATTGGACCTTTGCATGTTTTAGACACGTACAATTACAAAAATAAAAGTCTTAGAACAAAATTTTATCTGAAAGCAAAGGCTCACCTTGTTGAATCTGAAATACATCATGGAAACACGCCTCCACAAGCTTACGTGAGTTTGTCGAAATATATAAATAATTTCACACATTTCAATACACAAATAAAGGAGGTGTAGGTGTACATGTCAGTGTAGTGTTGTTGCTCGGGAACCTGATGTTACAAATATGGTAAGGAGCATAACATTTTCACCAATCACAACGCACTGGCCATTCAGACCATGCCTTGCTTTTCAGATCGATAAGTTTGTAAATTATTTCAACCTTTAAATCATGTATTCACATTGCAACACCATATACATTTTCCTGGGCAATATGACTTCAATCTGTTCAAGAAAGTAAAAAAGCTTGGCTGTCCCGTGTGGCTGAGAGTGACCTGAATTAGCCTCTAGTTTTAAAATCTTTAATTACTGGAGGTATAAACTTTAATTGTTCAATCTAGAGGTGTCATCTTGATAAAGCCAGGTTCAATGATATGTCAAACACATTGTACCTGCTGTCACTTGATAACTGGGTTTCTTTCTTGGTTAAAACAATGTAAAGGGAGACTTGTTTTCTTTTCTTCTTAAACATGAGTTGAAAAAATGCTATTCGGCTCTTTTAGGACTTTTGGTATCGGTAAATTAATGCTGTTTACACATCACCTCAGCAGCATTGAATTTATGTCACAAGCTAACTGGATTTTTATTTTAAGCAAAAGGCCATGTTTTGCTTACACCATTAGCTTTAAAAATGGCATTTCAGCAGTTTTAAGACTTTTTGTGAGGCTGAATCGATGTGGTTAGAGCTATATAGCATTTTCTTACCTTTGAAGAATATATAGATGTTTCATCACACCGGCACATTCTTTAAAATTTATAGGTCAATCTTTGTAGTAAGCATTGGTAGGTTGAACCTATAAATTCTGCGCTCTCGATCTCTCTCTCAAACAAACACGTGGGCACACACACATAGAATTATATGAACAGCTATCAAAGTAAGGATCTATATACACTACTTAACATGAACTTCATTGAGATAAAGATTAAAGATTATGTTCTTATTGCATGAAACTGCAGAAATCTAATTTTTTCTTTCACAGTGAACTCAGCTCAGATCTGTTGTTGGAAGAACCTTGTAGGCACATTTAAATGACATGAGGTTGGACCGTCTGGCCCAAGCTTAAGGGAGTACACCTAAGACCCTTGAATACTCAAATAAACCATTTCTTTTCCCTCTAGACTTGCTTGGTCATCCGCCTGTTCAGCACAAAACTACTGTTATTTTAAAGGCATTCCTTTTTTTACATCAAACCGCTGTGTAATGCAGTGCAAAAACAACAGTCATGCACAAAACTAGTGTCTTATATTTGTAAACATTTGGATGGTTTAATTGTATTTTAATTCCATAGGTAGAGAAGATAAATAAAATATAATAGATAGTAAAGAAAAATAAGTTAGTCTAAAAAACTAAAGTCATAATAGAAGACAAAAAATAAACAATGAAATTAATTTTATATAGCAATATAGATAAACAAAATATCTAATATATAATAACAAAATGCCAAATAATTTAACAAAAATTAATAAATGTAAAATCTTGTAATTATTTTGAATTATTTTTATTTTAAGCTAATTAAATTGTGATTAATACTAAAATCAAAACTATTACACCCCGGTAAGAAGAGGACATGCAAGTCTTGTGATTTCCCAACAATCAAGAAACAATCTAAGAACCTTATCATATGTTCTCTGAAAGTACTTTTAAAGTTATTAAAATGTTCTTGATGTAACGCTTAAAAGAGAATCTCATTATGATATGTCATTTATAACTGTTCTAGAGACATGCTCAACACCGAAATAATAAATCACATTCAATTTAACTTTATGAAAATGAATATTTTTTTTGCTGGGATTCAGATTGTTTTCTTCAGTTCGCGGAATTAACTTATAAGAGGGGTTTCACTTCAATGCATTATAAGCTGAAGACTAATAAACATGTTGAGTTCTCAAGATCAACTTTATCCATTTGTTAATAACCGAGTAAGAGGCGTGACGTAGTATTTCTGTGCTCCATACAACCATCTTTGTGCCCAGATTCAGTTAAAATGAATAAGACTTACAACCTTTGACATTGAAAACCACCAATATAAATCACTTTTCATTTCTGTAAAGGTAATGACCCAAATTATTTGACTCTTACAACAATGCACACTTTGTCATGTTTTTTGCACATGCATTTGCAGTTGCGAACCCCATTTTGAATAGCACCTCACTAGTTTAACCCCACTGGTCCAGTTCATTAGTTTACATATAAAAGCAAGTAAAAAACATGGCACAGCAGGTGTCGTTTACCTCATCTTATATCTCCATATAGAATGAATCTGGCCTATTAAAGGAGTCCCTGTTAATGCCATTGAGCTGCTTGTTGGAAATGCCTGCTGCTTCTGAGTGCTTCAGTGAGAGTTTGTTTTTAATTATTGCTCTTTGAGTGGCATTGAAGTTTTCATTATACAGTAAGAGCATTAGAGAAGGGGATTTGGCGTTCAGAGGGGGGGAAAGGTGCCCGCCGGTCTTGACACTGACAACTGGATTAAACCCGAGTAAGTGCATGCGCGAAACGCTCACCTGGGACTCAAAAAGTGCGTGGACAGAGCCGGGACCGATTCAGCACTCCTGCTGTGCCTTTCATCACAAAAGAGTGGCAGCAGGATGGGGGCAGGCCGGAACCTGATTGGGGGAGGTAAACGGTGACAGAAAGGAGAACCAATGCAGTAACAGCTGATGATAAACAGGCTCATTGAGTCGTCGCTGGAAGTGTTTTTGAGTGATAATGTGTGGGTGCGTGATGTTGTTGGCGTGCAAGCGTCTTAACTCTTCTTCTCTGTTGGCAGTGCATGGCGTGTGGGAGGAGTGGTCTCCATGGAGCCTGTGCTCCTTCACCTGTGGGCGGGGTCATCGCACCCGCACTCGGATGTGCACTCCGCCCCAGCACGGAGGAAGAGCGTGCGACGGACCCGAAACCCAAAGCAAGCTCTGCAACATTGCTCTCTGCCCAGGTCTGTCTGCTTAAATGATTTTTAACTTCTGCTCAAGTTCTCTCCTCGAGTCTAAATCCAGTGTTTCCCCCGAGCCTCTGGCAAGCTAACCCTAATCAATTTTGCTGTAAATTGAAGACCACTCCACTAATTTGGATGTGGTTGCGTGCCACCGTCCTCCGAGAATGATTTGGTGGAATTAGGCCTGACATGGAAGCCCCTCAATGTTTGATCCCGTCTATAAAGAATCAAAGCTCATCTCGCATTGAGGTGACTCTGGGGAGCACGCAGCAGCTGCCAGTGGTGAGACATTACAGGATCAATTACAGAATAGTTTATTGTGTGGCACAGGGAACGGATACACTCACGAGGCCTCTTGGCATGTCAAGAGCAACCTCGCGCAGGGTGCAATAAAACCCAAATGCTGGATAAAGACACGCTTCAGACTCAACACATCACGGCTGAAGTGAATCCGCAAACGCATGTGAATGAGTTCATTTCTGTCTTGAGCAGGTTTGAAGCCCGCTGCTTTAAAAGCCTCGGCCCATTCGCCAGGAAAAAAAAGAGGCAATTATCCTCTCTTTACACCTCTGTGTTTTGTTTCATAGCATCTGCTTACACCGCGCATATGCTGTTTTGCCAAATGCTGGTTTGCATATTTTGTTCCGAGGCTTTTAAAGTTGACCTCAGAGCCAGTGTGTGATTAAAAACTCCATTTGAATAATATTTCTTTAAGATTGAAATGTGTAATGCATTACAGAGAATAGTCAGTAGCCTTTACCAGGTTTTGTTGGCTGGCAGGCCACTAAGATCGTATTATTGCCTTTTCCCAGGGTTAATAGGGTTATTCTGGCTGATAGTAGCCCTAATTCCAAATATATGTGGTCAGTTTCTCTCTATTCATATTTTATGCGGTCCTGAACCTGATTATATTTTAATCAAATCGTGCATGAGCTAAAAATGTCGCATTTATCTAATACAACTGAAATATAAAGGGTTTCTATATGTAAATATGTGATTTCCGAATTGCAAAATGAACTTGATTTTTGCCTTTCTTGAAGAGAATGCATATGATCCTAAGGCCGAACACATATATAGCAGTTACTACGGATATTGTAACTGCAATCCCATATTGAATAAAAGACTACAAAAGAACACAAAAAAACATTGCAGCTTAAAACAGATTTTGCAGAAGCCACCAATTTGTTTTTTTGTCTTCAAATTAAATCATGTTGTGCCCATTTATGAGATCACACATGGGTAAACTTTTTAAAAGCAGGATCCTAGACCACATGCAGTGACTCAAGAGCTGATGTATTTTAAGTTCACTTTCAGCGGAATAGCTGGCCACACAGACTGCATTCACAACAAATGAATAAATGTACAGTTTTTTTTCTTTCAAAACAACGAGGTGAGTAATGAGATGTTCAGTAACATTTTACCATCTTTGTTGACCATCTTACATTTTTGATTTTTTACAATCATAATATATTTCTTTCCCAATTTTCTAGTGACATTCGTCAACTGTAAATTCTCTAGGTTTTATTTTTAATAGAAAACGAAATGTAAAAAGAGGAGTGTGGTAATCCTTCACATAAACATGCTTTATATTTTCAAGTTAACTTGTGTGGAGCGCACATGAACATGGTCGCTCTGAGGCCGCTGGCATTTTCATTATATTTTAATTAGACCCCAGTATGGCATGCTTGCCAACTGTCCCGTATTAACTAGGACGTCCCATATTTTAGGCAAAATAATCGCTACTTGTATTATACTGGGGAAACATTAGAGGATAAACAACCCCAGTGATCCCCAACAGCGAGGACATTGTTATGAGAAGACTAAGATTTGTCTGGGTTTTATCAGAAGTAACCACCCAATAAGCCTGAAAGTCTAATAATCTGGTCTTCTTAAATGTGTGTTTATGGGATATTTTGCCTGTTTTATATTGTCTAGCCAGGCTTGGCACATTTATTTTGTTCTCTCATATTTTCTCTCCCCGGATGCTTTTTTTTGTGTTTCGCTTGGGTGGCCACAGTGGATGGACAGTGGCAGGAATGGAGCGCTTGGAGTGATTGCTCAGTGACCTGTTCCAACGGGACACAGCAGAGGAAGAGGCAATGCTCCGCAGCCGCACACGGAGGATCTGAGTGTAGAGGACACTGGGCGGAAAGTAGAGAATGCTCTAACCCTGAGTGTACAGGTATGACTTGCTTTTTATTTCGGATCTCATTAAAGGGATAATTCACCCCAAAACAAGAATTCTGTCATTTTTTGTCATTGACTTCATGTTGTTGCAAACTTCAAAGGAGAGACACAGATTATTAGTTAAAATTAACTTTCATTGCAAGAGAAAATCGAGTAATATAAAATAAATGTTATATTTTTTGTGATTGTAAAGTGACAGACCATCCAAAAATTCTATCATCATTCATTCACTCTCGTTGAAATCTGTTTGACTTTAATCTTCTGCAGAACACAAAAAATATAGAAAATATTGTGAAGAATGATGCTCATTTGCACCGATTCACTTTCACATATTCATTTTGCGTTCTGTTTCAAAATATCTTCTTTTGTGTTTTGTTGAGGAAAGAAAGTTATTGAAATTATGAGAAAAAAGTTGAGAATTAGAGAGTGACATTATTGTGTAATTTTATTTGTATATATCTATAATATTACAATTGAAGGGCACTTTTTGAGTTGTTCCACAATAAATTTGTCATATAAATAACCATACATAGTATTTAATGTAGCAAAAAAGTTTGTAATTATAAATGTAACATTTAAAAAAATAAGATTTATATTTTGTAAAACCATAAGGATGATTTATATGATATGAATATCTAAATCTTGGGACTGTATGCAGATACTTGTGGAACAGTTAACCCTCATCAGTTTTAAAAATCAGGAAAATCCTAATTTTTTTTATCATGAAATTGTTTTTTATAATAATTTTTTCGTTCTACCCCTTGTTGTTAATAATAATTTTGCACAGTAAATGACATGGAGCAAAAGTCACAAAGCATTGACATGGGGTCTTTATGTTGATGATTTGAACCGCAATCTTCGTCTAAAAACACACTGTATGAATTGTCAAGAGGTCTGTCTTGGTGTCAGTCATTAGCCTCAAGCTTGTGTTGATGATAGCCTATGGTGATGGGTCTCTGACTGTCTCACGAGAGCCCCACTCAGTATGCCTGGCAGGTAGTTCTTTGATACACAGAGGCCTCTCAGCATGCTACTTTTAAACTCTGAGACTCGTGCTTTCCATGGTTCATGATAACAGAGAGCCTCAGTTTGGAGATGAACCGTGGGACACGACAGTATATTTTGCTGGAAAAACGCTGAAATGTTTTGTTTCTTTGGTGAACTAAATCATGCATTTATATTAAGAAGTAAAAGCTTATATAGTTTGCAGAAAAAACTGGAGATCATTTTTAAAATCATTATTTTTGTTTTATTTTGTGAACTTATTTCTCTAAGTTCAAATACATATAAAATTGGTTTTATTTGAATATATTTGCAGAAAATAAAAACTGGACAAACAGGTTAAAATAAAAGAAGATATGTTCTTCATTTATTCAGACCTCAAACACTTAAAATAAAAATTTATATTCACTTTTAATTAATAAGAAGAATGTTGATTGAGAATGTGAGAATGTTGATTTGTTATCATAGTTATGAGGTTGTTTGTCATGTTAGTCTACAACAAGGCTTATGTCACTCCTGGGGTTTAAATTTCTTGACATTTTACACACAGTGGACTGGAATGACAACAAATCAGCTTGAATGCTTTAAATGGTCTCTTGATTATTGTCCTTGGCTGAATATAGTATACGGTCCATGTAATGTACATTAGATATTAGTGATGCCTACATAACATATTAACTGCTTTTTTTAATTTGTGTTTGTAGACAATCTAGGAGCATTAAGATGAAGTATGTTTTAAATAAATCCCAAATGCATGCATGTAAATCTAATTATATCTAAATGTTGTTTAAATGCAGAGGACCAGGGATGTTTTATTGGTCTGAAAATTGTTGGCCTAGATGCTAGTGAGGCATCAGATATTGAGTCTTTTTTGACCTACGCTATTACAACATCATCTCTAAGATGTGTTTGACACTTTTATTGAGGTGCTTTGATTAAAGGCTTTTATATAAAGCCATGCTGAGGTCAGATGTCTCCCAGTGCTTCATTTGAACATGGTTTATTTATTGATTTCAGAGGAACATTCCACCAGCACCCACACAGCCTAACTGATAATGTAAATGTGTCCTTGATCACAAAGTACAGTCAGTTCAGGTGAATGGGTAAACATGCCCTCTCTTACTGAGGAAAGCATCTGTCTTTTTTCCTTTGCAATGCCAAGATTTCGCATTATATGCCGTTCATTAAATGCCCGTAAAGCATTCGGGAGCCTTTTAAAACTTTACCATAAAATGTGTTTCTGGTCTACAAAGTGTGAAAAACGAGCATCCCGGTTGTTGAGCACCATCACATCCATAAAACAGAGACAAATATCTGATCATTGCAAATATGATGGTAATGATTTTTATTAATTGAATCAAGAGAGAATTCTGCCAAAAGTCCTGGTTGCATAGCATCTCTGAGCCTGTTGGTGTTGAGAAAGTGGACGATTTTAATGCTCGAATCCATCTATGTGCTTTATAATGTTCCACGCTACACTTCTCATAATTGTTTTCACCGTTCAAAGAAGTCGGCTCAAAGAGCTACGAGCGCACGACCACATAAAGGTTCCATCTCATTATCGTGAATGAAAGGGATGGATATTACAAAAGATGATAAACAGAATAAGATCCAGATGACTGTTCTGCTGTAACCTCAGCTAATGTGTTTATCACCTACAGCCGCAGAACCAAGTGTTTTTACCGTTGTTTCTGCATAACATTTATCTGATCTTCAACTAACTGGCAACAAAAACAGTCTGCAAACAGTGATTGAGTTAAAAGTCTGTTTTGAAGTCTGGTTTAAAGATTCATAGGACAGGGTGGATAAAGAGAAGATTGAAACTAATGACCGTGTAAGCCTCTCTCCACTGAAATAACCTCTGCAGTTTTAGTTGCTGGAAGGAGGGAGGTCAGGCGGGATTTTGTACTGTTTTCTTTACTCAAGTCTTTAATTTTATGTCATCATCTGCATCGGGATGAGGTCAAGGGTGTTTCTGGGTGGCATCACGGGGCAAACTCATAATATCAAGGGTTTTTTAAATCACACGATGGCTTTGATTGATACCTTCAATGTCGCATTTCATTCTTTGGACTTTGTGGAGTTTGTGTTCATATTGCAATTTGTGTGTCATTTAAACAAACTGGGTTTGTGTCACTGTAAGAAGTCATAAATAAACTATGAACTACTGGCTCAAAATTACCAATAAATGTTCTGTTTATTTTACGGAAATTGTCATACAGTTAATGGTAAAAAGAACAGTAGTAAATGAACATGGAAAATTCCTTCATATCATTGCAAAACACTGTGACCTATTTTATGGATTTTTTAGAGTGTACACTTAATTGTTAGACAGTATTTATCAACAATTTACAAATAAATCAAGTGCATTTAATAAACTACACAAATGTTTTAGTAAACGCATGTTTACAGTACAGTTAAATGGATGTTTTGAATTAAAATGCAACTAATAGTACACTACACATATTGTTATTATGGCTTTTAAATTGAATGTTCTAATTGACATTTTTACCGTACTGTATAACAGTTAACTATTATTTATAATTGAAGTGACTCTATGGCCTTGACCTCAAGAACAAGCCATAAGTTTATTAATATTTTAAATAAACAAGCCTTCCTTTGATGTGTGGTTGCTTGAAATCAAACCAGTTTACATTTACAGTGCTTTAGCTGAAGAAACACATATTTGTCAGAATAACCCTCAATTAAAGTAATTATTAACATGTATTTTAAATGATCTGTCTGTCTGTAGCAAACGGGCAATGGAACCCTTGGGCGCCATGGAGCGGTTGCTCCAAATCCTGCGATGGTGGTTGGCAGCGGAGGGTTCGCGTGTGCCAGGGACAGGCAGTTACGGGGCAGCCATGTGAGGGCAGCGGAGAGGAAGTCCGCAGATGCAGTGAACAGCGTTGCCCAGGTAACACTGCAGATAATTGAGCCCCAGGAGTCAATTATATCAGACTGGGCAGAAAGGGGTAAATGAGATACGGATGCGGGGATAATTATCCTTCCCGCTCAGAGAGCTCCAGCGTTTTTTGCACTGGATCATTATTCGTGCAAGAAATAATGACTGGTCGTCGCTGTATGTTTCGTTGTGGATGGTTTTGGCCAGTAATGGATATTTAATGTCACATAAACGATGCCATGCCATTCTCGTGCATGATCAAGAGTCTCCATGGAAACAGTGTCCGTGTTCATTATTTCTGTTAAATCAAATCTGTTAAAACAAATCAAAATAATTCTAATATGTGGTTTTGTTTCTTTGCTTTAGCCCCGTATGAAATCTGTCCAGAAGACTACGCTGTGTCCATGCTCTGGAGAAGAACTCCCTCTGGGGAGCTGGCCTTCAACAGGTGTCCACCCAATGCAACAGGTACGTCTTAGTTAAGAGATGCCAGCAAACACCGCAGGCCATCTGAAACGGCATAGTAGCACAGACGCCATGGATAATGGACTAGCGTCGCTTTTAAAGTATCTCAAAGACTGACTTATTTTTTCCAGAGCATTTATTTCAACAATGTTAAAATTATTCATAAATTTCAAAGCCCACAATGACAGATGTTTCTGACTGGTGTATTCAGCTGTACCGTGACAGCTTTTAAATGCTTTATGCTGCGTATACCTGAAGACTTCTGGCATTTGCATACTATTGAGCCCTCCAGACTATTGTCAACCGTTTGCTTTCCCTTTTTCAAATATTGAAGCTGAAAATCTTTATATTTTTATGCTAGATATAGTAACTCTGACTACATACATACATACACAACAGCTCAGTATGGTTTAAATTATTTTGACTGCTCTGTTTCTACTAGTTTAATGTGAGAGTGACATCACCAAAGGAACCAAAAAATAATTAAAACCTAATTTACCCAACATTGTTTTATTTATTATTTTAAACCTGTTTTATTTTATTTCTTCTGCAAAATACAAAAAGATATTTGGAAGAATGTTGGTAACTAAAGAGCACTAAACCCCAATGACTTCCATTCTCTCTCTCTCTCTCTCTCTCTCTCTCTCTCTCTCTCTCTCTCTCTCTCTCTCTCTCTCTCTCTCTCTCTCTCTCTCTCTCTCTCTCTCTCTCTCTCTCTCTCCCTCTAGCTCTCTCTCTCTCTCTCTCTCTCTCTCTCTCTCTCTCTCTCTCTCTCTCTCTCTCTCTCTCTCTCTCTCTCTCTCTCTCCCTCTCTCTCTCTCTCTCCCTCTCTCTCTCTCTCTCTCTCCCTCTCTCTCTCTCTCTCTCTCCCTCTCTCTCTCTCTCTCTCTCTCTCTCTCTCTCTCTCTACCGGTTGGTTTATCTGAGATAGCTGTTCTGAGATGTTGGCTCTATCGATTGTGGTGTGAGATTGGCAGAAGCCGCTGTATTGTTCTCCGTGCTCTTGGTATCTTGGGGCTGCACCTTCATCCTCCTGTTGTGAGGATGCCATGGCACAACACTGTATTGTTCTTAAAAGAGAAGGTGCTGGAGAAAGAATAAAAAATGTGGACAGAAGTGCCACAGTCTCCAGTGATAACACAGCGAAAACTAGGCATGCAGAGACCGCATGTGTGTGGATAAATCCCTTTGTGGATACCTTTCGATATGTGGGAGGACTGCTGCCATAGGGTCAGTGTGTACTTTTTGTGTGTAGATTTTAGGCTGTGCATATTACACCAAATATTCTATAGGCGGAAGCGGTTCGATCTTCATTGTCTGTAACCTACGTGGATATTTCATGTTGTGCATGAGCATTTGAGCGCGAGGAATGGAAAATCTTCATTCATTATGAGGTTCATTTTGATTCAATCAGAATGTGTGAAATAAATAAGAAAATACTTGGGAATTGTCAAAGTTGAACTAGGAGAAAAGGATGGATAGACAACAGTAAAACCGGCATGGCTTTTAATTTTTGCATCTGAGTCTGATTGGATAAGGTTTGTATTATCTTACTGTACGTGTGCAAGTCAGATTAAATCTGCTTAGGCCCCTTCTGTGGTGCCATGTGTGCTTAATGGTGAGCTCTGAATCAAGGGCTTTGATCCAGTGCTGAGGGGGGTTACCGTGATCCATGTGCCGAAATCTTCGGCTCGCGGGCAGGCAGCTGCGTCTCAGGTTGACTGGGTTGCGGGTAGAACTGTGTTGGAAAGAGCTGATAAGAGAGAGTGTGAGTGGATGGTTGCGGTGAGGTTGTTATACAGGCAGGACGTGTTGTTAATGCAAATCGATACACGTAGGATGCAAAAAACATTTGTTTATAGCGTCTCGCATGCGTGGGCTGCGGTTTTGTTGATATCACCGGTTGCAGGATTTCATTGGTTGTCACCAACACACAGAAACCCACATGAAGCAGACCTTTAAAGAACATGATTGCCTATGCTTTGCATTTACTGCAGTGTCACATGTGAGGCACATGTGATTTGGCAAGCGCAGCAACTATGAATATGTGAATTGTGGGGGCTGGCAGGTGAAATGATGAGAAAAATACTTTTTATCTCTCCCCATCACTGAATCTCTCTTCCCTCTTCTTATTCCGCAGGCACCACTAGTCGACGCTGCTCGCTGGATCACCGCGGGGTGGCCTTTTGGGAACAGCCCAGCTATGCTCGATGCATCGCAAATGAATACAGATACCTGCAACAATCAGTAGGTGCAGAGTCAGCTTGCCGTGCTCAGCCGTGTCTTTGTGACGTGTCATAAATTACCCCTGCAGTCGTCAACATCACCCAAACTATTTCCACCGGCATCCCAGACCACACTGCGCAGGGCTGTAAGATTAACTGCTATCATCGGAGAAGCAAATTAAACTGCTAGTTTCGCAGTTTTCCAAAGCTCGCAGTAATGGAGGGCCCTAATTTCCTGGAAAATCCGGGAGATGGATGTTGTAGCACAATCTAGTTTTTTGTTTGTGGTTTAAATACTTTTGTTTTTCACTTCCTGTTTGGTGCATGCTGAGTTTTATTCTTGCTATGGAGAGCTTTTGGATACACGCTGCTTTCAGGGTTTTGTATTCTTGTGGTGACGCTCGCTTCCCACAGCGTAGGCAAAAAACTCCCCCACCCCCCCACATGCACACATACACAATTGGATCCGCATTTATTTCAGTGTGCATGACACCACCAATGTGTGATTTATATACACATGATCATTGGTCAGTTCAGTATGGCTTCAGGGTGGAGTGCAAATTGTTTTATGAATAAACATTAAAATATTTGTCCCCGTTACTGTGTAAAATGCATTTGTTTTTATTCCATGAAGAGTGCAAACACGTTGGCTTAAAGTCCTGCATGTCACATAAAGGCTCACCCTAAAGTTTGTAGTGGGAATGGCCGAAGAGAACAGACGTTGGGAAATGTTATTTATAATGGTCCATTTTAAAGTTTTGTATTTGGCAAGTGTTTTATATGTTTAGAAAATAATTTACTTTGCTTTTTAAGAAATAGTTTACCTAATGTAGAATGCTGTTGTTTATGAGTGGAATGCACAGAAAAATAATATTCAATTAATATTTATTAATTTTATATTTCCCGATACAAGTTCTAGTGATCAAGCTCCATAGCCTGCAAATATTGACATTTTTAAATTTAAGTGGGCTTTGTAAGTTTCTTGTTTTTTAAAGATACATTAAGGTTATATTTGTCAACTACCCAAATTTACTGTATTCATAGTAATACATTCATAATTCATAGAATTTTATATACATTTATATACATTTATATATCTATAATTTTATTGTTTTAAATATCACAATTTTTGTCAATTCTGGTGTGTTGTGAAAACCTAATCCTTTATATCTCATTTATGTTTGCACCCTCATTAATCATATTTGATAGCTTTTGTTTCCAAAAGTTTAGTTATATTTCTGACATGAGCAGTGTGTGTGACAGTCTTTGAAGGACACACAGAACCCAGTCTCTTTTCCTGCGTTTTTTTTCACCAGGTCCAGGGGCACCTTGCTAAAGGTCAGAGGAATCTGGCAGGGGATGGCATGTCCCAAGTTACGAAGGTCCTGCTGGACCTCACCCAGCGACGTAATTTCTACGCCGGTGACCTTCTGTCTTCAGTGGAAATTCTTCGGAACGTTACAGACACCTTCAAAAGGGCCAGTTACGAACCCTCTTCTGATGACGTCCAGGTATGAAGACATCATATGTTTCTGTTGACATGTTTTATGTGTGCTGACCTTGCCATTTTATATGATAGTGTGGCAAAAACATCCTGGAAGTTAAATAGAGGTTGCATCAGATTCAGGTCATGCGGTTAAAATAACAGAAGGTCAACAAAACAGCCTTTAAATTGGAAGTGCGACTTCTTGGACCACTACTGATAAACATCCCCCATTTCCACCCCTCATGGAGAGCTTATAGGATTTTGACATTTGTGCGCCAACTGCCGATAAGAGATAGCCACCCAGTCTATCTGTTTCCATCTCAAAGCATTTCAAGGCCACAATAAACTGATTTCTCACAAACTGTTTGCAAAACATTCATATTTTTACGTAATACAGGGCCTAATGTGATTTCTCTTGTGCCCGTTTGCGTGTTAGATTGGTGTGGGCGGGTTTTATCCATGCCCCAATGTGAACCGGAGCAACCCCTCCTCCTGCCCATGTGTGTCGTGTGTGTTTTGGAACGCATTAACGGTGTGTTTAAGCGGACGCATTACCACCAGAGGGAGCATAAGCATTCAAGTAGAAAAACAAGCATGTCAGAGCCAAGACGCAGCCTCTCTCCTGTCTTTCATGGCACGGAGGCAGAACAGCAAACAGAAAAGACAGGCATACGTCCAGCAGGATATCTCATTCAGCCCAGGCACGCAGCTCTCTTTCCAGTCTCAGAGTACGCGGCTCTCCTGAGTGCCCTCAAACTCGAACAGCACTACTGTGTCGTTTTCCTCAATTATGCACACATTTGAGTGCTTAGAGAAGATCAACCAATCCCTGAAATTGAAAGCAGCAGGAAATCCCAGGTGTTTTTTAGAATAATAGCCGCTGGACGTATCCCATCATCTCCCAGTAAATCAGAGCTGTGGTGCTCTGTGTAATTCCTCATGATGCTGTTTTTTATACTTTTAACAAGACAAGAAACAGTCTTTAGTATTTGGTGTGTTAGTATGTGTGAGTGTACAAATTGCCATGTCTTGTGAAATGGTCACAGATATTTTGCTATAAATCTGTCATAATGTCAACGAGTGAACTACAATGAAAAGTATTGTCTTAAAAGATTCATAAGTTGGGCAAAATTAGAAATTCTGCCATGAATTACTCACTCTTTAGTTGTTCTAAATCTGTATAAATGTAGTTGTTTTGGCTTATTATTAAACAGTTCTTCGACCCTATTGACTACCATAGCAGGAAAAATAAAATGGTAGTCAAAAGTGCCATAGAACCTTTTGCCTTTCTACATTATTCAAAATATGTTGTTAGACAAGTGTTTATCAGAACATTTATACAGATTAAGAACTACTTATAAGTGAGTAAAATATATCAGAATTGTATTTTTCGGGTAAACTATCCCTTTAAGACAGATATAAAAGCAATAAAAATTAATAATAGAATTCTGATTTAAGGAATAGTTCACCCGAAAATAAAATTTTTGTTGTTGTCATCGTATGAGTTTTGGCCATACAACACAAAATTTAAACCAAAATCCATTGGTCACCATTGACTTGGTTTTGGGTCCATACAATAGAAACCAATGGAACCAAGTGTTTCCCGTTCCCAACATACTTCCAAATATCTTATTTTGTGTTTCTTCAGAAGAAATAACGTCATCCAGCATTAAATTGACAATAATGATGACAGAGTTCATTTTCCAGGGTGAATTTAATTGATGTACCTGAGATAAATAATCTGTAGTCCTTTTAGTGTCTCAATAAAAACACTTTTGGATTTCACATTGGCATAAGTTGGGCAATGTTCATGCTGACTTTATTACTTGAAACATAATAAAGTAAAATTAATGTATCATGGCTGCCTATGAATAATGCAATGGCTTACAAATAGAAAACTAGTACTTTTGCATAATGCTGCGTCAACCACCAGTTTTAAAGCTGCTGAAAAAATCGAATGCATTGTTTATTATTTCGGAAGAAATATTCTGCTGTATAAACTGAAAGTTACTGTTTTATCAGACATAATAAATAAATTTTTTAAAACATTTTAGACTCTCTATATATTAATCAGAAATATTTATTTACAGTAATATCACATAGTAATATCAAACAGCCTCATAAATTTGAGGTACTGTGCACAAATTTAAGGTGTGGTTAATATAACTGGAATGGGAGTGTAATTAGAAAATCACAGCATTACATTTTAGAACACGATAAAACTACAAAGGAATGAAGAATTAAATAAGAAAAATATCGAAAGTTGTTGATCATTTTGGAACGCAATGCTATTTGTCTAATAGTGTTAAACTATACATGCTAAGCTGTGTTAAACATGATATCACAAAACTTAAAAAGACTCTTATCTCCTTTAAGAGCATTCAAAATATGTGTTGCCGAAAAATACGATTTGGTAATATTTTATATAGGTTTTAAATACCATTATACAGTATACAGACATAAGAGGCTATTTCAATTTTTTCTAGATGTCATGTGGCTTTCTGCATTGCTAAATAATTTTTTTTTTACAATTGTCATTTATTGTATTTTGCTGTAGATAAAAGTTTTTTTCTGCATTAAAAAGGAAAACAATTTGCCGTATTGAAAGTAATCTTGTTTTTAGCTGATACATCTTAAATCAAGTTTTCATTTCTAATGCAATTTTTACTTAACTTAGACGCAACAGACCATACCAAATGTACGATTTAAGCTGAATTTCTCGATGTATGGTTGTCGTCTCAGATCAGTATTTAAAATTTTAACAAATAAATGGCATAAAGTCATCCAACTGCAATGTAATAGACTGACAGCTCAAAAACCCTTCTAAAAAACAAGGTGGTCATTCATGCTTCTGCGAGGGACTTGTTTAAACAACTCTGTTTTCTTTTCTCCCCACACAGAACTTCTTTCAGATCATCAGTAACCTTCTTGAAGAGGAGAACAGGGACAAGTGGGAAGATGCGCAACAGGTGAGTGTGAATGTCCTGCAACGTCCGTGACGCCTGACGTCTCAGACAGTATCTGGTGTTGTGTCGCTGTGCGACGTGATGAGCCCCCGGAGAATCAATGGCTATCAGCCGTGCAGATGCTTTAGGTAATTGTTAGGTCAAAAGGTCGGCTGTCTCCACAGGCTGAGCTGCGTCAGATCAAGCTCTCCCTGCCAAACACAGACCTGCCTGCTGTGGTGATTGGTGGAAGGGCATCCACAGTACTCGCTGTTACCACTCGAGGGCAGCAACACTGGCAACACACGTCCAGGCCCTGTTTTCATCCGTAAGCAATGACGCATTGTCTTGTCTCACTCACACATGAGACTTCTAGGATTGAGATTGTGCCATGTTCTTCTGAAACCTGAACAAAATCTACTAAGTGGCTTTGAGTGACTTTAATTTTTCTTTTCAAGCTTAAACTTGTAATGCCTCTTAAACAGACAGCCGTAATGTTACTTTGTCAAACATAAGCTGCTTTGGATTTCTGATGTTTCGGTCTGAGAGCCGTGCCGAAACACGTGTCCTTGAGGCAGCAAAGGCTCATGCGTGTCAACTGAATTAGCCTTTAATAGAGTTTAGAGAGCGTCACAGCAAACTCATGTTTTTCAATCGGAAGTGTGTTTAACGATCAGGTCACGTAGTTGGTTGCTTGTTTTGCCGAAGCTGTTTTGCGTGCCTTCGGAGCGGACGTGATGTTTCTTTCATTCGATGCTCCTCGGCTTTGTCGCAGATTAAATCTTCAAGCTCCTCAAAGGACATCTGAGGTGGTTGTCAGCGGCCCCGCTAAATGATTGACCTCAAAGAGACCAGACGTTTAAAGATCACCCAGGATTTTATCTGGCCTGCCTGTCTTGTCATCTTCTACAAAGTCTGCTCGCCTGGTGTTCACAGACTGAGCTTTGATTGCCTGTCTTGAGTTCACACCTCAGATTCATGGCACTTGCCGGTATTCAGTGAGGGGAAAGAAAGGAGAGTTCTGAAAGTCTCTATACACTGTGGCTTCTGTATTAGTGATGTACTCTGATTCAATTATGGCTGATATTTGCGTCGTATTACATTTACGTGAATGCTTTTATTGAAAATATTTATTCCGTTTTTTTATGTAGATGCACATGAGTAACTTATGGCATTACCTGATAGGGTTGATCAGTCAGTGGTTAGAGCATGGCTCTATGAATGAGTTCAAACCCATGTATAATGCTTAATGTATTGCCACATATTTTGGTTTTTTAATGTGGGTTAAAAGTTGAAGATATTGTTTCACATAAAGTCCCTTTAATGGTATCCTGAAATGATTTATTAAAACAGACTGGTATTTGCATTGCATTACATTTACATGAATACATTTATTAAACATATTTATTTGGAATATATGCACATTATTGAGTATCAAACCTTCAACATTATCAGACAGGGTTACCGAGTCTTTATTTTCCTGCATAAGGGGACTACTTTTGAACCGTTTCGTTCGTTTCACAAGGTCTTTTTTTCACAAGATTTTATAGGGTATTACATTTAGAGTTAGTATACATATTTATTCAGCTTTTTATGAGTAGGCACATTCCCGAATTCAGGGTCGCCAAGTTCTTTTTTGATTCTTTGGTTTAAAGTTGTAAAGATTTTTAAGGTATCCAGTAATTAATGAAAACTTTGTCATAATTACTACAATACATTGTTTCCCAGAAAGAAACTATGCATAAAACGTAAGAGTTCTGTAAAATAGTTATTTTAGACTCAGGAGTGTTTTGTTTTGGTCTTTGAGCTGGTTTTGATCTAGTTTGTATTGGTTTGACCAGTTGAGCATAACTATACCATATACTAAGCAGTACCATACATTTTGGAATACTGAAAAAAAAAACTAGTTATATTTGATTATCCACAGTCTTATGACGAAACAGTATAGAAATGGATCATATGTGATAGTGATATATGATATAAGAGAACATTTGATATGATTTGCATTATTAACTGAGTGAAGCAACAGTGCTGGATCATCTAATGGCCGTCTGCCTCGGCCATTTCCCGCACTGCTGTCTTCCTGCACACTTCAGCAGCCCAGCGCTGTTGCCATGGAGAGAGATACACTCCGCTGTCCCCCGCCAGTCTGACCGAGGGAGGAGGGGATGGTCTGTCTGTGTGCCCTCAGCATCTCTCTTTCTCTGTCTGCAACCCGTCTGATTGGCTTGGCCCGAGATCGGCCCAGTGCGAACACAGAGCCCTACTCCCACCACAGGGATTATTAGATATGCGACACCATCGCCCCTGTTTCTGCTCCTCACTAAGGGTGTTAATTATGTAATGTCACTCAGAGCTATTTTTCTGCACCCTTTTTTTATTTTTTTGTCTTTTGCAGATTGGCTGCAATGTGTTTTTGCATGGTGTTTGTTGTCACAGGGGGAGATGTTGGAAGATGATGCTAATGAGATGAGAATCTGCCGGATATAAGGGTTAAGACTACAGCATTTGGGATGGAAGTGTTACTCTTTGATAAGTTGAACAGAGAAGAATGTTATGTTGAAGGGATAATTCACCCCAAAAATCTTTATTATCCACCCACCAAAATAGTCTTTGAACAACATCAACTTCCGGAAAAACTTGAAATTTTTGCGTTCTCTTAAACAAAGAATGTGATATTTTGAAAAATGTAGGACAGAAAAAAGATCTGGGACACTTTGGGACAATTGTAATGTTTCCTACTATGATAGTAAATAGGTTTCAAGAACTGTTTGGTGGTGCACAATCTTCCCATCTTCCCAGTATCTTTATCTGTGTTCGACAAGTATATATAAACATATACATTTGGATTATTATTATATGTTTAGAACTAGAGGAATTCATGACAGAATTTTAATTCATTTTTGGGTAAACTATCCTTTTAAGCTTGAATTATAAATTTATTCATTGGTAGATTTTTCACTACATAAAAAAGTTTGTCCATAAATATAAAGAATAGAATATGTATAAATGTCCAGAAAAGCGGATTAAAAATATTCATCCTAACCTACACACACTTTCCAAAGATATTTGAGGACTTTCAGAATAATATCAGAGTTACATATCTGAGTTCAGGCCTGAAGGTCAAGCATTGGATCAGCACACCATGATGATATTGACTGAAAGAGAGCAGGTACCTTGACAGGCTCAGACTTGGGGAGGAGGTTGTGACCCTCGGCTTCAGCCATAGGTCTGTATTCCGCCTCTACGTTTGCTGTGACACTGATGGCTAGTCCTCTAGAGAGGCTGCAAGCCTGGACAAATCATTCTGCGGTACGAGTTTGTCTTTGTGAAGGACTGAACAGACAGGATGCACAGCTCTAAATGATGAGATACAGAGAAAGTGCCCTTTACAAAGACTTTATAGTCTCTTTCTAAAAGTGTTAGTCGTTTGGGTCTATGTGTGCCAACAGGCTACTTTAGGTGCTGTTGTTTAAGGTGTCAAGATTTTGCCTACTTTGGTTGTGGCTTTCCTAGTTTTGACAGAACTATGGCAGACCCGCATGTTTTGTGTGAGGCAAAAGGCATTGTGTGTTATGACATGCCATGTGCTCTCCCGCCCCCTAGCCCGTGTTATATCTTCCCCACCCCTGCCCAGTCCATTATTCTTCATTATGTTGAACAAATGAAGATATTTTGAAAAATGTGGGTAAAAGAAAAACTTTATTACCCAGTGAATGGGAATTAAGTAAAGATCAGAGGAACCAATGTTTATTTTCAGTTATCAACGTTCTTTAAAATATGTTTTTTTTTGTTCTGCGGATAGAAAGGTTTATAAAAGGTTTATAAAAGGATCAAAGAATAAAATTATCAAAGAATTTTAATTTTGGTGTGAACCATCCCTTAAGCCATCATCAAAGTTTGTCTTGTTGATCTTTGTAAATGTAAATGTTTTTAAAATGTAGTTTCATGATAATTCCATCTTCAGGTCAGTTTGGATATCCAATGAATATTAATTTGCATATGAAGTTCTCTTTTTTTCCATCTTCCTCCCCCCCAGATTTACCCAGGATCAGTGGAGCTAATGCAGGTCATCGAAGAGTTCATCCACATCGTTGGGTTAGGAATGAAGGACTTTCACAATGCCTATCTGATGACGGGAAACCTGGGTAAGACCTCCAGACAGATCCGCAGAGCTACCCACAGACTCTCGCTGTCGTTTCCGCGTGTCATCCGTAATTGAGGATAAATGGGGCATGGAGGGGAAGAGGGGGGCATACCCATCAGGTCGATAATGTTAATTAAAATTAAGGCCTTTCCACTTAATGTGTTAAATTCTCAGGCAAACAGCCTCGTCAAATATCAACTCGGGTGAGAGCAGATTTCTATTTTGGAAAACACAACCAGACCTCATTCGTCCTCTTGCATGAGGATGGAAATCTGTAATGTAGGTTTATGCCGTACGTTTTTGGTTTTTCTGAGGCTTATTCAGTTAAAGGTTTTGAGCGGTGAGACTCACCATGTCTTTTTCACCAGATTGTACATCAAGTTGTCTCATACCAAATGCAAGTTTCCTCTCCTCTCATTTGACCAGAATAAATTACAAACTTTTTGTATTTTTTTTCAGCGGTGCATCACTGACACCCCGTTCTCTTTAATTCAAACACACTGAACATGACCAACAAAATGCAATCTTTGTGAATTGCAAAGCTCAACAAATATGAGATGAATGGATTAGGATGACCTTGCTTACCATCAGCATACACACAGTCGTGTCTGTAATGTTTGGAATGGTACTTAAAGCCAACTGTCATTAAAAAGGCAATTTCATTCAAGGGCACCTTCGATATCTTCTTAATGCTAACTTGTTTTATGTAGCTCGCCATAAAACATTCAGAGGATTTTCTCAAGACATGCTATTATAGACAATATATATTTAAAGCCTGGTTTAATGGTTTGGAGGAGAACGGCCAATTTTTGGGAAAAGAGTGTTTTTGTTGAGTATAAGTAAAGCTGGACTTTTTTATTCTACACTTCAAGAAATTCTATGTTTTATATGAGTTTTCCAAGAATTGACGTTAACAATGAACAACTGAGCTTTAACAACATGTTTTATTGATACTAAAAAAATTTCATTAAAATGTAAAAACTGTATGTATCAATATGCAAGACATGAGACATGACTTTAAAAACAATTTTCTAACCTTGAAAAACGAAATAATCACACTAATTTAGCGAAATATTGATGAGATAACATGTAAATAAATGTAAATAAATCAGAAGGGTTATCAACTATATAAAAATTAAATTACAAATAAAAATTTATTCCTGTACATACATTTTGAATTGCTTAGCAGGAATTAAATGTTAAATAGCGTCAATTTTCATAGATATCCAATTTAGAATATTATTTAATATTGACACTGATACACATTACAAATATAGGATCTGAGCATTCCTAAATTTGTACAGAAAATATATAATTTATCTGTTAGTTAACCAACCAAATTCCTGAATAATGTTGGAACAGCCAGAATGAAGACACCACAATAATGTGGGAGCAAAGCTCTATAAACATAGAAAAGTAAACCTGATCAAGGTTAAACCTGATCAAGGTTAAACTCGATGATGGTAAAACTGAATACCAGCAGCTGGTAACAGACACATGAACAAAAGCAGACGCTTTTTAAAAGATGCTTCTCTTCAGACTTTGATGAACACTGTTTGCTATTGGCCTTCCAGCCATCTATACATAGTAAAAGCTAACTTTTGGAGCACTTATTTAAAGTAAGAGGATCAGAGTTCCACTCAGTGCTCATGACAGTAATTTCATCATGTGTGGTTAAATTGGAGAGATTCACTATCAATACTGTCTTTAAAAAGGTGATTTTAGCCTTCAAACACAAATTATGTGTCTTATCATGACTCTTTTTGTAAAAAAGTCACAAGGTGATATTGAAATGAAGAAAACTTCTAAAAGCTGCTAAGAGGGTTTCAGAATCTATTAAGGAATCCAGAATATATGAAAGTCAAACATGCAGCACATCAATGCATTTGTGCCAAGCATTTCTTCTCCCAAGAGATGTAGCTTTGTTACATTGTAATGTTTTATATAGACAATTATTCTTTTTCGTAGAAATTGAGTCAAATGGGTGGATTTTAGGACTGCTGTTGGCTTGCTTGTGAGTGACATTGATATTAATTGTTTCGTATTTAATATTTATGCCATATTTTGAAAGGTTTTTAACCTGATGAATGCATTAATTTAGTTTGACATTGTGACATTGGGACTCTTTTATGTATGAATTCTAGAAACAAATTGCCATCTGATCAGAGCGCCCACACACGTTCTCCATTATTTAATATACAGTGCAGTATAGCATATATACAGTGACAGCCAATGTTTTATATTTTAATGTTAAGCATGTGATAAAAAGTTAATCCTTAAGGCTAAAACCTAAAAGAAGTATTAATCCTATTTGTTTGTTGGCATCAGCAATGTAAATTTTCCTTCTCAGTAAAACAAAACAACTTCTTTGAGTCTGCTCACATTGATTAAAAGAACGAAAACATGTCCGCCTGTACTAGCCAAGCGAAATAATCCGTCATAGTAAGATATTGCAGCATCATTTCTTGGCAAATTTATAGCACCTTCTTGACACTATAATAAATACGCTCTGTCAACACTCAACACTCCTCCATTCTCTTTAAGCAAAGTAACCTTCTTTGCAGTCTCCCGGTAGGAATAAACAATGATTTGCCCTTAGTTGCAGGTCTTTAAAGCTGAAATTTGATTTTTGAAATGTGTTTAATGGACATCGATTGGTGCGCATTGATTGAGTAAAGTGGTCCCGTCATCTACTCCTTTAAATACCTCGCAATAAATACTGTTTAGATCGTGTTCGAGATGGCACCAGGATTTTTTGATGTACCGAATATGCAAATTTGTGGTTTGTTTTTAGCATGCTGTTATCCTCTGAGATTCAGTGATTTAGCTCATTAGTTACAGGTGGGTGCAGGTGGCGATGTGTCTCCTGGCTGGGTTCCCTAAGGACCATTACACACAGAGACATCACGCCACAGTCATGAGATGGCAAATAGCTTCTAGAACATCCAAACCGACAGACCTCATGCAAAGAGAGAGATGCGTGGAATTAATGAGTGTGGCAGGAGATAATTAAAGCCTGTCCGCATTGAATCCCTTCAGTCTCCCACATTGTACTTTAGTCAATGTGCAGAATGTCCACACCAATTCAATTATCTCCTTTCCGTTGTTCTTTTTTTGCCATACATTTAAAATGCCACGCTAATGTGTATGTAACTACATTATGCACATGCTTTTTTTAAATAAAATAGTGATGTATTATAGTGTGTAGTATGCGGAATTAATTTAATAGTATGCTACTCAATTATAAGAACTGTATTTGAATGACCTTAACAAATATTTTGTTTTATTTCATTTACACGTACTGTAGTGTACGTTTATAACTCTTTTATAAGTTTGTTTATAAGTTGATTTATAAAATATTTGTCTGAGAAACAGTCATAGTAAGAATATGGCAGCACTACATTTCTGAAACTTTTTAGGAGAAGTCAACGCACGAATGGTCTACTTGTAGGCGTATCGCTGTCTCTGCATATTAAGCTGAGATTGGAACGGTTTTTAATTTACAGAATATGACACACCTGACCTTCAATCCATTTAGGGTTAAAATGTCTTAAGACTTAGCGGTCTGATCATATGAGCAGTCAAGAAGAAATGATTAAAAATCCACTATATCAGATTCATTCATCTCATTTGGAATAGAAGGTCGAGTCGAGCTTTGCATTGTGGGGAAACAGTATCTGTTGAATATAGCGGGTCAACCAGGTATTCCAAATGATGGAAAATTCAGATGGATAAATGTCATTCAAAATGACAGAAATAGAGGAGACTGCATGTGGGGTTATAATCGCAAGAGCAGTGTTCTCACATGGATTTTAGAGATTTACATGTGAGCTGTTTCACCCAGTGTTCTTCATTTTACCTCATGTGCTCTTGTGACTAATGCTCTCCTCCAGCTCTGCCTCCTACACACACACACACACACAAGCACACAGTCACGCATACACACTGCATCTCGTAGAGGAATTGTGTGCCTGATGTTGTGTGATCCTCACCTGAAAAATCTACAAATGAGAAAAGTAAAAACTAATCAACTAACATTGTTTGCCGAAAGTTACCAGTACTTTTTCTTTTAATTTCATGTACATATCTGTTAATGCTTTAATGTAATTTAAAGAAGTGAAAAGTGTAAAATACAGATAAATAACAGTAAACATGTAATACAAAAAATATTTTTTTGTTCGGTAAATTTTTTTTAGAGTGTGGGATAAATATTTTTGACATAAAATTAGAATGTGAGGAATTATATTCAAAGAATTGAGGAATAAAATTTTTAATATTAAAACTATATTGAATGGTTCTGAGCAATTCCATTGTTATGGATGTAACATAAAGAACACCCTTATATTTCACCAAACCCCTGACAATGGAGTCAAAAAAAAGGAAATAAACATGGATTAAAAGTTTGATGAATTCATGATTTTCTTAATAGCACATTAAATAGTAAGCGTATAGTTTATGTCACTATGTATGAAGAATATTTAGCGTTATGGATATGACAATCCTGAAAAAAGCTCTTACCTGACTTGAAAAGACGATACACAAAAAATAAGACTTCACTTGGCACTTAATGTTAACATATTAGTTCTATTAGTATATTTCGGGGAAAAAATTTTATTAGGTTATCATTTTCACAGAATTGACCTTATAATTATTGGACTAAATATAGGTACAAAAAATAGCATTTTTTGTAAAATGTCTGAATTTGTGGTATCAACCTTCGACATAAAACTCACAGACTGTTGGCTAAATGTCTGGTTCTTAAACCATTTGAGCAAGCTCAAAGCCATTGTAATTTCTACAGCATCGTCCTTAGACATGTTATACAGGTAACATAGTAATTAACAGTTGCATTTACATCAACTGTTATAAGAATTCTTCTCGGTTGTCTAAATATAACATTCTGCTTATGTGAGGTTGACATTGCACAGAACAAGATGTGATAAGTTGCTTTACCTGTCAGTCATATGGCTTCTTTGGTATGCATTGGCCAATGAAAATTAGTTATCAAATCTACGAATGAATTTCCATCATCTGTGAGGTTCTCTTTACTGAATTCCTGCGTGTGCCATTTGCTTTCATGCAAATTTGACACTCATATCTCTTAGAATCCTGAAATCTCGCTGCACTCTGCTGATGTCAGATTAGAGATCTGATTCTGGCCTTCTGAAATGCGACTGCCTTACAGCTTGTTGTCTTAAAGGCTTTTCTGTTGTTGCTGTGATCCAGTACAATCACACAGAATCAATGGAAGTTCTGCCACAGGTGACCTGTGTCTTTGTATTTTACAACAGCCTGAGAACAGACTCCAGTTCTACTTCCGATGTTGGCCCTGAAGTTAGAACAAGCTTTCTATAAAAACTCCTCCTGCTAAAGGAATTGACTGTAAAAATACACTGTGCTCATATATTATCATATGGTTTATGTTATCTACAGATGTAAGAGTCCCTTGAATGTTTATTTAGTAATAAACGCGGAATGAATGGAAAATTTTGCTTTCCATCAGGTGTAAGAGTAGAGATATCACCATCTTTTATTACTGTAATATAATGCATAACAATTCTCAGTTCTCTCTATCTCTCTCTCTCTCTCTCTCTCTCTCTCTCTCTCTCTCTCTCTCTCTCTCTCTCTCTCTCTCTCTCTCTCTCTCTCTCTCCCTCCAGTTGCCAGTATACAGAGGCTGCCTGCTGTGTCTGTCATGACTGATATTAACTTCCCCATGAAGGGTCGAAAAGGGATGGTAGACTGGGCCAGAAACTCAGAGGACAAAGTCGTCATTCCCAAAGGAATCTTTGTACCCCAGACAGCAGGTAATATATTTTATTATGTCACGTTGCAGATGTTGAGGATGCAACTTGTGGCCAGCACACTGAGACTACATCAACGCAATTCAATTAACCATGTTAACATTTTTACTACATGCACCCCAGGGTTAAGTTTTGCTGATGTACACTAGGGCATAAGAGAATTTAATTTTATGTTTTTATTGAAATATATACATATAGAATTAAGAGAGCTTGTCCTTTATACTGATTGGCCAATAGCCCTGGCATAACTCTTTCATGCCGACTTGCAGCGACTTTTGTCTTTTATAGTTTTCAGGGCACGTAATATCTATATTTTATCCAAGGACATTTGGAGAGGTGACTATTGGAGATGTGATCTCTATACATTACAGTAGTATTTACAATAAATCTATTAGAAATAATAATAATAATATATATAATATATCATAATCACTTTACCAGGCAAAACTGACCACTAAACTGTATATCATTCAAGTTTGTTTTCTTAAAATAAATATGTATTTAAATTAACAAATTATATAAAAAAAACACATTATATTTTTTTGTGATTGCTTATTTACTCAAATTTAGTTATTTCCAATAGGTAGTTAATTTAAACAGTATAATTCATTGATTTGACAGCTTTTTGATGGGCATGTTTACAGCTGATTTACTTGTGATATTAAACTGCACTAGTCAAGATGATTTGCAGTACCCCGATAAATGTGAGCTGTTATCAGTGGGTAACAAACATTAAAATGTCACAACTAGCAAATCTGAATAAAGGATTCCAAAGTGCTGTAATTATTTGTAATAATGACCTGCTAACTGCGCATTATCATTGCTCAGTTATTTAATTCAAGCTTGAATAACACCTTTGCCCCAAAATAGTTTTTTGATGAACTTTGGAATAAAATAATGAAATTTCATCACGTACTGAAACAACAATGGGATATTAAAATGAAAAGTTTCATTAATGTCAGATTTTATGTTTATTATAAAGATGCTTGTTATAAAGGAGAATGCCTTTTATTGGCAGCGTCACTTCAGATGACACAGTGCTGGTGGAATCCTCTGGAACAATGATAGCGCAGTGAGCTAAGCACCCGAGCACCAGACTATTTACCTAATTAGAGTGATCAGTCTTATCTGAAGTGTATCAGAGGGAAGTAATGGAGGATTGATTTAATACATAACTCACTCCAGCTCGCCCTGGGCTACACTAGAGGGAGAGCTGCTCAAATCAGGATTAACCAACAGTGAAGAATATCTATTCATTCTAATCATCAATGCATTTGCTGGTATAGCCTGATCTAGCACGATATTCATTAACCGTCTTGAAATTTATGATTGATCAGCTTTCAGGATTATTAAGAATTGATATTGCATACCTTTTTACACAAAATCTGACGTGTTTTGTGGGCTTAGAGGTTAAACAAGACCAGTCTTGTTTAATCATTTTGGATGAATTTGAATTCTAAAGGAACTGCAAAGGAGAAATCATTCTTATCTTTAGCTTCAATTTATTAGTCTCTCTGTTTGAATACACAAAACAAATCTATACTTCACATCATCGCATAATCCTTTGCAATGCCTATTAAAACAGAACTTCATGTCTTTTTGTGGAGATGCTGTTTGCAGATATGATTACTTAATGATCTTTTTGTCCCATCAGATATGGATGGATCTCCTGTCTTTATTCTTGGGACGGTCCTCTACAAAACTCTTGGCCTTATGCTGCCTGCTCCACGGTAAGAGAGAATTGTAATGTTTGGAGTTTAACTTACTGTTCTAAGTTAGTATTCAAGTTGATTTTGCAGTCTATTGGGTAGTTACAACCCTGGTTAGATACTTGTCCTTTGACTTCTTTACTACAGGTTTATATCTGTGTCTCTTTTTTAATAAAATCATATGTCTAATAATTTCTCGACAAAAGTGAGTTTTAAAACAGTATTATACTGAAATCTTTCTGTTAAAAAAGGGAAATTCAAAAGTTACAGTTGCAGCTTTATAAGCCACAAAATCTTTAAAATAAAAACGGAAAACATTATTAAAACTCTATGAAATTATAATGTAATTGATGAACAAATAACTTATAATTAACTATAAATAATGAAACCTAAATTATTATAATTAAGGAATATTTATTGTTTCTTTTTTAACAAGTTAAGGTAAAGTGACGTTTGGCCAAGTATGATGTCCCATACTTGGAATTAGTGCTCCGCATTTAACTTATTAAAGTGCGCACACACACACTGTGAACAAACACCTGAAGCAGTGGTCAAGCTTGCTGTGGCGCCCAGGGAGCAGCTGGAGGGAACAGTTGGAGGAAACAGTGCCTTGCTCAAGGGACTCACCTCAGTCGTAAAATTGAAGGTTGAGGAGAGCGTTTGCCATTCCCTCCTCCCCACTTATAATCCCCACTGGTGCTCAGTATTGGACCAGCAACCTTGGTAGTCTAACACCCGAACCAAGCAGAACAACTGCCCCATTAATAACAATCTGGCTTTTTCAATGAAATAAATGCAATTTGTATTATTTTCTAGTGTTCTTCACAATATAAGCAATTAATTGGTCTATGAGTTGGTCATTATTCCATTAAAGTGATAATTTAGCCAGCAATACAAATCTGTTATCATTTACTCATCCTTTTGCCATTTCAAATATAATATCTTATTATATAATATCTTTGTGTGTGTTCTGCGGAAGAAAGTAAGTCATACAGGTTAGAAATGACAAAAGAGTGAGTAAATGATGACACAATTTTCATATTTGGTTGAACTATTCCTTTAATAAACATAATTTGTCATTCTATGACAGTAGCAGTTATACACTTCAAACATAAAGAGACAAATAAATTTTAACTCAGCTATCCTACGCTTAAATTCTTCAAGGTTTTTTCACCATCCGTTAAGCAGAAGCAGTGTTCGGTGTTTTCTTCCCCAGTCCATATGTCAGACTGAAAATTCTTGGTTATCCGTGGAGTATGTCTTAAAGCTCCGGATCAAAACCTCCACTTCCATTTGAGGACTTCGAGCAAACCTCTGGAGAGCCTGAGGACAGAACAGACCTTTCATGATGTGCCTCTGAGCTGTCAATCAGATCTCAGCAAACCTGAGTTTGTTTCCTCCGTGGAATTCCCACTGACAAGAGAGAGGGGTTCATGGAAGAACAGATAGAAGGGGCGGGCTTCTGTTCATGAGCTGTACTGGATCCAATGAAGCCGTCAGGGAGATAGAGATCTTTACAAACAAACAAACAAACAAAAGGTGTAACTAAGAAAGAAAAACAAACTAACCTGAATTACACATGAGGGATTAGTAAACATTGTGTGTTATGTTTATTAAGAATACTTTTGTTAATAAATTAATTGTTAATAATCGTTCACAGGGTCATGTTTTCGGAAGTAGTCCTTAAATGTTGAATCTGTTGTTTGGATTGCAAATCACATATAAAGGAATGTTTAAAAAAGATTTTTAAAAATCTTTTACAAAATTACAGCTTTTAAATTCTGTCACCATTTACCCTCATGTCTTTCAAAACGTATCTTTAATTTTGTAGAACACACACTAAAAGTGTATAAAGAACGTGCTACTGAATTTTGTTCACAATGTTTTGAGAAATTTGTCATTGGTTTGTGTTCAAAAAATGTTTTTGATTACCAAATTTCTTATACTAAAATGTTTTGTTTTCATTCTTGCAGGTTTAGAATAACATGGGGGTAAAAAATCCCTTTTGGGTGACATAGTTAATAACAAATACTCAGAATATAATAAAACAGATGTTTTATTTTGGTCCCTTTTGTAATTGTGTAATTTAATTATTTCAGGTCATGCAGATATTGATGACACCATAAAGCTATTTCTGCTTGATTAGATCAAATCTAACAGCAGGTTGATCATGTACACAACAATGTATTTGACGCTTGTATACGCTTGCCTGTCTGAAGAAATAAGTTATATTTCATACACACAGTTTGCTTGGATGTCTTTAGATTAGTACATGTGGGTATATGACAGTAAAATCATAGAACTGAAGATCCATCTTAGAAGTGGCATACCTGGCAGACCCTTGAGTAGCTACTTGTCGTGCATCTCTTTTCTGTGTCTTTGCTTCTTTTCAAATGGACCATGAAATCATGCCTTTAACTGGTCATGTTGACAAATGCAACACGTAGAGAATTTTTATCGGTTAGTTCTCCAGAGGAGGGCAAGATGAAAAGAAAGCAAATGTTTCGAGTTGTAAGTGTATTTGAAACTTGCTATCAAACACCATTTTTACCCCCTGTTACAAGAGATAAAAGCACACCAATGGTAAAAAAACTATACATAGCCAATTAATGTTTGCTATGGTAATAAAAGCGAAAAATACTGCAGTGCTTAACTTCTTGAGTGTTGTCAGGTCATAAGCGAATGACTGATTCTCATCTGGGATTGTTTTGCCCAGAGGCGACCATTAAAGTTCATTAAAAACATAGAATGAAAAACACATTTAAATTTGTTGTGTTTAATATGCCTTTAATTCGGCCATCTGTACAGTTGAATAAAAAAAATTACTACTTTTTCAACCCCTATATGACATTGTTTTTGTATTATTCATTTTTATTTATGCCATTGATGCACACTTAAAAACGAGGATTTTGAGGTTTTTAACATCTTATTATACACAGAGTAAGGATAATTTAGTATATATGCCAAATGAATAAATGTAAGTGTAAATGTATTAATTTAAAAAAAATATATAATGTCTAAATTTAAACCATTGTGAACACATGCATTATTTTTATTTGTCGATTTCCTTTTGCTTCGATTCCAGAATTTATTTAAATAGCAATAATCCAGTTTGTTGTGAATTACAACAAATTGACCCCACAGTGATCCTTCACTGAACTCATCCTACGACAGTGCATACTTCTGTGCTAAATGAGCCAACATCCCTATACATATGCGCAGAATGGAAAGTTGTGGAAATGAATGAAATTAGCATTCTTAATGCAAGCGTAAACTGATTGTTGTGTTTGATTTTGTCTCATCTGCAGGAATAACACTGCTGTGAACTCAAAAGTGATCGCTGTGACCGTCCGACCAGAACCCAGAGTTACAGAGACTCAGCTGGAGATTGAGTTGGCTCATCTAGCTAATGTAAGCACCAGTCAGATCTCCACATGCTTCTAGAGCGGCTTAATGACACCAACAAAGAGGATATATACATATTCTCACTCACTTGTTTTTGTCTTTATTAGCTCCTTTCTGTATTGGTTCAGCTTTAAGAGGAGGCAAGTGTGTTAACTGAATGTCAGGCATGCAGTCAGTAAACAAATATTTGCTCATCTGAATTTTATTTTATTTAAGAATTATGGTATATTATGAATTAATTAATAAAAATATTAATAATAATGTATTACTATTACTTCTATTATTTTCATTGTTATTATTATTATTATTATTATTATTATTATTATTAGTAGTAGTAGTAGTAGTAGTAGTAGTAGTAGTAGTAGTAGTAGTACCTAATAGTAACATTAACTATATATAATAATAATTATAATAATAATAATAATAATAATGATAATAATAATAATGATAATAATAATAATGATGATAATAATAATACTTATACAATTAATTATAATAATAATTATTATTATTATTATTATAAAAATAACAATGATTCTTTTTTTCAAATACTAGAAATTTAGAAAAACTTGTGCTGTTAAAATTAAGATAGCCATACTTTTATTATTTTGTATTATTCATAATATTTAATTCGAAATATAAGAACAATAATAATCATAATAATAATAATAGTAATAATAATAATAATAGTAATAATAGTTATAATTGATTTACTCATATCTAAGGCTCTCTTCCATTTATCTATCGAGTTTCATATATGCATTACAAGTTCACTTTATGTGACTTTATGTGACTCATTTGCTGTAGGGTTTGGAACACCATGAGGAGTAAGAAAATGGCAGAAGTTTATTTCTTTAATATTCTCCCAGAATGCAGTACCATGAAACATATGGCCTTTTAAACAAAAGCTAGAAACAAATATAGGATTGATTTGAGCTGGAATTGGACTCAAACCTGGTCTTCTGTTCTTCCATGGCTTTGTGAGTCACGACAGCCGAGCAACAGGGAGCTTCACAATGCCACTGTCATATGTTTCAGCCTCATTACTCAACAAATAACCAGCAGTAATTAGTCTATTAATTAATTTGTCATCACCGCTAGTTGTTTCTGTCCTCAATGTGTCAGGATGGCAGACACAGATATGGCCAGATCATTACAATGAGATCATTTGTAATACATGTTAGCTCTATTTTTCATTCCTTTCGGAAGATACAAAATTCTGGCATCATAATGTTTTTCATGTATCAAATATATGGAAATATGTTTTTTAATCACTTATCCAATCACATTTCAATCATAGCGTGTGTGTTTTTCTTACAGGGAACAATGAACCCGTTCTGCGCATTGTGGGACAGCTCTGTTATGTAAGTGAAAGTCAGTTTTTTTGTGTATGTAAGTGCCATTGTGTTCCGATTGTTTCAACAAGCCTTTAATACAGTAATTTACAGTGATTAATACAGTGATTTATGACCACTAATAAATCATGGTTGAAATATCCAGCCATTGTGTCCATGGAAACGCGCTGGAGCAAAAGCGTTTGACATTAGCAATGATAGAATTTTGACCATGTTGTCCTCGAATAATACGTATGATAGAGAAAGATATAAACACTTCAATATATTAAAAAGTCAACATGATTCCTGGCCTTGTTACAATTCATCTGTCCACATATATTAAGTAAAATGTGATCTAATGGTAAACTTGATGTTGACTTTCACATAACCTGATGCACATCAATGTCAAAGCTTACCTTCCACAGAATACAAAAGAAGACATTTTGAAAAAATTGTCAATTGAACAGCACTGGCACTCATTGCCTACTATTGAACGGACACGAAACCAACCAAAGTGAATAGGGTCCAGTTCCCAACATTCCTCAAATGATCTTCTTTTGTGTTCTGTGGAAAGAAAGTCTTACAGCTTTGAAATCAAAAGAAATTTTTGGGTGAACTATCACCATTTTAAAATACTGTCTTTACTTCAGTAAATCAGTAGTTATAGCATTCGAATATTATACATTATGATAATATAACTTGAAGAAATTGATGCAATATGGGTTGAGGCAAAGAGATTTAAAAAAACAAAGAGTAAGCATTATTAAACAATAAATATTCGTCTTGCCTATTTCTGTGTTTTATATATTTATTTTACTTGATTATTGGGCGTATTCTTGTTGTTGATGTGCGGTATATTACAGCAATAAACAAAAACATTAAAGATGTGTCCTAAAACCCCAGAGTGGTTTTAAATCCCTCTTTACTGTTAAAACAGACATGTGGCTTATTGCTTTTGCAAAATGATGCCATGAGCAATATGATCAAATTATTTCATGAACTATTAACAAAATAACTTACGAAGTGACTGTAAGAATTTTGCCAAGCAATATATAAACTTGGCACATGGGGAAGCATACTATTATATTCAGAAATATAGAATTCATAGCCACAGGCTGATTATCTTACCAATAGCTTTGGGGGATTTTAATAATGTAATATTTGTGTTTTCGTCTCTGTTCTTGACTGTAGCTTAGAGATGCTTTTCATAAATGTTTTGTTTTCTTCTTTGCTTAAACTCCATTTAGTTTTGGCAGCCTTTTACCCTCCGTTCCCTAGCGTGCAATTAATAAAGAACACAATTCTCTCGGGCAGGCAATCTTCTGACAGATTCTGTGAAACTGATCATTCTTTGGAAATGAAAGGCCAGTTTGGCTACACCGAGATGTTGGAAGTGATGACAAATTTTAGTATTTTACATACAGTACCATAGAAGCGCTTTTCTTTATGGGATCAGTTGAAACATCTTTTGTAATGAGCAAACCATTTTCATGCATATTTACATGAGGTTTATTTCTTGTTTTATTTTCATGTAAAAATATTTATATTATAATCTTTGGCTTTTGTTGGTGTGTGTTACACATTTTTTCCTCCTGCTTGGTCATCACAGTAAAGACACAACCCAATGACTCGTCTTCACAAGTTTGAAGAAGTCATATTTAAAGGGATAGTTTATCAAAAAAATTTGTATTTCTGTCATAAAGTACTCAACCTTGTGGTTTCAAACCTGTACATATTTCTTAGTTCAGAAAGACATTTGGAAGAATGTTAGCCCATGAGATTTTAAGAAAGATTTGTTTCCTGATCTCTTCAAAATAAAAAGAATTCGTTCAAGAAAACAAAAATACATGATATTTTGTTTCTACTGTGGTAGTCATTAGAGCCCCATAATTTTAAGTTGCTGATATTGTTTCAAATGTATTTCTTTATGTTCAATCAATGAAATACATTCATATAGGCTAGTAAAAACTTGTGATGTGAGTAATTCAGGACAGAATTTACATCTTCCCTATAATACAAGATTTTTAGTTCAAATGTAACACGGACTGTAGAAAATTTGGATTATTTGATAAGTGACTTGCTACTTGTCTTCTGGTTTAAATAGCATTTCCAGATTTTCAACATGGCATCCGGCCTCTGGACCCCAATTGTAAGACATAAAAGCTATTATAGTTTATGATCCCAGAGCTACACATGCTTATCATGTGGTTTTGGTTTATTCTGTTGTGATCTTGGTAGATTCCGGCATTTTATTATTCGCTTGTTAATCCTGTCTATCCCATGCTGAATTAAAAAACGGTTTCTATTTAATCTTTATAATCTTCCAAAATGAAAATAACTTTGTGGTTTGGAGGCAATGTGACGGAGTAAAAGCCAGCCCTCTGTGCGGTGGCCGATAAGAACACAGTGAAAGCCTATTTACCAAATTCTATTTCCATTGAATCATGGTCATGTGGGTTTGCCCCTCGAGTGTCATTTGAACCAGGGCAATTTTAGGCTTGTGGTGTTATTATAGTTGGCTTAGAGGAGGAGAGGGATCAGTCTGAGATACAAACCCACTTTGTATTTGCAATCTACAAGTGTTTTTTGAACACTTTCATAAAGCAGATTTCACATGTTCATGATAAACTGCGTAGTAATGTTTAGTATCTAATCTGTTTGTACATTGATTTATGTGGACGCATGTTCGTTAATAAATTTGTTCTGCAACATGTTTACACTTTACGAAAAATCTAAATTGGCCTGTGCAAGCAAACAATTAGGAAACACAAATGCACATCTCTATCAGCTCTGAGTGGCATGATTGTGCATATTTTGAGGCAGTGTAATTTTAATTAGCCCCGAGAGATTTCCACCAACATCGAGGGGAAACAGCTGCTGATTTCAATGACAATCATATCATGACTATGTGCATTTCTCTCCTGAAGTCTTGTTTATGTTGGCCTACAAGAGCTTGATGTCAATCAGAAATGTTGTGTCTTTACCTCTGACTTCAGTACTTCAAAAAAAAAAGTAAAACTCTTTAATGAAAAAAGCACCACATTCTGTGCTCATTTATGTAAATCACGCACCATAACAATTATAAATCAGAACACCCATATTTTTTGTTAAGAGTGTGCTTGTTAATACACAGAGACCTTTAAAAAAAAAAATAATAAGAGAACTTGCCTCGTGAAAATGGAAGATGTTGAGGACCTGAAGTCACCTCAACATTATGGTCTTTTTTATTTGTAAGATTTGCACACTTTGCTGGAGCGGTTGTGTATAATCAGAATGAACCGATTTGCTTCAGTCTCGAGAGGACTGATGAAAGGTTTCCTCAAAGGTCTGGTTCATCCCTCAGTACTGTTAAAATGATAATTCACCCTGATTTAAAGGCAGAATCTCTCTTTCTAAGGCCAAATGTTGTTTAGCTCCAAGCCGGTTATGCTGATGCAGGCTTGAATTACTACTTTCTCGTTTTTGCATGTCTGAGAAAGCACAAGATGGCTATGCATTGGCATAAATTTACATTTTTCCATCATGCTCTGTTTCTCTAAAGTGATAGAAATGATTGTAATAGTGCAAGTCTTATGGAAGTTTGCTACTTTCCTTCTTCTCCGTCTTCAAAAAGAAAATATAGTGACAGAGTTGGTATACACACATATTTTACATCAACAATGTTGGATTAAACATAGAAGATTCTAAAATATTGAATACAAAGGGTGAAGTATAAATATAAACCAGACTAAATTCATATCAATTTTGTCTCAATTGCACAGTGTTGTGGTATGTTTTATAAATGCTTAAAATGCTCGTAAATAATCATATTGTTTATCATTGGGAATTCATGTGTGATGTTTGATTCTTAGTTGGAGTGAAGATCTTATCTTGGTGGAAAGCATGTGTGTGTTTTTAGCAGATGTCCACTACTTGTTTCACAGAAAACATCAAGCTTTTATGCAGTGGTGCTTTGTAAAAACTGTACCTAAAGTGTTCTTTCTTAAGTTTCTTTTTTGTTCAGAAACACAATATTGTCAGTTCTGTTTTCTGTTTCTATACTTCAGATAGAGCATTATCTTGGCTATTAAAAGTCTTGTCATTAGTTTTTGTGAGTACAATTGCCTGGAAACTGAGTCTATCTTAAGCTGGGCATAATTCATACACCCACAGACTCCTCCGCAGACGGTGTCTTTCAAATTTCATCCAGACCGGAAAAGCCAAATGACTAACAAGAGAACAGATGCAACTAAACTAAAAATAAAATAATTTCTTGTCCGACTCAAAATACGCACTAAACAGAACGTAAGCAGGAATTTCTAAAGTTACATTTCTTCATTAATTTTACTTTCATTTACATTATGAATATCTTTGTAGATCACGTTAGTTTGTAAATAAGGTGATTTTGCATATGCTGTATAGTTGCATACATGGTCAATGATTGGATGAATTGACCACATATTGAGTGCAATTCAATTTGCTGACACAGTAACCCACAGCAATCCATCCCACAACATCCTAATAAACGCCTGGAGTCAGTCGCTATCGGATTGCTGTCAATACGGTTAGATGGGATAGAGCCACACTTTGTCTTCCATGAGTGAATCAATCCCTCTGATTTAAATTGTACACATATCTACGGTTAAATCTGACCCTAAAACCAAAGGTCAGCGAAATAAATTATTTCGTTTCGAAAAGATAGATTTACAATTTCAAAATCATTCAGTTCTGCAAAATTATTTATTGAATATTCATATTTAATTTGATATTTTTTAGTCTTTACTAGAATTTGAAATGCTTACCATCCACTCTTTTTAAAAATCTTTACGATACAAAATATCAATAACACACCATGACACAGCTTATGTTATTTTATTTCAAAACGTATGACAAATATGTTGTCTTAATCTTATATCATGAAGTGTTTTAAAATGTCACATTGTGGTGTATAATGCTTAAAGGAATAGTTCACTCAAAAATGTCATCATCATTTAGAATACAAAATATCATACTTTGAAGAATGGGTCCCCAATGGCTTGCACTGGTTTTGTCCACACAAAAGATGTGAATAGGGAACAGTGTTTTCTTGTTACCAACATTGTTCAAAATATCTTCAAAAGCAAGTTAAAATAAATGACAACACTAAATGATTTTTGAAATCGCTCTCTCGCACCTTTTCTGCATCGGTTCCATGATTGTGGAATGATCTGCCCCTTACAACACGCTCAAGACTCTATTTTAAAAAACTTAAAATCTCGTCTCTTCCGTCTACACCTAACCACTAGAAACCTTCTTCCTAACCGGCTCACTCTATAAAAAAACGTTTCTGCCCCTACAGGTTTTATCTCGCCTTGTGTAACTTAGTTACCTCGTTGTAGCACTTGTAATATTGCTGCTATTTACCGCTTATCTCCTCAATTCTCTATGAGTCGCATTGGATAAAAGCGTCTGCTAAATGCCTAAATGTAAATGTAAATGACAAAATTGAACCATCCCTCTAACAGAGGTGTGTATATTCAGTGGAGGAGAAAAGTCATTGTTCACATAATTTCTCATATATTAATATTTTAAACACAACGTACTGATCTGTGATTATATAATGTCCGTGATTGACTTGCTAATGAAGGTTATTATAACGTGTAATCCATGCATATGAAAAAGAAGGAGTTTAAAGCTTAATTAAAAGCTTAAAAAGAGAGGTCTGCTGCAGTTTAATTATAGTGATGTGCAGACACAAATCTCAACAGTCTTCCTCTGGGATGGGATAGAAAAGGTTTCATGTCATAGGGCCTCTTCTGCATCATTTGGAGACACTATTACAGGTCTCCTACACGATATACATTCAACTTGAGTTTTTTTATATGAAGTGTGCAAATTAATCTATATGAATTGTGTCTTCCAAGCTTTGAACATGAATAAATATAAAATTCAAATAACAATTTGTTACATTTTTTTGGTATAATTAATAAAAAAATGTTTTTTACACGATGTATAAATGTAAACATCATCTCAAAAGCTTAAATAATAAACAGGTGAGGTGTCTCTTCCATCATTCCTCTCGGAGGAGAGAGGAGAGACCGGCCGCTACCATCCAGCCCGTTTCCAAGGGGACGTCAGCGCTTCCGACAGCATCCTCCCCGGCGCTCTTGCACCGGAAACATCACGTCGTGTAAAATAAACCACGAAACTCGTCCGTGTCGTGTCGAATCCAAACTTTCGCGTGTAAAACCTCGCAAAACCACCGAGAAACAGAAGATTCCCGTCGAGGCATCTCCCCCCTCCTCCGTGATACAGCAGCGCATCAATCCCGTCCGCCGTCTCCAGGCTGATTTCCCCCCAGGAAAGCGTCCAAAAGCCGCTAATAAGAGGAAATAAACGCGACACGAAAGCCTTGGAGCAAGAAAAGCCAACGTCGGGTTCGGTAAAGATGTTTTATTGGGCTGTGTGAGTGAATGTGAGCGGGTTTCAGCACCACGGTGCCGGACAGCTCCGCTGAGCATCGCGCTGCCGCCGCTGTTGCATTGATAATCGGATGAGATTGAGATCGTGTTAAGGATTAAGGATGAAGGAATTAGCGGTGTGAAACTCTTTAATCTGAATTAATCTTGTCTGTGCAGGAACGATTCGTGGGGCAGCTGGAGCTCCAAAGGATGTCGAACTGTGCTCACCGATGCATCCCACACCAAATGCTTATGTGATCGGGTATCTACCTTCGCCATTTTGGCTCAACATCCCAGAGAAATAGTGAGTATGGGGATTGTGTTTTCATTGTGACATGTGTTTGAGATCTCATTTGCTTGTGTATAGTGGCATGCTTATTTTTATGAGTATTGTTTAAACTGTTGCATTGTTATGCAGATGTTATGGTGTCATTATGGATTGTATCCATTATGGATTGTACCCATTATGGATTTGAAATAATGCCTTCATCTTTTTGTGCACCCCTCCATCCCTTCGTCCTCGCAGAACGGTGTGCATTTAAGATTAAAGGTGCAAGGTCGAGGTTTGCCCATGCTGCTCAAACCAGTTGTTCATATTTCAGATGTGATTTCATTTGCCGCGGCCTCTTCGGCACCAAGATTCATTAGATTTACAATAGTTGGCTGTTTTGCCTTGTATAGTAAAAGGCAGCCATTTTTTCCAAGCCCACGTGACCATCGGATTATGGCGTCCTTGTGAAAATGATGGCATTGGTTGCATTCTGGGGATGCAGCGGGTCATAGTTTGATAAAAGTGTTATCATTTCAATGCACAGCTGAGATGTCACCATGACTTGTGACTTCTGGGGATGTTGGGGGATGGAATTCCGGGAAAATGCATGCGTAAATAAGTCGAGGCCTGTACAGCCTACACACAGTATACAGAGGTATTGAAATCGTCAACTCATGAAATGCATATACTGATAATTATTTCAAATTGTGACTTAAGGACATATTTATTCGTTGGTAATGATGCTGTGCGTGCACTGTCAAGTGCAGAGTCATTTTACCTGCATTAAAACAAATTGTAGATTGTCATACATAATGGTTATTAGCAGTGCTTTGTGACCTTAAGCCCCTACCTGTTGATGATGAGCACTGTGTATGGAAGCTAATACATTATATTCATGTAAGAGAGGAAATTAAATGAAAAAACTGAATTGGAGACCAAAAAAGCTTGTGCTTTAATCCTCTAAATTTGGGCTGTGCAAATGGCCCTGCTGCAGCAAGCATACCGTAATGTGCTTTATTACCAGACACGGAAATGGGCTTTTATTAGTGTTGCAATGGTCTGAAATTCGCTCTCTTGTGTCATTCGCAGGCTATGGAGTACTCAGGGGTCCCATCAGTGACACTCATAGTAGGATGTGGTCTGTCCTGTCTGGCCTTGATCACCCTGGCCGTGGTTTATGCTGTTTTGTGGAGGTAAGTGCATAAATATACAGAAGATAGTTTAGATGAGGCTTCAACAGGTCTTGTGAATGAAAATGCATTTCATTTACAGGTACATCAGGTCTGAGAGATCAATTATCCTGATCAATTTCTGCCTTTCAATCATCTGCTCCAATATTCTGATCCTGATTGGACAGACGCAGACACATAATGCGGTAAATATTTTTACCACTTCTTCGTGTTGTTTACATTTCTTTAATAGTAAGAAGAAGTAAGAAGTAAGATGTGAAAATCTGAGCATCAATCTTATCTGATTGGTTCACCTTTTGAAAGTCCATGCTACCTTCTCATATTAATTGCTCGGCTTGGTTTGTGTGTGGGATGATATTGTAGGCTTGTTTTAAAAGCAGACAGCTTCTTTGCTTTGCTATTCACTGGTGAAGACTTTTTTGTTTGGCGTTTGTATATCTTCTTACCAAGACCATCCATAACCGCCCTCATTTCTCTTTTTCAAGACATTCCAGCTTACTAAATGTCACGCCGTCTGCCCTAATTTTCTTTTAATTGTCCCTCTTACATATAAGATGTTTTACTCTATAGTATGCTTTAAATTCTATTATGTTGTATACTTAACGTTGCATTGATATACATGATTAGTTTACTTGAGTTTACTGGATAAAAAGTCAATTTGTGTCATAACTTACCCGGCATTTGAAATTTGCATGATTTTCTTTCTTCTGCGGACCTCGAAAGAAGATATTTTTGAAGAAAGTTGGTAACCGAACATCAATGGTACCCATTCATTTCTATTGTATGAACACAAGCCAATGGAATGAAAGGGTGTGTGTTCCCAACATTCTTCTGATAATATATTCTTTTTTTATTATTGCCGTGTATGTGCAATCCCAAACACATACATTTTCACTTTTGTTTATCGGTTTTCTGTTTCTAGAAAATGTTTTGAGTCAGTACTCAGTCAGCCGTACAAGTTATTTTTAGCAAATGAGAACATCTTTCTGTGTCCAAAGCCAAGGAGAAATAATGATGATGTCTCTCTGTTCAGTGCTGCTAAATGTATTACCCAGTATCCAGCTGGCTGTGCTCTGAATTATATAATACAATGCAACATTGGGTGAGTTAGATTTGCACAGGGTAGCCCAGGTCAAACATGAAAGATCCTGGTAGGCCACAAGTGGTTGATGCTTTAGTTTTGTTGTTGATCTGAGAAAGCAGTGGTGTCATAATCCATCCGTCCTTGTGTCCTTGGATAGTGAAAATCTTATTCAGGTTGAGAAGCAGAAATCCACTATACTTTATGTCTTTGCTTATTGAAACAGGTTTAGCACAATTTCAGATTGTAATCCCTATATTTTCCTTGTGGGTGTGCATTTAGAAGTTTATCTTGTCTTGGGAAAGACGACTGATGCATTATAGAAACTAGGAAGGTGGGCATTGTGCTATATATCTACAGATTCAGCGTAAACTTGAAGCAAAAGTTCCTCGGTTTCACAGCCCAAATGGTCCAGTTATATAACTGTCTCTCTGCAATATCCAGAGCCCACATAGATCTGAACATTTGGTGCCATTGTAAAACATTAAGTTTAGGATGCAGGTAGGGAAACTCTAAACGTCTGCATTTAGTTTTACAAAGAACAAAATTGGCTTCCTGATGGATAGAAACAAACAAAATATTTTTTTACTTGGAGCGCAGTAGAGACAGTCATTGACTATAGGAAGCATAAGATGTTTTTATGTAATTAGTTAAAAAAATGACAATTCGTCGTGTTTTTATTTCAAGATCAGAAATGGCTAGATAAGAAAAGAAAGAACAAGGAAGAACAAAGGTAAATTATTCACCACTCACAAATAGCACTCGTTTGGCCTTATTTGAGTAAACAATATAAAAGAGGTTGATTTTTCAATGCTTACAATCTTGTCAGGACTAGCACAGCTGGTGGTTTTTGGTTATCATCAAAAGAGGGTTTGAACAGAGGAGAACGTTATTCCTACACTGCCCACACAGACCGGGCCTGCGAGTGAGTCAACACTGATGCGGAAAAAACACATCGCTCAGTCACACAGACAGACATTTCTGTGCAGTTTTTCTCACAGGCTTTTTGCATTTTGGCTTCTTACGAGCATGGCCTAGATGGAATTGAAATATCAAGGTTATACACAATTTGGTTCTCATTAAAGTGCATTAGCTGTTCTTGAGAGCATGCCAAATTTTATGTAAGTGCATTTGTGTAGGATCTAAGTGTATATGCAACAATACATAGAAATAACACATGAAGATTATTTTTAAAACATATTTTTTCTTATTTTGTATTTAATGATTAATGAAATTGAAACAGTAGTTAGTTGGTTTTTATTACATAACAACTCAGCGAACATAAAAAACAAAATAAAAAATGCACAACTTTTAACTTTTAACTTAAAACATAATTTGCAAATGTATAGAGGGAATGAGCAAATCTCATAAACCTGGGTACAGGTGTCCAGGAAACAGACAAACGTATTTAACGGTAAAAATAAGCCTTTTCTTATATTCCTGCAGTCTTCAGCACCTTGTAGATATAAAATTTGTCCAAGTCTAGTAGATTAGAACATGACTTTTGTCAACTGGTAGCTTGATGTGGTTTGGAAGTAGTTTAATATTTGGCTATTAGACATGAATTAGGATGTGTACATTATAAATAGGCATGGATTTATCTTGTACTTTAAAGAACGGTTATTATAGACCTCAGTATTTTCTATTGAATGGCTTATATATGTAGCTCATAGTAGGAAGTTATATTTCTTGATTCCCGCAGTGCAGGAGGTACAGTCCATCATTAATGGACCATAATTACATCTGCAGCTCTGCTCTGTCCGTATCTACGGGATCAGTTGAGTGTTTTAAATGGCCAGTGCATCATAGTTACCATGACAATAAAATGTAATTCTTCAGAGGGCTGCATCCACCCAGTTTTCTTCTAAGCCATTTTGCAATGTTTGTGCAAAGTGCCAATTTTGTTGGTTCCTGTTTCATATCGATGGAGCAAATGTATGCTTGTCGCAACTGTTGAGATCAGATTATGGACAATATGTTACTAAAATTTGGCATATGCAAATAGTTTGGCATGTGTATCAATTTAATTGTTGTATAGCACATACATTATATATTTATAAATTGAAAATTTTTGTTTAGGTTTCTTGCCTTGACCACCTCATCAGCATGGGTCTGTTCTGTGTGTTTTTATTTACTTTGGATGTGAGTACATCTCTTTTATTATAAACAGTACATAAAGAAAAGCAGTCACTATGCCAGCAGAATAGCTGTTAGAGTGTATTTTTCCGTAAGACCTTTACGTGGGCTAGTTCTCCATAAATTAAGAAGCTGAGAAAACAATATTATATTGTTATATATTTTCTACCATGCAGGTATAGTAAACATCACATGGCAAACTCTAGTGTATACATTATAGTAAATATTAACTACAAAGCATGTTTAACATGATTCATCAATAATTTGTATTATACAAGAAGATATTGGACACATGCACTTGGAGATTTCTGGCCCCACCCTCCAAATCACAGATGTGCAGAGGTTACAGGTTATTTTCTCCAGCTTAAGGTCATGCTTGTGATGCGCTTCCCATGCGAGGGAGAGCGTTCCGCCTGCGGCCTATCCAAACATTGAGATGATCTGATGGCCCGTCAGTGTTGATCTTAGACACTGTCATGTTTTTCATTTATTCCACACCAAATAATTGTAAAGATTTTTTCCCTGAGCTACTGCACTGCATGACAATTCAAATGGGTGTATTTCATTGAGGATTATTTCTTTTGATACTATTATTATTATTATTATTATAAGAAAAAATGTAATGCAAGGTTCTTCAACCAAGCAATATATTTAAAGTTATCCTACACATAGGCAGTTGCCAACATATGAGGTTGATGTGAATATGTAAGTGTTTTTGTCATATGTGAGTCTGTAATAATAGATTCTGGTATATTAGAGTGATATTTGCGACTTGAATCTAACCTTTTTTCATATTGTAGTGTATTACAAAATGAAGCACATTAATATCATGGCTGTCAATTTTTGGACATGTTTTCTTTTTGAACTGGACTTTCATTTTTATTTAAAAGAAGTTTGAAAAAGAATGACCAAGGATAAACTTTTTCCAAACCATTTCAATTTCTTTCTGATCCATTCTTATTAAAACAAAGGTTGATGACTTTGTTTGTTAAGACACGTCAAGCATTTCAATTACTTTTCCACGAAATGAACCAGACTGCCTCAACAGTACTGACAAAGGTTTAATCCTTAAAGGTTTAATTTAATTACTTATTCAACATTTTTTTGATTTTAAAATATCAGACTAAACAGCTGCTGTTACAGTAGTAGATAAAGTACAGGGATCCCAAACAAACCCCAGCCTCGAGCCAGCTGTGGCCTGAATGATCAGTTTCTTTGTCAGGCCAATTGATTTATAACAAGCACATCTCTCTAAATACTCAGCCGTGAGTCCCCGATGTGAACATATATGTCATGTCCTGCTAATGTTGCTGTTCCTTTAAGAAAAACAGCCGGACAGCCTTAGCGTCTGCTCTTATTCCATTAACAGCCCCTAAAGTGTCTTGTGGGACTCCAGGATTATTAAATGCTGCTCAGTCAAACCTCATTTTATCTCTCGCTGCGAGAAAAGGTGCCATTTAATCCGATGCCTCTTTGTGAAGTATGTGAGTGCAAGTACATACCAGCTGTCACTGGTGATGAAACAGCAGATTTATATAAACCAGCGTTCATTCACTTTGAGACCCTGAACTTTTTCTTTCAATTCAAAGTGCAAATTGTTCAAACTTGAGACTTGAGTGTCGCAGGTGAGGGCTGAAAGAGACTTCCCAGTTTCTTCGACTTCTATCTCGGCGGAGTTTCGATCATTTAGTCGAGAAAGATTGGCTTGGGCCACTGTGACAGAAAAATACAGCTATTTTGTCAGGTGTGAATATCTTAGAAACTAATAAAACTCGATGATGTAGTGTAAAAAGGAATATGTCTCCTGGATGTTTATGCACCAAACCTCCAAAATATATGATGTTTACAGCGCTAAATGTTTAGAATATTTACCTTCAAGATGTATCTGTAATTTACTCTCTATTTTTATGTTCTGCTTCCTTTTGATCACTTTCAGACTTGTTTATCTTCTCAAGCAGTGAGATGTAAGGAAGGCCTCAGGCGCCTTTCCAAATACAGACATCAAGAGTTTTTATGTGAAGGAACCAGTCCAAACAACATTTGGACACGATGAAAAGCCTTCATAATTAAGGATTGGCTTACCTCTGAGGTTTTGAGCGCTTAATCCTCATCTTCAAACTGTGACGCTTAAAATAATCGACCTCTATCTTTCTCACTGTTTGTGGGGTTCACCGAGATAAGAAAATGCTTCGTTATGAATTGGTTGGTAGTGTAGGTTCTTTTTATTTTACCTCAATTGTTGGATAATGTAACGGAACGTTTTCTTATTTTTGCGAACTGGCAGTGTCTGTCATAAATATTAATGCAGCAAAGGCATTTATATCTAAACACCAGCAAGCCTGAGCAGCGGATGAACAGTGTTGTTTGTATCGTTAAATATGTATCCTTAATTGGCTAGGAGAAGAGCAATTCTGGTTATAATCTTGACAGAGTATGAATAAATAGTTGTTAAACTTGAATATTGTGCTACAACTCAAGAGCATAATATAGACCAGACCCCTGAATATCCTGACTTAGGAAGAATGGGAATAAGGGCTTTTGAGGAGTTTTTATTTTCTACTGTATAATGAATCAGACTTAATTGGTCTGGATATCTGCATCTTGTCAGTTTTATTATCAACCTATGCTTGCATTTTAACATCTTCTTTCCATCGTGCTCATAAGAGGGACAATGAACATTCACACAGTAGTAGAAACTCTACCTACAGACCGTAGAATGGGAAGAAGATTTTTTTTTCATTTATTCACCCTCTTCACAGTTCAAACCTATATGACTTTCTTTCACAGAACACTTAAAAATATATTTTTAGTAAAGTTGGCAACCGATACAATAGAAGTGATTCGTTGCTAGCATTAATTGGTCATACATTTTCTTACCAACATATCTTCTTTTATGTTCTGCAGAAAACAATATGACAGAATCACTATTGAGTGAGCCATCCCTGTATTGTACTTCATAAATATTTGGTGCTTTTAAGTGGAATTGCTATTTCTGCTTTTTCTATGTTACCATTTTTTAAAAAATAAGTTTTGCAGAATGTTCTGACGAATGTTTGGCCACACAGGTAGTCCAACCCCAATTTTATAGAGAATTTTGCTAAATCAGCTGTTTGAAGATATTATAGCAAAAAAATGCCTAGTAAAACAAAATGCCCATTAAAATTGGTTCTGTATCCAGTTTTTATATCCTATGCAGTTTCGCTTCCTTGTTATATTTATCTTGTTTGGGGAATAAATGAAAAACCCTCTCCTGAATCAGCATTTTTGGAGTGTATATATTCAATAGGGAGTTGAGCTGAAGGAATAGAGTCAGTCATCCAACTTTTAAACTTCATTATACAATTAGTTCCAGTTTTATAATTTGATTGGCCAAGTGATGTTTTATGCATGCTGATGTACAGTATAGATTCAACCATTGTATTCCTGTCCATGTGTTTATGCTGTGTAAAGATGGGTAGGAGTGTATTGTAGGGTTATTTTTTGTGTGATTTTGCCAGCAGCAAGATGTAGGGTTTTGAAGGTTGATTTGTTGGATCATTCAGGAGGATTTAGAGGATGCTTTTTAAACAGTGAGCATGGAGTGTTCAGAGTGGGTGGTGTACTGGAAATGTAAAACCCAGATTGGAGTTGGAGTGGATTACAGATCACTTCGAGTGGGAATGGGAAATCACTGTCTCTCTCATGTGACATGTTTTAGTACTTCACATATCTTGCTTTGGGTGGTTTTACATGTATTCATTCAGGTGAAGCTTTAATCCAAAGTGACTTTTTTTGTTTTAATTGTTGGAAATGCAGTATCACAGTAGCTGCAGTCCATTAAATAATTTTACCTTTACATTTTTTTTAATATGTGTCCTAGAGATGCACAGATTTCTCAACCAATACCAATAGCCGATAATTCAGATTGATATCTGCCAACGCCAGTAGGTTATTCATATTAATATTCATTTTCAATAACTTAATTCTAGAAATTAACATTTCTTAATATTTCAAATCTACTATATTTTCTTATCCCCTTAAGATTGACAGGGTATATTGGTCCTAATTATTTCAAGTTACTATGCCAAAATATATAAAACATATGTTTTATATAACTCGAAATTATAATAAACATTATTTTAAGTTGCAGTGTTTCATTACAGAACTTTTATTAAATACCCACAAATAAAAATCCGTCCATGAAAGTCCAGAGAACATTGCTGCTCCCTCGAAGAATCATCATGATTAGGAGTCTGTGTTGATAAGATGGATGACTCACAGATCCAATTATTCCTTAAAGTCAAGGATTTGCGTGTTTCAGATGCATAAGCCGCTTTGATGATCTGTAGAGATAACTCTCAATAAAAACATGCTCTAATTTGTTTTATCAGCAATGCTGCCTTGGGGTAAAATGAGTCAATCTTTTCTCCTGTTTGAACAGCTGAGCGATAAATAATTAATGACAACTCAATGGGCAAACTGACCTACTGCACTGACAAACTTATGACACTGCGTCTGTAGATGTTATCCTGGGTGATATTTATTTACAGCGTTATAGATTTAAAGAGTATGCAGCACTGCAGATATCTTTTGACAGCCATGGTTGTTGTGCATGTTGTGTGAGATATACGACATAATTATGTAATGGCGTTCATGTTTATTGTGGTGTTAAGAGAGCAGCAATGTTTAAACAATATATCGTTGGCGACACGTCATATGACAAATGTGGTCTGAGAATTGAGATATTACAAGTGGGAATGTTGGTGACACTGCTGTGAAAACCATAATAAATTAGAATAATGATTATTAATCAAAGTTTGATTCAAGCTTTAATTTTACTATAATCTAAATCTTTGACATGCTCTTACATAGTCAGTAGTAAGTATATCAAGATAATTTTTACAGAATGTACTTAACATTGTCTAGAATGATTTTATGTAAAAAATAATAAATCCCAAAAAGGGCTTTAGTTGGGCTTATAGGGGCACGGTCAAATATGAATTGGTATAGGTAACAGTTTTGATGGATAAAACAGAATCATTCAAGAGGCATCAATGAAGTGTCATTCCCGGAAAAGCGAAATACATATTTAGATTATTATTATTTTTGTTGGTTTAAGATTGGCATAAGTAAATCAGCACACCACTATGTTTAAGCTTCATGATTTTCCATTTGTGAGTTCCTGCTCAATTCATTACATTAATGTATTAGTTAATTACATTCTGGCGAAATAGATGGGCGTTCGATCAACATAATGGGCGAAGGGTTCTCTAGTGGTTAAACGTGTGCTTTTGCAAATGAAAACATTTATAAATGAATCTCATTAGACATCAGTTGTTTACCCCGATTTTATGTTTCTCCATAACTCGCTCCGTGTTGCCTATTTACTTTAATATTTCTTTTGACGTTAAATGATGTGTCAAGAAGGTTATTACAGTGAGTTAGCGTTACACCAGAGAGCCTTTGTGTACGTATGGAAATGAATTCCCTGCTTTTGCAGTTAATGTTCTGAACCTCCACAGGCTCACGCTGCTATGTACGCATCTCAGTGCAACATCACACATCAGTCTTTCTACATACATACAGTCTCCCTTTACGTCAACCATGTTGTACTTTACTGTTCTCATGCACTTCCTCTGTTGCCATGGATACAGACACAGTGGGCTCAATATCTCCCGGCAATTTGCCTTTGTAAAGGGCAGCGTGCACTCAGGATTTCAGCTGAGGCTGTGTGCCACCCCCACCACTTCCTCTGCTGCCCGGCTCTTCAGGCAAACCCACACGCATACAGATATAGTACATTTGGTACTTAAAGATACAAGTCAAATTCCCACTCAGGTTAGGATATTTGTTGTGGGGATGCGCTCAGGTGCCTTCAGATGCCCTGGCAAAGCAGCCTCTCCTCTCTGTGATGTTATACCCGACATTTTACCAAGGATCTAAGTATGTTGCTGATTTATTGGATCAGTTTCTTTATGGTTTTAATAGTTCAAACTTCCTTTTGAGTCCAAATTCTACACTCTAAAAATGATTAAAATAACAATTTTTTAAAATGTTTTTAAACAACTTGTGTAGTCTCTTTCCTTTCTTTCAGAAAAAATCAACAGTGTATATAATAAAATTACACATTCTGGGTAAATTGCATAACAAAATCGAGATATGAGAATAACAATAAAAGAGATAATTCTAGAATTTTAAAAACACATAATGGACATTTATAAAGTATTATAATAAATTACAATGCACAGGCAATATATTCTGTTGGTTAAGTGATAACTTAAAATAAATTCACAATATTAATTGCTTTTAAAATCTACAATGATGCAGTATGTGCCATTAGTCACATCAATTCTTAAGTGTCTCATGTAGTCTCTTTTTAATTTTAGCTTGTAGCAAAGGCATAAATAAAACAACACATCCAGCACCTAGAAATGTGGAGAAAAAACACTTGAGTTTCAGCAAACATCAGGCTATCGATATTGCTGCATATATTTAGCTGTTTGCTGTTGTAAGTGGCTCTGAAAATGTGAAATGTGTTGTTAGAATGAGCTCCAGCTTCATGTTTTCTTAAGCAGCCAAATATAAATATAAATAACATGTTCATGTTGGTGCGATACAGTATAAATCCTTGACTTGTGATGTGACACATTGAGCCTTAATGCATATGAAAAAAAACTCAAGTTTGTGTATTATCTGATTAAATATTTCTTCTTATTCTATGCTATATGCATCAGTGGTCTCAGTGGTCATCAGTTTTAGGTGAACTATAATTCAAAATGAGAATTATACATTTAAGAATAGTAATCCAAATATTGCACATACATGGATACAGGGCATGTGACTGAAATACTTTCACATTGGAATTAAAAACAACTTGATACTGCACTTTTTTTAGTAACATGCAAAAAGCGGCGGTACCTGTAGTCCCACAGGAAGATGTGAGAGGAGTCCCCTAAAAATGGGCCATAATGTCCTTGCAAATCTGGAAGTCAGCAAGTGGCCCTTGCAGAAGGGAACACTGGTTCAGATTTACGAAAACCGAGAGAATTTGGCATGGAAACACTCTGGCTGTGCTCAAACCCAATCTCCAGGACATTATGTCCATGTGTTCACAGAAGCAGTGTTAGAAAGCTCAGTAGAATCAGGTGGGTCTCTTTTTACAAGGCCAGCAGAGATCCATTTTCACTGCATTCGTCTTGGCGGCTCCAGGTGTACTGGCAGCAGGTGGAAACAGTGTCTTTATTATGCTCCAGTTTGTCTCTGGCTATGGCTACAGAACATCATGCCTTCATAACGTACCTTGGAAGGGGAGTACTGCTTCTCTTTGCAGATTTAGTTTGTGATTCTGGCCGGAGTGTGGTCAACTCTACAAGCTCGGTTATGTCTAAAAGCTTTACAACAACCTTGTTGGTCCTGGCACATTAAGACCTGTATATGACTGAAAACAAAAGAAGATATATTGAGAAATGTCCCAGTGTTTTTGCGTTCATATAAGTTAATGTATAAAGAAGTAAGCGAGGGCCAGTGTTGTTTGGTGACCAACATTCCTGAAAATATCTTATATTTTATTTTGGAGAAAAAAGTCTTTCAGAAATGGTATGTTTCAAGGGAGTTGTTCACCAAAATTTTTTAGATGTGTCATCATCTGCTCAAGTTACTTTGTTGTTATTAACACAAATGAAAGTTTTTATCTCAACCCCATTGGGTCCCCATTGACTTCTATTGACTTCTATTGACACTGTCATTCTGTGAGAGTCAATGGTAACCATGAATGACTTTCATTAAAAGAGACACAAATAATAAAAAAAAAATTCCCTTACAATTTCGCATGTATTAAATTGGTAATTGCTAACAAATTCACATAGAAATCGACTTGTAGTGTGAAAACAATATTCATTTTTGGTATTTCATATCCCAAGGCATATCATGTGTGCATTTGCCTTTAGTGACAAAGTGTTGCCAGTGTCCAGAATAAACGTTGCCATTTCTGTGAGATCTTCTGGATTTGGAATCAAAAGGACAGGATGATGGTTTGTGGCAGACGAAAGGAGTCTGGAGCAAAACGTGCTCTCCGTCCAACGCTTGCCTTGTTTGTATCATTGTGAGTCTATACGATGGGGGATCCATTTTGTGTACCTCATTATATTTGTTAATCTGCTTTCAGCTAGTCTCTGTTCGCTTTTCATGTGATTTCCTAAGTGAGTTCGAGAATGTTTAATGCAATGTCTGGCCCGGCTGATACTTTCAGTGATATTCAATCTGCCTTTCTGAGAGTCCGAAAAACCTCCATTTCAACTAATCTTTTGACTAAAGTCCGTCAAGACTTTGACCTTTTTTTATCTGTTTCCTCTCTCTATGTTAAATGGACAGGGTATATGCACGATGACAACTGCATTTCTGCACTTCTTCTTCCTGGCGTCCTTCTGCTGGGTTCTGACAGAGGCTTGGCAGTCCTACATGGCTGTGACGGGAAAAGTTCGGACCAGGCTTATCCGGAAACGTTTCCTCTGTCTGGGATGGGGTGAGTGTTCAGATGTCTGACGCATCTCTCTTTCGCCTCTAATGTAATTTCTGCTGCTCCATCATCAAGTTGCCATTTACTTCTCAGATACGGCTGATGTGAGTTTTTGCTATATTAAATAATATCTAGTGTGTTCCATACCTCCCCAGGGTTGCTTATACAGGGCCACTTTAAACACACATCAAATTGATTACAGAAGAGCGAACACTTATCTCTCCAGTTACCTAGCAACAAACAAGGCTCTCTTTTCCATCATTGCGGTGTTTTGCTGTGTGTTGAAGACAAGACAGGCAAAGATAGACAAGGACAGATACACTTATTGGTCTGCGTATGCGAATATGTTTCGATGGGAAATTAATTGAAATGGATAAGTGTATGTGTGATTTTCTATTCCGGTTGCAATTATCTCTATCTAATGTGGATTTTTTTTTTAATTAAACAAGATTTAAAATTACATTTTTTATATTTGGAAGCAGTTTGTGTTCTAAATCTAAGAATTACGTTTGCCATCCCACTTGTTACTCTTGCGTTTGCATCAGTTCTTGATTTCATTTCCATGACAACGGTTGCTATGCAGTGGGTATGAGGAGACAAAAAGAATAAATTACTGGACACCAGCAGCTACCTTCTGGATCTTTACACCTCTGTTAGGATCTACTCTATCATGAAACAGAAGAGCAAGAATCATATTCAGCATATAAACTGTTATAAAAATTTCTAAACACCATGTAAAGGCAGTGTTCATCCAAAATATAAAAAAGATGTCATGGTTCATTCACCCTCATGTCATTAAAACCTAAATGAATTACTGAAAAACAAAAGGAGATATTTTGAGAAATGTTACGGTGGTGTTGTGTCCATTTAAGTTAATACATAAGAAGTTAAAAGATGCCAGTGTTGTTTGGCTACCAACATTACTCAAACTATCTTCTTCTTTGTTCTGGAGAAGAAAAAAGTTAGACACGTTTGGAATGAAAGAGTGTGAGTAAATGTTGGAGTATTTATCATAACATGAACTACTCCTTAAACTATGCTTGCTTTGTGGTCAAAAGACGCATAACACACGTAAGACGTGTGTTTCCTGCATACATCACTTGTGTTTGTACAACTATGCAATAAATCATCCGGGACAGCATGCATCTCTAAGGTAACGGTCACATCATCATAGACACTTTCCAGGTCAAATTCATTAATCCATCAGATGTATTTTCCTTTTTTGTACCCATCCAGAGACTTAATGTGACCTTTGAGGCAAGAACACTTAAGTTGTGTGTAGTGCAGTGTGATTCCTGATTGGAGGATAAATCTGCTGGGTGGATGGGGCGGAGCTTAGATTCAGCAGACAGGAGGGGGGTTTCAGACCAGCTGATTGCATCAATAAATTCAGCCACCGGCGCGAGAGGGACGGCGTTAATATTCAGATCACGGGACGGTGGCAAGAGCAGAAAGAGCTCTTTCATAACGGCAGTCTTGTGGGAGATCAGAAAATAAAAGTGTAATAGAGAGAGGATTAAAAAAACGGAGGAGACGATATACATGAGGTCATAACCCTTCCAGAAAATCCAGCTTAAGATCATAACTGTGTATAAGAACATGTTTTCTTATTTGTTTATGGACGGCCCATGAACAAAACAAGACAGCTGCTTCCTTAAACTATATTTTTTTAGCCAAAGTTGTTCATTTATTTACGCCAAAAAAATGTAGTTTAATTGTGAAAATATTAAATTATTTATCAAAGAAAGTCATACAAGTTTGGAGCGCCTGGGTTGCTCAGATTATTATATTTAATCATTTTTGTGTCTCTTTTAAAGGATTGCCCGCCCTGGTGGTTGCAATCTCCATGGGATTTACAAAAGCAAAAGGATACGGGACTCCCCAATAGTAAGTCACTCTTCCTTTCACCAGGAACATGAGACGTCCCACCACAGCACATTAAACTTTTCGATTAAACCACAAGCAAAAACGAGAAGACAATCTGCATCAATTGAAATAGCAAAAGAGCCGAGAGACTTGCAGTCCACCCAAATTTCCTCCTGAGAATACCTAAATCCAAACAGTGTTTTAAGATCTCTTCAGAGTTCTTGTTTCACACTAAAAGTCTTTCATGTAGAACCATGCCATATGGCCCCAAGATCCCTAGACACCTAAGGACGGTATGACTGTGTACTCTTCCGCCACGCTTCATTAAATTGATGCCGGATGTTACATTTTATGCAAGATTTGCTCAATTTTTTGTGTTGCAGCTGTTGGCTATCTCTGGAAGGTGGTCTTCTTTATGCATTTGTGGGACCTGCTGCTGCAGTGGTGCTGGTAATTGTACAGTTTGTTTATTTACTGGGATTTTACAGTGTTTAGTTTTAAGTACACAGAGCAGGGCCTTATACTGTTTTGTGTCATTTAAATGAATTTAAATAGAAATCCCATCTTTCTTTTGTAGTACAGTCAGAAGACTGTAACCCCAAATCTTTGTTCAATTGTAAAGACAGATTTACACAACTGAAATAAATGAATTAGAATGAGACCACAAATGAAGATACTAGGAAGAATGTTGGTAAACAAAAACTGTTGACTTGTAGCACTGGTTTTGGCTCCATACAACAGAAGGATGGGTACCAACAGTCAGATATTTTACTTTTGTTTACATTTCTGTTGTGTTGTTTAAAAGAAAGAAAGTCCACCGACCTTGACCATCTTTCTCTGTTTACAGGTCAACATGGTTATTGGTATTCTGGTGTTTAACAAACTGGTTTCAAGAGACGGGATCCTGGATAAGAAGCTTAAACACAGAGCAGGGTAAGAGCCAACCACCCACATCACACAGAATATATCCTGAACACACATGAAACTCAAACTCTGTTACAAAACCTTGTAAGCTGAGTAGACACCATTTGAAAGCATCAAAGGTACAAACACTGTTGCAGTATACTTGTTTTGATGTAATTCAAAGACAGCTTTACAATATATTTTAAGAACTCAGTGCAATTTTTTTTAATTGTATTTTTTTCCTTAAATATAATTGTATCTATATATATTATTTAAAAACACAATGTATTTCTTCATGTTGTTTTATTTGAAATTCCCTTAAATATAATTTTATATTTATATAATATTCAAGAATGCAATGCATTTTTTGTTCAAAAACGCAATGTCTTATTTATTTTTTAATTTCCTGAAATATATTTTATTTAAAATTCCTGCTATATAAATATCAGTGCTAAAATTATTTAATCAACAGACCAGTCCCATTTAGGTTACAATTTGCGTGTTCTGTTGTTCTACAGGCAGATGAGTGAACCCCATACAGGATTAACCTTAAAATGTGCCAAATGTGGTGTGGTCTCAACTACTGCTTTATCAGCAACAACAGCCAGCAATGCCATGTAAGTGTGCAACAACACCTTTGAAAATCAATACTACTATGCTGCGTGTGTGAAAGTATGGAAGTATATAAATGTGTTTGTGCATGTCCTTGCTTTGGGGACAGAAATTTGTAGAGGTGTTAAATGAACAGCTGGCTCACTCTCATTTTTTTGTGTTCACAATTTTCACCAGAAATAAAATCTCTTACAGTTGTTGTACGTTTTGGAATCTTAATGTGCTAATGGTGACTGGTAAACCAGATCTCTTTTTGTCTCTGTCTCAGGGCGTCTTTGTGGAGTTCCTGTGTTGTTCTCCCTCTCTTAGCTCTCACCTGGATGTCTGCGGTGCTGGCTATGACAGACAAACGTTCCATTTTATTCCAGATCCTCTTTGCCGTCTTTGACTCCCTGCAGGGCTTTGTAATAGTCATGGTCCACTGTATCCTTAGAAGAGAGGTAGGCTGGAACCATCCTCACCTGTTTTAACAGACACTCTCATTCCTTCACAGACAGTTTGTTTTTATTCTGTGCCCAGTTTTACTCTTAAAGAAATGTTCTCTGTTATTGTTTGCTCGCCTTAATGTGTTTCCTCACACAAGCTATTTTTGGAAGTTGAAAAGACATTTTCATAAAAGGACATTTTATAGTGACCACATCACATCTTGAGCTAGAAAGCAAGAAAAAAAATCTATGGGTTTTTGTGTTCTCTCTCACTTGGATATCCTCCCTTTAACCTTTGAAAAAACACTTAAAGGAATGGAGAGGGTTATAATGTATATTTGAAGAGTTTATTTCCAATATTAGATTGCGTTGAATTTTTTCAGAAATGAATTTTTCATGGTGCCTTTCAATTCATATCAATCAAAATGCAATTGGTTTGTTTTAATGAGCCATCATTACTCAAAAATTAAAACAGCCAACTAACACAATGTAACACATAAAAAACTATGTAATTATGATCATAGAAATGTTTTGGAATCAAACTCTTAATTTAATTAAGATTAATTAAATGTTGTTTTTCTATTCTTTATTAATTACAACTTTTGGTAATGTTTAACATTCAGACATTTATGATGGTTCATAGGTTCAAGATGCCTTCAGATGTCGTCTTAGAAACTGTCAAGACCCCATCAGTGCTGACGCCACCGGCACATTCCCCAACGGACATGCACAGATCATGGTAAGAAACTATTATTCTTTCCTAGTACATTCAAGAACATTGAACTAAAACATTCTTATAAAAACGTTTCCTTTGTATTTGTTTTTCATGAATTGGATGTGCCCGAGTTTGTCATATTTCATGCTTTTATCTTTCTCATTCTTTACTTGCTCGGGGGAAGTAATTGCTGTTAAAATGGTATAGAGATATTTGGCTCGTCTCTAGACTTACACGGACCCACTGGCGCATAACAATCATAGTTCTCAATTATGTTGTGATATAAAGTTTCTCGAGCTGTAGCGTTTCACTGTAATGAGGCGTCCGGTGTGCAGGAACTCTTTGATTCGTCTCTGTTGATAGATCCTCTATAACCACTACTATTTTGAAACCCCAATAATCAGATTCTATTTTTATATTAAGACAACGGGGGACTAAAAAGAAGCTTTACTCTGTTGGGACGTGGTTATAATGCCGACACTAGTTGGCAGTATCACAGTCTGATTTTTTACACTTTGCTTTATTTACATTTATTTTGTGAAATGTTCAATGTACTTTTGCAACATTAGGGTTGAGACTTCTTTTTGTTTCTCCTTCCACAGACGGACTTTGAGAAAGACGTGGACATCGCCTGTCGATCAGGTAGGCAACAGATGGTGCTTACATTTCTATTGTGTTTAAATAATCCACAATTTTTGATCCCACATTGTGTATTCTGTTTTATCTGTAGTTGCCGTTTGAAATAAAAATGAATTCTCTGATGATTTAGTAGATGCTAGGCTTAATTGTCTCCCTTAAGTATATGCTTTGTGAAGATTTTAAGTCCATGCTAGCTGTTTCACATTTTAGTTTCAGGGTCCAAACCAAATTGTCATGATGTTTTAACTAAAACTTTTGTAGCTTTATAGAGTTATTATTATTACATATAGACAACAAAGATAAATGTATGATGTCTTCATTAGAGCTGTAGATTCTCTGTAAAGTCAATGTTTGGATGTTGTGGAACATTGTAAAACCCTAGATAAATGATGGCTTGATTAATCATAGCTTCAGAAAGATTCATAAAAATTATATTACTTTTGTAATATGTTTGTGCACATGTATTTACACAATACTGTGCTTCAGCAAATAACATCACAAAAACGCAATGGTCAGATGTAAAAGACCTTTTATGGTGACAAGTTCAATGCAGTCACAGCCAGTATGATGCTCTTACATGGAGGAAGATTTTAGACCAATCAGATTTCCAGAAATTGAAAACCAAAAGCGTGGTTTTATCTGCTTAAAACAACATCTCGTGTTCTCATTGAAGGAGTCTTGTTTTGCTTGTCGCCCGGAAAGGACATGCTGCAAGCCTTCACTAACACTGCCATGAGTTACTAAATTACTGTAGACATGTAATGGAATGTCACAAGGATTGTTTGAATGTCAGCTGTTGTTAAACTTAATGTTAATAAAAATAAGTGATTTTACAGGAACTCTCTAGGTCTTATGCTGTAGCTCTATAATGCTGTGAATCTTTCGGTTTGCTGACTGTTTTGTTTTTGTGTTGGAAAGACAACCCTCGTATAAAAGCATCCTGCTTTTCATTATAAGTGGATTAGGGTGTACTCTTTTGTGAAAGTACACTTAAGAATTAAAGGAATAGTTCAACCAAAAATAAATATTTGTTCATGAATGGCTCCCCCTCTGGTTATTACGAATGTGTTTGTTATTAAACACGAATGAAGATATTTTAATGAAAGTTTTTGATCATTAAATGTTATTTTATGTTTTATTTTTTATCTTCATTAAACAACTGGAGAGTTAGCAAATGATGAAAAATCATATATGGGTGGAATATACCTTTAATACAAGAGTTTATTTAAATCCTACATGCATCATAGTAGAAGAGATCATTTTTATAACAGTCTACAGTATTTGTAACAATATTTCCTTTTCATTTGCACACATTACCTTTTTCTTGTACTCCGGTTGGTTATTTTTAAATTAATCAAATAAGCAACATTAATGATTTTAAAATACTTACCTTGTTTAATCATTTTATTTCTTTTTCATAATTTGGTGTTAATTGTGATACAAACAGACACAAATTTTAGATAAGATTTTCCCTGAAAGTCCTTGTTCTAAGTCCGAAGCTATCAGTGTGTCCTTCCATCAGCATTCAGACATGTGTGTTTACATGCCGTGTGGCTTGATACATTATGCTAGGTGGAGGATTTTTACCATGCATGCATTGTTGTCCTCTAGTCTCCTTGTTGTTCAATTCTGAACAGCGGCAGTAATTCCCTTATGGATTTGTGGAGACAGAGCCCTGCTTCAAAGGACAGGTCGTTCTCGCCCTACTGATGATTCTGTCACTGCTTCTTGATGTTGCCTGCTTGTGTGTGTGGGGCTTTTACAAGCGATTGGAGCAATCCAGTCAAAATATTGACATCTAATAACATCAGGTTATATGTGGTTGTGCACTTGTGTAACAGTTTTGCTAAAGACAAGAATACTGAAAAAAAATCTGACGGATTGCGTCATTTCATTCCACACCTCTGTGACTTTTCCTTTGCAGAACACATAAGAAAGTATTTTAAAGGATGTTGGTAACCAAACAACATTTCTCAAAATATCTCCATTAGTGATACTCAGAAGAGAAAGTCACATACAGGTTTTGAACAAAATCAAGACAAAAATATTACGACTGTGTACTCTGTTTTAAATGGGCTGTCATTTATATTCTGATATTGCACTTTTCCTAAATCCTGTCCTATTCACTTTTAACAAACTATTCTGTTCCATATTCACTAATGATATTCCTCCCTACCTGCAGCTCTCCACAAAGATATGGGCTCATGTCGGGCAGCCACCATCACCGGTACCCTCTCTCGCATTTCTCTAAACGATGAGGAGGAAGAAAAAGGTCCTGAGGGGCTCAATTATTCCACGTTGCCTGGCAACATCATGTCCAAAGTGATCATCCAGCAGCCCTCCGGACTACACATGCCCATGGGCATGGGCGATTTGAGTGAGCAGTGTTTGGATAGCGCGGCCGACATGCGGAGGGCCATGTACCTGTGCACAGACGATGCCACCAGGCAGAACGAGCAAGAGCTTAGCGCCCACGACCTGAGCGGCCATCCCCAGTCGGGGCAGATGGAAACGGACTACATAGTCATGCCCCGTGGCTCGGCGTCAGCTGGCTCCAGCAGCGTCCCGACCCTGCTGAAAGAGGACAAGATGAACCTCACCATGGACTCTCTGTCGCACGAGAGGCTGATGCATTACAAGATGGGGACTGAGTTTAACCTGGGCCATTCGGGGATGGAGCAGCAGTATCCGGGCCATGCAGAACACATGCAGAACCTGCCATTCGAACCACGTACGGCCGTAAAGAACTTCCTAGCAGAGATGGAGGAGAGTGGAGGGCTATCTCGGAGTGAAACCGGCTCGACTATATCCATGAGCTCCTTAGAGGTGGGGTTGTAAATTCTTAGATTTTAGATCAAATTGTTTTCCGTCGGGTTAAAGTAACGTACGTGAATTTTTGCCTTTGTCTTCACAGAGAAGAAAGTCGAGGTACCAGGATTTAGACTTTGAGGTAAGTGAACGCTCCGTCTGCTGAAGTGCATGCGTCAGGCCTTTGTTGCATCATCCGAAGGGCTATTTGTTGCGTTTGCGTTTCGCTCTTTAATTTACAACTACTTTGTGTAGCACTTAAGCTTATTGGAGCAGCATGTCCTGACACAACTGCGATTTATGAAGCGTTGTGTGGTAAAGCGTAAAAGCAATGCCGTCAGCTGCCACATATTCTCATTTGATCCTTTTACATCTCCTGATTCAAGCTGAAAATCAAAAAAAGCCTGGGCATTTTCACAGCGCCAAGGTCACACATGGTCTACCAAGAGCATTTTAATGTTTTACCCCAAAAAATGAAACTGAATGTCAAGTGCTATCACTGACCCTTTATACGCCAACGCATAACCCCGTCACAGCATCCGGCGAAATTTGCAGCTTTTCTACAGGGTCATGCACTCTTTTAAAGTAGGCATTTTTTTCTTGCAAAGTTCTGGTTCTCAGCTTGACTGAACTCCAAATCCCATCCCTTACCCTTCACCTTTACCATTGCAGAAAGTCATGCACACCAGAAAAAGGCATATGGAGCTGTTCCAGGAACTCAATCAGAAATTTCAAACCCTGGACCGATTTCGAGACATACCAAATATGGGCGGCATGGTGAGTAACAGGAAACAGCGACAGCAGGGCGGTTGGGTTCAGCGTGTCTCATTACCGAGTGCCACGTTGTCTGTGTTTAGCGTCTGTCTTCTAGAAGCGCCGCACTCTTGTACATCAGCGAGTGACTCGAGGAATTATAAGTTATCAACCCACTGTAGTCATGTGGAAAAACAGCTTGGCCCCTGCATGCCTGCCTTACCCCAGAGGGTGATTGCAGGGGTATTAAGATTAAGAGAAGAAACATTTTTGTCATCACCACCTCATGCACTCATTCAGACACAAGGCTGCAGACATGCTTATAATTTTCCTCCCCATCGACGTATAACCGCTCAGCAAATGCAAAGAGAAAACATCACTTGATTTGCTTCAAATTTTGGAGAGGCTCTCTGTGGTTTCCGCACTGCGCTGCCAATTATCTGTAATTGTAAGACCGGTGGGATTGTTTGATTCGAGCAGCCATCAGACCAATTCCAACACAATTACATTCCATCATCCAGCCACATGTATCGGAGCTGCGATCGCTGCCGTTCTCCAAAACATTTCCAGCTGACTGGCACTGCAGTGTGCACGCCCTTAATCAATGAAGTGATTTTTACTTGCTTTTGTTTTTAATTACATCGGCATTGTTACAAAATTTATTTGTGTCGCCGGAAACACAGACACGCACAAACACACACACAAGCAACTGTGTATTCACATCTCCTGACAGCATGTCCCTTTTACCACGTTATTCCCTTTTACCCATGTTCAATCAGCTCTGCAGAACTTTGCCATTTACCGCCTGTTGCTTAGTAACCACCAGAAGCAATGAACCTTCATTTTTATTCACTCACAAAAGTTCCTTCCGTTCTTTCTGAACTTAGAAATAATTATGTTGGATCAATTATTGATCTCTGGATGTGTTGACTTTACAGTGGACCTTGAAAGATTTTGGACAACAACAACAAATAAATGTTTGAATGTTATTGCATTAGAATACAGTAATAATTTATACGGGAATGTTAACATATAACATTCATGTTTGGTGTGTAGATCCATCAGTTCAGAAAATGCTCATGAAGCTTCATTTGTTGGCCAAGGACCACCCATACCTTTTTTGGATTTTAAAATTGCTATTTTCTTCGTTAAATTTACCTACGTTTTTATTATTATTGTGTAATAAGCTTTTGTCATTGTATTATAAGTAAGTATACAAATACATTTATACTGTATATATACCTATATGAACCCTATACTAATGAATTTTTCTAATTTTTACGCACCTGTAACCTAAATCTATACACGATGCTTCTTGATTGGTAATATACAGTAAATACAGTATAGGATAGATAATACGTTTAAAAAATTGTATATTTTGTTTAGTTTAGGTTAGTTTTATGGGCTCATACTGTATTTAATTTGATTTACTAGAAATGTTGTGATAGATTTGGTTACTATTATAATGTAATACTAAAAATAATGATTTATACAACTAAAAAAGGTGTGTACAATACTCTAAACTATAACCATGGATATCTATATGTGCACATGTGATGCAATAACAACCATACAGTTTAAGTACAGCGCATTGGATTATTTTCGGGCCATTGTAGAGAAACACATTACAAGATGAGCTAAAGCTCAATGTTTCACACTCACTCCTGCTTCAAGTGCTGTAACGCACTAACCGTGCAAGTTTCTATAATGAGCGGACACATGGAGAACGTTCCAGTAATGTGATATTTCTAACACGTCTGCATCTCGTCCTTTTCCGTAGGACAAAGTAATGCCAAACAAGAACCCTTGGGAGAGCTTCAACCCGGCGAGCGAATATCAGAACTACTCCACAATGAATGTACTAGAACCCGACACAAAGAACTCTCTGGAGATGACTAACGCTGAGTGGGAAAAGTGTGTCAGTCTCCCGCTGGACGTGCAGGAGGGAGATTTTCAGACGGAAGTCTGAGGAATAATGAAGCGTTAGCCTGGATGTGTGTGTGACGGTGGACATATTTTGCACTGAACAAAAACAAGACTTTTCACGCAGCCTTGGAACGACATATCTGGATTCTAGAAGAATAGCAGGGACGATACGTGCCAATAAGATTTTAAAAAAACAAAGGCGGGATGAGAAGACTTTAGAAAAAGACAAAAAAACATCTGTGTTATCTTTTCTTTTGTATTCGCACTCGTGTATTTAGTGGGGGGCAGACATGTACAATATCGAACATCATGTGTTTCAAACGTACCAATTGGAAATGAATTGGTCCCGATATCTCGAGTCCCAGATGAGACCTCAAAAAGAAATAAAAGAAGACACGACGTTTGGCGTCCACCCACGAGCGGCACCGGGTTCGTTTTTGCGTTCGACAGGAGACGAGTCTGGGAACACAATGTATATACTTCAGCAGGTTTTTAAAAAGTTTATAACAAGTCCGTTTGGCCATTACTACACTTTTTACTTTATAATATGAAAAGAGAAAACTATTCAGAGGCAAAGAGAGATTTTTTTTGTCATTTAAAAATGAATGTTTGTCAAGCTACATTCTTCATTGCTTTAAATGCAATAAAGGTAATACTCACTTTTTTATGAATAATATATTTCAAAACTTTAATACTGCAGAATCTGCTTGGAAGCTCAGTAAAGCTCTCTCATCTGCAGCCCTGTATAAAATATTTAAAAATCCCAAATGTTGTATGGTGTAAATAAAACTTTTGTCTACATATGTTTTACTTGTGCCAAGTTTATTTTAATGAGAAAAGAGAAAATGCCAACATGATGAGAGAGTTATAGCTAAAAATGTTAACATTTGAAAACGGAATGTAAATAAAAGAGGAAATATGTTCGTACTGCTTCAGAGAGCTTGTCAACTTACTGCTGTGTGGTACCTTTCTCTCCAGGAACGATTCCTGAACAGGCTATACGTTAATACTCTGAATGGTCATTCTTAATTAAACAGCAGTTCAAGAAAAAGGTTTGATAATACCCAAAGGCAAAAAATAGTCTTGTGTGGTGTTGTATATAAAATTAGAACAGTGAACCTAAAAATAGAAGCATGTGTAGTGACTTTGGTCTAATGCCGCATCACATATGTCATGCCTTATGTGCCAGCATGCTGTGAGCTGAAGACCTGATGAAATGTCACCAAAACCAAAATAACTTCATATAACATATTGCTTTCATTAAAGGCCTGCGTGGTTGTGACAAAAATCATAATTGTTTATTATTCACCTTGATACTGGACAGCTGTAACTGAACCTTTTGACGTTAATGTAATTCTTTCAACCTTATTTGTGATACCAATAATTATTTGATTATTTGTGCAGCCCGATTTCTTTATATGACATATGGCATATTTTTTTACTGCTACATGAAGAAGGTACGTATTAATTTCTTAAGAACGACCATTTATTTTATTTACTTACATTCCTGTTATTCCAAACTATGACATTATTCAGCAAAACCCTAATAATATTTTGCCATTTTATGTTGGTAACCAAACAATGTATGGGCCTTACTGACACAAACACATTTATCCAAACATATTTGTCTGTGTTCCACAGATAAAAGAGACATATACAGGTTTTTAATAAAATAGGGATAAATACATTCTGACGAAATTTAAATCTCCTGTAACCTTTGCTATTTTTTAATATTTGTGTATTTGTTTGTAATTTTAAGGTTTGGGATTTGGGGCAACATTTGAGATGGACCTACTTGCTAAAAAGACTTCAATTTGCTTGCATTAGACATGACAAATAAGAATCAGAATGTAGTCAAATAAAATAAATAATAATAATAAAATAATAAATGAAAAGTAAAATTTAGATCATAAGATCATAAAGCAAGTCATATGAATGCAAATTTAGCCTCAGCATTTTGGAACACTAAAATATGCTGGATTGTCTTTATGATATAAAAATGATAGGACAAATAATGTTTCACAAAAACACTTAAAAAATACTTTAAAAAAATGTTAAGATTGCAGAGTAAGAAAAACAGGAGATGTGCTAAAAAGCAACTCATCTGAACCTCAGATGCGTGAGAAACCTTGAAAGTCACTACCTCATCTCACATACTGTACATGCAGCTCTGACGTCAGAAGAATTGATATAACAAACACTGCGGTTGCTTGACTCATCCTATAATGTTTACTACCTTGGAGACATACCATTTTACACAGAGGTATATACAGTATCACGTGACGTGATGCACTTACACGTCAATCATGTGTGTGCGAAATAAGACACTGTCCACAACTGCGTCAGGTTAAGCCTTAAAGGAGGGGTATCACAGGCAGATTCTATCAACTTTGAGTTAATCTTGAGTACCTGCAGTGTATGATCACATATATCGGATCACATTGTTCATATATCAGAAAAGTATTTGGTTTACTCATGACAGTGCATTGAGCATAGAAATACTAGGTCATGCGTATAACTCTGTATTTAACAAATGGTCCACGTTGAACATGATAACTCAACATGTTTAACAGTTAAATCACTTATAATACATGGAACAACGTGGTACTCCTCCTTAATACTCGAGGTGATCATTTTTTAACTCTATGGGATAAGATTTAATGCATTTTCCTGATTCGATGGGGCTATGGACTTCCACCGGTGACAGGTAGGACAGTTAAAGTGTTTAAAAGGGATTATACGTCCCAACTTCATCTCAACTGGACCTAATAACATGAGCCACAAGTGCTGGCATATGACTGACATATTAATATGCATTAAATCATACCAAGCCACAGAGGACCGCCTGCTGCCATGGTGACGTCTAAGCCAATGAAAACGTCTGACAGTTTGAATTCATCTCCAGGCCTGTTAGAGAGCTTCATTTTTTATTTCAGGGACACAACATTTGGGTCTGTATATAACTAAGTGAAACTCAAGTGAACTTCATACGCAAGAGTTTAGATGAGTCATTTAATCCAATCTTTCTGAGAATTGGGAAACAGAGCGTGTCATTCGTTTTAAACAGAACAGACAGCGCAAATAACAATGTGCTCAATTTGTCAGTCGAGTTTTGAGATGACCTAATGACGAGCATGACCCAAACATTAACAAAAGCCTTCATTAAAACGTAAATGTTGACCCAAGTTCAGAAAAACAGAGAATAATGAGCTTTGGATAATGCGACGGTGACTGAATATGTCACCATATTAAAGAGCGCGAGACAGTCCCTTTATGACATCAGCCAAAGTCAATGACACACTTTCTCTTCCACCCGAGATTCCATACTGGGGTCTCCGCAGCTCTGAATGAATGCTTTCGTCCTCTTCTGTTCTCCAATGTGCAAATCAAAACGTCAAATCCATCATATTATGGTCTAGCAGGAAATCAAGGCAAAAACAATTCTGTGCACACAGTGAACAGGCCCACATGGACACTTGTAGCTCCTACGGGGGACATGTGGAGCGCTGAAAGAGATGGTATCATGACGGGGAAGAGGACTGTTTGTCATTTGAAGGATATATTGGCCGAGACAATGAACCATAGCATAATGTATGTTTATATAGCAACACAAATATTATATGCATTGTTTTAACGCAAGCAGTGTATCACCAAAGCCACTAGAAGGAAAGTCTTTAGCCATAAAAGGCCCAATGGCTAATGCTTAAGAGGATAGCAGGAAATGATGTCAATGGTTGTCAATGTAAAAGACACTTCACTATACTAAAGAAATTGCCTTTATTAGGGTAGTTTTTTTTTTGTTTTTAGTAAAAAGCAGGCCACTGACGTCACCAATAAGATGTATTTTTTTTTAGGTGTATCATGTGATCAATGTTAGCCCTTACACTTTTTTGCCTCCCTGTAATAAAACTTCTTGACCAAAGCTTAACTTACACTGTGAAACGATACTATACAATTAGGCGTTTTTCTATGGGTCATAAAGAAACATTTTAAGATATGTTTGTTGAAAAAATAAACCTATAAATGAACATAACATATAATAAAGTTAAATACATCGAATGCGGGTCTCCTGTGAGATTTTTTTAAATCTTTATAAACCTGTCATAAGGAAATATCAAATTAATTGTATACTTTTGCATTCTGAGTACACTAGTATGTTCCTATTTAGATATTAAACGTTATTTTGAAATATATCGTCTAAAAGAAGATAACTTTTGAAAGACAAAAAAAATGAAACTTTTTTTAAGTAGGGCTAGATTTAAAGCCCATTTTAATCAAAAGATTGCTAACTTTGACTTGTCTGTCAGTATGAAAAAAAGTACATAGGACAAGATAATTATACTTAGGATTTCTATTATTTAGTATATTTCTAATAAAAGTAGACTGATGTCTTGTTTTCTCTTTATAATATTGTTGTAATAGTATGTTTAAGGAAAGGTTTTATAAGAGAATACGCAGAAATTCTGATAAAAGGAAATTCTTCAGTGTTCTCGGTTTTTCCCATAGATGTATTTATAGGATAGACCTAAATAAATAAAATGTGGAACTTTAACTAGAACTCAAGCACAAAAACTGGAATGCCCTTCATGTCGAGGTCTCTATAATAAATGAGATTAACACCAATGTTGATGGACAGAACAACACCAAAATCTCCCACATAACAAATCAACTTTAGCAATCATTCCATTGGAGCATTAAACATCTTCTAAGGTGCATAATGTAGTTTGGGGACATTCAATTATTTCAGTAAACACGGCACGTCCCTTGTCATTCTCTAATTACTTTGAAGTAGAAGCTTGTGCTAATGGCTCCCTGTAGGACGGGTTTGTATTTTATACTGCGGTATGGCTCCCCTGCTGCCAACCGCCCCTTATGGCCTCAGTTTAACTGAGCTCATAATAGCACAGGACATCACACTGCAAGTACCAGTTTCTATTCTCTGACCTCTGACTAAGTAATTATCATCCTGGAAAGGATGGCCTTTTCCGGACCAGATGGGGCGGTGCTATTTAGGGATCCAGTCACTAAAGTAAAGGCCTCTGTGGAATCAGAAATTGGTGGGAGGTTTATGAGGTTGATGACAATGGGGATGATTTTAAAGCTGCAATGTGTTGCCTCTGCATTGCCATCTCTGTTTTAAAGATAAAAATATGTGTACAGTTGTGCAAAATAGGCAAAATATTAATTTCTTAATATTTTCTGCATTTTAGCCATTAAAAATAAAATGAAAACTGTGAATGTGTAGGTCTTACATTCTTCTACTAGAATCCTCTTACAACCCTATAGGGGATTATTTATTTATTATTAATTAAACACTAGATTAAATACAAGAGGTCTTTACTATTTTAACAAAACAGATAGTTCAAGGACACTCTCGAATTGTGATTTGTAGAAATACTGTGAGTGTTAATTAAATACACTTTTTTTTAATTTAGCAAATAAAGACATAACACTTTAAAAATGCCACAATGGGTCAGAACTTATATAAAAACATTATTCTAAAATTATTTTATAAAACTCAGAATGATAAATCAAATACAACTTTTTTCCAAATACCAAAAGCCAAATTATAGAAGTTTCTTAGTAGCAGTAGTCATGTCACATATTTGTTAATACGAAAAAATTCATTTACATGAATTAAATGGAAACAACATAGGTCCATGAGAGTTAGAGCCATAATCAATTATTTTATTTTGCACATTAAAACAAAACACACAATTTTATCACACACAATATGTCTTGCACACAAATAACTTTTTTTACTGGGGTTAAAGTCAATTGATGTCAAATTAACAATTGAACATCACACCCAACTTATAAATCACTTTAAAAGCTTACTTTTATAAATCAGGCCAAGGTTAGAATTATTTTGAGGTTCTTGCTTAATAACTTCAAAACACACAGATTTTCCCTTGCACCCAGCATGAATGCTGTTGTCCCTGTAACAGCCTTTGTGTCTCCTGAGTTCTAAATTATATTTATTTCCCCATCCATCAATTGTATTATTTGTGTGTGTGTATAGGTCTCTCTCTCTCTCTCTCTCTCTCTCTCTCTCTCTCTCTCTCTCTCTCTCTCTCTCTCTCTCTCTCTCTCTCTCTCTCTCTCTCTCTCTCTCTCTCTCTCTCTCTCTCTCTCTCTCTCTCTAATGTGACTTTAGGTCTGTGCATTAAATGTAATATAAATATAGTATTTTAGAATCTTAAATGCTTGCATTTATTGTAGTGGATTTGATTTTTTGTAGACCATGGAGTATATCACAGTATATCAGACACAGACAAACGTTTAAGTGTAAAGCTTTAACTATCCTGAGACCTCCAGCATCCATAAAAAAAGGAAAAAAAGAGGTGTTTAAGGGAAGAGCCTTTGTAAGTATCAGGCTGCGCTGAAATAGATCATGTTAACAACTTGTGTCGACTGACCTGAAGGTTTTTTCCATTGGAAGCGTGTGCTGTGGTTCCCATTGGAAAAAGGGCAGCGAGGTTAACATGCTGAGAGTCGACAGTGGAATACAAAAACAAACTATCACACACATACTTCCCATTTGTGAGCTGGAATGTCCTAAAGGACCACAATAGCTTTCATTACACAACAAAAAAACAGTCCCAGCAAACATACTTAACGGTAAACACACCTGCAAAAATGAGAAACACCTTTACTCAGCATTAAATTGGCCACTTTACTATACTTACTATACTTTATAGTATATACTATACTTTACTATACTTACTATACTTATATGTGCTTTAAACACTACAGTAACCTCTGAAATAAAACTATGTTGAACTGACGTGTGGCCAAGTATGATGTTCCAATGAATTTGTGCTCTGCATTTAACCCATCCAAGTGAACACACACACACCAAGAACACACACTTGAAGCAGGCATTCTGTGGTGCCATTGGAACGGTGACTCACCTCAGTCGTGGTATTAAAGATGAACTGAGCACAAAATATTTTACAGATCTCTATACAATCAAAAGTATCAATATAAATAGATTTGAATAATCCAAAAACTTAAATAAATTGAACCTAAAGTTGTTTAATTTTTTCAATAGAATACTCATCATTAATGTAGTTTAAAAAAAAATTAACATTGGATTTTTTATCTATTTTTCTCGTATGTCATATGAAATATGTAATATTGTGATATCTACTGAGACACTTGATTTATTTGTACCACATATATTGCTATAAATATTGAAATAAAATATAAAAGGAAAGTCATTAAAAGTCTCAGATATAAAAAACATCATATTGTTTTGGATGAACTAAAAAAATTGTTAACACGGCTTTACACTTAAAATTTGTTTGTATTGGGGTATGTTCATTTAGTACAAGTGCATTGTACATTAAAAGTGCTTGTTTTAATGGTTGGCTAATCAGAACAAAACGCTGGGTTATAAATGTTTTCACAAACCATGCAGAAAGATGAAGTTCTGTGAAAATTTGTGATCAATTCTAGAGTCCAGTACATCTGTTTCGTCTGATTATTAAACAAATTATTAAAACAAACTGCTTTTAAAAGAACTGTTTGAAAATTCCCCTTGACCCCCAGTGGCATGTGTGGGTCTAGAAAATGCAGATACATGAGAATGTTTCTCTTTACCTTTGGAGATGCCTATGTATTCCTTTTGAAGATGAAATAAAAACTTTCCTGCATTTTTAAAGTGGACTGTTTTAAAGTACACAAGGTTACACTGAAAACCAAACATAATTTTCTGTTGACCCCGCAAGGAAGCACACAGGTAAATGTGAATCATTTAATCAATCAATCATCAATCTCATTTAAAACAAACCTTTTAAAATGCAAACTAAATGTACAAAACTGGAAAAATAAATTGTACAACTGTGGTTGTAGATTTTTATACATTTTATTTAAATGGTCTATTAATCTCATACTTTGTCATTTATCTTTAAAAATAATTGTCGTTGTACAAGTGAGTAAAAATCAGCTTAAAAATAAAAGAAAAGTATGGTTATGCTTAAACTGCTATCAATATGTAAAAAAACATGTTTACTTGCTATATTTTTACATCGTAGGGAATGTTGTCTCAAAGCACCCTTTTTAATGTCTATTATAGGCAAGCTGGAGAAAATTTTTATTTTTCCCTTTACGGTGACTGTGCCATCTGTTAGAAGAGTCTGGCTGGTGTGTGTTCATGGGTCATGAATCATATGAACATCTGGTCCAGGTGAGAACATGCAAGACCCCAAACAGCTCCCAGCATGTGTGCAATCTACTACAGCATAAACTGAAGAGGCTGGATTACTCTTAATCCTCTATAGCGAAGTGTTCCATACCACTCACAGTTACATACAGTTGTTTCAATTAAGTAGATTTTGGCTTAAATCAAATGTCTGTACAGAGATTCAATGGATTAAATGTAAATCATGTACATCCACTATGCTTTGTTTCCATTTTTGCCTTTGGCCTCAATGCAAGTAAATTGTTGAACTAACTGTACAATGCAAAGCAGGCTGTCCTTTGGCAGAAAGAAAAGATAAGAGTAATTTATATGATAGAACAGTGGAGAGGAGAAAGGAAACAACTTAGATTGAGGAAGGAGAGGGGGCCGGCGAAGGACTGGAATCGAACCTGGGTCCAACCACAAGTGCACAGCATTTGTGTTGGCACACTAACTATAAAGATGCTGGTGCAAACTTGAAAAAAAAAAAAAAAAATATATATATATATATATATATATTTGTGTGAACTATCCCTTTAAGAGTGACTTGATGAGTAGAGGTTGCAGTACGTTGGGTAACTTACATTTGGTGGAAAGTTTATAGAAAAGATGTATAGAGGAATGGCTGGTGGGTTTGCACACCAGAGAAAAATGTCTTATAATTTCAATGTGAAAATGAATAAATATAGACAATAGAAATACTGTTTCAGTCTTTATTAATGGCTCAAAACTGCAATAATACAGAGGCATTCTGAAAATAACCTAAAAAAGGGAACACTGTATGATAAATACATTTATTACACAATTTTAGTCATTTTTCAGTTATCTTTGACTTCATTGTAAGTATTGCAATACTTCAAAAATAAAAATCTCAAATAAATGAAGAGTTTTTTTAAGATACCATAACCAGAATGATGGTAATTCAAGTGAGCTTAAAGCAACATTAAAGGAAGCGAACATCAAAAACACAGGCAGATGATGCCTCGATGCAAAACCACAGATAAACACAGCATAAAAGTCTCAAATATTTTACATAATCAAAATCTCATCTTTCTTAACAACAAAAAGTGTACCTTGTACTTATTTTAAATATAGTTTGGTCTAAAGCCGGAGAAAACACTTTTTTTGTATTACAGTAGAAAAATGCAAATAGACATGCATGCACAACGCTCCCTTAGTAGTGTGGGTCAGTAGTAATGACAGGTTTGCATATCAGATAATTACTTTGAGTCATGACGTTGTCTCTAATGACACAAAATCTACCTGGCATAGTTAAACATTTATTTTATTAAGAAACGAAATATTATTCTCTCCCCTTATTGAACTACTAAAGAAATATAGACTCAAGCTTAACGTCTAGTAAAAATGAACTTTTTAAAGTGTATTTTAATAACATCAATGATGTGTCAGGTAGTTGTGACTGAGAGTTAATGCGCATATTCATCATCACTGACATCTGAGTCATCTGCATCAACTTCACCTTCAATCACAGATTTCTTCCCTTTACAACATGACACAACCAGACCGATGAGAAACACCTGCAACACAACAACAGCCAATTGAAATCCAGTTGAACTCCCCTTAAATGTGAATTACATAAATAATAAACCATCTGAGACTTACCACTAGGAAAGCCCAGTTGCCAAAGTAGTAGATTGTGCTGAAGAACCAAAACTTGTGTAGAAACAGGTATGATCTGGTTACTGTGCACTGGTCTGGAAAACAAAAGGTGAACAAAAATGTCCCTTATGTTTTAAAGAAAAACAATATTTAATATCTATAGAACCCAGTTAATAACACAGTTCAAAATTTCCAACTCTCTCCTGAAGTCTTCCCCCACACTTCTATTCAACTTCATTTCTATCGTGCTTATAAAAAGCTTTGCACTATAACCGCTACACAGAAAAGACATTGTAGAACATATAATTAGAAAAAGAACTTAAATAAGAAAAATAACATTAAATTAAATAGTATTCTGGAATGCATTATGTCATTGTAAATCTTATATGAGTTGTATCTTGTATACTTTATGTTACATTTCATGAAAGTGTCAATTTATATAAGGACTTTTTTTTCAAGACACTCAGAAGGCACCTCAAAAGGTAAGACATTCAGTTTGTTAGTTGATGCATGATAATTGGTGAAAAGAAAGAAATCGTATATTTGCAAGAGATTTAGAATACAATATAAAGATTTACTATGAAAAGCTTTACACATGTGTGCATTAGTTTACAGAAAGATTTGAAATGGGTATTTCTGATCTAAACTCTTCAGTACTGGGAGATGCTTGTCCTTTTAAACTCATGTCATTTCAACCCTATATGACTTTCTTTTAAAAAACACAAAAGAAGATATTTTCAAGAATGTTGGTTAACAAAAAACAATGGTCCTCTTTGAACATCTATTGTATAGACACAAAACCAATGGTTACCCAACATTGTATAACATATATTGTTTTGTGAAATACAGAATTTCCTTGTCAAGAAGGAAAATAATGATGGAATTTTCATTTTGGAGTAACTGTCCCATTACGAGGGCACAAACCTTTTCCAGGAGGTTGCTATATGGTTGCTATGATAAAAAAGCGCACATTCTAAATAAGGCTTCAGTACATAGTTCAGAAATGTAATAGACTGAACTGGAGCATGTCAGGAACTCTCCAGAAAGGAAAACTAAACTAAGTTTGCAATAACACACTTTATTTCATGGTGTTTTTGGGCACCTCTGTTCTGAGCTTGTGTTTTTAGCCCCATCAGCATTAACTCTAAGTGTTACAAAGTGCTCTCCAGAGAGAAATGTAATTTTCACCCAAACACCCTAAAGCAGAAATCACAACAATGAATCGGGCTAATGAGAGGCAAGAAAAAAATCCACTGAAAGCTACTAATAAAAAACAACTCTAATGTACAGAAATAAACAAATAACTCTCATATGTGTTTGTGTCAGAAGGTCAGTGGGTTACTTTCCCAGAAGTCTTGACCAAACCACCAAACAAAACACAAGCTACTATAGAGCAAATAACACGACAACAGTTTGTGTGCTTTGTAGAGCCGGCACACTGCATTGTGTAGCTGAATACAGCCATATAGAGGATTGACAGCTAACCTGTTACACCAACAATAAGCTGATGTCAAAATCTGTATTACTTTTTCTACAGAAGAACACAAAAGAAGATATTTTTAAGAATGTTGGTAACCAAAAAATACTGGGCCCAATTGATATCCACTGTATAGACGCAAATTAAAAATCCATATCTTTCTGCCCAAAGCATGTTACCAATGCCGGACCATTTCTCAAAATATCTTTTTTAGTATAATTGATCCAACTTTATGGCAAAAGCAAAGTTACCCAATACTTGAACATTTCTTTATATATCTTCTTTATCTGAAGATTCCATATCTACGAAAAGCTGGTGGCACAATATTTTTTATTTCCCAAGGAACGTTTTTATATAAGGGATCCAACTTTCCACCAAAAGCAGGTTGGCTGCTTTTTATACTAGAACCTTCCTCTAAATATGTAACAAATACATGTAATCCAAAAGCAGGTTACCTGTGACTGGAACATTGCTCAAAATATCTTCTTGATATAAATAACCCACCCTGTCTGCAAAAATCAGGTTACCCAAGACTGGAACATATCTCAAAATATTTTCCTTTTATAAATAATCCTACTTTCTTCCCAAAGCAGGTTACCCAAAACTGGATCAAATCTCAAAATATCTTATTTTGTGTCCCTGAGGTTGAATAAATAAAAATGCTAGCCCTGTTAATCATACAGCAAAACCTTTGTTTAAGCATATAGCCACAGAGTGTTAAATAAAATCAGTTATGTAAGATCTTAATATATTTAAATTACGTTCAGTCTGATTTATCTTTTGCGTTAAAAAGAGGAGTTGAATTACTGTAGGTGTCAAACCAGATTCCTGCAGCTACCAAACGAAAAAACGATATCATGAATGTTAAAATGTTTGTGGCAGTATGAACTTCAATCTGAAGAGCTGAAGATGATGTCAGCATATAAGCATACGGACATCAGGTAAGTAATGGTAAAGGCTTTTTTTATATGGGCACATGGATCTAACAGGGCTGAGTGTCACTGGAGCAGGAGGACTGTAATCTGCTCAATCTGTCGGGCTGCTGGGACGACAGGTGCTTATGAAGATCCGGCCCTATGGAGCGTGTTCCTCAGAGAGAGGGGAGGAGAGAAAGATCTGATAGTATTTATGCAGATAGATGTACGTGTACAAGTGTACAAGTAGGAGTTTAAGAGACATTAATGATGGTTCCTATAGACATAAATAACATGAGAGACATCACAAAGTCAACAAACTCATCTCACATGCGTGTAGCTCCATTTACACTTTAGATCTGCCGTATGATAATATAAATCCCAAAAGTCTCTCTAATAATCACATTTTGTTAGTCCTTCTGTTGCAAATTACATTAGACTCTATTTATTACGATTATTAAAGGGACAGTTCACTAATCAATGAGATTGTTTTCCTCATTTACTCACCACCATGACTGTTTGAATTTTTACTCTACTGAATGCAGGTAACCAAATACTGCAATACTGCAACCTTTACTCATCAAGTCACTCTTAAAGGGATAGTTCACACAAAAATAAAAATCCTGTCCTAATTTATTTACCCTTAAACCTGTATATGACTATTAAACATACAATAAAAATATCCCTGTGGTTTTGTGTCCATACAATGGAAGTAAATGGAGATCGATGTTACCAACATTCTTCAAAATATCTTCTTTACTATGAACAGCCCAACTTTCTATCACAGGGATATCACCCAAAATACTTCCACCTCTACCCATACAAACTTAACACAATCGCATATTTTCAATCCGATAATCCGAAAAGGGCAGCTCCAAGAGGCCAACCCAGCAACGCCAACGCTTGTGCTCGACACTCCAGAGGAACCGGACCTATTTGAGAACAGGCATCTTCCTCCCCTCCTGCACTTTTCCTGCCATCTGCAGCTCAGCAGATGCTCACCTGAATTACTGGGCAGATGGTTCTCGACGGTGCTCTGGCTAAACAAATCAACGTGTACAGCACTGACCCGCTTCACCTTCAGACCGCAGTGACTACTGATGGAGAACGCCCGCTGAACAACACAGCCATTCCGATTCTTAAAGCAACATCTCGTCACACTCATATCTTTACAAACTCATGTGGTTTTAATTAAGTGGAACACAAAAACAGAAGAACCATTTTTGAGACAATGAGGTTTAAAACAGATTATTTTTGTGAATTGTCCCTTTACAGTGAAAAAATCTGTTATCCTTTCAAGAGAACAAAAACAAAGATATTTTGAAACATGATTCCATACAAAAGAAGTGAATTGGTAACCAACATTATTTTAAATATCTTCTTTGTGTTCTGATACGAACTTTCACTTTAAGAGATTAAACGTGGTGGGGTGTGAGTTCAGCATGTGGTCAGCGGGTAAGCCTTCACTAAAAGCATACATTATTAATCAGGACTTATTTTTTTCCGTGTATGCCAGACAGGAAGAGGATTTAAACAGGGAATTGCTCCAAAGTACACCTTCTCCATGATAACACACTTTCAACTTTCTTTGTTTTTTTTCTCCTGAGTTTTTTGCTGTTTTCCAAAAACGCTCAATACATTTTACTGTTTTAGAGTTTAAGCTGTTCTGGGGAATCAAAAACTGAACACTGCACTAGAGTCACTCTTAAAAGGTTTGTTAACAAAAAAAATAAAATAAATATCCTGTAATTACTAATTCACTCTCATGACTTCTGTGAAACATTAAACAAGATATTTGGAGACATGTCTCAGTGGTTTGGTGTCCATAGAATGGAACTCAATGTAGATCAATGTTGTTCCAAACATCCTTCTTTTTTGTTTTGCATAAATATAGATGCACGTATGCCCGCTGACAAAGATGGTGGGTTTATTTCAACAGTGAGAAACCCGAGCAGCAACGACTCCAGTAAAACACATCTCAAATGGTGGAACGTTCTGCTGTAACAACACGTCTGGCAGACTCTGTCTCCATCTTCAAAAACCGCTTCAAAACCCATCTTTTCCGTTTGCACCTAACCAACAAATAAACCTACTACTAATAAATCTCCTTAACATTCTCACTCTCATGAGCATTGAAACTCCATGAGGTGAGATCTTGAAAGCTGCTGGGCAATAGTCTTGTAGCCCATTCCAGCCTTGTGTAGGTCTACAATCTTGTCCCTGTCATCCTTGGACGGATCTTTGGTCTTGGGCCAAGGTGTGGAGTTTGAAATCTGATTGATTGATTGCATCTGTGGACAGGTTTCTTTAATAAAGGTAACATATAACAGATTGGCAGCACTCTCTTAAAAAGACTGCTTCTAATCTCAGCTTGTTATCTGTATAAAAGACACCTGGTAGCCAGAAATCCTGCTAATTGATAGGGGTTTAAAAACTGATTTCACTTATTAGAATGCAAATCAGTCCAAAACTTTTTTGACATGCTTTTTCTCGATTTCTTTGTTGTTATTCTGTCTCACACTGTTAAATAAACCTACCATAAGAATTATAGATTGATCATGTCATTGTCCATGGGCAATCATACAAATTCAACAGGGATCAAATACTTTTTCCCTTCACTGTATGATATGTATGTGAAATTTCAGCAGGTTTCTTTAGTCTCACTATCAGTATCAGTGTGCATTGGCTTTGATCCAGGTGCATTAAGATGCATTAGATCTCTCTGTACCAGCAGTCCACATCTACTCTAAAGTAACACCATGGGGGTGCACATGGTGCATGGACCCGTGCCAGGCTGTTCCTGACGTGGCTATTCATTAAAGTGTGCTTTCATTATCTGCTCTGTTTTAGTGCTTAGCTGGTAATTATAGTCAGCTCTCTTTGCACCAGACAAGTGATGCATTTAGATAGAATGAGATACCAACACGACAGAGTGAGTCCGCAACAAAACCGGACGACAGATGATGATATAAACGTTGTTTATTTTAGGGACAAAAACCATGACACAAAAATGCATACATTTTATTTGACAAAAATGAGACAATAAATAAAAACCAATTGATGCATCAATGAACAAAAACTGTTACAATCATATACTGTCAATATCATCAACTACTAAAAAAAGACATGAGAATCTTCCTGTTCCATGGACATAAACCTGCGCGCATTTGCTGCTTATCCTATACATTATAATCGTTAAGGAGTTCTGTCTTGCGTCTTTTTTATTTTTTTATTTCTTATTTACATTTACATTTAGGCATTTAACAGACGCTTACAACAATCGCCGATACAACAATAGGTTTACAAGTGCTACAACAATGTTACCAAGTTACACAGAGCGAGATATAAACCTGAAGGTAGAAAAAGTATTATTTTCTTATTTTTTTATAAGATAGAGTGAGTAGGTTAGAAAAGAAGGTACTCCTAGTGAGTTAGGTGTAGCCGGAAAAGATGAGTTTTTAGGTGTTTTTTAAAGATAGAGACCGAGTCAACTGTATTTTCGGAAGAAAAACAAAGCACACATAAAATGTGACTACTGGCGAGTTACCTCACAACTCATTACAAAGGCAAGGACAAATTGATTTTAAATACCAACTTGAACAATTATATGTTTATGCAAGCTGCTGCATAATGTAAATTCAATTTAATTTTTTTTATCCAAAAAACAGTATTGTCCTGGACTGATCAAGTGATAGAGTGAGACGTATTATACTGTATATTAAAGGAATATTTCGCCCAAAAATGAAAATTCTATCATGCTTACTCTCTAGTTGTATAAACATATTTGTTTGGTTAAAAACAGATATGACTATTTGGATGAGTACTACCAAACAGTTTGGATTCTATAGACTACCATAATAGAAAAAACAGCAAGGGTAGTCAAAAGTAGCTCAGAACTTCTTGTTGTCTCACATTCTTGAAAAATATGTATTGTCACTACCATTTTAGTCTTACTGGTCCACGAACTGTGACTGTTACAAGCATTCTTTTAAATATGATTTCCTGTGTTCATCAGAACCAAGAAATGTATAAAGATTTGATACAATTCAAAGGTGAGTAAATGATGACAGAATGATCGTTTTTCAGGGAACTATCCCCATTAAATGACATGCTAACAATAAACAAAGTATGTAACAAAGTTGTATGATTAAAGAAATGTAATTTTATTTCTAGAATGTATTTTTAAAAGATTTCTCATTTGTTTTAAGATTTCTCATTCTAAAGCGTACGTTTGCATGGTAGGTCCTTAGAAAAATATCTTTATTTTTCTTACAGCAGCGGCCAAGGGGGCTCCAACTTTGGCAGCCTGATTTATTTACTATTAATTTGAATATTATGCAATATTAATGAATAACGATCATTAATGAAATTGTCCATGAAAATCTAATTGACTTTAAAATATTTAAAATCTCAAATCCCTGAATCCTCACCTTTTCCCTGAAATACGTGCCACTATTAATGAAAGCAAACACACTTTCCACTTTTGGAAACGCTTTTCGATATGCAGTCTCTTTGTTCAGAAACAGATGCATAAATTTAGTGCAGTCCTCTCACAAGCGTTAAAAATAAGCAGTCGCAAATCTTTACAAGAAAACAATAGACGTGAAAGCCAAAAGCAGGCGTCACAAAAGAAAGAGAGGCTATTGTGTCACCTCGAGGAAACTGTGAAACAGAAGGCCGTCAGATCGAGTGAGAAATTGCATACAATCAAATGGTGGCACTTTTCAGCACAAATAATCCTGCGAGGTTAGAATGAGATCAGATCGAGGCGGTGATGCACAGCAGAAGCGCATGAGTGATATGAGAGCTGCTGTCTCACCTGCTGTCTACCCATTCTCTTATTTATAGGCACAATATAACAGGTGCATCATGTGACTCATGATTCTTACAAGTAATCCACAACACCTCTCTGAGCACATCTCTGAGCACATGTGCATGGACATTGAAAATAGAACAAGTGCATACAAGTTTAACATAGCATGAAATTAAACAACTTGAAAAATGCATTGTTAAATTCTAAAGGCATTGTCCCAAAATACATTAACTTTTTTAATTTCAACTTGTTGAAAGCCATTTAACTTTTGATTGTGTAAATGTGAACAGATAACACTGACAGTTGACCAGTGTTTCAAATCTGAGTAGTTTCAAATCTGTAAACATTTCATTGTTCAGATATTTGGAAGAATGCTAGTAACTAAAAAGTTATTGGACCCCACTGACAACCAAAAAAGGAATTCTTTTTAATAATTTCATTCTGTTGAACACAAAGTTATTTTTAAAGAATGTAGGTCAACAAAAAGTTCTGGGGAAAATTTGAAAACCATTTTATTTTTCCTACTAAGTAATTCAGGACAAAATGTTTGTGTTTGGTTGAAATATCCCTTTAAGAAAGCATTCTTCAGGAAAAATGTCAAGGAGGTTTGAAACCCCTTATATGTCCCATGCGTATTTTATAAAAATCTGGAACTGCATTTAATGCAGAGGTGTGGGCTGTCATATCTGATACATAGAATAGAAAAGAAATAGAACAGTGTGGATACAGAACAGTGTAGATAAAAAATATGAACCTTTTTATCATTAACATAATTAAATAATTTAAAACATACATACTGCTAAAAATATTCTCTCTCAAAAATAAGAAACAATCTTTCTGAAAGAGAAAAATGTTCTGTTGACTTGAGTGAACTCACATTTACAAAACATCAAGCATTGCACATTAATAAAGTAACTATGATTATTCCTTGATCCTATTCACACATTCCCTTTCATTCATTTAACTTTTACCCCTGCTGTATTCTGTTCTCTCCTTCAAAACTGACATGAAGTACTGACATCTGTGCACCATCTTTCTGTCTATTTATTACATCTGTGTTACAAGCTACACAACAAAAAATGTCATGTTTTTGAACAAACAAACCAGCAACCGCTGAGCCTAATCCATCCAGATAATGACATTATTACAAGTGATTTGTACTGAGTTGTAGAAACTAATGTGAGAACCTGCCATCTTTATACACATCAAACATCTCTCCTGAACATCCTTGTTGCTAGGGAACAGTCCTGAGAATACTGTGAGCACTTTCTCTTCAGCATGAATATGAGCGATCTATCACATGTTAGAGATACGACCCTTAGGAAATGATGGAATATTCTCTACTTTCAAAGTATAAATTACATGACAAAAATACTCGTAAACCAATGTACGTAATTATTCTTTTAAAACATTGCAGACCTTTGCATTATAATGTGTAATATGGTCAACATTAACAAGTACATTTAATTTAACATCTCCATTAGTTAATCAAGTTAATAAATATGACACAATAAACTACACTTAAACAGTATTAATGAACCATATATGAATCATATATATAAATAAAAACTATATTTTTATCAGCAAACTTTTCTATTTCCAATGTATATAAATAACCTGGGATTACCTTAACTTACAATAATAAGTAGAATACAAAACTATTATTTAAATTATTATCTACAACAAATATATAGTAGATCTGTATTTATTCATAAACGTACTTTTGTTTATTGATAGTTTAAGTTCGTCATAATTTATAAAGGTTTTAAATAGAATATAAATGCACACGCACACACACACACACACACACACACACACACACACACACACACACACACACGCACGCACGCACGCACGCACGCACGCACGCACGCACGCACGCACACACGCACACACATGTGTTATGTGTGTGTATATACATGTTTATGTGGTTAAAATATGTATTTGAGAACTATGGTGAAAGAGATGAATTAAATAACAGATATCATTATGTCAACTAAACCACTCTAAGAATGTGTGATAAATCCCTTATATTTAAATGTAAATCTCTAATTTCTTAATCTTTCATATGGTATTACTCATTTTTTCGATGCGTCTCTGATAAGTGCATTAAAAGTTAATAGGATGGATATTTAAAGTAAACCTCATGTTCATGTGGGAGAGAGCTGCAGCGGTATCACGCGTTCATTAGAGTATGGTTAGAAATCAATCTGACAGGATGAGAAAATGTATGCCTGGCAGACTGGAGGGGAGAGCAGAACATTGTAAGTTTCATTTTAATTTGTGGCTCCTGAATCTATTGGCACACCAAGTGACTTGGTGCACGGTTGTCATGGCAACAACACTTGATCCTCCAGATACTCTGCATATATCTGGACTAAAATGAACAGATATAATATCATTAAATGAGTGCTGTGAAAGAGAGACAAACAGAAAAAGAAATGTATTTCTGTTAAAATAAATGTGCAAAACAAAGAATTCAAGCAGGGCAAGAAAAACGATTGCTTGTCTGTTGAATGCAAAAAAGGGAAATATACATTATGTAACATTTGCGCTTAAAATGTCTGGTGTCATTGTATAATAGTCAACAATTATGGACCTGTGAATCCCTGTGAATTATCTGATCTCTGTTCAGTTCTAGAGAAATATGCAACAAGTTGCGACAAGGCTTTGCTATAATTTTCTTAGTAAATTTAAGACTTACTTAAAGTCTCGTTTTTTGGGGAAATTCCTAAGATTTAAATAAGACTATATTTTAAAATACTTTGTCTTGGTTTGGTGCATCGGTTTTGTGTACATAAAATGATTTAAATCAGTAATGCTGCTGTTCAGTCACCAACTTTTTTTACATATCTTCTTTGTTGTTGGAAAAAAGAAATTCATAAAAGTTTTCCACCCCACAAATAAAGCACTTTCTTCAGGAGATTAAAGGATGTTCCAATTCGAGCTGTGCTCTCTGAATCGGGACTCGAGGCGTGAGAATGGCAGGGTTCGAGAACAGGGGTCGAGCCCCGTGGTAAGAGATACCCTCGGCTGGATAACGCACACTCTCCGTCGCATGTGTTCTCCCTGCTTGACACTTCCTCCCACTCACGCCCGGCTGTTACGCAAGACAGAGCAGCTTCCAGACTGATGAAAAGACTCAGACTGCTGGACAAGCGGAAAGATCTGGCAGAGCGGGAGTACTGGCGATGGTAAACGGCAGCAAAAGAAAAACGAGTGAGAAAACATCAATATTATTCAATTCTTTACTCCACAGGTCTGCTGGTTTGTGCTGCAGGTGAACAGGTACGCAGGGAAGGAACCGAGTATCTCATCAAGTGTCTTAAATTGACAGTCAATACGTGGATAGTCTGGAGAGAATTGGGGAAAGTGCTAAATTGATTACTCTTTCAATTAAAATAATTAAGTTGCCACTTCAAGCACTCCATCATAGCATTCCTTCCTTTATTTATTACTCTTTAAAGACCTCAACCGAAGACACTTTCTGCTCTTGAGCAACATATAATTATTAAACCTATTAAAAATATAACAATTGAAAACAAATACAACCTATTGTGAATTGTGACAAAAATTTTTAATTAAACCATCACATGATAACAACACAGTGACCCAAATATCATATTAATGCCACTGTACAACAGGTCACCTATTTCTACTTAAAAACTATGTAACCAGTTTTAGTTCTGTTTAGTTCCGCAAAATATTACAACTCGGTCATCATTTACTTAACCTGTTATTATTTTAACTTCTATAACTTTTTTCCATTGAAACAAAAAATATATATTTTGAAGAAAGTAAGGAAAAGGAACCTGTTCACTTGCATTGGTATTGTGTCCAAACAATACAAAGTGAAAGGGTGCCAATGCTGTTCGGTAAACCAACTTTCTTCGAAATGTATTTTTGTTTTCTGTTGTAAAAAGAAAGTCTTATTTATGTAAGTATAAAATAACACATTTTTCATTTTTGAGTTAACTGAAGTTATTTACATTTTTAAATGAGTTTTATCAAGTTCAATTTGCTGAATTCTGAAGCCAAATAAAACTATTTATAAAATGTGAACTAAAGTTACAATAGGTGACCCACTTTTACAGTGTCACATACAATATGAGAAGCCATAAAAATTTCTAGATAAATCTCTGAATTAACATGATGTTCCGAACACATAAGGAAGTGTATTTCTTTTGAGCCAGTCACAGAAAACAAGCAGAGTCTCTTCATATTAGTCACAACAAAGACAATACATCTGACTTCACTGCAATGATCTAAGAAATCATTCATGGTGAAAATAAAGCGCATCCTGCTAGCGTGACTCCAATCAAACCACAATAATGAACTGAGAGTCTGAATACAAAACACGATCATAGAAACAATCACATATTTGATATAACAATTCAAGAAAGTGGTATAAAAACAGATGATTCCAAAATACAGCAACAATGCCTAAAAAATTGATTTTAACAATTATCTCGTACCACAAATAAACTGCTGACAGTCTCAATTTCACTTCAATAGCAAATGGATTCGATCCACATTAGATGAAATGAATCAATAAGAAGTAAAATTACAGCTTCAAATGAAAGTGACTAGTGTCTAGACTGATGTTTTTTCTTTTGCCTTACGTTAAACTGTAATCGTAATAAAAGCAAATTGAAATCACGTTTCCTGCTGCGGAGCAATGAAGAGTCCTGTGCTAATGGATGGCGTACAGCTTGTCTTACGCTTGCCTATGTGAAAACAGTATGAGGCGTTTTGCTGATGATGGGTAGGTGGCAAAAACACAATGACTGCGCTTTACTGACCGTCCACAGATGGGAAAAGGCCAAAACCCACACAAACAGATTGGAGGGCTGTGATATTTGGCAAGCGGGTGCTTTAAAGTGACGCTGGTTCTAAAGTGCGAGTCAACTGGAGATGGATCAATTGCGGATGACCCGCAGAGCAACTTCTGTTCCACGAATTCATCCTCCATTGTGCGAGACTGCGCCTTTATTTGGCTTTGAGAGACATAATTGGGTTATAATACAGAGCGTTTGTTTAAATAAAGCGCATGGGGCAGCGTGCCGGCACAAAGCAATGCAGCACTACTGTCTTCTATCATTTCTGCTTGCTAAGTACACTAAGTATGATTAATTTCTAGTGCTCATATTAAAGGGATACTTTACCCAAATATGAAAATTCTGTCATCATTTACGCACCTTAAATTACTTTTCTGCGGAACACAAAAGAGGAAATTTTAAAGAATGTGTTCCAAAATACATAAGAAAATTGACGTCCACTGTATGGTTTCACAGACTTTTTTGTTTAAGTAAAGACAGATTCATATAGACCACTGGCCAAACGTTTTTAAAAAAACGTTTAATCTGATGGTGTATGACTTAATGTCTGAAATAAGTATCCAGAGTAATTTCCACATTTCTCTTTGATTTATTACATCCTTATGGTTAGTTTTTTAATATAAAAATTGTTAATAAGTATGAGTGCATTAGTGAGCAAGAGGCCCGAAACTTTGACAGGGGTTGAAAGAAATGAGATAAATAAATGAAGTCTGAACTTTTGTTTTTGGACAACAATTCATTTAAGTTTTAGGTTTAAGGAAACACAGAGTATACCTCACTGTAACTCACTACTTAATTTAACAATATTTTCGGTGAAATGGTTTGTGGAGAAGAGTGGAACTACTTTTCAAAGCGATCAGACAAATTTTCACCTGACAAGCGATGAATAAACATTACTTACACACCTCGGTGGTCATGAGCAGCGAGTTATGCCAATGTAATGCAGAGAAAAAACAAGAATAAAATTGCACATTTACAGGCAATGAAATTACAAAACAAAAATCCTGTTGAAGGAGGGGACAAAGACAAATTTGGGGATCAAGGGTTGTATCCATTGAGGCGTTTTTAGGCAGCGTGAAAATATGCTGCCAGCTCTGAGCTTGAGGAAAAATAAATCAGCAGAGGGTGTTTTCAAAACGCCTCTAGTGGACACAGCCCCTCCGAGATGTTGGTATGGAATGTTTTACCCTAGAAACAGTCACATGAAACACTCAAAACCCCTTAGAAACCACACAGAAACACCGTGGCAACAGCTAGCGTTAAAACAGTATTCTTGTAGCTTGACTGGTTTTGGGTTCAATCCTTAAGGAAAAACACAGACGCTGTTTAATGTATAAATCAAATGCACTGTGAGTCACTTATAGATAATAGCGTCTGCCAAATACTTAAATGTAAAAATTAGTTGCTGGACAAAGAACCAATTACACGTTCTTTAGAAAATGTTTAAACCCTCGTTTATATCATTTTCAGCTTATGTAATCGAAAAAATTAAAAATGACAAACTGGAGTTAAAGAGTCCATTAGCCTGTAGGTATGGTGTTCCAACAGAATATGAGCCAATAAAGTGATAGATCACCTAAAAATGAAATTTTAAATCTTGACATTTCAAACCCTTGTCGTTTTCTTCCGCAGAACACAAATGCTGATATTTTGAAGAATGTTGGTAACTTTCCCCCATTTCCTTGCATTTGGTTTGGTTCCATATTATGGTAGTAAATGGGAGCCACTGCTGTTTGTTCAACACATTGTTCAAACTTATTTTTGTTTTGCGGAAGAAAGTCATGTAGGTTTGAAATCACAAGTATGAGTAAATGATAACATAATTTTCATTTTTGGGTGAACTATCCCTAAAAGGACGATTGAAGCATGAGAAAAGCGAAACACAGACAGAGAGGTTTAAACATTCGTCTTAAAAACTTCAAAGATGACTCGTCGCCGATTGCACCATTGCTCCAATTACATATTATCAACCTATTTCATTATTATTCTGATGTCCTCCAATGAGACGGGATTGTAATATTGGAGTGCCCTCCTCTGGATAGAGAACAGCAGCTTGACTGCAGAATCTAACTGGGTGGCAGCATATCAAACCATAAACATAACCAATCCCATCTGAATCCACCGTGACTTTAAGCAAAAACATTGTAAGCCTGTTGGTTTTAAAGATGATCTCATAAAAAGTGTCAAGAAATAGCATGGTATTAAGTTAACTAGATGCAAAAGAGCTTAAAATCAAATGATTTCACACTGTGAAACACTCAAGATCTGAGCTTAAACGCTGAATCCCACGTCATTACTTTTTGGGACACCTTCTCTCACTGCTGTGCCAACATAGTGTGTAATATGACATGAGTATAAATGTTTAAATGCAGAATAAATGTTCACTAAACAGGATTCTTTTTCTCTTCCTACTCAAAACACACAAAATATCTGCAATTAATTAAAAACATACGCTGGCCATTGACCTTAGAGACAGTAATTAATACTTCTGTCACATTCATTTTACATCATTTTAATTGATGTAGATCTTTAAAAGATTGCTTTCATATGTCGTCTGACCCTTTCATAATGAACGCACTGCCTGCTCGTGAGGGTCGTGTGCATGACATCTACTCTTAAATCTTAGAATTATCGTAACTATTTATTATTCACTCAAAACAAAATTTTGAGGGAAATCACAAAAAGCCATTTCAAACAGGAAATGATTTGTCTGTGCACACTGAAAGCGACAAAGCTGTTTGATGTCACACAATCATGTGTATACATTTACAGTCCACAACCCAATAATTAAAGAGACTAATAGTGCATTTATAGCTTTGAGATTAAAAACGTTTTATGACTAGGGTCAAGGCTTTTTGATTATATAATTGAAATATTAATATTTATTATGAATATTACAATTTAAAAATTATTTATATGTTTGATTTAAGATCATATTTAAACGTTGTTTAATATACAATATACAATACAATAATAATTATATTATTGTATATAAGTGACATATTATTTCAATAATTGTGTATATAAATAACACTGTTCTAAAATATGTATGTAAAATAATTTTTTTCAATAAATATTTCATAATTTTTATATAAATAATATATTGTTTCAATAAATAATTTATTTAAATTACAATAATTATTATGTAAAAAAAATAATGTTTTATTTTCAGTTGTTAGATATGAAAAAATAAATTAACACCTGGTCTAAATTATTATCCATTCACAAGGGAATGTTGCTGAATACAGATGCAAATGAATGTCAATGGTTCAGATGCTCTCATGTGACATCACAGTTTCACGTCTGCACTTTCAACATTCCAGTACATTTACTGTACAAGATCGAACTCTTTTTCTTTCCAAAAATCCCATTTCCAATGATATATGGCATTTGAAACAGCCCAACAGCTCTCTCGTAAGGAACGATTGACTGTTATTCATTGAATTCAGTCACTCTGTGGGTGATAAAAAGAGACAGTCTTACCTTCAGGAGCGTCAGCGTCACATATCTTCGTGATGGCAGTGGAACGATTCCCCTGTGAGGGCTCTCCGGTGGGCAGCGGGGTCTGGAGAGAGATGGGATATGGAATAGTTGGACTGCATGTAGGGCCAACATATGGATGTATACATTACGGCACATATATCAGTGTATGACAGGACCAAGCTCATAATGTTTCAAGTCACCGATACAAAGTGTTGGCCAAGTTTGACATCTGTCATTTTGCTGTGAACTATAAAACATTGTGTCATTAAAGAATATTCTTAAAGCAAAATAAAAACATTATTAAATTGGACGCTAGATTAAATTACAGTTTTAATAACATATAACGTGTACTTTGAGATAATGTGGCACTGCTCTTCTAAAATAATAAAGGAAGTAAACATCTTGTGGTATGGAGAATTATTTTCCCATGGTTTAAAATAAAGATATATAAGCAGTAAATAGGTTATTATGAGAGTAAAAACAAAAACATTTTGAAGAATTGCTATTTGTTTGATAGCATAGCATGACTTGAAAATTCTGAAGGTTGTGTCAGAGAGGTGATGGACAGGTTTAATTGGTCAGATTTTGACACCCGCTGTGATGTTTACAGAGTAGAACAGGAGGTTCGTTCTTGCCGTGAGCTGTTCTTTCGTCTTTTGCCCCATCAGCCCTCTGACAGCATGTCGGCTTCTGAGCAAATTACTCTTGATTTGAGCTTGTATTTCCATAAAAGTAACATAATGGTTTTAAACGTAACCAAACAAGAAAACACAGAATGCCGGGTGGACGCAATGTAATACTGTTATGCTCCCAGGAAATGAAAATCGGAATGGATAACATATTTATCATTAGCTGTATATGATACAAATGGCCAGTTTTTACCCGATGACCTAATACATCTTTTGGAAAATGTACACTAGTCAACATTTAAACTGGATCAAACATTTAATCAAAGTTACCCGTTTTGTCTTAGAACAGTTAGATTCACTTGGAAAATTGACATTGTATCTCCAATATTGTGGATTTTTTTCTTATAGATCATTACTATTAGTCGCCTCTTTATTTATTTTATTTGCCATAGATCATTACTATTAGATTTCTTTTTATTTGTTACAAGGTAAATACAACACAGTTAATAAAGTGTGTATATTTTTATAAGTGTGTGTATTTTTTGTGTGATCATCATCCTCTTTATATTTAAACCTGCTCTACTTTTTTGAAGAATGTTGGTAACTTGCACACGTTAACTTGCATTGGTTTTGTGTGCATAATAGTTCATAGCATGTGGGCAAATGTTCACACTGAAAATAAACCAAATGACGAATTTCACGACATTCAGGAGTCTGGAGAAAAGGTTGTGAAAGGTTGTCAAACACTTGCTAAAGGGTTTATCATTATATACTCGTGGCAGCGGCGTGGGCTATGTTTGCTGAGATTATGGCAGCTATAATCCTGTAATCCAGACTGTTAGAAGAGCTCATCTCACCTCCATCAGGTACTTTTGACTGCCGTACATAACGTACTGCGGGGCAAGACTGTATATCATGTAGCTGGTGTGAAGGACGATAAGAAGCAGGATCATACAGAGGAAGAGGAGGGCCTGTGGACGGGTTCTCTGAGGTCTTATCTTATACAGCTGTCAAGAAACAATTTAAGTATCATTATATAACTTAAAGGACTGAAAACAATGAGTCAACAGAACATTGAATAGTTACATGCATGAAGTTTAACTATAACTGTACAAAATTTTCAGCATGCTGTGTAAAAGACATTTAAAAATGTAAAAACATTCATAAAACATTTTGCCAAGGTAACCTTTTTTTTTTATGTGCAAATATTAACTTGGGTTGGTGGACAATTTTACCTTTGTTCCCTTAGAATAGTTTCTATAAACACTTTGGAAACTCCAACATAAATAAAATGAGCTGAACTGAAGTGTAAATGCAAATCAGTTACAAAAGTAACATAATGTTTTGTATTACTTTTGTATATTTTAAGAAATTAGAAATAATTAAAAAAATTACTTAAAAGTTATTTTAATTAAAAAATTATACTTTTTTTTTTTAGTTTTAACCTTTCATTTAAAATCTTTAACGTTAAGACCATATACAAAGATCCTTTTTATATCCCAAAACTCTCTATAAAGTTTTTCAAAATCAAAATCTTTATAATAAACTACCAATCAAATGCTCAAGCTCTTAATTTTTTTATCTGATGTTATTTGTTTCAATGTTACTTCTGTAGACAAAAGTACTTTAGTAAGTAGGTCAGACTTGCGCTTAAACTCAAAACAATGCATACAAAAAAATCTGAAATATTTGAGTATGTGAGGTTAGAAAATGCTTACCCGCATCCAGAAGAACCAAATACCCATGTTACGAATACCGGCCATGGAAGTGAAGACAAAATACATGGTGATGATGGTGATAAGTACATAATCCAGAGGAAAAACCTGAAGAAAAGAAAGAAAATGACAAATCAACCAATTCTTTAATTCTCTTTCCATCCCAGAATTGAACAAACAACCCAACTAACCCATAGAGCTTTGGTTTATTTCAACCGTAGGCCACAGAATGTTGTGACGGCTTAAAGCTGTTTCTATCCAGGTTCCTAAACACAATTGTCTGGCCTTATTGTCAACAAAAAGCATCAACAACCATCACAAAGCCTAACGTGAAAATTGCTGAAAGACCATGAAAGTGCTGTCTGCTTTTGGTCTCTTTACTTGTGTAATGGAATGTTTTGTACTAAATGATGCATGTTTCACAAAGCCCACAATGCTGGAGGCTACTGAATACATATACACACCCAACAACGGAGGACTACTCTTACTCCTGCCCTAGAGATATATCGCTCCACAACTAAGAGGTGATATTTCTGGCAATCGCGACTATTTTCAATGCATTCATTTTCGAACAGAGTCACAGGAAGTACACAACAGCACTGTTTTGAAAGTCAAATAAAATAGGAGCCCTTATTCTTTCTCTGGATTTTTTTTGGCTTGAGTTCAGTTTATAGAAACACTTATGCCTCTTCCTTTCTTTGGCGGCCTGTTCTTACATTTATTTTTTAAGTGGCTGACCTCAACTGTTGCTTCCATATCGCTGATGGAATGACACTACGAAGCACAAATGAAAAATGTTTCTGGATGCACTAGCAATAATTATCTGGGTGTCCACGAGAGCGTGCGTTTCTTATTTCTCTGAAAATTGCTTATCTTTATCCTGCATCACACGCGCATAATTGCTGAAATCAATGGCCCGGATTCCTGAACAATTTGGTTTAATCAGGGCATCTTAAGCGGAGACTGAAACAAGTGATAGTATATTATTCAAGCACATGGAAACGGATCATTGTGCTACTTGAAGAAGATTGAAGGATTTGAAACCATCTCTGAGAAACTCAATGATGAGGATGCTTATTTCTAATGCAGAAATTATGCCCAACTTAGAGGTCATCACGTCTCATTTCTTTGCGATTACAGCAGAAGACTTGTTGCCAAGAGATCTATGTATTTGTCTATGAAAAGGTTCGGTTGAGTCTTAAATAATTTATTTATTTACATTGCATTTATATTTATTCATTTATTAGATTCTTTTATCAAAAGCGACTTACAAGTAGTGTGCAGTGGATATCTAAAACTGCAGAGCAAACAGAGGTAAGATGACTTTCCTAGGAACACTTCAGCCATTGTCTGCTGGCACTGGTATTCGAACCCACAACCTTTTGGTTGCAAGTCCAACTAACCACCAGACCACAACTAAATCCCTATTTATAAATTTTTAGCTATGACTTTAATTTGAAGTTAGATTTTGTACAAAAGTACAAAAGTGAGAATCAGCACATGTTTTATTTGAGCAACATGAAGAAAAAAAAATCTTAGTGAAAAAACCTTGAAAAACCTTTTAATCTTCTGGTTATAACTTGAGCCCACGTTTACCTAAAAAAACATAACATTTCTAAAGAAAAATTACGTTTCTACTATAGATTTCATTTAAGGGGCTGTTTCCACCAGGGTATTTCAGTTGGCATGTTTCAATGTTGCAGTATTTAAAAAAAAAAAAAGCAGCAGCTGGCTTTCTCTTACGCAACCTCAGCGCCAATCCTAAGCTTTTTTTCACACTCAGCGTATCATAGTAACAAGTATAGAGACAAATAGCAGAGAAATCTATTTTAATATTAGTGGCCAGGAAAAAGTTTGTACATGCATAAATATCATGCATAGCTGTATTATAATTTTTTTTTTATTTATTGGGAAGAAGGTTTAATTGAAGATTTAGTCTTTATTTTTTAGGTTCACCTCAGCTTGAGAAAACATAGTTGCAGCACTTGTTGTTGGGGTTTTCAACCATGTTAAAACACCTTGATTTACCTGATAATATGAAAACATGAGAATTGGAGCTTTTTCACCCAAGAGGTTTTGCAACAGATTAAAAATAATCCATTGAAACCGCAGTTTCTTACATTTGAAATTTTCACATGAACTGAAAGATTATGGTGGCCTTAAAAATATATTTAAAAAATATATTATCAAAAAGGGGCATGTTACGATATGTTTGAGAGGCTAAGTTATGACATGTACCTTCTATCTGATCAACATTATCTTCTCTATCTTCTCGTCATTATACTTAAGTTGTAAATTTATGCTTGTGCATCAATGGAAAAAACGGGTGCCAAATAACAACAAACCACAAAATGTGAAGAGTCTCAAATGACGATATACTCTGTAAAAGAGGTTTCTTTTACCGGTTGTAGTGCCAGCAGTAGCTCATTAAGCGGGTTGGTTAAGTTGGTCCCAAAGATGATAAACCCAGTACTGATACCAGCTGAATGTAAAGCCTGATCCAGACTGCAACAAAAAAAACAATACATTCCGTCATCTTAAAAGAAACCAAAAACATGATTTACTACAGATCTATGCGTTCTGTTATCAGGGCACTCAAGCTGTATGTTTGTTAGTACCTGTAAAACTGATTTGCAGAGAGAGGGGAATGTAGAACTTACTTGGAAATAAACAAGGTCACGATAAACAAGAGGGCAACCATGATGAAGAAGACCCCAAGCAAAATCTAAAAAAAAACACAATGTTAAGCTTATATGTAGAACAAAAGAGTAAGCAAGAAACATGACATTAAACTGGAGTCTGTAACTTTTGGGAGCAAATAATATAATAATCTATATTTAGTTTAATTTATGCTAATGTTTATTAATTTTTATATTTTATTGTTAATTGTAAATAGACTTATTATATTTAATTCAAAGTATATAATAATTGTATTACATATTAATTGTATTAAACAATTTGTTGTAAAAAAAAATTATTTTAAGATTGTCTCAGTTTGATGGTAATGAAAACTTTCACGCTACTGAAAAAATTTATAAAGTGTATTATTGTAACATCGATACAATTATCCCCCCATTTCATGAAGTGCAATATACTTCAGTGTCGGGATTGAAATGTTCACCATTAGCTCATCGTTTCTAAAATAAATATTTTTTCATATGGTCAAATCACAAAGTGTGTGGTCACAAGCTCCTGATAAATAGAGATGTAGTCATCTGACTTGAAGACCAAAAAAATTAAATGAGAACATAAACGAAGACACGAGCACAAACACAGTCGCTTTCACGAAGGAAAACAAAAGCAATATGCCAGACTGAACGGCTGCCTTTGACTGGCCTCCTGGAGTTTCCGTCTGCTTGACTTGACTTGAGGGAGTAAACAAAACCCTGACGTGTGCAGTAATCACTCCAGATTTTCACAAAACAAAAGGGAAAGAGGTGGCAAACAAAGCAAAAACAAATTCAAAACGAGAGCGTTTGAGATGGCGAAAAGAGAGATAAACAGAAGAGGGACTCGAGGCACAGAAAAACAAAACGAAACGACAGCCGAGGGACGATGGGACAGATATTTACTCTCTGTGTGGGATAATTTTATATTCAACAGATTGAATTATGCTTTTTATTTACTTGAGAAATAAAAGAGTCTGAGCAACAGAGCAGTGGTTATATGCTGCAATACAGACCATTGAGCTGTTTTGCATATCTACAATCTACCCATCCATCCAACCATACCCTCTATCTATCTATCTATCTATCTATCTATCTATCTATCTATCTATCTATCTATCTATCTATCTATCTATCTATCTATCTATCTATCTATCTATCCATCTATCCATCTATCCATCTATCCATCTATCCATCCATTCATCCATCCATCCATCTATCCATCCATCCATCCATCCATCCATCCATCCATCCATCCATCCATCCATCCATCCATCCATCCATCCATCTACCATCCATCCATCCACCATCCATCCATCCATCCATCCATCCATTCATCCATAAATTCGTCAACCTTTCATGAATTCATCCGTCCACACATCCATCCAACCATCAATACAAAATGATTATCAATGTATTTATCCATAACATTTGTATATCTATCCATTCACCCATCCATACAGCGAATATATCTCATGCTAGTTAAATAACTAGTCATTTTTAGACTGTGTATTGCTTATATATTTGATTGTTTACAAGTGACCGTAAAGGTATTTGACATTTACAACAGACATTTTCCTCAAAAACAGTGAGACGTATTATGAAGTTAGAATCTGCCTTGAAGACATAATCTATAACTCACACAAATGAATGACTTCAAGTTATTAGTGGTGCCAGAAATTAAGCTTTGTGGTTAAAACACAGCTGGAGTGATTCTAAAAGTATATTAGAAATTTATGTTTCAAGCTGTTGCCACAATACCAATAATGAATGCTTGCAGTTATGGCTGTAATTACTGTGACAAGCAAAGACTTTAGAGAAAGGAGGCATTTGTAGTAACAATATTTGTGGCAAGCAATTAATAATTTAACATCCCTTTAGGGAAACAACAAGACCTCAGGCTTTGATATGTAACCCAAACACCCCCAGTCTAACTCATGCCTGTCTGCTGTAAATCCCTTAAGAACGATACATGAGGTAGCATGTCAGCATATTAAAAATGTTTTTTTTCATTGGTGTCATACAACTCAATACCTGGTTCACCACACAAGATCTTCCACATCAATGGAAGATATTTCCATAATATACATTATAATATCGCATATATGAGAACTTAAGTTGCAATTGTGAAAAAAAATTTAATAAATACAAGAAAAAAATAAGGGGTGATGTACATACATCTAGTTGTTAACGCAAAATAAATCAGTAACTTACTAGACAAATCATTACTAGATCATAAGACAAATCATATAGCGCACAATTATAAGACAGTTTGTGCAGTTTGTATTTCCCGGATAGCACGGAGCTGAGAACATCTTTATATTTGTGAACGCTGTTTCGAAGAAGATCGTTTCTTTAAGTTTCGTAGAAAGTTCTCCTTGAATCTTTGTTATTGTAATATGCAGATTATTATAAATTATTGAAAACATATTTTTTATAAATAATTTGTGTATTTTATTTAAATAATTATTAAAAAATATAATATATTTAAAAAAAATCACAAAATATTATTATCAGAGTTGTATTGCATTATTTTATTTAATTATCTCACCATGGGTTTTGTAAATGACTAATCTTTGACTTAACAGTGTCTCCACTTGCAGCACAACCATCATAGTGTACCATACCCAGTTTATTAAAAAAAGTATTTATCATAGGATCAACTAGTCATCAGTCATATATCCAATTTCTACTTTATTTCACAACACCACTCTCTATACTACCTTTATACCTTTAGAGACATTTTTCAGGATATTGGGTTAAACCGTCCCCTCAGCTGAAGGCAAATGGCAGTTCGAGGACGCGGGGCACTGGCCCTGTTGACTCTACTCATAATCCTTCCTTGCTCTTAGCTAATCCAAACAACAGTAGAGGCAATTACCCATTTCATCTACACTACACATCTGAAAAGCACAATGGGAGTTTTTTTTATATCCTTTCAACGTTACTGAAAACCTCCATAGGTCTCACATTCATAAACAGGTTTATTTCCCTTTATAATTGGGCCGTCGACCACCTGCCACTGCGGTCGTCCCGGGCCTGCTGGGTCTTTTTGTGTAAACCCCCTGACAGGCGTTTCTTTCTCACCCATTGCATCATCAGCATCTCATATCAGGCCACAAGCTGCACGCTAACTCGCACTGTACTGTGCATAACGTATGTAATATAGATCCACTGCTCTCATTATTTCAGTCGCAAAGGGAGGAAATATACGCGATTTGAGTGCTAAGCGTTGCGTTTAATCTGCTCTGGGTTCATTGAAACACCTAAGCACCTCCAATACGCCACTTTCAATTTTCCAAACCAATTTCCTTTGCAGATGAAATGGTAAACACAATAATTAAAATCAATCAAAGTTAATCAATCAATCTGATACAGAATTTAGGTCAATTAACCCGCTCTCTTAACAGAATCAATCACACCTGCCAGTGCCACATTAGAAAGTAATGGAGGTGTGCATTCGCGTGTTCGTGTAAACGCATATGTGTGCTATCCGTTAGTGTGTTTTGACAGCTGAATTTATCTAAACTCATCAGCAGGGTCTTACACGTCTTCAATCGGCCCGTCAGACCACCCGTGCGCAAGTTAACAAACCACCCACTCTTTCGCACTGTCACAGACCAACTGCAGCAATGTGACTCCATTATGTAACGGCCACAGAGACGTGTTTAATTGCGGTACACATGTTGTGTTAGAAACAACAAAGTACACATTCCGCTTCACCGCAGGATGTGTGAATCTCGCCTGGAAATGGCCCTTAGAGGATTATGGAGTCTTAAGCAGTATTTTATGCTTTCCACATTCAGATCATCTTCTGAATCTCTCAACAATAGTTTTGTTTTTCTAAGATAAGTTAATATAAAAGCGGATAATTTACCACAAAATTTACATTTGTTATCATTTATTCATCCTCCTGTCATCTACAGCTTTCTTTCTTCTGCAAAACACCAAATAAGATATTTTCAAGAAAGTTGGTAACCAAAAACAGTCCCCATTCTATTGTTCACTGTCCAAAAATATGACAAAATGTGTACACTTTTTGCAGTTTTAAAAAGAGGTCCTAATATGTTACTTGGTATTATACTTATATGTGCCTTTGAGAACTAATATGCTCTTTTTAGTTGTAAATGTGTACTTTTTGATGAGACCTGCCCTAGTGACAAAAAGGTACATATTTTGAAAATTTTTCAGGCAGTGTATAATAGAATGGAAACCGTTTGGTTACCAATATTCTTTAAAATATCTATTTTTATTCCTATAAAAGGACAATTCATGATATTTTGTTGGGTTAATGCTTAAAAGGAGAAAAGGAGACATTAAAAACATAAATCTAACAACATTTAATGATGTTTATGCTTAAAATGAGAAACAATTTGGCAAAATGAAAAAATAAGCCATTCAATAATTCTCCAAACAAGTCTCATTATCTAAAATAACTTTCATTCTCAAATATGTATTATTGCCATAAGGTTGAAACCAAATGTAGTCTGGGAAAACTCCCATGCTAGGGATGTTTAGTTTAACTATAAAAACATTAACAATCAATCCACAAAATTGGTTTAAGCAAAGTAACAAATGTTCAAGAATTTGCAACTTTTACGCTACATAATTTGTCAAGTAATACAACACATTTACTAGAGTCAGCCGGACACTCGCTAGAGGCAAAACTCAAGAACTCAAAAGCTGAAATAAGCGTGTTTATCAAGGCTGCGTAAACGAGGCGCAACGTCTGTCGGTGAAAGCAGACGGGCAGACATATCGCTCTCAGTGTGCGTTTCCCCTGAAGCTCTAGAGGGAAAATTAGTAAATCTCAAGCCTAGTTTAGGTATAAATAGAGTCTGGAGTCTATCATTAGAGTGCCATGCTCATGTCTTCTGCTAGTGAGCCACTAAAGATGGAAACGAGGAACCCCTCCGGTGCAGAGCATGCTGGGAAGAGATGGTGCAAAAGATCTAAGCAACATGAAATGATAGGAGGATGATGAGAGACTTGACAGAATACAGAAACAGAGAACAACTGAGAAACACTGTGACACTCAGAAATATTCTGTGTTTTACTGGATTCATATTTAAGGAATATCACACAAGCAAAAGTCTGATATTGCCTTTATGCAACAGATCTTCAATACTTAATACGAAAATGAAACATCTGACACTATTGACTCGCTCTTGTCTTTTAAACCTGAATGCATTTCTTTTGTAAAAGGATCTGTTTTTGTTTTCTTCAATGACAGTCAGTGCAGCCATTAGAACAATTTAACTTTCACTGAATGGGTAAACATGACTAAATTCTTATTTTCTGTGAACTATGGCTTTTTTTAGAGCCGTTTGCTTTATTTGATAAGACTTGGCCTTGTTTCTCTCTTCCTACGATTACAAAGAAAGTCAAAGCATTAAGATCTGTGTGTCACCAAGCAACATACTGACTCAAACAGATCAGCAGCAAATTCCCCTCCCTCCTGAAAGCGATCTCCTGCTCCATCTACACTCCAGGTTTTCCATTACCCAATCACTTGGTGAGAAGAACCCTTCTTTGGGCAAAACTAGAGGGAGAAAATTTAGATGCTCCCATGCTTTCAAAAAACATGCCTAATGAAAGACAAAATCTCCTTTACACTCTTGGAACAACTATTGGCCAAGGATCTTAAACCAAATTTATAATTCTCAATATTTAAGTAAACTGCGTTATATAAACCCGTTTCAGTGTGTTACACCAACCACTGCAAGATTTGATTCACAAAAATCAATACATTCTAAATACATTTTGACTTTGATTAGGCAATTAAGTAAATGCATAAGTAAGCTCTTTTCAAGCTAGAGCAAAAACATAATATTAAAACTGTATAAATGTACATCTAGCAAGACCCCAAAAACATACTCTTCGCCAAGGTGGTTAAAGTAAGTTCTTGATCATCTCAAGCTTACGTGTTGGCATTTGAACAAGTCAGAATATATACGCTAAAGAGTTACTTCAAAGTCACCGTGGAAATTAATTTAATTCACACCTCCCCCTTAATAACATAGTGACAAAACTGGAGAAATTAATTAGAGAACAGATGACTACCAAGAGAAAAAAAATCCAAGAAAAAATAGAATATAGATGAGAATTAAGTGTAGTTATAATTAAGACTAGGCTACTGCAAACGTGCATCCATCTGGATATGATGTGATCATGAAAAGAGGGATCAGAATTTTTTTACTTTTGTCTGAAAAACATACCTAGTCGCACATATCTTCAAATATTTCAAAATAAATTTCAGTGTGTGTTTACTTTTCATTTATGCATTTGGAGGCCCTTTTATTTAAGCAAAAACCATATCTATTATCATGACATTTTATTCATCATTTACCTATGTCAATGCAAACCCTGTCTCTGTCTTGTGGAACACAACATATGATCATTTTAAGAAATGACTCAAAATACAATGAAAGTCAATGGGGCCAGTGTTGTTTGTATAAAATAATTCTTAAAATTCTTATTTTGTGTTCTGCAGGAGAAAACAAATATTGTATTAAGGTAATCTCTATAGTGTGATTTGGTCATCATTCACTCATGTCAACCAAAACCTGTTTATGACTCTTCCTTCTGTTAACCACTTAAAAATATATTTTAAGAAATATCACAAAATACAATTGAAGTCAATGGAGCGAGTGTTGTTTGACCAGCATTCTTTAAAATATCTTCTGTGGTGTTCTGCAGAAGAAAGGAAGTCATAATGGAATCACATAAAAGAGTCAGTAAATGATAACAACATTTTCAATTAAGGCTGAAACATAATTTTGTGGCTCTTTCATCTAAAACAACAGACAGATTATTTAAGCTTTAACCATTTTTTCTGTGGAACACAAAAGATATTTTGACAAATGTCTCAAAATACAATGGAAGTCAATTGGGCCAGTATTGTTTGGTTACAGGCATTCTACGAAATATCTTCTTTCGTGTTCAGCAGACGAAAGTAATTCATAATGGAATGACATGAGAGTGAATAAATGATGATATAATCTATATTTTGGGAAGAAATTTTCCCTTTGATGAATGTGTATCTTCTCGTTTTTATTCCATGATTCCAGTGAATTGCCCCATGCCCCATTTTAAAATTCTAAGGTGTGCATTAAAAGTAATTGACTTCAGGTAGAAACCAAGAGTTCCAATGAAGTGATCCAGAGTAAAACTCATCAAACCTTCACAGGACGAAGGGCAGAGCCCACTTTATTACAACAGGTCCTTTCCGCAATCTCCAGGTGACGCCCCCGCCGATGAAGAACCAATAGCTTGGCTTCCAGATCTTGAAGACTCCGCCTATCTCTTATAGACAGTGGACGTCCATCTGCACACTGCGGTCATATATGTTTATACAGTTAATTGCATTTATTTATTTGCATTTGGAACATTACTCCTGCGTTGTCGGCCATCCTCAGATATGTAACCGAAGGACAGCGACGAATAGTGGCCCATGTTAAATAAATGAGCTGAGCTGAACTTTGCACACAGACCTTGGCTTTGAGCTTGTCTATCTGATGCTCCACCTCCTCTGTGTCTTCTGTGTTCTCCAAACGCTCGTACAGGACGCTGCGTGTGCCTTTAATCAGGTTCAGCGGCAGGACGGACATCCCGTAGGCCTGCAAGAAAGCGTTAAAGACCAATTATACACCATTCACCATCATCAGGTAAAGTACCACAACCATTCCTCTGGGAAACCCGGCAATTGGCCCTGAGGACCCTGAGCGGCGTGTATAATAACTTGTGGGTGCGATAGGAGGGAGCTTAATCCATATATTATGGCTCTTGATAAAAGAGAGCTTTCTAAATGGTGTCATTCAGAACTCTGAATGCATGTATGTGGTTTTTGTGTGGAGGGTAAAAAGAAGATGAAAGAGAGTGTGTGAGTGTGTGTTTGCATGTAGCAACCATTTTGAGATGTGAGACTTGATTCCTGAAATGCACAGACGAACAGTGCCCCCATGTGACAGCACTACACCAGAACCAGGCACTTTTCACAAGAAGTGTACATAATATTGCCCGTAAGTCTTTAAATGCAGGCATTCATTTTGTAGGAAATGGAGGGTGAAAAGAGAGGCTTAACCGTCAAAAACCACAAGAGGTCAAACTGTTGTGCTTCATAAGATGTCACATACCGTATCATGGGAATACACATATAAAACATAGTCCATCCAAAATGAAAATTCTGTCATCATTCACTCACTCTCCTGTCATTTCAATCCTGTATGAAATACCAACTTCTGCCAAACACAAAAGAAGATAGTTTGGAGAATGATACAGTGGCACACATTCTATTCTATTCCACAGACACAAATCAATGCATGCGAAAAGGTGCTACTTTCCAACATTCTTGAAAATATCTTCTTTTGTCATATAGGATTGAAATGACAAGAGGGTGAGTAAATTACAATCTTCATTTTTCCAAATTTAAAATGTCCATGAAAATACTTTCACAACTCACGACAAAATTATGGCACTTGTAGTTTACCTGTAAAAAAAAAGCAGCTTGGCGACACCAAACTATTATCTTTATATCAAACACCAGACACACACAGCAAGGAAGGAGATATATTTGAGCACATGTATGGAAATCTGATAAAACTCTGCAGTTGCTCTGCATACTGACTGCTATAAATCAGAGGGTATTTCAACACCCCTTGCAGTTTTTCCTGTCCTCTGCATAAGGAAGGGTGGGTCTTGAGGTCAGAAGCCCAGCAGCCTTCTCAATATATGCTTTGTGAACTTTAATTAAAAATGAAGACCATCTTCAATAGTCTCCTGGTGGCAAATCAATACACCGGAAAATAAAAGAGACAGGCGCACATATGCGCTCACTTGTTCTGCCTTGAAAAACTCGACTAAAAATCGCATGCGCCCACACTCTCTGAGTTCTGCCATTTTCAAAAGCTTTCATTTCAGAATGCAGACAAAAGTCACCGGCACAATTAGATCTTCAGAAGGCAGCTAAAACACCGCTGACCTTTTTATCTCCTCTACGGAAAATTGCTTTTAAAGCAGCGAGACTGACGTGCTGCTCCGGCTTAAAACTCGCGATTCGGAGGATTGCGACGACAGTCGCGGAGGGAACTGCTATACTTAGCGTCTGCCCGAGACTGCCGCCACAGGCCGTGTCACCCCTTGCTATGATTCACGGGGCTCTAAAGGGCCGACCATGTCCTGAATACCAAGCACTCCTCATAAAAGAGGAATCTGTCCTACATCCCTGCTTCTCGCCTCCTGCTTCGCCTCCTCTTTCCTATTCTTCCCTGCCCTTCTTGCCCCTGCAGCCCGTCAAGCGTGAGAAGAATAAAAGAGACACTCCAAACAAAAACAGGTGTGTTCTGTGCTGATTGGAAAAGAAGACCTGAGGCGGCAGAGAGAGTATAGTTTGAGAGGAAGGGCGAGGAGAGAAAGAGTAAAGGTGGAGAGATGGGAGATGAAGGGATTGTGGTTGTCAGTTGGGAGATAGGAGGAGAGAGAAAGATAGGGAGGGGGTGAAAAAGTGGAGGCGTACACCCCCTTACACAGGGATGCTTTTGTTCAACAGACTGCATGGGAAGTGTGCGTTGTTTGGGGAGCACACAAACTCAGTTTTCTTTGACATCTTACATACAACTTACTGATGTATTTGGTAGGCTGATGTTGGGTGTTTTAAGATATACAGAATTAGATTAACCGTGTCTGCGTGCCCTTGTGCTTGAGACAGGTTCAATCTAATCTAATGACAGAAATGTTTATTTTTATTAAGTTGGTTTGTCCCAAAACCAAAAAATATATCAATACCAGATGTAGAACTGCACGATGGTACAGACTTGATATCATGATGCTATGCAATGTTTCAATTCATTTCCTAGACTGGAAAAATTTCCAGAATGACCGATCTTGATGCAAATTTAATGTAGTATACATACTACAATGCTTACCTACAGTTTACTATTGTAAATCCTAGAGATACACAGATACTAAAATTCCATACACCAATATTCAGAGTGATACAGTATTGCTGAAGCAGATAGTTTGGTGGATTTATAAATATAAAGTAATGAGTTATTTCTTATTTCTAATCTTTAAGGTTGAATGCTTTGTTGTCTCCTTAATCCTTTGAAAGTCACTTACGACAAAAGTGTCAGGTTAACAGCTAAATTGTAAATGCAAAGGGTATATAAATATTAATTATTTTATTTAAAACCTAGTAATAATAATATATTTATAATCCTTTTCTATACCCTGATCACAAATCCTAATCCAATTTTCTCTCTCCTCTTTTGATTGACAATTCATTAGCCCTGAATATCGTCAACAGTGAGATAAAAACCTTTTATCGATGATACCGATTACCAGCAAATATGTGAGTGTTTCTCTAATAAATACTAAAATATTCTTCAACTTTCATGTGGCAACTAATTCAACTTAAGACACATTTTTTATTAATATTATCTGTAATCAATTTACTAATTTTACTCATTCGTTTTTTATTAAGACAAACACTGTTTTAGAAGCAGTTCTTCATTTAAAAATAATTTTTTCAAATCTTTATCGCAATTTTAAAGAAATACATTTTTTGGTTAATCAATGTTCTGTTTGTTAAAAAGCTTTTGTAATGTATGACTAAACACTAAAACAGAAAGCTCATCTGGACCAGCGGTGGATCAACAATGTTCAAGTTTTGCAAAGTAGTCTATAGAGTATACTCTGACTAAAATGATGGGACAAAAAATCTTTACAAAGACAGAGGGGATCCAATCCAATGGAAGTCACCAAAAAAAGATGCAACAATAAAAATATCCTTACCCTCACAACAATAATCAAGTGAGTTTGAGTATCAGCGCTTTCGCTAAAGGTTACATGCATCATTAAACCATATAAAGATCAATCCCTTATTACCTTTTAACACTCCTCCACACTGCTTTAGTGTCCACAGTCATAATGAGTACACAGCCAAATGATTGCTTGGAACTAAAGTGAATGTGTGATTTTTTGGGATTGTTAAATGATTTCTTCGTCTCTTTTTATGTACAGAAGATTATTGAGCCATTTTGGTGGGTTGCAGGTTTGATTTGGGCTTTGTTTGTTTGGCAACCAATCGAATGAATGAGTTTAGACGATGGGTATATAAAGATGGGTTCAACACTTCACCTGTAATTATTTTTCTAATTCCAAATGGTGATCCCATAAACACAGAATTTATACATTTCTCACTTAACGATTTTGTTAATTGGCAATTGTCCATACTTTTGCAGTTCTTGTGTAATGAACTAATGTAGTCTAAAGTTCTTTAATAGCTCCTTAGTCGCACATTGCTATCTTCTAACCCACATCACTCTGAGAATTACACTAAGAGGGCTACTTTCATGATCTTAAAAACCTTTTAATCTGAAAGCATATGTCAGAATGTTTCAAATTAATAAGGAAAACATTTATGTTAGTACAAATTTAAATTATATTCAAAAGGGGTTTAAAATACCAAATAATAAAGATGTTTTAGCCAATTGGAGTCCAGGGCATTAATTATAATGTTAAAATACATACCAGGGCGTTAAGAAGATGCTTGATAAAATACAAAATTTGTGATATTTTTGACACATTTTGGATTATATAAGTCTCAATAAAATTTCTATATATATTTACTGTACAGACCCTTTAGTGTATTATTATATTACATTTAAAAAAAAAATACATTATTATTATTATTATTATTGCTATTATTAGTATTATTACTATTATAATATTATTATTATTATATTTAACAATATAAAGGGTTTTGTAATACGTACATATAAACAACAAGCGATCGGAAATTACCTTTATGCAAGATGTGTGACTCTAACGAAACCAAATCGAAACCTTAAAAATTGATTTGAAAAACCACAAAAATTATCCTAGATATGATTGCATAACTTTACATGTAAAACTGTGGTAATGTAGCTGGAACTCAAACTGTAAAAGCTGCACTATTGCCCTGTGTTTAACATTCCGGTTTGAATATTCTTTCACACCTCTCTGCCCTGTGCTTTCAAGTCTGCTTTCTACTGTCATGTTAATACAAAGACAAAAGGCAAAGATGATATATAAAGATAAAATAATAACATGCTCCTTGTTGTGAATTCACAACCACAATGATATCTGACCTTACTAAAACACTATCCGGTGAGTAGAGATACATGTAGTGAATTGGACCCTTGCTCAAGACATCAGCAAGCGTTTGTCAAGCTGTAAACAGAGGTATAGAGTCTACAACATGCAATGCTCTTTTGCCAGATGGTGTCTAAGCGTTTCCTCTGTCCCTTTGTAGTCCCTAAATTAAATACAAATATGTTACACTGCTGGAAATTAGAAAGTAATTCTATTTGCTGTAGCTTTGTAAAAATAGCACTGTCAATTTACCCCCTTCAGACAGGTGCGGAGCAGATTATGTTTGTGATAAACTCATCCATAGATAAAATGACAACAATAAACAATAAACTATATTAATTATATTGGTTCGAGTAACAGGCCAATATTGAATTCCATTCTCTATCTAATATCTATTATATTTTCTGGTACTATTTACATGTCTTGAAGCATATAAATGCAGCTCAACAAACATGCCTTTTATAAATTTCTGTATTGATTTTATTTACTTTATGTAACCTTGAAGATGTCCACTATTAACTCATGGACGAGCGATCAATAAACTTCCAACATCATGACCAATAATTCCCTGCATCCCTCAATCTTTTACACCTTACATTAAATTACATTTAATTTGGAGAAAAACTGTAAATTCAAAAATAAATGTCAAAACATAATTAAATTGAAATGAGAAACTAAAAAGACAAACACTACTATCTCAAGAATCGCATGAATAGGATTGAGACGGGAAACCTGTAGAGAAAACCAAAGCAGAGAGAATCAGATTTGTTTGGAAGTGATCCTTCCGTTAGATATCAGGTAGGATGGGGGAAAATAAGGGGATTATTCTCACCGCTCACAGGTCATTTTTGCAGAGTTGTGATTAAATCAGTGGAAATTAATGTGGTCATCCTCTCTTTGGGAATCAGCATCTTTGGGCTGCAGATTTAAGAGGGAGAGAAACCCTGCGGGGCTGAACGCCAGCGCGCCAGCCAGACTTTTAAATCACCTCGCTGCGTCTGGCAGCAAAGCGGCCACGACGGCCCACGGTCAAACGGACAGATCAAAGAGCCGTGATATACATTCATTTGCATATGCAAATATTATATTCGCATTAAAAAGTCAGCAGGCCTATAATTTTCATTGTAGCATCACGCCGGGCACAAATTGAGCTTTATATATGGACTGAACGTCTGCATTAGCCGATGAAAAATGAAGCACGTTAAGCGTGGCGGCGAGTGAAGGTTTGATGTCCGAAACTACTGAAGCACAGTAACCTGTTCAGACTTGGGAGGTCAGGAATCTCGTTGAGCAGAAAGGAGCTCAATCAAGCATAACGCGCACTTTCTCACCTCATAACACTGAGGGTGATAAAGGCTTCTCAAAACTGCTTCTTCGAGGAAGACAAAGAAACATCAAGAGGTCTATAAACATGTCACATCGGAAAACGCTTTCAGACTGAAAACACACATAAGGTCATAATGAGTTCAAGGTGAAGAGCTGTGATTGGTGCTTTCAGTCTATAAAATTGTATGAATTTCTTGTAAATTTTGATTAACAATAGTATACAGTATACACTAACCAGACTGTGAACTTATAACTGTATATTTTGTGCATGATGTGAGAGGCCGATTTTTAAAATCTCAAGCAGATTTATACAAACAAGCAAGCGGATACCTGAATGTACTTTTCTGTGAAAAAGCACATCCTTCAAAAAGTATTTTTCAGAGCAACACAAACATCTACCCCGAAACTGTGAATTTCACAGAACAAGCATTTCTTCCTGAACTAACAAAGTAAAACTTTTGTGACTTAATGCAAAAAAACAAGTGTAATTGTTTTTACGGGCCAGCCATCCAAGCATCAGACAGGTAAGTTAGCTTCAGATGCCCTGACCATATGGCACTTTGGAGGCTTATTAACAAGATGGGGGTCCTGTTTGTGTGCGCTCAGGTTGAATATTAATTTCCCAGTAGCTCTGCAAAGTGTGGTGTTGGCCAGAAAAAGCCAGCTCTGGAGGTATGAACTGCTTGCTTTAGCATTTAGCTGAAGTGCAGTTGGCCGTAGCGTTGTTATTATGAGTTTACATCTCGGCCAGTTGTTTGAATTAAGAGCGAGTGGCCACACTAGCTGAAAGCGCAGTGATAAATTAACCTGCCCCCCCTGGACAACACCAGCGCTGCATACGGCGCCCATCACTTAGATTCCATTAGGTTAATCATGCATAATAATAACACATAGGCCTGCATGATAAATCACCTATCACCTTGGAAACCTGAGGAAGATGGGATTGGTGGGGTTCGGGGGGGGGGGGGGGGGGTGTTTTATTAACTTTGATCAGTTTTGATCAGTACAGATAAAAACTAAGAGTTCTTACATTTTGGTAACACTTAACAATAAACTTCCACTTGTTAACTGAAACTAACCGTCTTAATTAACTATTCATAAAAAATCATTTAACAGCATTTACTAATGTTATATAAGTAATTTTTTTAAATGCACAAATACATTATTACTGATCCTATACTACTAAAGTTTAAACGAGAAGGCTGGAGTTAAACTGGTTAACTTAACTGAGGTCCACAGAGCGCATATATCTTTGCAATTTTATTTTAGCATTAACTCACTACAAGAAAGAACTGGTGCATTTTGCTAGAAGAGAGACATTGAGAGATAGAAACGGAAAAAAAGTCAGTGAACCCTGGGCTGCCATAAGTTTTGACTGGGAATCTTTGATGGGTTCTGTGACTTAGCACCACAACGGAGAAGATGAAAAACAACAGCAGCTGATAACACTTTCTCTCTTTGTGAACCACTCTCCACATTTCTGACACCAGAAGGTCATAGAACAGTGAATATCCTCACACCTCCCCGATAATTACGAAGGCTTTAAAATGCCTCCAAAGTCTCCGTAAGGTACAATCACAATTCACAGAAACACAGATTCACTGCTGCAATTTTGTTGCAAAGATTGTAAAGTGTTATCTGGTACTGTTTTTACATTATTTTACATGACGGTAGATATCTACACACTTGCTGTACCCATGCAAAATCTTCTGGAATCCCTGATATTGCAAGCTCCAAAAAAATTTCAAAGCTTGGTTACCCTTCATTGTTTTTCAATGAAAAATGGATGGCATTACCAAATGTTACAGTACAATGAATTTGTCTTACATGAATAAAACAGCTGCAGTATGCTGAAGAAATCAGAATAGGGGTATTTATTAATGGCCCTGGGGCTCAGAAATATAAATAGGATGGAGATACCAGGGCACATACATCATGCTGGCATCTAAGGCACATGTCGGTGAGAAATGACAGCATGTCATTTTTAAGCGATTGTAGGCCAAAACTAAAGAATCACAAAACATTTCTAGTGTTGAAAGGTCGCTTCATCTCGCAATGGTGACTAAAATCACAAATAGTTTCCAAACAGACCAACCACAAGATGAAGATGTGAACACCACCATCAAGGTTTGTACCACCACTTCAGCAGAACAGTATTGTTGTTGGCACTAACCGAATACCACAGGTGTCAGGCGGTACTTTTACATTATGTGAGATTATGTGAGCATCCCTGATTTATATCTCATGAATCAATTTGTGTAAGGAAACAGCAGTAAGATTTACCTGATTCCTTCCACAAACTTTCTGATGACAGTTCAACCAAAAATGAAAATTTTGAATATTTTTATTCCCTGTATGACTGTGATCACGAAAATTAGATATTTTGGAGAATGTTTGTAACCAAACAAAATGACTTGCTTTGATTTTGTTGCCATAGAATTGAATGGGTATCGTCTGTGTTTAGATAGCAACATTCTCCAAAATATTTTCTTTTGTGTTCTATGGAAGAGAGAAAGTCATAGTGGATTGAAATGATAAGAGGGTAAAAGAAAACTGATTTTTTATTTTTGGGTGAACTTTATCCCTTTGATCACTTACCATAGAAGTAAGAGAAGTTTGATAATATTACTCCTTAACATTGAAAAATAGAATGCAATTAATACTCAGCAAAGCACCACACTTGCATTTATCCGGGCATTTACTTATTAGATATAAAGGAACAGTGGACAACATTATAAATCGACCCGTTTAATAAAACAAAACCTAATAAATCTAAATCCTTTAAATAAAAGAAATAATTCAACAGTAAAATACTTTCTGCTTAGGTCAATGGCATTGACAGACCGAAGGCGGACATAAAAGTCACGGTAATATCTAGAAACTCTTTCAATCACCACTGCTGAGAACCCTCGTGAGCGAATGCAAATCGATGGGGCACAAGTAACCACCCACCATTTCCAATTCTCTGTTGGCTACTCACCGTGTATGTGATCACTGCCAGCATGCCAATCAAGGTGAGCGAGCTGATGGAGAACGACAGGGCGGCCAGGCCTTCTGCAAGAAAGACAGAGGGGAAATTTATTTATGACATGGGCCAAATGCAGAGCCCTGTTAAGTTTTGGTCATGCGCCAGATATTCAGAGCACTTCTCGCCCCCAGGGAAATTTTTCAGTGCACCTCATCTCCTCTCCTGCTATCATTTCTCTAAACTTTCTCGTACTGTGACATAGTTACCGAAAGGTCAGAAAAGATTTTGCCCTCCCTAGGTCTATTGTCACAATAATGGCAGGTATAAATTCTTTCACTGCTTCTATGGTGAAAATGAATTGCATAGGCAGATGCATGTAGATGTAATTGTGCTTTTTAAAGTAAAACACATTTAGATAAGATACACAGTCAATACCGCAGGAATAAACACCACTAAAGGGTTAAATTGATTATAAAACATATTGAAAGAAAATGTATAAAAACAAGAGAAAAAACATGCAATATAACAGCATATATCTTTTCAAGTTGTAATTTGTTACTGAAATTATTTATAAAGCAAATAAAAAATCTGTATCACAACAAGCTTATTTCAATGACTTATAAAATGACTTGTTGGATTTTTTTGATACAATGTAAAAAGTCAAAACTGTATGTTTTACAAGTCACATGTGTAAATTACATTAAACTAAAATTCAAATTCATATGAAGGATTTTAAGATTTTAAAAGTCAGTTTAATAAACTTAAAAGTCATGTGGACTGCAGTAATTTGATTTAACCTAAATAAAACTTAAATTTAACTTGATAGAGATAGTGATATACAGGTCAAAGTCATGGACTTCACTCACAAGTGTTTAAGTTGAACTGCATAGAATCACACATGCAATACTTATGAGACTATTAGAGTTTAGAGTTATAACTACACATAACAGCATCTCATGACAGTATAAAAAAAACAATATAAGGTGGTGCTTCCTTTACTGCATACCGACTGGTTTTGTTACATTGTTTTATCCTTTTAGTACCATTTTAATACTTCAATACTGGCATCTTGAAACCCTAGCAATGCATTTAAGGAGTACTGATGCTTCTTGTACAAGTTAACGAGAGAAAAAGAGTGAAATAGATGGAAAAAAAGGAAAATAAGTGCAACATGAGGGCACATTGCCAACTGTCAGATGTGAGGCCAGCAAAGGTAGATTTATGGAAAGTGACCGCCACTAACTCCCTGTTAGGATCCCACCTGTCATATTGTGCAAAACAGTCGCATGCACAAAGACTCCCATGGTTCTTCTTTTCTTTGGTTCTAAGCGACGCAGACAACACACAGCATCCCAGCAGCCCTTTTCTCAGAATGCCCCCTTGTGCCCACCTAACTCAATGCCAGCCACTATTCTGTTTTCTCTCCTCAGGAACTTCCTTACGAAACTCCTTTTCGTTTTGTTGAACCACACAAATTCTGAGAACTGTTTTCTACACCACCCACCATGTTCTGCACACAAAAAGCCCCAAGACGCCAAAAGAGAGGAGAAGAAACGAAGACGATTACGGTCCCGTGTACTAATGCAGCAAACGTAAAAAGAATTTAAAAAGAAGAACAGCTTTGATGTCTGATGGCTGAAATGAGCATTTACATCTGAATAGGTGCTTCCCTTTGTAATCTCACTGCTTTTGTTAAGCGGCAAAGGCGGTAGGCCGGAGACAATGGCGTTCGTGTTTGGTGCGGAAGGCAGCTCTGTTTATGAACTCCTCACAATGCGGGAGGACCTGCGTTTTCCGTCGCTTCCCCGGAAGACTTTCTGGGGATTGGAAAGAGAATATATTGTTTATTATCTGCGGCGGCTCCACAGCTGCTCCAGTTCCTGATTCCTCTGCATGAGGAGAGAGCTGAGGTCCTTATCTCAGCAGGCACCGAGCACCTCAGGCTTAAGCGCGCAGAGGAGAAAGTTGACGGCGAGAAGTGTTTATTAAAGAGCTCTTAGCCGTGCTATACTCCACGCAAATCTGCTATGATATTCTCATGAAGACAGAAACCAGAACATTGCATTTATTTTAAACCTGAATGAAAACTGCATTTAAAAAAAAATACAGATATAGTAAACTAATTATTGACCAACATTACTAAGCAAACAAGTAAAATGTTCAAAATTAATTTTATAAAAAACCCTTAGTCCTTTTGTCCTGTTTTTTCTTAAAACTGTCTTAAGGTTATCTGACTGTCCCTTATTGGCAGATACTTTAACTCACCACATTTCTAAAAAGTATTAACTTCTTCAGAACACAAAATAGGATATTTTGAAGAAGGTTGATGACATATCTCTACATTGGACACCAATGGCTTTTCACATCGACACAACACAACTGAGACATTTCTCAAAATAATGTCTACAGTGTTCCACGGCTTACAAGTGATACAGGTCTGCAAACAGCATGATAGGTGAGCTAATGTAAAATGCATTTGTACACCCATCATCCTTAGTCTTTATACTCTTTTTGTTGGAACAACTGGGCCATCCAATGACCAATGATTTTTTTTAAATTGTTTCAACATCATTTATAAAAAACAATCCAGCTTTTTAAAGGCACAGTTTAACAAAACAATTTAAATCTGTCATCCTTTCCTCACCCAAGATGTTCCAAATCTGTTCTTAGACCCCATATTTTTCATATTTTTTGTTGAACACAAAATATGATATTTTCATGAATGTAGGACAGCAAAAAGTTCTGGGGAACTATTCACGACCATTGTCTTTTTCATACAATGGTAGTCAATGGGGTCCTAGAACTGTTTGTTTATAGGCATTCTTCTTTCAACAATAAAGTACAATGAAATGTACTGTACATATAAAACAAAGTGTATTTAACAAGTCACTTTGGATAAAACTAACTTTATTTAACATTCATAGGTGTATTTTTACATGTGAATAAGAATACTAAATCAATTATATTCAGAGCAGACCATACTAGCGATGTCTCTCCGTCACACTGTGTGACACTAGGTTCAATCTAAAATACTGCTCTCAGCGTTGGTCTCAGTGTGAAGGTAAATCAGTGGACAAGAGCCTTCTGAGTGGGGTCTGGGTCTCCGCTGCATAATTAAGTGGAGACTATATCATCTCGATCTGAGATAACATCACATCTCTGACTGACTACCCATCCGCACACTCCCTTGCTTCTGCTTTAAATCCTTGTCAGTTTAACAGAGAAAAACAGTCACTGAATTGTAGTAAATCTACAGCATCAGTAGCAGAACATCAGATCTTCAGGACAACACTTATAGTTTCTATATCTGGTCTGAGCATTTGGGTTATTGTTTCTTCAGCAGGTGTGGTCTCTTTACATTATGACCCTGCTTATCTCACACAACGGGTTATAATTTCTACCTTGAGAGTGATAAAAAGGTGACACCACTATTGAGCTCGGAAGATGAAAAACCTCAAGTGGAAAAACATTGTGAAGGAGCCTTTTTCATTTCTGCTTGATTCTTATTCATCATGCTGGAACAGTTAGGGGCAATGACAGCTCAGACCCCCTCAGAGGAGTCTTACAAAAGCCAAAACGCACTCCAGGCTATAATTGGATTAGCTTAGTAGCTCTATCCCTGCTTTCCCGAGAGTCTCAACAGAAGAGTGAAAAAGTCACCACCCTGCCTAACCAGGGAACATCTCTGGAGAGCACCATGACGGTGGCAAAACACAACAGTGGCAGAAAAACTGACACGTCTTATTATGTGACCTTCAAATTATCCTTTAGAATACGATAAGAGGACAGAAAACCCCACTGAGAACTCTGACGGAAAAACGCCCGGACATGGGGTTAAGGCTGACTCTGCGCAGCCTCATTTTTCTTTGCTTCATTAGTTTCCTATATGGAACACTGAAGTGGGAGGATACATGAAGAAACATGGGAAATTAGAATAGGGATGATCCCTTGTCTTTACTCTCAGAACATTTGCCTCTGGGAGTCTAAGAGCAGAATCTGAAAAAAGGTAGATGTTAATGGCCACACGGAATGTTTGACATAAATACAGGTGCACGCATAGGTCTGCCACCTCCATATCAACCCTGATTGACACATCAAAAGCAGCCAAGGCCTTTATTTCTTCAGACGGCAAATTTAGGCAGCACAATAAGGTCTGTTGACATTGACGAGGCTAAATGTCAACGCTGCCAACCCTTCACATCACCTCGGCTTGCAGCGTGGCAGCATCCGCGGCTCTCTAAAAAGCACCTGTCGCTTTAGCGTTCGGCCCCGGAATGCTTCGACAAAACCTCTTTTCAATGTTTTTTTTTTTTTTTTTTGCAAGTGTCAGAAAAACTACAATTTCTTTAAAGGTGTCGCAGTGGTACTTACGACTGCTGCCCAGCTCCTGGAACAGATATTGAACCTTCTCCCATTCGCTGGTGGAGTTTTTGTTGGGGGGAGGGGCCAGGGGAATGAAGGCTCTGAAAGAGAAGTTTATTTTAGAAGAGAAACAATGCACCCAAGTTAAAAGGGTTAGTTAACATTTCATTGATATTAAAGGGACAGTCCACCCAGAAACAAAAAACAAAAACACGAATAACCCCAAAGTTTTACATATTACCCTATTCATTCCTTTCTTCAGTTGAACATTAAGAAAGATATTTGGAAGCAAGAATTTCTGGGACACCCCTGACAACTATAATAGAAAATATAGGAATAATATATAGGAAAAATATTGTTTATTTTAGGAAAAGAAGTAGTTCAGGGGAACCTTTGACTATTGGTGTCAATGGTGCCCCAATAATGCCTGTGACCATTCTTCCAATTAGATTTGTTTGTGTTCAGCTGAAAACAGGTAACTTTGGTCATACCACATTTAAAAGTCCCTATAGAATGTTTTTTGTTTATTAAACTTTTTAGAGCCTCTATCTTATGAGTGAACACCATGTTAAACAGATTTGTCAGTACTGCTATGCATTTAGGAAATGAAACGTAAAAAAGTGCAAAAACTTTTTGCAACTTCAACACAAAAGGTAAAGTGTGTTTTTATTTGCTTGTTTATGTGTATCCAGATGACCACATTAACAGGTCAAAGAAAGTTGTTTACATCACAACAATCTGTATTTTCTTTTTGCCCATGGCTGGAGGTACGTGTGCTTTTGCGTTAAACTATCCGTATACAGATATCTCTACACGTCTCATGTTATGTTTCGCCGCAAGCTTAGAAAGCAACCGAGGGTATGCTCATATTCTGAGTAAATATCTGCAACACTCAGAAAAGTCAGTCATCTCCAATGAGGTGAACATCAGTCACAGTACGAGGTTACATAAGCAGATACCTCCGGCTACAGCTGTTCTGAAAAGGAATCCCATGTTTTAAACAGAAGGTTCAGTTTTAGTCTTTATCAAGTCAATAATTTAGATGGAAAGTAATTATATATATTATGTATGTCTGCCTTTTGCTCATTTCTAAATAATGGCGATTGTAAAATACAAAGTTCTTGTAAACACACCAAAAAAGATGACATGGAGATATGAAGAACTATTACATTTATTGTGTAATTATTACTATATTATATCCAATAAGCAAACAGGACTACACTTAAACTGCAACATATGAAAGGGATTAAAGTTATCTCGCACTAACAGATGCTAGAATAAATTCAATTATTGGGTCACATCAGCAAACTGACGCATTGTTCCTGAATGCGTCACCTTTTAAAGGCACCTGTAAATTATATCGTGAAATATAAGCACAGCATACTGTAGTTCCATAAAGCAAAACTATTCTCCGGTTGAAGCCTGGTTTTCGCTTGATGCACGATAACAGGTATCTGACCTTCGCAAACACTTTCTGGACTTTATCGCCATCATCAGTAAAGGTCTAAAATAACATGCAGCTAGTGTAGCATCCACAATATACGGTACAACAACCTGAAAAGGACACTTATAAAACAATGTTTACCAAAAATAAACATTGTTACATTGTTTATTTATTTATTTATTTTTATAAATCTATTCATTTTTATCTTAATCTATCTGTTTTTTATTGCTTGTTATAATTTGCATTATTACTATAATTATCTATTTATTAACATATTTTTAAAAGTCATTGTGTAATTGTGTCAAATAACTGTGATCTTTATATTTGAGAAACTATCCATGATTATAATTTTGTAAAAATCGAGCAACCTTACGAGACATTTCTCAAAATATTCACAAAAGCACCAAAGGTTAAATAATATGAGTGTGAATCATTGAGGAGAGCATTTTCATTTTTAGGTTAACTATTCATTTAAGCCACAATGGTAAAATAAGGTTTGAAGGAGGATAGTGCAAGACTCTTTCAAAGTTTATTAGGTTTTAAAGGTTCAATGTGTAACAATTTGGAGGATCTGTTGAAAAAGTATTTATTTAACCAGCATACATTTAGAAAAACTTCTGCCACGTAAACCTGAATGCAGTCCACAAACTTAATGTTAAGTTAGTGCACTTTAAACCAATGAAGTGCACTTCAAAAAAATGCCCTGCCTGAATTGGGACCACAGGCAATAAATGAGAATACAGAGGGTGAGATGGGTCAACTTTCCATTTACAAGGTCCATCCTTAACACACACCAATCAAAACAGGCAAACAAAAGGGGCAAGTCAGTCTGCAAATGAGCAGTCACATACACAAGCGCTCTGAGTCTCTGATTCAGGGAGAGAAAAAAAAGATGGAAAAAGCCATTATAACCTTCCACATCAAGAACTCTGGGACACAACATCCCCTGGTAAAACAGGGCATGAGTTCAAAATCTAAAATGGAGCCCAAATTGGTTCTGTCCGGGGTGGTGTACACACTTTTAGATTTGGTCTACGATGTGTCCCTCTTTCTATCATCTGATCAGAGTTTCCCATCCCACTGGAGCTGTACGACATGGCTCTGTCCCACTACACTGATGAAGCTATCCTGAGAACACTACTAAGTGTTAAAATCCCTTTTAATGGTACGACCTGGTGTTTATGCCAACTGAACAAAGGGCCTCACTCATAAAAAATTAATAAATATACAGTACACTGTAAAAATGTTTCAAGTGGCTTAGTAAATATCACAAAATAACAGTTTAATTAACTTAATCAAATCTTTTGAAAAACTGCAAATAGATAGTTCAGTAGAAAACATAAAAATAAACTTAAAAAAAAGTTTAATTAATAAGTATTCATTCTCTAAAATATATATTTGTAATATATATTTTTTGTAATTTTAAATTTAAATATATTAATAGAAATATTTAAGTTCATCAGATTTACTTATTTATTACTTACATATCCACAAAATTTAAACTGTACATTTTATTATTTTTCAAGCTTTAAAATTTAGTCATTAATTTAGTAAAGAGTATAAATTGTTTCACGTAAAAACTGAGTAAATTTTTTTTGATTGTATGTGTGATTTGAGCATAAAACAGACCTTCCCAAAAATACCCCTCTTATAAGTACTGTGTTAATGTGAAATTTGATTAAGTATGTATGCATGTTAAAAGTGGGTGCCTGCAAACTCCTTCTTAATAAGCATAATCTATGCCTTTAAATTAAAATACGCAATTAACATACCCGGAAATGCTGTGGAAACCTCTGGCCTTTTGAAAATTACCAGCTGGTCGCGCTTAAAATTGCATTGGAGGCACTGCGTTCTTCTGGAGTTATACGATAATTTGAAATATCCATGGCAGTTACATGTTACGAGTATCTTATATTGAAGAACATTACAAAAAATATAGTAACCAGCAATATTAATTTCACCATTGTCATGTTGTTTAATGCACTGTTTGTTCCGCCACTTCTCAACTCGGACGAACTCAAACTTGGACGGCTGTGTAAAAAGGGACAGTGATAAGGCCGTGAAATATCAATATAATATTTATTGCGTCCAAATGTAGTTTTGTCAGCCTGTCTAAAATAATACAGAAGGTTTTAACATTTAATGTTTAATGTTTTAATGTTTACGCATCATTTACATTTACGAATGATTGACACAAAAATTTGTTCTGCTCATTTTTCATGAACGAGGCCCATTGTGAGGAATCAAAATTACGATATAAATGGGATAGAGCCAGAAATTGTATTACTATGCATTTTGTTGGTCATTCTGGTTACACAAGCCTATACCTACGGCAGGTTTTGAAATGTTAGATTATTTGAGTTAATTGTTTTAAGGAACACTCTGCTGGATTTTAAATTTGATGGATTTTGCTTAGAAGGAGATAGCTGGCCACACAGTTTGTGTCGTGCAATAGCTCTCTAAGTCATTAAAATTCAATGATGCCTTCCCATCATAACTCGAATGTGAACATGTGAACTTGATATTGTTTAAAGTATACAAAGTCCTTTTAGAAAAAAATTGATATTGATAAACCATGAAGTTGCCCACAAACCATTTCTTCCAAAAAATGAAAGTAATCCCCATGATAATGTCATCATCAGAATTTGAGGTTCACCCTGTTGAAAAATCTATTTTTTAAACTCTGCTAGTTTCCTAATTATATAAAAAAACATGCTCTGACAAAGACATACAATAAAGCATTGAGAAAACACAGGTCATGATCAATGCTGTCTCAAGCTATTTTCTCTCTTCGCATTTACAACATTCCAACAACCCACACTTGCTGTACACTTGATGGAGGTTAAAGATGCCGATTGAACGCTATAATAAAGCCCACATTGATCTGTTCACACACACAAAAGGTGCTAGAAAAATGCACACTTACCCTATCAAAAGCAGCGCTGAACATACAATCACAAATCCCATTGTGTACTTCAGTGCGTTTTTCACTTGCTGTGAAAAAACAACAAAAGCATGTTTATCAAACGTATATTTGCGGCAATGTGAAACTGTAAAAACAACATGATTCATTTGGCCAGGCCAAGGGTTTACAGATAGAGTGTCATTTCAAATTTGCAGCACTAAAGTAGTATGGAACAAACTGTCTCACACTGTGGCTGTGTTCCAAAAGCTTTCTAGCTTTATATTGACTACATAGGCACCTGTCTTCTGAGACAGCATCTTAACTGGACTGCATACACATAAGTGATTGGTTTTAAACTTTATGAATCTAATATTGTTATTCACCTGAAGCAGTGAATAACTGGCTTTAGCTTGCTGTGTTAATGCATTTAAGGTACACAAATATATATAACAGTTGTGACAGATTAATAATATTTTCACTTAAAATTAACAATAAAATCTTAATATGAAACTAATTTTTATCTTTAAAAAATCTTTGTTCCTAATTATACTGCAAGAAACCGGTAAAAATATATGCATGTATATATATGTAAATAACCATTAGGGTATTGAAACAGTTTTTTCAAACCAACAGCGGTTTACTGATGGTCTCTATCAACGGCTCTGGTTGGGGGCAAGGTGGGCAAAGCTTCTTATACCCGGCCACCCTGCCCACATTGGAACTGGGCCTGTCACAACACAATATATGTCTGTTTTGTTTCAGTCCAAAGCGAAATATCCTCAACTGTGAAGTACACACATAATACACTACGAATTCATTCCAAAGAAGATAGCTCAGAACACATGCTACCTACATTTTGAAACTGACTTTCTATCAGAAGCAAGTCTTAAAATGCACGCCTCGCTCAATTTCGGAAGAGAGCAATTTGTGCCCCTCACTTGAAGTAAAGGAGGAGGAAGAGGTTTGGAAAGACAGGTGCCTTTTTTAGATTTTAGAAGATGGAGGAAGTGCCTCAGCATGTAATCTGCACATCACAGTTGTGTGCTAAGAGACAAATATTTGACATTTGAAGAAAACAGCGTTATAAAGAGATATGCCTTTTGTCATATTGTCGCCCCACTGTAGTCAGACCTCTTGCAGATAGACTAGAGCTTGTTATAAATGAACTGCCACAACTGTAATCAGGCAAATATCACTTAGCGATGTCTCACGGGCATTTATGGTGATATGATTAATATGATCTTTTCTAAAGGTAGACAGCAAGCCTCGCTTTACAAGTGACTAAAGATTGTTTTATGCACTTATTCTGACCTGCCCCATATAAAGGATGAAAAGGCGATCTGTTTCAGAGTATATGAGTGTACTAGATAGACAGAAGGGTGGGTCAGTTTTACCGAGCATTTGTTGTTGTTGTCTTCGTCCTTTTCTTCGTAGTAGAAGTACACGAACGGGATCCAGAGGAAGACGCAGAACAGAATGATGGAATACAGAGCTGTAAGAGAGAAAAGACAAATTTATTGAGAATCACATTGAAAATATGTTATCTCATATTCACCATCTACTCATTTAAAGCTAGGGCTGTCACACAATTGATCGCAATTTGTTGAGTCTAAAATAAAAATGTGTGTTTTCATAATAAATGTCTGTGTACCCTGCATATTAATTTGCATATAAATTTATTTACACAAAGACGTGCACTTACTATGTTTGTATTGCACAGACATTTTTATATTACTTTATTTACAATTTCCAGTAATTGAATTAATATATAATTGCGTAATAATTTGTATATTCTTTATTTGTCTTAAATATGTATATGTGTTTATGAATAAAAACATTTTCCAAATATATTCTATTTTTTTCTGCATAATAAAAAAGATATACAGGTTTAACCTGACAAGAAGATATAAATGATGAAAAAATATTTATGAGTGAACTATACACAAAACAACATCATGTACTTAGATGTTATGGAGGTATGTGTTTTAAACTTAAAAAATCCTTTAAATATGTGTATATATTTCCATTATTTGTCATATATTGTCATTGAAATATACAGGACAAGACAGAAGCACATAAATAAGGCATGACTTTTCTATTTCACAGAACAAACAAACATCAATTCAGTCTGTCTCATTTGTTTGTTTTTATGGCATCTCTGAATATAAGCTTTACAAAGCATCCAAAGTTTATTTGTCCAATTTAATCAAAAGTTGTAAACATGCAGATTCTCTACAAAAATACATAAAAACATATAAAGGATTAGGTAATAAACACAAATCAGTTTCAAATCATTGTCCGTCTAGAAAAACAATAAAACTCCCGTATTATAAACCCAACGTCCGAAAGTACAGATGAGCGAAAATTATCAAGTTAAAGGTTCAAAGATCGCTGATGTTATAATCACATTTCATGTAACAGACTGTGACAAGCAGAGAAATAGTTTTTCTCCATTCTTTCATTTCCCTTCATGCAATGAATTGAAATTGTCAGCTAGTCCTGTTTGAGTCCTCAAGCAGATCACATACTCGCGTGACCCTATGAATCGTATCCACGCTGTCATTTTCATTTCTAATGTGGGTTACAAGTTTATTTTACTGAATCCTTGTGGTACACAATCTTCCTCTAGTTTGAAGAACGTGTCATTGCAAACCCCCCAACAGATGTTTGTCATGCATAAAGAAAGCATGAAAAGCAGTCATATCTCACTATGCGCTGAACATATTTCCGAATGTAATAACATATCAATGCTTCACAGTGACCACGAACACAATAAAGAACATGCATCCATCCTGTAGAACTAAAGCTTATTCCGTGAACATGTAAAAATCCTATGTATATATCAGTCGTAACCTCACGTGACATGCAACCGTAAGAGATATTTGAAAATAAATGCAGAATGCATTTCAGCAAAACAAAAAGGTTTTTAACAGCAGGTGAGGAAGAAAGTAGAACAGGCGCAACACTTCAAAATTAAACATAATGGGATGGAAACGGTTATTGTTATTGTTTCACGAGCCCTGTGGCGAACAGGGGGAGGATTTTGCCAGCTGTTCCTGTGCTTTTGCAAACGTTATTTTTCGACTGCAGCACTTTCTCTGGATTACCAGTGAGGGATTGGGTCATATGGCTGCGACAAGTTCATTCAGTGGCTCAGGGCTCCTCATGAAGATAAACTCTCACAAACTCTATGAACAATTTACTTGAGGTTTCAGGGGAATCACTCATTGTGTTATTTCTCATCACAGTGTTTTGTGAATAAAGCGTTTCTCATGGTTATAATGATAATGGGTGTAAGCTTATCATGGTAAATCAAATTGTACACAAAGGCCCCCTAAATCCATTTACAACAGTTCTGTAAATGTAAATGTACAAATGTACAAATAATGTAATACAACATTTCACACTACCATTTTAAAGTGACAAAAAAAGTTTCATATTTTACTCCTTTCAAAGCTGCATGACTTCCTTCTGTTGAGCACAAAAGAAGATATTTTGTAGATGATTGGTGAATGGCTAAAATTCTCTTGCTTTTGTCAATAAGTGAGTAGTGCCTGGCACTGTTCATTTACCAACATTCTTTCAAGTATCTTCTTTTGTGTTCTGCTGAAGAAAGGAAATCCTAGAGGTCTGAAATGACAATAGAATGAGTAACTGATGACTAAATGTATTTTTTTAAACCTGTTTGACCTCCTGCAGAACACAAAAAAAGTTATTTTCAAGAAAGTTGAAGCTCTTAAAGCAATGCAACAATTTTTCAAATTTTAAAGCAATTTAAGGAGAGTTTTATCTATAGATGACTCTGAGAACACACCCGGTAAACCCTCTTTGTATTAGAAGGTAAAACAAACAACCTAAAATAAACAAAAAAACAATTAGACAAGCAAAACCACTAAGGACAGTACATGGTCGCCTGTAAAGAAAACAAAGCGATATACAATTGGGATCTGTTCTTTTAATGCTTTTAATCACACCCATTAACCCCAAAGACTTATGGGAAATAAAGACAAATGAAGCAAGCAAAGAATTTCAATCCAATTTGTCCCCCATTCGCAAATCAAATTCCGCGTCTTTGTTAATTCCGGGCACCTGTGGCGCATTACTTTACTGTGAACATACCGGTTAAATAAGAGACATGCTGTGGAAAACCAGTGCGAGTAAATGTGAAACCTGAACGTCAACGTTTCAATGACGGCAATTACGGCTCCTGGTGAGATGATGGCTGCCTAGGTTCATTATATTGTTTTATAAAGGCTGCAGGAAACGCTTGTCTCAAATTAAATTGTATGTCGGAGTGTAAATGCATTTCCCTTAACTCTGGCAACAGGCAGCATGAAATTTTACCTTTATAATTTAAATTGCTGAGCGAGGACTTAAACTATGGCAATCAGACCGGATGATGAAAAAGTTAAAAATTAAATTTTGGGATTATTTCTGCTATTTTTTTTTTCATTCGCTTTAAATGAAGTCATTATCGTATGTCAAAGAATGATTGGAAAAAACTGACTTAAAATAATGCAGAAATATTTTCTTCTGCTATTCAGTCTAATAAAGACAACATCTTTGTGAGTGGCACACTTCGAATACAAGGCTCCTTATCCTCAGTCTGTGAGCTCATTGCACCTAACCAATGGCTAATATTAATCATAACAACATGAATATTAACACAGCGAGGGAATAGGCTGTACTATATTACTGCAGATCATCCATTTCAATATAACCAGATCTAATGGGAAAGCACCTGACTGGGGAGAAAAGTTTAGCATATTAATCCCCTGACAAAGAGAATAGGGAACTAAATAATTAAATGCCCAACCTCGAGCCCTCCTTTATAGAGCGCAGGCAATCCCCCGCCCTCCCAGGTGTGGGGACAGGAACGCAGATGAATTCACTAAAGCACATATGATGCACCCAGATTAAGGCCATAAAGACACACCTGGGACTGCAGACTTATCTCATGGGTATCGTTATTTTGATGGTTATTAGTTTAAAAAGGGTTGGGAAGTGTTGCAAGCTAAATTTGCAAGTGTGCCTTGAGGGGAGAGTGGGTTTGTTTAATTTGCTCAGGCTTTTACAAGTCTAATTAACTGTAAACAACTCGAGATATTGTCCTTTTGCTAAATTAAAGGTGTTTTGTGTCACTTCTGCGCTGCCAAACGAAAATGCAAATAAAACAAGTTTACCTTTGAGGAATGAGTGGAAATATTTCGCATTGTTTAATACACTGACGTCGTAAGTTTTTGGATAAAAAGCTTCAGCCAAATGAATAATTGTAATTGAAGTAGCCAATAAAATTATTGTAAAGTTTTATCCCCAAGGAGTCTTAGAATTATGACATATAGAATCATTTAATTTTATCTTTGTTTTGAATCACACAAGTTTACACTTATTCTTCAAGTGATAGTTCTCCCAAAAATAAAAATTCTGACACCATTTACTTATAACTTTGACATCACACATCTTCAGGACTGTCTTAAGCAGAACACAAAAGAAGATATTTTGAAGAAAGCTGGTAACGGAACAGCGCGGGCAATATCTTCTATTGTACAGAAATAATGCCACAAATTTCTCCAAAATATCTTTTAAATTCTGTGTAACATAGAATGTCAGGTATAAAATGACAAGATAAGTAAATGGAAGGTAAGTAAGCTGAGATGGCGTGATTTTAATTTCTTCAGTGTACCCAAGAACTAAAAATCTTTCATTCACTTTAATCACTTTAAAAACATGTATATGACACATCATAAGAAGAAATTTTTGAGAAATTTCTCACTGACTTTGTGTCCATACATTGGAAGTCTGAAGGGACAACAGACATTTTGTCTTCTGCACAAGAAAGAAAGTCATATGGATTTAAAATAACATGAGTAAATAAGTGTACAATATATATATATATATATATATATATATATATATATATATATATATATATATATATATATATATATAATTTAATGATGGTGTAATGTTATATTATGTTTATATGTTTACATAAATTTAAGTTTATTTTGTCACTCCTAACATTTGAGTACAAAAAAACGGCTATGCACAGAAATAAATCTTAACTGTGTTTTGGTGTGAAACCATAGCAGTGGAAATTATTGATATTAATAAAAAGTACTCATTTTGTGTTACTTTATACAGAAATTTTGCATAATAACACATTACAAATAACAAATAAAAAACCATACAAAAAAATGAAAGAATTAACCATTTTAACATACACAACAACATTTTTCCAAAATGTTTTAAAACAAAACGCGTTTTTTAAGCTATATACTGTCCAGTCCTACTTGTTTCTATACATAAATGTCATAACATTGATGACAACAGCTGACCGCTCTGACACTGCCGTTAAAAAACACTTTGATGTTTACTGTGAAAGGGAGGTCAAGTATAAGAGAATCAAAGGTTTACAGGGCCGGCACACATCAGGGTCACAAGCTCTGCAGAGGAATCACAGCCTAAAATGGCAAGCGAACCACAAAGAGCTACGTCAACACTGAAAGATCGTTCAAGGTCGGGACTGACGATCATTCATCCTGCGCTGTCGTACTATAGGAAACTGTCTTTTACAAGGGTATCATCCAATCACCCTGAAAGAACAAACGTGTTACACTGACATCATGACACCCATGAATTTTAAACATCCCTGCACTGTGTGTGTGTGTGTTGTTTCATTTCATGTCAATAAATTTTAGCATTGTGTTGACCCCATACTGTATACATGTACAGATATGCATACAGATTCCAATGCCAAAAAGAAACACAATGACTGTTGGAGAATTAATCCTGCCTAGAATCTACAACGAGAAGGAACAGCCTGACTTATTTTAGTCCATTTATCTGTTAAAACTCTTTATTTTATCAGACTACTTTTGGAAAATGCATTTAAATATTTCGAAAATATGACACTTAAAGGGATAGTTTGACCAAAAATTAAGAAAAGTAAAACCTAAAAAACTTATTGATAAGCACAAAGAAGGATATTTGACCAAAGAGTTCTTGGATCCCATTAACTACCATAGGAAACATTACTTTGACAGAAAATAAGACACAAAAACAAGAACGTATGACAGCAAAATGTACTTTTGACTACCATTGTCATTTTCTCCTATGCTAAGTCATGGGGATCCAAGAAATGTTACAAGCATTCGTACAAATCTTTTTCTTCTTTCCCAAACAAAGAACTCTGTACATGTTTTGAACAAATAGATAATGAAAATACATTAAATTGACATTTCCTGACAAATCATTCAACCATCATTTTAAGTTTAGCCTTTAATTTCATCAAAAAATGACATACTACAGCTTTTAAAAGATAATGATGACAGTCAAACACAACAGATCCTCATCTCAAGACATTTTTTACTAGCTGAGCTCTTGCAGCACTGGCAGGTGGAAGGGGACTGAACACTAACCAAGGTCAAGCAGATTTGATCAAATATTTCCCATAGTCATTTGGGGACATACACATCTTAAACTCTGAATGTCACAGCTGGTTTGCGTGAAGGAGACGTGTGCTCATTCAGTGAGAGAGAAAAGCGGCAGTCAAGCTGGAATTGATTGTCACTAGATTGAAAATTAGCAGTCTGCTAAACCTCTTGGCTTGTGTGGTGGCTGTCGGATTACAAATCAGCACAGGTAATAATTTTCCATTGTATTGAACTTTTAGAAGCACTGACCCCTGGAGGCCAAACATCCTCTGAAAGAAGCAGTGCAAGAATACTGATGGCAATAGAGCGCTGCATCTACAGACATCACAGAAAGACACTGTATTATAACTATCAAACCAACGCAAACAGAATCTGAAACCATGCCACAATCTGAGACACAACCTTCAGCGAATAGGACTATAATTGCTTTTTATGAAAGACATGGATCCACAGAAAGACATGATACGAGATTGTGAAGTAAGGGGTGTAAAGTGCATTGATGGATCATAATGCAATGACAATTCTATACATGTTGGGAAGGAACCCTCAATCTGAGTCACCAGGCATTACCTTTGTACTTTTTGTGAATTCAATTACATTTTATATTTTGACAATTATCATGTTGTATTGAGGGTTACACTATAACAGTATTACCAAAAGAATTGTACGGCATGATGTAGTAAATGTTTAATTAAATCAAAAAACAAAAACAAAACAAACACACATCCCACTATTAATGTGACAGGTGATGTCCTTATCACTACACTATATTTCAACACAGTATAGTGGATTTGTGGTAACCCACTAATTGCAGGCAGGCTACGATCACGAATGAGCTACTAATGAACCAAAGAGCAGCTGATATCTTCCTCTCACTCCATGTCTGTAGTGTCCTTGAGCAAAACACTTTACCCCAGAATGACTGTCTGGACCACATCAAATACCGTCCTAATCAAGAAAGTGAAGCAAGAGGTCAAAGTTTGGCTAATCTTAGCCTCATCCAACCAACCTCGAACCACCCACAGTTCATTTGATACTCACAAAGAAGAGAAGAGAAGAGAAGAGAAGAGGAGAGGAGAGGAGAGGAGAGGAGAGGAGAGGAGAGGAGAGGAGAGGAGAGGAGAGGAGAGGAGAGGAGAGGAGAGGAGAGGAGAGGAGAGGAGAGAAGAGAAGAGAAGAGAAGAGAAGAGAAGAGAAGAGAAGAGAAGAGAAGAGAAGAGAAGAGAAGAGAAGAGAAGAGAAGAGAAGAGAAGAGAAGAGAAGAGAAGAGAAGAGAAGAGAAGAGAAGAGAAGAGAAGAGAAGAGAAGAGAAGAGAAGAGAAGAGAAGAGAAGAGAAAAGTACAATGCATAAACATAACAAAGACATAACAGTGTAGTTCCTAACTGGATATTTTTGTAAAAACCAAATAAACTGCCATATCAATATTTTGATATCCCTCTACATACATCTCACCGACTGTTAAAATGGCTTCTCTATTTGCAACTTAAGTGCTTGAAAGCAAAATAAATAAATAGAATGAAAAAGCAACATTAAAATGATATCCCTGTTCCACATTTTACAGGTTTACGAGGCCAATATCTGATTGAAAATAAAGGACTACAACCTCGGTGAGGTATGATGACTTAATGGGATTCCACGTCCATCTTTACTGGAGGGAAAACAGCATCAATTTCATAAAGTGGGTGCGTAATACAAGACATGAATGGGGAATTAGTGTCAAAATAGCACAATAGAGAGGTGATATCATCTTCATGCAGCACATTTGAAAATATCTCAGGGACACAGAGATGGTTCAGGATTTTCATGCGTAACCTCCTTGCCTGTTGCATATAAACGGCAAATATTCAGTCGAAGAAGCTCCCATGTGTTGCAATCCAAGATGTTTTCTGAATCATTATTGCATGAAGGTTGCAAATACTCTTAATCACATGATCCAGCCACTTACACTAAATGCTCATTCTTGAAAACTGGGAAAGAAACACTTCAACCAAAAGTGAAAACTGTGTCATCATTCACTCACAGCCTGCATGACAGTTGGGAGATGTTAGGAAGAATGTCCTGGGGGGTTCTTCTCCATACAATAAAGTGAACGAGGACTGGAGCGGCAAGTTTAATAAAATAACAAAAAAGCAGGATCTATGTTTCATTATAGTTGTAAGTTTAAAACAACATATAAAGTTTCCGTTTCGGCTGAACTATCCCTTTAAAATGCACTCCACAGTGTTATCTGTACAACAGGTCCCTAAAACAGTATATTACTTTGACTCCAGTTCAATAACTTCAGCTTTATCTTTAACTGCAGAACTCATTCTGTGATGGTGTATGAAACGCTGTCATCCTGATGCGAGGGCCATCCACAATACAGGAAATTACCTCACTTTTATCTTTTTCACTCATTTTGAGTTTAAGGGCACATCTGACTGACTTTGCCTTTCACTCATTTGAAAAAAACAGGAATGAAGTCGGGGCACAGCGAGCAGAGGACGTACAACCAGTCCGATTTTTCTAAGATGTAGATTCAAACGTGTGCAGAGGTGGACACCTCAGCACCTTCTCGACAGCTGGATCTGATTACCTTTCAAATCCGTCTGTGGTTTCCTTGTTCGAAAGAGCAAAAAGTTAAATTCAGGAAAAGTATTCAGCTTTTAAACATCCTTGACATTTCAAACAAAAGCCTGGATTGGTAACAGACTCCACACTGATGATAGGAAGTATTTAAGCTCGATACGGCGGATGTATTTGAGGACTTTAAAGATATTTTTACATTTAACCTTGTGCTTTGCAGCCTAACGCCAAAAGTCCACTCTAAAGAACACTATATTAAACAGTAACACAGCCCAAGGACTTGGCCTCGGGCCATCTGAAAAAATATATTTTTCCCTTTAATTACAAAACCGAAAAGGTTAATCTCCAGGGATGTCTCGGATACTGGCTTCATCCGCAATCCATCTGGGTTTGCCGTCCCACTTCCGATTGACGAAATCCCTGCCACGAGGCAAAGACATAGTGATGTGGCTCTTGGAAATCGGGCCGAGAGTTAATGGCAGGCAAAGCTGAGCGGTGTTAGAATCCCTCCTGCGTACTCTTTGGCCCAAGCTCTCATCTCAGCAGGTTCAAGGACCTTGTGTCATGCACAGCTGCCCGCTTCAATAAATGCACAATCTGTCAATGCTTGCTACTGTTGGGCGCCACTAGTGATATGCACGAGAGCAGTCAATAATAGCTGTAACACAACAGGTGCGTACAAAATGATTCTTACCCTTACCCAGACAATAACACATGACATGGATTATGGACATGTTTTGACCATTAAATAATAAATTTGCCTTCTTTTATTCAACCTTATGTTATAGAAGATGCTACGTGTGTGAAACTTCCAAAATATATTTAAAAAAAAATCTTCGATGTTATGTATCTATACAATGGTAGTCAATAGGGACTAGTGTTGTTAGGTCATCTGCATTCTTCAAAATGACTACTTTTAGATTCTGCTGATGAACAAAGTCCACTTGTTTTGGAATGACATCAGGGTGAGTAAATGGGAAAGACTACTCCTTTTTCCACAAACTATCCCATTAAGTGCAAACTTACTAGAATACACATACAGTTATTAAATAACTACCACTCCCCAATAAATGTTTACAAAAATGCGTGGTAAACAAAAATAAAAGCCTAGGATTTATTTTGTGGATTTAAGTGAGGAGGTTGCAGATTTCAAACCTTACATGTTTTTAATCTCTTAATCTCATATCATTGGAAAGGTCTATTTTACTCTTTAGTCTGTGGAACAAAAAAAGATGACATTTTCAGAAATGTCTCTGTTTTTTATCATTCAATTAAAGTCGATAGAAAAAAAAGTTCTTAGGTTACCAACATTCTTCAAAATATCTTATTTTTTGTTCTGCAATAGAAATAAATCCATTTAGGTTTGGAAAGAGGGTGAGAAAATGAAACCTGCTAAATGCATAAACAGTAAATGATACCCACTGTAAGTATGAGGATTCCTAAACCATCACCCATGCAATAAAAAGTATTGGGCAAAATTAAGAACTTAGGGGTCTTTCCCCCTGTTGCTTGTGGACCTAAACTCTGGGTATTTATATAATCGGGATGATGTCAATCTGTTGGAGAGACTCTAGAAGGGTTATGTTTCATAAAAGGAGACCAATTTTGGACATTTACAGCCCTTTGTAAACATATACTGTACAATTACAGTACTCTACTCCAACTCTATTCTCAACGTGAAATTTATATTAAGTTTATGGTCATATTTTCTGGAAAACCCATAACTCTGTGAGTGTTGTAAAAGGTAACATAGCTAAATTGTTGTCATGCACAAAGCATCAAAGCATTTTCGGTTTAACAGGATACAGAGTTTGATTAAAACCGGGCTGTTTTAACAACCCAAGAGCTCTCAAAGAGGCCGTTAAAGCAGATGTTGAGAGTGCTTCAAGTTTGGATACGAATTACACCTCCAACAAACAGTGCACAGATCCACACCTGACATGAGCAACATTCAAGCATGTTAAACGATTCAACAAGTAGAGAATGAACGTCTGAAACCGCTTTAAAATAAATCCTTTCCTCCTCCAAGGCAAACGTGATGATCGCACTGACGTCTGGGTCGTAATTATTCCATTTGCGCCGCTGATATCAAATTCTGCTCTCTGAAGGCTGTTTCCTGACTGTCTTCTCACACATTTTGGATTCTGCTTTACTGTGATAGATGGAGCTTGATCTCCACCTACAGGCTGCTGGGAAATCTCTGCACACGATGCCGAGAGATAGGAGGGGGGTTGCAATCAATGCGACTAATTCAAGAACTGCAGCAGAGCGAAAATTCCAAAGAGAGGAGAGAAAAAGCTGGATAATTTCATTTGAAACCACTGCGGGTATATCCGCAGGAAAAAACACTATCTACACACCTTAATCGCTGTATAATGACCTGTGTGTGCTGCTGGTGGCACGCGCTGGATGCGGATATTGATCGAGGGCAATCTATTAATTACCATTAGATTTCACTGCAGCAGGTGATTGTAATGCAAATACTCACAGCTCAGAGTGTTAATAGCCCCTGGTATAAAAGGCCGCGTACAGCACGTTTCCTTTTCTTATATTTTTGGAAAACAAAGGCACTTTTCCTGGTTGATCTTATGAGAGGTGTTGACACCAGACTTTCTCAAAGGAATCAAATTTGTTCCTGTTCCTCCTGCTCGGATTGAGCTTCTTCGAGATCCTTCCCACGAGTGCCACTGGATGAGCTCGTGAGCAAATAAAAAGAAAGACAAACAGCAGGAGTTCAAAAGCAAACAGTCAATCTCTGCAGAATAAACCTCTGTGATATCGATGAGTGTAGCACGCTGAATATGCAAATACAGAAAAATGAAAATGTGTATTGTGCAAGCACCTTCTCCATGCGGGCCTTTAAAACAGACTTATTTGTAGCCCAAATCCATTTTCTGGTGAATGAAGTGCTCTAAAGGCCAACGTTATGTTACTCATCCTCTCACACGTGATCAGACCCCCATCTCCCTGTTCTGTACTTTCTTAAGAAAGTTAACACATCGGGACCTTGATCTTCATCAGCCAACACCCGCTTCGACGTGTGACGCCTCCATGAGGGACCACATAGCACACCAGGAACTTTTACTGTGGCGTTTTTCTTTTCCCTTCAAGTTTATGTATTTCTGAAGTACAGAGATGGTGCCGCTACGTTGCATCGTGCATTGACGGCAGGGTGCAACCCCTGATCTTCCACGAAGGCTAAATGAAAGGATCCGACCCTGTGTGAATTCCACAAATCGGTCAGAAGAACTCCATCATAGGAAATATATGAGAACAAGTTCAGCGTGATTAAAGGACAACACGGATTTGAGGGATCATGTCAACTCCTGTAGTTTAATACATGAATGTGACTCTTTCTTCTGAATAGTGCAAAGAAGATATTTTAAAAAATGTCTCAGTGGAAATCAATGGGGGCTATTGTTGTTTGCCATGCGATGTTCTACAAAATATCTTTTTTGTTTTTAGTTTGGAAAAGAAACAAGGATGGGTAACTGATAACAGAATTTCTCTTTTGGATCAGCAGTTTGTTTAAACCCTATTTGAGAAATAGCTTTATAGCTATTTTTTATATATTTTTGCTTTGTGTTCGGAAACACTTAATCAAAAGTTTGAAGTTTTACTGCCAGAACATTTCCTCATCTCAGACACCTCACAACAAACACAAATCAATTTTGAGCACAGAATCATAGTTCCTTGCTCTTGGACAACTCAGGCCCGACAGCTGGACGGGGCGTTTGTGACGCATTTACCTGCTCTATCATCTTTAATCTTCTGACGATGAAACTGAGGGTTTTTGATTGGCTGGTTTGCTTGGTTGACAGCTTGTCTCTCGCGCATTTGGCATCGCTCAACAGACTCCGCACCGTCCTGCTACTGGCGGCCTATTCTGCGCAGCATCTGTTCACAAACTCTAATGATAATCAAGCAACTGTGTTATAACTCAATTTTATGTTACCTTGTCCCGGCTTGCAACATTGCTGAAAGGTATTATTTAGAGTGGTACCAATGCAGGACTCAATTAAACCATGCATGTGTGTCACTGAGATATATTTAACATTCTGAAGTCAGCAGAAGACGCAATGAAAGACGTTTATTACGGACAACCATGGCTGTGTTCGCCGACCTTGTTGGTAGAAAAGGTCACTTGACTAATGTGGTTTTTTACCCACACAGACAAGAGATTTATTCAGCTAAAAACTGCACTCACTTTAGCTTCATTTCACCAAGAAGGTAGCTCACAAATAAAACCATCCCGTGACTTAACTACCGTCTTTTGTAGACCGATGTCAAATCACGTGCAGGGCATAATTTATTACCCGAGGCAATTGACATTAACTGTGAGCGCTGGATTGTGCCGGCTCTCACAGTGCTCAATAAGACGAGCGGATGATGAAGGAAATATGAATGGTACATTTTCTAAAATGCAAGGTAGGGAAATTAAATTTGGTGCATTTGTCATCTCCAGTTCCAATATGTCTTACAGGGGTCATATCATGAGGAATTTAATTTTCTAAGGATAAGAGTTCATTGTATTATGAAAACATACAGTAACTTTCAAAACTTTCTCCAGTTCAAAAAGAAAACGTATAAAGCTGCAAAGCGCTTTCATGTTTGTCATCAGAAATCTAAAACTTGCAAAAGATAAAGCAAAAGACCTGCATCCTGTATGTGAAAAGCAACTGTTTCTTATTAAAGGTATAAAATACAAAATTGGAAAAAGCAGAGAGTTTCATTGCATGGACCAAATACTAAATAAAGAGTTCTAAAACACTTAAAAACATAAGTGCACATAAGTGTGGACAAAACAATGTAAAAATATTTTAATATATATAATATCGTATTACTTACTATAATAGCCATACAAAACAGTGTCTTCAATCTGCTGCCTTGTTTCGTTGTTTGCTGCCCAGTCCTATGGCAAAAACACAATAATGTCAGAATAAACAATAAAAGGCATTGTCACACAATAAATAAGATCATTGTTAGATCAAATGCAAAGGAAGAAACTCAAACAACTCTAAACATATAGTAGGACAACTGTCTCAAAAGATCAAAATATGACCAACAAATACTATATTGTACTTTAGTCTAGCATAAGGTGAAAAACAGGCCTTTATATCAGCACATCAAACGGCACCGTGGGACAGCAGTGATACAAAGAACCGTCTCTCCAAGTACACTGTGTATTTTTTTATTCTCAATGTGTCAGAGATTCCATCAAAAACGTGACCTGACACTCTGATGACTCACAGTAGATCCAAATGCCAGAGAGAATTGCTGTCTGCCTTACTGCAGTAAATATCTCTCTTCCTCAATAAACTATATCCCTGCATTCATAACTCACGATTTCATCATACCAAAAGATCATACTCATAATTGTTGCACAAAGATAATAATTCAGGTGTTGCATCAAACTAACATGACTAAGCTTTAGGTCCTTATGAGAAAAAACAAGCCAAGGGGTAACAAGAAATTTCGTCAGAAATGATGAATAGTGCAGTTTAAAGAGATAGTTCACCCAAATATAAAAATCTGTCATTGTTTGATCATCTTTGACTTATTCCTAATCTGTAAAAAAAAAAATTCTAATACACAAAGGTATTTGGAATGCTTGTACCGTTTCTGGAAACCACTGACTACCAAGGTAGGGGTAGTTCCTATAAACTTTCTTCTATTCTCTTGAACACAATATGGGATATTTTAAATGAAGGACATACAATTCAGACTTAAATAGACTATGATCATCAATGAGGTCCAAGACCTGTTTGGTTACAAACATTCATCCAAATATCTTACTCTGTGTTAGTCAGAAAAAAAACAATGCACAGTATAGAGGATAAGATTTTGGGTCAACTCACTTTAAGTTCCTTTGCATAAAACCATCTGTCAAAAAATTGCAGTTCAATTCTATTTTTCCTTTTCATGTTTATTTCAGATTTTTTTAAGCAAATTGTTTATTTATAAAATAGCTAAATAAGTATAATTTATTAGAACTTTTGTCTTTCTGATTTGTATTTATTTCCTGTTATAAGTTAAGTGCCTAAACTTTATTTCTTTGCTGTCATTTAAATTTTTTTTCAAATAATATCTAGACATATATTTTCCTTACGTTTAGTTTAATTGAATGTTAGTTAATGTTAATAATACTGAAATGTTAACAAATTTAGCATAAAATGTTTGCAACTTAGCATAAAAACCTGAAGCCTTTTTTTGCAAACACAAAATAATTTTTTTCGAAGAATGTTGGGAACTGGCACCCATTCACTTGCACAGGTTGTGTGTCCGTACAAATACATTGAGTGCCTGTCAATAATGTTCAATTACCAACCATTTTCAACATTTATTCTTTTGTTTTCTTTAGAAAAAAAGTAAGAGGTAACAAAAATTATTTTTGGATAAACTATTCCTTTAAAATAAATTGCTTTTTTTATTCGTCAAACCAAATGATATTTACATTTAAGCTTCTTATCCAACTTGTTCTGCCAATTTGCTTTTCAAACATCCTTCCCAGAATAATGAAGATCTGTGAAACAAAACAAGCCTGATTTACCAACACTTAATCAGACAACTTAAGCGTACAAAAATGCATCCTCATTAGCTGAAACCCCGGCCTGTCACTCATGGCTGTAATCTCTTTAGAGCAGAGAAACAGAAATAAACCCATAGAGACTGAATTGAAGAGATGTTAAGTCAGGAAGGTTCCCCTGCCCATTAAACCAGCTTACTCAGCTGTAGGAAGAGATACATTTGATCGTCGCATCAGAAAAAAATGGATTACCAGTGGGCCAAAGCCAAGCAGATAGCTGCAATAATCTGCCGTGTTTTCTCCATCAGACTTGATGGTTGCTTCCATTTCAACCTCCCACAACAAAAGCATTTTTCTGCTCGATTATTATGCAATGTGAATTCCCACCAAACTTCAGACTGATTTCAAACAGCACAATTATCAAACGGTTTCCCACAATTTTTGGGTTACTGTTTGGTATTTCATCAGCACCTGCAGTTACAGTAAATATTTGTCTGTGCCCTTAAAGAAGGGCAAAGCGTCTGTGGACACTCAAACCATTTAGACAAAAAAGGATTACATTTTAAAGCTTGAAATAAAAGTGTTTATTTTTGCAATATTTACTAAGCCACATGAATCATTTTTTCCAGTGTACTGTTTTAATTTTGTGTATACTAAAGTATACTAAAAAAAAGGTCAATCTGAATAACTATATTATGACTCTATTAGAGTTCACTAAAATATAAGGTGTATATTACATGATAATACATATTAGTATGAATTTGTTTAATAAATACTTTTTATTTATTTTTAATTTAAACATAAATATTTTTGCATTTTTGAGAATTTTTTTAATTTTTTTTATACATTTTCCACTGAATAAGCCATATAACATATTTTTATAAGGCACATTTAACACCTCATATACTGCTGTAAGCTTGTTAAACAACAAGTGTGATGTATAACACAAAGCATGTATAATTACAAATTTATAGTTTCTTCATTGCTTTTAAACTAAAGCTTCCAATGAAAGTGTTTTGAGAACGTGCAAGAAAGAAGGATCGGTGTCTTCATCAAAGATCTCATTAACCTGATAGAGCAGTGGAGAATCTTGTTAGGTTAACCTCTTCCTCCTAGACACATGACCTTAGATGTAATCGGAAAGTCTGGGTTCTTCACAGCACTCAAAACCCCTTAAATTCCAATTAAAGAATGAAACCGGTAATGACTTCTTGTCCAGTTTCGATAAAGTTATATCTGGTCCTGACCTCTACAAGTCCCTTTTAACAATTGTAGGGCAGATTATTATCACAAATTAAAGCCAGGCCGACACTGTCTTTAGATCTCAATTTATTCTGGACAGCACCCTCAAGGTCCTTTTACACTTCCCGATGAAATTTCTGGATGATCTTCACAGAAACTTATTTTTCTCATGTATGGTTCAACTGAACAATTAGTTTGCTTTTGTTAGTCAAAGCATGAGTTGAGCTTTAGACTCTGAAACTTTGTTTTGCAAACCATTGCCAAACTTAACAACACAGATAATTTAATTAAATTTTTGTCATGGTTTTTTTTGTCATGTTTTTCTTTTATTAATACCTCACATAATGTGTCAATAATATGTATATAATATGTCACATGTTCTATTTAGTTACACCCGAGTCCTCTTACGAGGAAATCACATTCCTTTTTATATTATAATTCTTGTTTTATAAATATATGTTCTACTTCAACAAAGAAGCAAAAAGATGTCAACATGCAATGTCCTGCTTCAACCATATCAGTCTTTCGAGAGGGAGGGGTGAGCGGTGGACCCAAATCGTACTGTGTTTATACTTTTTCCAATTTACACAAAACAATTATTACATTTTAAAACTGTACAATGGATTAAACAGACTGTTAAAATACTGTGTAATATTGTGTAAGTGTTAAATAAAAATAAAATAAATAAGTAAATCTAATAAACAGAAATATATCTACTAGAAATCAACCAAACCATTTTTTTGGGGAGAAATTAAATGTTGAATTTTTAATCAATTGTTTTAATATTTTCCACTGAAAAAATCTATTTAATGTTTGTGAAAGATTTCATCTAGTTAATAACTTTTTATTGCTGTGATATTCACTAAGCCACATTGAATATTTTATATATGCACTAGATAATAAAAACCTGTTCTTCTAATACAAGGTCTACATAATTTGCTCTAACTAATGTAATAACTTGTTTGGCCAAATATATTGTGTATTTCAATACATATCAAATCTGGATATTTTTTCTTCAGAGGAACAAAAGTTTACTCTGCCGCCTTAAATACAACGAAATTATATAGTGACGAGGGTTGTCAAACTCCTAAAAGGAGGGGAGCATTAAACCATAATTATGACCAATTAAAGAAATATATATTATCTTTAATGTGATTATAGAAAAAGTCAAAATAAATAATTCTACATTTTATGGGTGTTCAATAAAACAAAATCTGCAGTAAATGCCATTAATGAAAAGTGAAGGAAACCCATACGGATATCCAAGACACTTGTTTCTTCCACTTCCATGTTACTTTATTTATAACAGCTAAGTAAAATTGCATTTTTTTTTTATAACTTAAAAGGATCTTGAGTCCATGGTTTTATTAACAATTATGTTCTGTTGCCATAGCGACCATCAGTCACAGACAACTTGCATTTAAAACTTAAAGAATCAAGTGCTTAATTCATTTTATAAATATGAACCTGAAGTACACCATTGATTTCTCTCTCTTTTTAGATGACAACCTGGGAGTTTTTCTTCATAACTGAACAGACTGCATAAAATATAACTGACATATGTGGGTATGAGAAGCATATATATGTCCAGTGCCCTTAAAATGTTTACAGCAATTTGGTTGTAGATTGCTTGTAATTTGATACAAGAGATCGGAATGTAAAAGGGGTCATATGGTCATATGGTCATTAACTTTTGTTTTCCTTTTATATACTGATCTAATCTAGCTGTCAAGAAAAAAGTTTTAACACGTTTAATTATTTCAAAACAGTTTGCATCACCAATAAAAAACTCCTCTGATGATGGTAATTTAGTTAGTCCTCTGCATTTAGGTAATTCAGCTTTTCTAAAATGTGACTAAAGGTGAAATATCGTCATTAAGTATACGGTGACAAATTCATTACATAACGTAATAAGGGTTTAATTGTTAGGGAAGACTATTTCATACTCATCTCACTTCCATAACAGGATGTATTCCTATATTAAAGAAAATATTTAATAGTAAATTATGTAAGGCTTAATTATATCTCAGGTTTTGATTGTAATACTCGCAGACACTGAAGGCAGAGAAACAGCACACCAAAGAATTGCATTGGCTGGAGACAATACAAGACCAGTTGATCTGTCACATCTATAATAATAGCTACAGGGCTGAATTAACCTGTCTGATAACATAGATTTGTGTGAGGAGCTTCTCTCTAAAATCATGGCTTACAAAGAGGGAAACTGATACCTTGTATGTGCCATTGGGATACTTCATGAAGGACACTAGAAAGATATCCACAGGCAGAAGTGCCGATGTGATGAGTGCAATGGCCAGAGCGCATATCGCTGTGATGGTGGAGATGACCTCGCTCTCCTGTCGGCTCTGATACTTCCGAATATAAACCCAGCAGAAGGCTAAGATGACCTGAAGATACAGGGGGAAACAGAAAATATGGGAACAGCATCACAATATTTAATTGAAATTCACGAAATTCAAGTAATCATTTTAGTCAGTTATGGTCTGGGGGTAGAGAGTTGGACTTGTAAGTTAAAGGTTGTGGGTTGGAATCCCAGTGTCAGCAGACAATAATTGAAGTGTCCTTGATCAAGACACCTTTCCCTGTTTGCTCTGCATTGATGATTTACTATTGTATAATACCTGAAAGTCACTTTGGATGAAAGAGCATCTGCCAAAAAATAAATGTAAAATATAAATATACTCAAAAGTTGACAACTGACTATATGTGTTTTTGGGATTCTTAGGGAAGAATTAAACCAAAATTTGGAATTTTACATTTAACTCACAATCACAGAATTGCTGGTAATAACAGATTGTAAGATTGTAAATTGTAAGTATTTGATAGTCCAACACACAAAGAATAAATAAGACATAGAACTAAATAACTTAAATGTAAAACTTTGTTCAGTCCCTTCTTCTAACCATAAATACATTATTTTACTCATCAATGTTACAGAAAACAATTTGCGAATGAACAGATTTTTTGTTTCATCATCACCAGCATATTTAACATTTCATGTTATGTTCCTTCAAACCGCATTAAAGAGAATTTTAATTCTTCAAATCTGTTATTGCACATGTTAGACAGACAGTCTGTCGTCCTGTGCAAAGCCATACAAGATCAAAACGGTTTAAACATGTCTTGTTTTTTAAAGAACTCAAAATGTGAATCCTTATTTAATAATCCAGCAGCCAGCAGTTAAAAAGACAAAGACAAACAAGCCTACAGATTAAAACTAACCACTGGGACGGTTGTCTCTAAAAACCATAATGTTGCATCTCATTAACACTACAGTGCAATGAATCTAACTTCTGCAGGAACTTGTTTGAGAGTAGAAAGGTCATATTCCAAACACATCCAGTATTTGCTCTCAGGACACCGCTCAAATGAGCCTGTGATTACAAGATGCTGTTTTCAGACCAGATCAATTAAGAGCCCAGTGCGTATTAGACTCTGCCTGAGCGCTCGGTCAGATAATGACCCCATGCTCTGCATTTAAATCAGGATGAACTGAGAACATTATATAATAGCAAAGTCTGCTCTCTTCACATAACACGCTGCAATTAACCATACAGACCTCATAAATTACAACCAAATTTTAGATTTAAGATGTTATATTGGAACCCCTGAGCAACACTTAACTGGTATAACGAATAGATGGTAATGTACTGAAATCATCAGTGTTTGTTTAACACACAAATTAGATCTCTTTTATGCCATTTAATAAAAAATGAAACCTCTGTCATCATTTATGCAGCCTAATGACATTTTAAACCCGTGTGACTTTCTTTGTCCTGCAGGACATATAAAGAAGATATTCTGAAGAATGTTGGGAACTGGCAACCATTCCTTTGTACAGCTGTGCAATTAATCGTAACCAATTTCTGTTAAAATGTTCGTATTCCAACTATTATAAAATAAAATAAAATAAAATAATTTGAATCATTAAATAAATGATTGTGCCACATTTAGATTTGCATTTCTTTTAATCAATGTACACATATATATATATATATATATATATATATATATATATATATATATGTATATATATATATGTATATGTATATATATATATATATATATATATATATATACATATATATATATGTATATATATATATGTATATATATATATATATACATGTATATATATATATATATATATATATGTTTTCATATCATGTTTTGGGTTTTATTTTATTTGATCTTATTTTCACATATATAGACATATCTTATTAATGAATAATTTATCTATTTATCTTTTTTAATTTGTTTACAACAGCCCTTTGTAATCATGTAAAATAATCTTAATTATGATAATTCTTTTTGTCATAATGGATCACTTGCATTAGTTTTGCGTCCATACAATAGAAGTCAATGGATGCCACTACAGTCATTTTACCAACATTTTACAAAATATCTTCTTTTGCGTTCAGCGTGTCAACAGACACTCATACAGGTTTGAATTGACAGAAAGTGAGTAAAAATGTTGACATAAAGTTGCTTAGGACCAAAGTAAATACTAACACATAAATAGAACTGGATTACATCACTGAAGTCATGAGTTTAACTTGTGGGAAAATAAATAATGGAACATAATGAATAATATATAACATCAACCTTGAATCCTCTGAATGTGTACATGATATATAGGGCTAACATTACTAAATAGTGTTTTAAATCAAACATAATTCACATATTAACATAAATGTAAACACAGTCAGTTTTATAATGCACAAGCCCCACATGTCAGATATAATAGTTAAAGATCAAACAACAACAAGTTCACTTTATCAACTTTTTCATATTCTTTATTTTAGCTTTAATGTATGATGAATGTAAACACAGAGAATACTATTATGACAGATGACGTGTGTTGATAACAGACTTGTTTACTTATAGCACCTCTATCACAACATAAGCGTTAATAATAAAACAACACAAAACCCAAAGAGCTTTTTGTGTCTTACCAGTAAAACGATGGTAAATATGGACCATCCGAGCACAGATTCAGAGAGTAACGCCACTGCTGTCGCCATGACGCCTTCACTTCCTGCAACACTGACGATGCGCGTCACATGACTGATGACGTCACACTGGGAGGCAAATCACGTTCAGGTCACAAGAGCTAGAATTTATTTTGTTACATAATAAACACATGACAGATAGCAACATGTAATGCAGATTTATGACCTTTACATTTATTTTATTTTATTGACTTGGATTTTTTGTATTTATGGGTGTGTATAAAATAAATTGTGTATATAAATGAAAATGAAAATACTCTTTAGGTTTTATACTATCCAGATACATTTATATGATCATGTGTATATATAAGTCCAAATATAAGTCTCTATTAGTCTCATAAAAATCATATATACTCATTCATATGATCACGTATAAGTCCAAGTGTATGTTTATATAAGTCTCATGTATCCCATAAGTCTCTATAAGTTTCATATATATCATAAGTCTCTATAAGTCTTATATATATCATTCATATGATCATGTATTTATAAGTTCAAGTGTATGTCTCTATAAGTCTCATATATCCCATATGTCTCTATAAGTCTTATATATATCATACGTCTATATAAGTCTCATTATAAAGCATAAGTTTCTATAAGTCTCATATATATATATATATATATATATATATATATATATATATATATATATATATATATATATATATATATATATATATATATATATATATATATATATATATAAGTTTCTATAAGTCTCATATTTACCATAAGTCTCTAAAAGTCTCATATATAGCATAAGTCTCTATAGGTTTCATATATATCAAATACACTCGTTTATATGATCATATATATCATATATACTCATTCATATGATCATGTACATATAAGTCCAAGTGTAAGTCTCTATAAGTCTCATATATAGCATAAGTCTCTATAAGTCTCATATATATAATAAGTCTCTATAAGTCTCATTTATAGCATAAGTCTCTATAAGTCACATTTATATCAAATACACTCATTTATATGATCATATATTTCATACATACTCATTCATATGATTATGTATATATAAGTCCAAATATAAGTTTCTATAAGCATCCTATATATCATAAGTCTCTATAAGTCTTATATATATATATCATAAGTCTCTATAAGTCTCATATATTTCATAAGTCTCTAGAAGTCTCATATATATCAAATACACTCATTTATATGATCATATATATCATATATACTCATCTATATGATCACATATATATATATGAGTCCAAATATAAATAACTTTAAAAAGTTAATTTTTGTTTAAAAAAACTTATTTTACTTTACTTAAGTTTAACTTAATTCTTTCATCATGAGCAAAAAATAGCTTTCCTGATTTAAAGTTTAATCTCTTTAAATCCCATATCCCTTCTGCTGGGACAGTGTGTGAATGTTTTTGCTGGACCTGTCTGTCCAAATTCCCCCTGTATCCAATCTAGCAAAAGTGTAACTGAAATAATTCATGATACCTGCAAAATTTTTATTTCACCTCTCTTTAATTCAGATTCCCTGTGTGTCTATTCATTATCAAGTTGCCCTTGGTTATAATCAGAGAGCAAAACTCTACTTTTGCATAAAATTATATAAGGAGATAAATCTTCCTGAAGTGTAACTTCTTGCCAACTTCTAACTGAGTGACACATTGGGAGCCATTAAGCTTTTTATCTAATCAACATTATTCCCTTCTCTTATGTCTCAAAATCAATTACCCAATATTACAAACCTCTGTTTAATGCCAGCTTTTTGACTTTGAATTAAATTGGAAGACAGATGATTGGCAGCGAGTCAGTACTTTGTCGAAGATGAGAGGTCATCTTCAGGTGAACAATGATTTAAAGCAGTACTCACGTTTGATTCCGATATGATTTGAAAGCACAACTGAGATAGGAATCCTATATTATCCCCTACATAAAAACAATATGTTTAATCATACACTGTGATTTTATAAAAGATTTGATTCCTAAATCAGGTTAAGAACTTTCAGTGAGCAAAGCACGGAATCTGTCCTTATGATGGATTTTCCACAAAATGATAAATCATGCTCTCTCGATATTCTTAATAAAGTACAAATATAACTTTGTCCAAGCACACACGTGCACACTAATAATTAATTCTAACCCCTGGTGAACCAGCAATCCGAGATTTTCCTTACGGCACAGATATCAGAAAATGTCCAGCTCAGCAAGTCTTTTCATTGAGATTCATCAAACATAATCTGTTCTCCGTCATTATTTCTAATTAATTTTTTATCTCTTTAAATAGCTTGGCTGTACATCAGGAGAACGAATCGAGTTCGATTTAATGAGGATAATTACCAGTGTGAAAGGTGTAAATGAATAACCTTCTCACTGTGATAATGCACGAGAGAATCTGTTGTTTAGCAAAGACAGACAGAGCCCAAAATTCACAGTCTTCCAGAGGGCATCGTTATGAATGCAAATTTTACAATGGTCGTTGCTTTCCTTAACAAATGTCGCAATACAGTCACAAAGCCCATAATGACTTCAGCTGCATCTTGAATGTTGTTTGTGCTGTTCAGGTGTCTGGACTTTATATAAACTTAGTATCACTTTACACACTTTGGCATATTGCAACACGTTCAGCCGTTGCTATAGGGATTAAACACAAGTGCAAAATGATCGGGAAGGAAAGCATACAGTCACAGGATAATCACTACAGATATATGACACTGACCATGAGACTTAAATCTCTGCTGAAAGAAAACTGTACAGTAAGTACATGATCAAGTTATAAGCAAAAGGTAAATAAATGTTTTGTAGTGATAGTTCTGCCAAAAATAAAAATTCAGCCATTATTTTGTCCAACTCTTGTCATTTTAAACCTGTTTGAAATTTTGATTCTTCAGCAAAACACAAAATAAGATATTTTTGAAGAATGCTGGGAATTGAATAGAAGTGGTGCATATTTACCTCTATTTTATGGAAACAATGCCAATGCAAGTCAAAGGATCCAGTTGCCAACATAATTCCAAATATCTTCTTTTGTGTTCCTAAATAGGAAGTCACAGGTTTGAAATGACAAGAGGGAGAGTAAATGATGAGTTTTAATTTGGGGTAAAAAAAATGTGTAGGTTGTTAAATATAAACAAAACTGCAATAACAGAATTACAAAAAACTGACAAAGACATATATAATGAATAATTTGAAGAAATTTTTGGAGAAAGTTGTTTTACCCTTTTACTTCAAAATCAAATCAATGCAAGTGAATGGCTGCCTGTTCCCAACATTCTTTAAAATGTATCTTTTTGTTTTGCAGAAGGAAATGGTTCGTCATGATCATGTTGAAAGGTAAACTTTAAGGGAACTGTATGTTACTGAAGACAATACAACATTTTTCATGTTCATATTTCATTCATAGGTTCATATGACCTTCATGTTTCTGGAGGAACACTTTTACCAGCTGAGCTATATTACAGGAATGAAATTGACCTCTTAATTCTTATCTTACTATATTAATAAAAGTCTATAATAGGCCAAAAAAAGCAGCTTATAAGCAATGTCATCCGGATGTTAAGCTGATGTTATCATCAACAGTCCTAGGTCAAAATTCTCATACTCTAATACCTTCCCACACATATTTTGTATTAATTTAATCTGTAATATAGGCTATATCTTCATTTCCATCAGTGTCCCTTACAATTCAGGTACAGAGCTGATATATACTCCCATTCCTTTTAAAAGTGCACTACACACTATATTGTGTAGTTTTTAAGGAGACTGCCGGGCACCAGGCAACTTCCATTAGCCGTGAGATACTAGGAGATACTGCATCTAATACCCTGATTTCATTTAGCCTCCGGATATCATTCAGCATGGCTTTATCAGTCGCTTTTGTCCTTTCTACAACAACCCAACATGCCCAGCAGGAGTTTCAGTCAAAGGAAGATAGAAGGTTCTATCTTTTTTATCTATGCATTGTTTCTATTTATTATATATTCTTTATTATCATAATCTTTATTAATCGCAAGAAAACTACATTTTCAATTTAATGAGAATTCTGTCATTTACTCGCACTCTTGACGTTTCCACCTATTTGACATTCTTTCTTTACACAGAACACAAAAGAAGATGTTTTGAAGAACGTTTGTAACTGGCACCTTATCAGTTGCATTGGTTTTGTATCCATACGATAGAATTGAATGGGTCTGGTTGCTGTTGAGTTATCAACTTTCTTCGAAATATCTTATTTGTGTTTTGCGTAAAAATGACAGAATTTTAGTTTTCCGGTAAACAATCATCAGTGCCTCCGCCCATCAAACACATCAATTTGACCAAGTCTACAAACTAAGAAACGCATTTGTTTCACGCATGTCTGATGAGCATCATTCTCTCAAGGTTTAGCACAAAACACCTCTTTGAATTTACAGCAACACATCAATTGAATTGAATTTCAAATAAATGCATTGGGCTTTCCCGGCATGGCTAAATGCATTCAGCCATTGTTCTTTTGTATTAGCATCACATTCTCCAAATGGCCACGCGAGCTCACCACTGCGGCAAAGTGAATGAGGTTTTTAGGACCTCTTGTTCTCTGTGACTCGCAATATCCATTTCTATCGTTTTCAGTCACAAACTGGAGGAACATGAGATGCAGAAGCCGAGCCGTTGTTTGAAAAGCACTTTGGGGAAAACAAAGCATGCGTTCAACTAAATGCTTTAGTCAACACAGCATATGGCAAGACAGAGTACCCATGTACAGAATGATGCATTGAGCTAACAAACATTTCAATAGCAGGGAAATATGCAACAACTAAGGACACAGTAAATAGCGTTGGTTCTCTTAAAGCAGGTGGGAAAGAAGGGCAGGTGTTCCGTCTGATCGTGTGCACGGATTGGGATGTTTGTTTGCCAGGGAAACAGAAAGCATAAAATATGGAATTTACAGTGCATGCTATTTGAGAAACAGACAGCATCTCCACAGAGCAGATACTTCTTAGGAAGAGATTTAAAGGGCATTCATTTTAGTGCTTCCCAACTTTCTGTGCTTACAAAGGCAAAGATGTTTTTAAAGTCTGTAATACAGGGTTTTTTGACAAATTAAACAGATTAATCACCATAAGACACAATCAGTCCAGGACGTGTGCTGATAGAACTAGTGTGTACAGATTTAAATGGCTTACTGGGGGTTTAGTTTAATCATACATGATTTATCTCTTTTCTTTTGTCTTTTTGTGTGCGTGAGGTATGAAAGTTTTCTCATATGACACACGTCTAGACTCCTAATGTTGCATTTAGAAGAAGACAAACAACAATGAAAATCAAGAGTTTAACAGTCCAGAAATTTTGTGTGTTAATATCTATGAGTTGAGAATTATATCGGCCTATCCCTGAATGTTAAATAGCAATTTTACTGAAACAGAAATGTAATCTGTGCCAAATTGGTTTTATGACAAAAACCAACAGATGTCTCATTTTGACTGCCTGTTTATTCGCAGATATATTGATCTAAACAAAAAATTGTGCGCCTTTAAAAACACACAAGGTTAAGCCTACAAAAACAAACTTCACAATGGAAAAAAAAAAAGCGTAATAAACTGCGGCAACACATAACTCACAGAGGACCTCAAACATAAAACCAAAAACCCAAACACATCCAGCGACACAAACAAGGAACAATGGTAAAAGAAAAATTGTATAGTAAAACAAAATCACATTATTTATTGATAGAAACACATACATTGTGAATTAAGATTAATGCATCACTTAACAATGAAGATGATTCTTTCCCTCTCTTTCACTGAATTGGTTCAGCAGGATTATTGCACACAACGTAAAGCATTTAATAAAAACAGTTAAACTGTTAAATACTTGAATTTCTTTTTCAAGTTTAACGAAATGTCGCAAGTTATTCTTCAGGACATTCTCAAATAGTTGTTCATGTGTCCATGCCAAGTATTCAGAAAGTAAATCAATCACATAAAAATGTTATGTTCACAACAACATCAGTAAATGATGGTATAATGAAAAATAAAATAACTTTCAGTCTGCAGAATACGGTTCTATGTGTCGGCATTATAGGGTAACTGGCACACCAGATGTTCTCCTTTTATACTCCAAAAAAAGTTGGATTCTAGGTCATCATGGACAGTGTCTAGCATGTGTTTCTTCATTGGTTGTAGTGATGAATTAAGGTGGGACTTCATTAGTGATGGTGTTCCTCAATGGAACACAAGGGACATTATGGCATCATGGTGGAATCGCAAGTCTGAGTCACAGCTGAGAATGGCTCACAGACTCATTGGTTCTCTGTCTGAGAAACAGCTGTTCAGAAAGCAGCTGGGTGAGGAGGGGGGACAGTCACACTAATAAAGCCAATACAAACACAATCCAAAAAATGTGTCTCATTATTCATCTGTTAAGAGCCTTGTGTAAACAGAGTGATGAAGAGAGGAGTCAGATGGCCAGGTGAGATATTGCAGAGTTCAAATAAAGCATAGGAAAGCACATAGGTTTCACGCTTAGTACATACGACAACAAATCTCCTATATATTAAAGATTTGTGTCCAATATAGGAGAGATTTGTAGGGATATTTGTAGTGTCTCTCCGTCATTTTTGACATGACTCTTCTTCTTCTTGAATTCTTTTATACTGACTTTTATATAAATATGTGATCCTGCCCAAATCCAATCAAGTAACTTTTATATATATACTTTTTTATGCATACGATCGTTCTACATAAAGTAAGGCAAATTCAATAAGAAAAAAATCATATATTGACCGAGTAAGGCCATGTCAAAGATAAGTAATTGTTCAAACTAAAATATATACTCCATTTCTCAGAACTAGATTTTCCAAATTCAGGTTTTCATTGTCACACATATCAAACAATACCCAAATGCATCATGTACATTCTAATGTTTTCTAGAACCATGACAGGATATCATCATTAATTGAACCATGCAACATTATTTTACAATGCACATGCACATTCAAATATTCACAAATGTGACAAAAGCAAGTCTAATAAAATGATGTTCCTCTCCAAATGCAAGGTGACATGACAAGTGCATCAGTGCCTTATAAAAATATAGTTGTATCCATTTTAAAGGATTGTGCAACCACAAGCCATGCACAATAAAAGCGACAAATCAATAAATGCATGTGTCGTTTCAAAAGTGTCTCATCGACCCAATGTTGAATAGACAAATCGTATTGGAAGTGGCATCAGTGTGTCTGGGAGTGAGTGTCCTGTGTCCTAATGTGTTGTGGGGGCTCCATGGAGTGGGTGGGAGGGTCAGCCAGTGCGACAAATAAGGACACGGTTCCTACACGAGGTTTCATTCTCACTTTTTTCTGCTTTAGATCCACAGCTGTGTAAAATGCGCTGATTGTCCGGACAGGCTCTTCTTCTTGCGTGTGTCTGCGCTGGAATAAGAAAGTTTCCGGGCTAATGTAAGTAACGGGTGTTTCGTGTCCTCTGCTCGGCTTTATTGATGACTGTAAAGCATGTCTGCGCTATTACTGAGAAGTGTCAGTTTTAGAAGTTCATGTTAAAGGAAAAAGATTAATGCTCATTGCGTTGTGTCATATCATGCAGAGGATGAATTGCATGTAAACTGGACAAGCTGTATATTACCCATATGAGTCAGTTTGAATGAAGTTTTAAGAACTACTTGGAGATCTGTTACTATGGCATGTGTCATCTGAGTTACTTTTGCATTCATGTATAGAGATGAAATGAATTGTGTATAAAAAGAGAATTGCAACACTGTATCAGATCTGGGACATGCTGCATTGTTTATGTCATGATGCATGTCAAGCATGTTGGTTTTATATTTATTAAGGGATCTTTATTTCATTCATGTGAACATGCAATCTATAGTTGTTTATAAATGTTATAAATGTGCTTTTTGTTATATGTAACAACCCCCATGTTGTGACAAATGCATTGGTAACCCAAAACATTCAAGTATGCAATGTAATCTTGTAACTTATACAAACTGCACCTGTGAAAATGTTTGCATTAAATTCTAAATAAGTTTTGTTGTGCATTTGACAGCTCAAACCTTTACCTTTGAACTTGAGCTTTAAGAAAAACTGCACTTTAAATTATAGTTTAATTACAATGGTTTCAATGCGGCCCTGAACAGAAGTGTTTAATTATTTACTGCGATTTATTTTCCCTGTTACTTAAGAGCTCAATAACAACAGTCAGCGATGGGTAACGGCTCATATTGGCTTACAAGAATCTGGCACAGGTTGCTCCGAAGTCCCACACGCTGGAAACTTACTCTGGCCTGGAGTTTATTCTGAGGAGCGAAATGTCACGCTTGACATTTTGTGTGAAAACATTTCAGCACATAATTGAACTGCTACATGATTTTTGCTAAACACAATCTGTTCTATCAGATGAGCTGGTTCTTCCGAGTAAGCCGGTGTTGATATTGGTTACTTGAATGTGGGACGTGAAATCTTAACTTTATAACTCTCATTTAAACGCTACTCAATTGCGATCGATAAAATGACATGCCTAAAAGTCTAAACAGTGTGAAAGATATCCATTACAGCAAGGGCCAAAACAAGCGGTGTTGGATTACCCACAAGAGCATCAAAGAGTTGCGAAAAGTGACGTTGTTTTCTATTTGTAGGTTTTCAAGAGGCCCTTTCTCATGTGCCAAAGACGACATGATTTACTTGCTCAGATGGATTGTTTTCCTGTGGATCGTAAATTGCGTCTCTTTTACTCCAGGAGTGGCAGTGACGGAGAGAATAGGTACGTATGCTGTCACCGACTGTGACACGTCGCATTTACTTCCAGCTTTCTGTTTACAAACATTTCCTTTAGAATCAACTACATCTGTTTATTTTGTAATCACAGGCGCTTACTGTAAGAGCTATAAATGTGGTCCACTTATACTGTAGTTTGTGTAAGCATTGTTCAGTCTCACCAGAGGTCAAAGTTCACTTTAATGCCCTGTCGTCCAGAATTCCCATGATGCCGAGCTGTTGTCATCACCTTTAATTAGCGCGCTGTTTTAGGTGTCTTCTCTGGAATCTTTGTATGCAAACGAATTGTTCTTGGTGAAAGACGTCTTGCTTTATTTTAAGAAGCTGTTTATTTGTGCCTGCTGGGAAATAGTGTGAAACCCTTGACCTGGGTGGTATATGTCACAGGGCAACGGCAGAAACGAGACGTGGTGTAACGTGTCGGGCAGAACTGCTTTATTAGCTTCATCCGGATTAACCTCAAGTGATAAATGAATATTCCTGCAGTGAAATTGTGAGGGTCTTGTGTCGAACATGAGGCCAGATAAGGAATATTTTTACCAACTGTGTGAATCGCTGTCTCCTGTGATTCAAACTGTATGAGTTTGACAGCCAGGAAGAGATTTAGAGAGGATTTACAGCAAGCGTTTCCCATCTCCTTAAAAGATGTCCGTTAGCCAAAAGATGTGCTGGTTTTGAAATCTCCTCTTAATGCTGTTTTGCGGATGTATGTGAAGGTGGATTTGTGTTTATTGATTTATGTATGTATGTGCATTTTTTCCTACTTGTAGATTTGTCTTAGATGAATTAAATTTCAACAATATTTTAATGCAGGTGCCATGAAGGAGAAACCAGGGCTAGTTGACATGTGGGAAAATTCGGTCATGAATGACTCTTTAGTTGTTCTTATTGGTTTGTTTGAACACATAGGAAGATATTTGGACGAATGCTTTGACATTTCTTGACTAACATAGTATGAAAAATTACAAATGCCCCAGAACTTTTTCCTGTCCTAAATTCTCCCAAAAATATTCAGTAATTTAATAAAGAACTATGTGGTTACAGGCAGATTTAATTGGAACAAAGAAATCTATTATACAGATTTGAAACAACTTAAATGATGACAGATTTTTATGAACTATATGAATTTTTTTATGGATTTTTATGGACTATATGAAAACGCTTTTGAGTTATATCTTCAAAACCAGGGGCTACCTAAGGAAATTAAATCATCTGTAGCGCTGCTTGTTGGATATAATAAAAAATACATCCCTAATCATCATTAACCTTAAAAGTCTTCATTAATGGAAATACCAACTTTACAGGCCTAAATTGTTTATTAGTAAAAAAGAACTATTTTAGTCCAGCTGACAACATTATCCTCAAGAACTACACTTTTAAACTTGAATTTGCATGTACAGAATTAAGACTTAAAGAAAGAGTCAAAGAAAAAAAAACATGGCGCCTTTGTATTCTTGACACCACATTGGAGACCAATGTTCTATATGCCAATTTATTCTAACGGATAACAGATAAGCGGTGAATATAGTAAATCACTGGGATAAATTAAAATGAAATGGACAAAAACTATATTCAAGCATCGTTTACTCACCTTTTTGTCATTCCAACGAAAGAATTCCTCTGCGGAACACCAAAGAAAATATTGTTTAAATGTTATGAACCAAACATCCTTAAGACCCCTTTTAAATTCCTTTGAAGGGATTGTTCATCCCAAAACACCAATACTGTTATCATTTACTCGACATATTGAGATTACTAACCTCTACCGCTTATTCTCATTCAGAACACAAACAAAGACATTTTGAAGAATCTTAGTAACAGAAAATTATTTTTCCTTATTGACTTTATGAATGTTCACATCGTTCTCGCATAAATATTCTGTATTTGTCCCTTTTGCAGATCACACATGTCCATCGATAAAGCTGGAGGAGAAATGGAATATCAGTGTGAGCGTCCACAAAGAATTTACAGGTAAAGACAATAAATTCAGCAAATTCAATGTCTATCACAAAATCTCATGAATCAAGTAATGCTCGTCCACTTATATTGTAAAACATCCATCCGGCTGTTTAAAACATCATTAATGTCACGCACGACTGAAACCAACAGAGCGGTTCACACAGCTAGATTTGCATTTCCTGAAGATAACACCATTGCTTGTGTCATGGCAAAAGAATAATGCTTAAGGTGTAGGTAAGCTAAGATTGCAGGTTTTGGAAGAAAAGATTAATGACAATGTTAGAAGGTCAGATTAGATTTTTTTTCTTAAATCATATTGGAGGTTGAAAAACATAAAGCATCTTGTGTAAGCTCTGTGACCATACCCCAAAAGTCATGTTAATAATTTGTGTAAAACATCTCAACACTTTAGTTCTTCAGCTCTAACACGTGGGTAGACAAGAATTCCCAAAGGCTATGCTTGCACTACATCTATACTCATAAAATAAACCCAGTGACACTGCGGACCGTAAGTCACTTTGTATGAAAGCATCTGTCAAATGCATAGAATTTAACAAAGACATGTTTTCCTTCTATTTACAGGATTCGATTTAGCTGAGAAGTTCCTTCTTAGAAAAGGAACGGTGACGGGAAACAGACCGCTGTTAAGACTAGGGAGCAAACCTCTCTTTAAACCCACAGAGTAAGTGCTTCAAATGTTGATATCAATTTGATTTTGTGCCATTTCTTCACTCGCATGACAAGCAGAGGGTTCCTATGTCTGCAAACAATGTAGATCCATCCGAGACAGCAAATTTAAAAGTCACAACAGCAAATGTGCAGGTCCATATGGATGTTTACGTAGCTTTGACGTGAGCAACGATGTGCAGGATCTTCAGGCATCTGGAGAGCGGAAAGTAGGACAGTTTCTTGTAGGATCTCTGCTGTGATGAGCACATTATTATGGTAGTTTGAATTAATGCCAAGATCCACATATTGCTTGTTCTGGAAGCTTTGCTTTAGCTTCTCTGACAGCTTCTCATATAAATCTTCGTAAGGCCGGTATGAGATCGAGACAAATGCATTTAACTCAACCGGCAAGCGCTTCTGCCACTCAGGACCTGAAAAAATGCCAGACTCTTATTGGGTTTCTGCAATGCAACCTGTATTTTCTCAAGGTGTAAGCTTGCTGACACTTCAGCGGATATCCGGAAGAAAAAACAGAGAAGCTGGGTCTACTTTTAATGGCGTGTTGACATGCGATGACCCAGATATCACAAGCTATATCCGAGATAATTCCTCTAGCGTTAGCTAATAAGGATAAACTGTGAGGTGAGCCGTGAGACATGTTGAATAATTTGGACAGAATTAATTTGCAGACCGTGGGCAGCGGGCTTGACCAAGGAGAAAGATAGGTTACTATAATGGAGTGCCGTCGAGTAGAGAAATCCAGCGGTAATGGGGAATCATGTCCTGTATATTAACTGCCTTGAAATGCCCCTAATAACTTACACATCGAACTTAAAGATGGGTTCGACATTGTAGGTGTGTTTAATCATTGCCGTATCATTGGCTTTGACGTTTAAATATGTGTCTTTGTTCATGACTCCATCAGGGTCACCTGTAACCCAAAAAAAAGCAACAGCAGATATTCATGAATCAAAAGAGCTTTTTATATACTCTTTAAATTTATTGTAGAACTGGTTTGGACTCATTATTTTTTTTTATTAGTAGTGAGCTACTTTGGGATGTGTGTTTACATTGGGCTTACCTCAAAAGGGTTTAAAGTTGCAACCTCTTTATGCTGGCTTTCAGCTGTATATGCCTTTGAAAATTAAGATCATTGTCATAGACTCTTTAATTGTCAAACTTGGTGGAGCATGTTCATACAGTAAAATCTACACCTGCGATTTATTTTCTTTGCACACCTGTGTAACCTCTATTTTGTGTTTAATCTCACATGAATAGTCCACCTTTGGTGTTTTTTTTAAAGATATTTTGATAAAAGTTTTTTTAAAGTCATTTTGGGGTCACCATTGACTCCCATTGTAGGATAAAAGACTACTATTGAAGTCAATGGTGACCCGAAATTGTTAAATGACAAACTTCCGTTTAACAAAAACAAGAAATGTACAAAGGTTTTTAACAACTGGTGAGTTAGCAAATGATTAAATCATTCTTGTTTTGAATTTCATTGACACAAAAATGAGAATTCTGTCAGGATTTATTTACCCCTATGTTACTCTGATGTACATAGATAAATGTATTTGGAAGAAAGTTCTAGGAAAAATAACTATGATAGTCAATGTCACAGATTGGTTTGAATTCGTCCACAAAATCACCCTATAATGTTAATTTAATTTCACATGGAATAAAATTATTTAAAAAAAATTTAAATTAATTGACATAATTATATTGCTATGAGTATTCACAGATGTATAAAGAATATATAATGTATAAAGTATAAAAATTGTTTTCATCAGGCTTCTATATTTACAGTCTTAATGGTAACATTGCTTCATATGCCATGAAAAAACCTTTTGTGTCTCAATGGTCCCGTAAAATTTTTTTATAACTTCAACATGCGTCTCTGTGTGAAAATATTCTCAACGTTTTGCTTGATCATAAGTATTTTTCATTTACAGTATTTGTGTTTATCAAGATTTTTGGTTTATTGTCATTGATTATTATTTTTTGTCGTATGTACCTGCTGGTTTGACTGCAAAGATTCAGCACTCAGCTGATGTCTCTTTTCACTTGCTTTTCATGCGTAAAAAATAACACCCAGTCCTCTGCACAGGGAAAGAATATATATTTTTCGTGTTTTTTCTACAGCTGTAAACACACCGTTTGCTCCCTGGGACCCTGACAGGGCCATGGGTCGAATGATTTGTGATCTGTTGCTCTATCTAGCTCTCGGTGGTCAGTGGCCTGCTGCGGGGCTATCTCTACACCCTCAGAGTCCAACTATGAGCCTCCCTGGAGGTAGAGTACGGGGATGAGAATGCCAGGCTGTCTACCTCATGCAGAAGTGCTTACAGTTTTTCACCAGACCTCAATTAAACTGAACTCTGACAAGTGATGGCGGTAGTCAGCTGGATGTATGTGCGGGAGGGGTGCGTCGAAAAGCCCCAAGCAAAAACTCGAAACCTCTTTCTCACGTCGGTCTCATCGTTTGGTTAATGCTGTTAAACTGAAATGGAAACCTGCACTCTCACAGACTCTTTACAAATAACTCTGAAAGATTAATATGAATTGCATAGTGCATACTTTGTCTTAAAGTGATAGTTCAACAAAAAATGAAAAGACATTTATCAACTTTGTCTCTTGTGTTATTTTGTACGGAAACAAAAGAGTTTGTCTGGACTTTAGTGACTGAGAGTGTGAGTCAACTTGCTCTTTTGTTTTACACCTTGTCCGTACAGCTTTTGTGTGTATAGTTTTGTACACCTTCAAAATTTGGCAATTCTACTTTGTTAAAAAGTATTTCATTGTACTAAACTGTATGTTCATTGATTGGTTGTAAATACATTGGATTAATTGAAGTGTTACATCCTATTATATTTTGCATATGGCCTCAGATGTGCCCATTTAACAGCTCAGTGATGAAGTGAATTAATGTCATGGTGCTCGGTTTTGTGCGTTCACAACTGCTGCACTTGCAACTTATAAAGTTTCACTCAGTGGTGGAGTCCACTATTATAGCTGGTCAGATATACCTATATTAAAATCCAGTTTATAATGGAAAATGTTTGAACTTACTCAAAAGAGAGAGTTTTCACCTAATTTTACCAAGTGTGGTATATTACATTCAGCCTCTCATTAGCCTTCAGGCCACATTGTCTCCTTTGTATCTTTTCTTTCTCCAAAAGGCATTTGCTCTTGTCAGCATGAAAAAATCAGAGTATATCAGCTTAATAATGTGCATTTCTCACACTTTGCAAACGAGCCTATAGCCTAGAGAGAAACTCATTTTTAACCTGTCTTTTGTAAGTTTGATTCTCTCCCTCTTCTGTCTGCAAACTAGTTGTACTTGAAGTTTTTTCATGGTCAGTTTTGCAAATTGAGTTTAAGAAAATTATAAAGACCTGTATGAAGTTAATTCTTGTGTAACACTGGGTTATGAGATTCACTTTTAAATACTTATAGTGTTTCTGTGATTTTTATAATTTGACAGCCGCTTAAAAAATGGTTTATGGCTAACTTTTTACATTTGAAGAAATACAATTTCATACGGTAGAATCGGTCATCAAAACTAATAACATGAGAGTTGGTGCTAGGATCAAGGAACACTACTAACTCAGCTATCTTTAAGTAGACTTTCAGGTGCTGTCCTGTCCATAATATTGTCTGTTAGATGATGTGCAGTTCTTTTGTTGCAAAATATTTGCTGTTGTTTTTCACTCTTAGCTAATTTTGACCAAAAAAACTTTTGTCAAAGACAGCCAAGACAATTGCACACCATCATAATCTTAACAGTAATTTGCAAACGCTGTATGATCAGCACCATAGAAGAACTGGTTCTTCTATTATTACATATTACATACCCCAAGTAACGTAAGACTTACATTCTCAACATACCGAAAATAAATTGAATGCATGTAAAACCTTTTCGTCTATGGTTTCAATGTATTAAACTAAAATGGTGCTGTGTGTCTTTTTATGCAGACTTGTGTTTCCAAGTGGACTTTCTCATGAATACTCAATCATCGCTACCTTCCGCCTTCGGAAAACTACGAAGAAAGGTCGCTGGTTTGTCGTGCAGGTGTTTGATAAAAACGGAGACACGCAGGTATGAACTTGTTAAAATCCATCAAAATTGAATTACTAAAAACAGGCTTGTTTGATGTATGGATGTATTGTCAATGGTGTACTACAAAATGTTACCTCTCGATTTTCCATCATCAAATGTCAAAGGCTCCACGCAAATTGAACAACTATTGATTGCTTGTGATTGAACGAGGCTCCATCATTAAACAAGCTAATGAACTTCTAATGTCTATTTTATTTAGGTGTCATTAATAGTGGATGGCGCCAAAAAGTCAGTCGAGTTTTTAGCTCAAGGTTTCCTGAAGAACAGTCTTCTGTATGTGTTCAAAAACCGAGACCTCCAAGCCTTATTCGACCGGCAGTTTCACAAGCTGGGTGTATCAGTGGAGAGCAACGCCGTGTCCCTCTACCTGGACTGTAAACTGATAGAGCGTCAGGTGACCGCAGAGAGGGCGGGACTGGACTTGAGCGGACGTACCTTCATCATGACGCGTGTGGACGATGGACGTCCAGTGGATGTGAGTCAGTCGTAAAACACAAATGGTTTCGATTGAGATTTAATCATCAGTTGTTTGGGCCTTCACTGCATCTGTTTCCACATATGTCTCTCACAGATTGAACTTCAAGAGATTCTGATGTTTTGTGATGCTAGAATTGCCGATCTGGACAGATGTTGTGATTCTCCTGAAGTGACGGTAAGATGTTAATGACGTTTAATGGTGCAGCAACAAGGTTGTAAATTTATACAAGCAACACATAATTTTGACTTAAATATTTTACATCTAATGGATGATTCACATTACATCACCCCAAAACGACAATTCCACTTGAAAGTGTGTAAATCCCTTGCAGAATGTGAATAAAGCTGAGCATTTTGAAAATGTAATTATTTTAAAAGGAACTGTTTACATAAGGTTAACACTGAACATTAATGGAATAATTTCTAAAATTAGCCCAGTGCCAAACTCATAGCGTTAGTTGTTTAAGGGTTTCTTGTTTGGTTTGGTTCTTGTCTTCTTTGTATTGTCTGTCTAGTGTTCTTCTGAAAAATCATCCATGTACTCTCTGTACATTGATGACAATTAAGGGACTTATACACAACTGTTACATCAGATAGAAACATTTAGTGATACTCATAAAATCAATAACATTAATTTAACGTCAGTTGTGTGAAAACCTCTGAATAGGATTTCATTTCATTTCTGAGAAACATATATGTATTAATATAGCTTCTGAAGGACACTAAATTAAAATATAAGATATCAAAGATATAGCAGACAAAGTAATGCAAGAGTCTTTTGATTTTCCCACTGCTGGACACGCAGCAAATATACAAAAATGCTGAAACAGCAGATTCTGGAGGACATAAAGTGCCATTGATTGTTTAGTTAACATCATACAGTATTGAGAAGGAACAGGGTGTTTACTTTTGCCCCTGTGTTATTTTAAGAAATTGTGTTATTAATATTTAGTTGGGACTTTATATAAACATTGTCTTGTTTAGGTCAGGATTAAATTGAAAACAAAATTCTAAATACCTCTTATTTCCCCCAAATATTCAGCTTTTTCCGATGCTGCAAGGGTTTTGCAAACTTCCAAGCCGCAATGTATTTGTACGACTAAACTATTTTTCTGATAAAAGTTTGAAAGACATTATTTAAAAAATTAAGGTACTTTTAAGCATTATATAGTCCATTTTAGTTTGGAGTGCGTTCATTTTAGTCTTAGATTTTATTATGTATTGAGTTAACTATATTTATGTCTCTTGCATGTCAGGCTGAATCTCTCACTCAGATGTCATAATGCATTATGCGATTGGCTTCTTTACGAAACGTGTAGTGCTCTTGACCAAGAGACGCTATCGTAAAAGGCATAAATATAATTATGGTCTCTATGCCTTTGATGTCTTAAAATGCTGTCTACGTTGGTTTTGGATGTGAGCCACAGTGATTTCCATGCATTGTTCTTAGTGGATGGTTTCTACAGTAGGTAAAGCCCTTGAGGATGTCCTGTTAGCTCGAGTTGCTTCGGTCAATAATTTCTCATTAATTAAATGCAACATCCTGTCGTAAGCGATTGGATTAGAGAAAATCCCCATCCCTGCTCACTGCCGTTATTGGAACATCCTCATTACATTGATATGCTAATCCCCCCTCTTTCGTCGTCGGGATAATATTTCCTTAACTTTTCTTCAGGGAAGCTGAACGGTACAAGTGGCCGAGCAGGTTAATGAGAAGAATATTAATTATGTGTTGGCAGTACAGTGCCAACGTCAGGCTTTTTATGAGAAATTACATGAACACTACATGCATGCAAATTCCCACAAATCCCTTGTTTGTCAGGGTGTAACACATCACTGGTAATTGATTATCCCAGCGCGCCCTTGAATGATTTAACAATGTTGTTTTTTCAATTGACCAGTGTGAACCCATCATAACCCACAAACCCACAGCGGCCCCACTGGTCACCGGATACTTCCACAGAATGCTGTCTCTGCCGGCCCAGCAGCCTACAGACCGGTGCCACTGCCCTGCACTAAAAGTAAAGTAAAAGCCTTAAAGCATTTTTTAAAGGAGTGACTTATTACTCCATTGTGCATTCTGAGCTAATGCATGCGAAATGAATGGTCAATTAAAGCACATTTATGTCAGTCCATATACCTGGATGACAGCCAGGAGCAGGAATAAAAGCTCATTAGCGGCAATTTAGCACAAATAAAGGGGTGTTTGGACACATACTTTCACTTCATCAGCGGATGATGTTCAGCTTATCTCTTGTGAATTACAAAGAGACAGTTCAGGTTGGACTTCTTTGAATTTTGATCAAAACCAGATGCAGAAGGACGTTTTAGCATATTAACGTTGAATAATTTGACTTGTGTTTCGCTTTAATTTAAAAGGGGATTCACGGACTACTAGGTATGGCAGGACATTTTGGACGTAAAGGATGGAAAGGAGATACGGTAATTAATTTTTTTAACATCACAGATTTCTTTCTTTTTTCAATAACTCAGAATCGCTTCGTTTTTTGTTCAGTCGTATTTCATAGATTTTTGTTTGAAATGACAAGACAGAAGTGAGTGTCTGTGAAGTGAATCTCTTTCCCAAATATTTCTTTTTGAAAGCGTTCTCACAATTCTTTTAATATCAGAAAATCTCTTCACTTATACATTTGAGATAGGCTTTATTTTATTAGTTATGTTGCCTCAGAGGTTATAACGCTGTTATCCGAACATATTAAGAAGTGATTTCAAGGATTTTCTCTGTGAAGTGTGTTAGAAGTAGATAGCTGTCTGCTTTTATTAGTGACACAAAGAGACTGGAGCCACAGCAAGAATGACAGGAATTCATGTGAATGAACAGCTGAAGATATGTTTGCTAAGGACAAATGGTCTTCAGGTCATTAGCCTAATTGGTTTGTTGTGTTTCGGAATAGAGACGTTTCTTGACAGCGCCACGTGTTCGGGGTTGAGTGGGACGTTCTGAATGCCATTTTGAAACAACACAGTCAATAAATCACATTCCTTCAGGACCTACTTTAATGAAAATTTGCTCCGGGTTCACGGTTATATAATTAGTGTGGCCTTTGCCAAGAGGTGACACCGAATTTGTTTTCAAATCCAGCTGGAGTTGAAGCTATTCTACCCAACACAGTCACGGTGTTGTAGCCTGTTGCTGAATAACATTATAATTGATAAACCTTACATTGGTTTCTTTTGTTTCAGAATGTTCTTTTTAAACTTACTCATTGAAATACTCTTGATAAACCACATGCTTTACAATAGTTTTTAAAAGATGAATGAAGTTGCATTGCTGATGGGAATTGTGTGGAGTTCCTGCTGTAGTTTGTGTACTGCGTCTAGTAATCGAAACTTCTTAAATGGCTTTAACTGAATCTAGTTTTTTTTTCATGTTACAAGATCATGACATTCAGCACCTATTAAATGTTGAATTTGTTATACAATCCAACAAAACAACAAATGCTCTGTAACATGAATATAGAGAATAGTTTTGTTTGCTGGGTGCTACTGTCGATAGAATCATTGTTTTGGTTTTTGGACAGGCAGAAAATTGGCTAATTCGGCGTTGGGTACAGTAATTATTTTTGCGGGATCATTGGAAGTGCATGCTCGGATTCTTAAGTTGTGAGGGCTAGAATTCTCCAAAGGTCCTGTGGTAAAGGGCACAATCCCACGGGATGTTCACGTGGATCTCCATTTGCAGTAGTTTAAGGTCAATAGGTCATCATGGTGCATTTCTTCACCTATTGTCCAGTTTTAGAATCAAACCTTCTTGCACATTTATCTTCTGCCTGTTGTCTTTTTGACAGTAGGGTGCACGTTCATCAATTGTCAGTGTCAGTAGACAAGTTTGGTTTATCTTTTCAAACTTATATGACTTTCTTTCTGCTGTAGAACATAAAAATGTATTTTGAAGAAAGTTCATAACCAAACAGTGTCAACCTTATTGACCAATCACTGTCAAATCTAAAGACTATGCACTAAACACTATAACTTTTTAAAACCCCATGTTCTTTGCGTAATCATGTTTTTTTATCTTGTTTACAATAACCCATGATTCAGAAGCTCATCACAATGACAACCTTGCGAATGAGGTTGTGTTAACTGGTTGGCCAGTGTAAGCAGTGGGGATCATCTCCAGGAATGAGGGAAGAATGTGGCCCACATTTTTACAACGTGAGAATGTTTTTTTGGCAATGAAAACACATTACGTAGAATTGAAGCACATGTGTTTTATGGCCGACGATTATTTTCACTGTCTCCCATTCAGTCTGTTCTGTTATCGCCTCCACAAAGAGAATACCCCAGCCAGGAAAGCTGGGTACCAAAGACCATTTAAATCTTTGTGTTGGTGATGTTTTTTTCAATGACACAACATTGTGGTGATGTGATTTTTTGGAAGCAGGGAATATGGGAAGAGCATGCATGTGTATGAGCTGACAGTCTTGATATACAGCTACACTGTGAATGAAAGAGGTTAAATAAAACTTACATTTATAGACTGCAAAACTTTTATTAAATTTTATTCAAATCATCTGTATTTGAGCTGTACGCTTGCATTGCCCGATGGGATTATGACTGTATTGACTTGCTGTACTGTTGTGCATACAGTTGCTCTGTGCTGTATGGTCTGTGGTTTTCTCTTGATTTTACTGACTCCTAAACAGACTCTGTAATTTTTTTACAATTTTACTTTGCATTGTTTTCTTGTGTTTAATGGTGTATGCACAATGCTATTATATGTATGTATAATGTTATCGTATAAAAGAGTGTAAATTCACGGCCCAGTGCAATACCAAACCCCCAAAACCAAATAGCAGAGCCCCATAGATCAATGTATTATGTCGTGTTTGTTGTGTTATATATGGTCTATTTTTAATTGTTTGTCTACGTACACATGTGCCAATTTTGGATAGTTCCTCATGAATTGTACTAGAGTCGATTTCTAATCAATTTCTAAATCGAACAAAGCGCTGATTTGAAAACTCTTTTTGACGGCACTAGTCAATAAGTTTGCTGTTTTATTTTAACAAAACACCGACACGCTCGTCAGACGTTTAATGGATGCATTAGGATTGTGAAATATATCTGTTTGCTGTACAAAGAGAATTTCATACTCTCTGACTGTGAACAAGGTCCTCTCTTAACCCCGAAAGAGAACAGAGTATCAAACTGTGCCAATTTGCAAGATAGTTTGCGAACATTACAGTGTTCTGAGCTATTAAGCTTACAGAGTGTCATCCAAAGGTTAATTGCAGTGACCTGCATGAGAACTCTTTTTGTGCATCGCTTAAAATGTGTCTCTCGATGGGGTTTGTACCCAGTACTGAAAATAACTAGTCTCAATCTTGTTTTATGGATTGAATGCGGCGGAGTTAACCGCATGAGGTATTCCGTTCGGAGTGGACTGGCATTTCTAGATCTTTAATACTGGTCAATGCACGTGCAATCAGAAGTGCGATTACAGGAGCTGGTTTTGTTGTTATCGAGATGTATTCTCTTAACAAACTGCCAAGCTTTCTCAATTCTCTTTCTCCCTTTGTTGAGCTAGGAACCAAGCAACATAAGCGAATCTGAATCTGGAGGCCACCTTCACATCTGAATTATTTATGAACTTTGGAGTAGTTGTTTTAATAGCCCTGCTTTTTATTGAAGAATACTCAATATTATGGTTTGAACACTGATTTAAATCAATAGAGATTCAAGGTTGTTTTTAGGAGAAATTGACAGTGGGCGAATTTGATTGATAGCTTCCAATGCTGCTGTAGTTATGTATTGTTTATTTGTTCAATTTATTTCTTGTCCCATATCTCTTCTTTAGTGCATCAGTAAAGAAAATGAAGATAGATTTTTATTTAAAAGGAAATATTGCACAACACCCTCAGGATATCCCAACTGCTCACGGGCCGCTGAATCACAGTAGTTTTACTCTATTAACCTTGACTCTAATGTTCTCAGTCACATCAGACAAGGTTAAAGTGGGTCTTGAGCTTGTAACCTACCAATTATCGGGTAATATTATCCCGTTCTGCAGCTGCTGGACAGCGTGTTAGAAAAAGCGCAGAACAGCTGTAATGCTGCTATGAGAGTTCACACCACTGGACCTTAAAATCCTGCTTAATGTGTCAATATGGGATTGTCCACAAACACAACCATCTGCTGTATTCTCTATGGGGATATGCGGTACCGCCCGCTTCACCAGAAGAGATGTTTTGAACACTATGGCTCAGACTTATGTTAACAGACTTGTCAACGGTCTCTTGCTGTATGATAGATGCCACGCTTCTTAGCGAGCTTGAAAAATCATTAGTCTGTGCTCGAGTTCCTTGTCTGTGCCTTCATTGACATTAGTTGGGTCTGGTTAAATCATGGTCCAATCAGTTGTTAGCTCAATGTATTATTGGTAATTTTAGCAACAGTAAAATGGGGGAATAACTTAGTTTTGTAATAAAATAATAATTATAATTATAATAAAATAATTTAAATAAAAAAAATATATATAATATTTAAAGAGAAATCCATTGTATAAAAGTGTAAAACATGTTTATAACTACATAAGCATTTGATTAAAATAAAAATATGCAATAGAAATAGCACAGGCAAGTTTTGATGTAACTGTTAAAAGTTGGATATATAAACCTGAAAAAATCAGGCACTTTATCTGATCAGTTAACATCAGTCACAAATTCAACATCTGTACCACTTTAATTGTAGAACTGGAAAAGTAGATGGTTTTGTTGGTTATAGTGAGATTGATTCGATAGTCTGGTGTAAATGGGGTTTTAGAGAAATAAGCAGGAGATCATGAACTCATCTTTGCAGGATAAGAAAATTGCAGAAATTGTGAAAACATTCTCGTGAATGTCATTATAACACATGGAAGGTGGTAAATGGAACCTGGTGTATCTCTGCAGATGTTATACAGATCTTGGAAGAGCTTTAGGATTGCACATTTTGTGAACTGTATCACCCTGTAGGATTATTAAAGAACACATGAAAATGCACAGATTTTCTTTTAATTCTAACAAATGATGATTAATTACATATGACAAAAAGTCTCAAAAAGCAGATTTCGAATTTTCATGTTAAGTTGTTCAAACTTATAGCTGTTTACACATAGCTGTTTAAATTATTTTTACAGGAATGTTTCAAATGTAAAATGTAATCAGTAGAAAAATAGTAAAAATGAATCTTTGTTTTAGCGTGCACTAGGTAGTAGATTTCTTTCTTTTTTCTGCATTTAAAATTCTTTTAAATAAATGTTGTAGGGTCCCAAATATCATAAAATCAGTAATTCTCTAAAAGCAAGTCTTTTTTGTTTATTTAGCTTCAAATCAAGTATTTCATGCCATACAAAGTCAGATTTTTTATAGAAAAAAGTATAATGTTAAGTGAATGAGTGAATTAATTTAATATAAACATAGGACACTTTAATGAGCCTTGTGATACTCCCTTGCAAGAATGCTTGTTAACAATCAGAATAGATCTATCATATTTCCTATTTTCACTTCTGGACAGGGTTTGGAGTCTTTAAGATTGATATACAAACCACAGGCTTCAGAGTGGCCTTCGCCTTCATACCTGAGTATTTATTTTAAAGCAGTGGAGCTCTACCAGCCACATGTAATCTGCTAGAAAGGTTCATTTTATCCTGGGGTGCGTTGAGAGCGTTGAAATCAGATTACAGCGATGGGATTCCTTCCACTGGTGGGGTGGGATTAGGTGGTAGTAGACCACAGGGTATAAATCCTGTGGTTTCTTACTGTTGCTTCACAAGCTTTTTGTAGGAGTGAGCTGTTCACTTCTGGACTCTTAATCTGAGACTTGCAAGGTGGAATTGAAGGATTCGACTCAAGAAGAACCCCTGAAAAGTGGATTTGCTCAGCTGTAACTACTAATCAATTCACTATTTCAACTATTTTAAAAGGTGAAGGTCAGAGGTGAGAAGGCATACTGAATTTATTCTGATTTATTCTATTAATATTTGAATTGCCTGCACAATGTTTTACATTGGGCTGTCATCGCAAACTGTCTTTTCGCTTATAGTTCTCTTTTTGTGGTGTTATCTAAATATACAATTAATCATTCATGCACACAAACAAACTGAGGCATATTTGCATAGACAAACTAGCACCCTGTCTCTTGTAAACCAGTAGTACTCTGTGTTCGGATTTTATACTGGCAATCAGCTGTATACATATTCATGGCCATGTAAATCACTTTAGGCAGATGGGCACTTTAACATTCTGTGATTAAGAATGTCCAGGTCATGATCATCTTACTGTCACCAGGCCAATGAGAACATTAGATCGAGAGAGAAAGAGAGAGAGAGAGAGAGAGAGAGAGAGAGAGAGAGAGAGAGAGAGAGAGAGAGAGAGAGAGAGAGAGAGAGAGAGAGAGAGAGAGAGAGAGAGAGAGAGAGAGAGAGAGAGAGAGAGAGAGAGAGAGAGAGAGCGTTGTAGATGCACTTTATGTAGTGTAGAGTGTGAACTGTAATTACGAGCGGGTGTAGAAGCACTGGAACAGGCCATTGTTCAGTAATGAGATTCAATTAAAGTGTTTCAGTAAACACTTATGCACAGGGTGGCTTACAGTAAAGATTCGGGGTTGTGAGTCATTTAGGATTGAATAAGAATGCCTTTTAATTGGCAGTTCAGTGCCTCTGTTGGAAATGAATTTGGTGGCAAGCTGCAAGAGAGACAGAGAAGTCTAGAAATAAATAATCATAATATTTTGAATTTATGATTAATAACACTGGTAAATGATTTGTTTTGAGAGCAGAAACTATTGTCTTTTGTTGAGTTTCTCTGTGAACTTTGAGATTATTCATTGTCAAGATTAGTGTGCAAAATGTTTTATTACAATTTAATTTTTATGGTAAATGTGCATATTGCGATTGCTAGACTTGAAAATCTGTTCTAGATTATTAGCCACTGATTTTGACAACCATGGTTTGACCACAAGCAACTTTTCATGCCTGCAACCGACAAGTCTGGTAACCAACTTAAGCTTATCTACATTTGCTACTTCTTTACTCAACACACTCAGCTTTCATACATCTCGACCTGACCGCACTAGGCACACTCCTCCCTCGCTTGAAACCTTCCGAAATATCCGATGCAGGCTCTCTCCTCTCACCCAGTCCTCTGCTGTCTCATCTAGTCCCTCCCTCTGACCAACTCGCTTTACTAAACAAGGGCAGTGCCACTGACTCTATACTCCCTATTAACATCCTGTCTAGATGACTTGTGCCAGCTTGCATCTCGATCAGCCTGTGCTACCCTCTTTGCTCAATGGCTATTTGAAACACAGATCCAGGCTGAGGTCCACTGAGAGAAGATGGTAAAAAACTAACAATCCTATTGACCTTTCTCTCTATCAGCCTCTTATTTCTTCTTTTTCGCAGAATTCACATCGGCTAAGACTCAGTTTTACCACGCAAGTATTAACCACAACATTGGCTCCCTATAGCTACTGGCATAGGGTTCAAAACTCTGCTCATAGACTACAAGACCACCACAGGTTCTACATTAGCTGGTAAACACGTTTGTGCCCACCAGATACCTGCACTCTGCTTATGAAAATGCTTTCACGCACCTTCTCTGGTTTGTTTCCACAATGCTGGATTGATCAACCTATTACAACATTTTTGGCAGACTCTGTTTCAATCTTTAAAAATGTATCTTTTCTGTCTACATCTTACCCACTAAAACCCAATCATATTCTTGACTCTTTCTATATAAGAAAAAATACTTAACTTTAGTTCACCTGGCTTTGAATGTTGTGTTTTATCCAACTAGGTCTTGTATTATTTCAATTACGTACGATTTGTTACCACTTGTACTGATTCTTCGTTTGTGAACCTCACTCGTAATTCGCTTTTGATAAAGTTGCGCGGTCTGTTGCACATGGTTACCGAAAGCAAATCGCTCGGACTGGATCTCAAATGAATCAAATGTAAGTGAGAGTTGTCGTGACATCTTGTAGAATCTAATGCTCAGCAAGGTGCACATACTTTTAGACATTCACACCACTGTCACACATTAGTGTCTCTTGAGAGCCAGCACGCAGCTGTCTCTCTCACCTGTTAGAATGTGAAGCTCATCTGACCTTCAGAGATAGTGGAACATTTATTTCAACAGTTATTTTGCTAGAGAAACTGTTGACATAGTGTAGTGAGAGTACGAGGAAAGCCAATGGCAGCGCTCTGCTTGAAATAAGTTGATGTGGAAACCTTTGACTTATTGACACTTTTTTATTTGAGTCATGTCTGTGATATTATTTAATACTTCAGGTACAACATAAATGAAATTGCTTTCATGTTGCACATGTACCGGCGGCTTTGATATAAAGGAACTTGCATTCTATTTAAGGAAATCTTTTAATCTTACTACAGAAACAATTGTATATATAATGTGGTTTCTGATATGGTTTAAAGAAATGGATTCGTTTTGAACTAAAGCTGTCTTTGTTTGCACATTGAAATAGTCATTAGTGTATTATAATGTACACACACAGAAATTCTGTTGCATCATGCCAAGACTATAGTTTATGAGTTTGATTATGCTGCATTGGAGAGTTGATATTCTCATCTGTCAAACAAGTTTGTTTTCAATGACAAAGTCTTGGGACATTTCAAAGTGAAGAAAGAATCTAAAAACAAACGCATCTAAAGCCAACTTTGTAACATACAGGTGCACTATATCTTTGAATTCCATAGAATTTTTTAGCAAGGCAAAGTTTGATTTCTATTCCAGAGGGAACTACAGGACAAAGCATATTGCTTGCATGATACTTCCTTCTTTGCGGGCGACTTTGAAATAGTGTTTATAACGGATCAGACGCAAAACTTCAAGCGTTTGTCATCTGTTATTTTGGAGACTGGCAGTGTTTTTTCCACCCAGGGACATCGCCAAGGGTACAGTGCCCCATCCTTGATTATATCGCAGTGCTGACGGACAGCTTTATGGCCCTCCTGACAGATTTTGCCATACTTTTAGGGGGTTGTTTGGAATGTTCGGCCTCCCGTGTCATGCAATTGGCCATCAAAGTGCCTGAGAAACACCCATCCCGGCTGGTTCTGATCAGAATTTGATATGAAAATAAACCCTTTTGCCAGACTGCAGTTTCTCTGAAAGAATTATGGGATAGAAGGGAGGGCAACTGAGTTCATTGTATACAGCAAACTTTTACATTTCTTCATGTTTTGCGTGTTATGTTTTTACAGAAAGTCATCACGAGATGATGTTTCACAAGGAATGTGATGTGCGTGTATACAAAAACATGTTGTACATCACAGTTTGAGATGTTTTATGGTCTGGTTTACATCTCTATTTGATGAAAGTATATTGCTTACTTTAGGGGGCCCTTTCCTGTTTTCCCAACTCAGATGTAATGTAAAGACTCGGTGTAGGTCAAATGTACGTCACAATTCAAAAACATCTTAAATGGAAAGGCAACATAAAATGTAGTGGATTTGAGATATTTATGTTTGCCTGGTGATCTTATATTTTTGGAAAAAATTATTTTTTAAAGAAAGTTCATTTTTTAGTATTTTTATCTATGTGTCTATATTATACATTGATACTGTATATTTAACGTTATTAAAATTAACAAGTGGTCGACCGATTATCAGCCTGGCCGATTATTGACGTCGAAATTAAGCATTTTAAAATAATCAGCACCATTTATTTTCAAAACCCATTTTGCCAATTATAAAAAACTTTTCTGGAAACAGTTCAGCAAGGCAGAAGTCTCATTTGATTGGTTGAATTTGACAGGATTTACAGAAGACATGAGTGTATGTTTATTTTCATATTGCCGGGAATCAAAGCACAGATGTGTTTATATGAGGGGCAATGAGTATTTATCAAGATCAGCTAAAGATTTCATTCTCAAAAGTATCAGAAGTTCACAGCATAAACTTTTTAAGAGATGCCCAGATGTTTTGTTTGATACTTTAGCCTGTTCGACAAAAGCATTTCAGAAGAGTATTATTTTAAAAGCATCGCCAATCCTTTGTCAGGATTTAAAAGCATTTCCTGCACACCCGTTTTTAACTAGTTCTGTCCCCTCTCCTATCTATTATGGAGTAAAGTTCCTAACTGAGAAGGGGATATTAGCTGCTTTTGTGGGCAAACATGAAACAACTGACGCTGACATCACAGCTGGCCAATTCAGTCTTGTGTTTGGTTCTCCAGAACTTCTTGTGGGTGTTTAAAGTGGAGAGGTATGCTCTAAACCAATGTTTACCCTTGAAGTCTCATTGGTATGGCTGTTGGTGAAGTGCAAAACATTTTTCTATGTTAATACATTTTTATGATGTTCTTGATTCACTTCCTATTTGGAAAAGTGTGTAGATATAAAACCCCTGCTTGTGTATTGTTGCAACTTTGCCAACAAATTTTTTGACTACTGCTTGTTCTCCCTCTTCTTCTTTGACTTTCAATGCTTGTTATTGAAATGAATGACTTGTTCCCCTCCGGTCTGCTGTTGAGGGAACATTTTCACACTTCAAAACATGAAGCTGAACGACACGAACTGTGATTGTTTGTTTGATATGTTGGTATATTTGACCAAAAATATAGTTAACCTCTCGTTTGATTAAAATACATAAAAATTCATTTTTATGGTTTCATTTGCACTGTACTATAAATTAAATCCAACAAATATTGAAAGTGTCACATAGGCCAAGACAAGGACGGCAAAATTAGACATTATAATGCTTTCAAAATATAAGTATGTCTATAAAATGCTAAAGTCATATAGTTTTATGAAAATAGTTGTAGTCTTCTTAACTCCTACCTATGAATTATAAAGAAAATTAAATTGAGATATATTTTATAATCATATCATGAAATACATTTTGTTGTGCTCTTTTAAATCAATCTTTTAAAGTGCATTGAGTTTAATTGTTGTTTTCAGAATTAAATACATGTTTAAAAGCATTAAAAGAATGCTTTTGTCTGAGCTCGTTAATTTTTTATTTTTAAACCTGACATATATTCTGCCCTGTCTTGTTTGACCCCTAAAATGAACCAATTCACATTGTTGTTTAAATTATTTTACAATTTTATTTGATGATGATGTTTAAAAATTTAAATCTACATATTCAACAAGTTGTCAAATATAAATAAGGTTATAAACTTGCGAAAATGCGTTACTGATACGAACGTGCCTATTCGACCTTTATCTCAGAAGTGAATAATCCAGTGCAATAACCCTAATTACAGATGTTTTTTGAAAAACGTATCCTATACCACTTAATCTACTTTGTAATTGATTTTTGTCTGAATATAAGATTTGGATCAACTAAAAGCTTGTGTATGTTTTTGACATTGTGCGTAAGCTGTGTTGGTGGAGACAAGCATGTTTGTAATGGTTTTAACATTAGGTCAGTGTGAGATTTCGCAATTGTTTAAGAATGTGAGGGTGCAACATCAGATACGGAGCACAAAGCTTACTTTGACATTTCCTTGGGAAAAATGAAATCCTTACAGCAATGAATGGCCACTTCATGATGGTGATTGACGGATACATTGTAGATAACAGCGGTCAAGACTTTTGAGTTACTGTCTGTTTAAAAGGCCCTGCTTGAATGGATATGTCAGAACAGATAACTCTTTTTAAGAGCGCACAACTGCTGTTTGAAAACCAGCCTGATTTCCTCAATTTAATAGAGGCTTTTTTCAAGTTTACTCATTATATGTGATTGCCCTTGATGTTAAGAAGTCAGGAAGTTTTTAGGCTTTTCACAGCTAAGATGTCTCTGCAAATCACAGATGAATTTCACCAGCTCACGATGGGCTTGATTTGAATGTTAATATAACATTATTGCGATTGGCTGAGATGCTTGTGCATTTTGTTGTTTTGCATTCAGCAATTTTGTGTAGTTTTCAAATTTGCATAAGCAAGAATAAATTAAGTGGGGACTTTCTTTCTTTTGCAAAATGCATGATATTTAAAATAATGTCAGTAACCAAAAAGCATTGATTAACTTTGGTTTTGAGACCAAACAATAGAAGTCAATGTGGACAAATGTCTGAACATTTCAAAACATCTTGTGTTCTGTAGAATATGGTAAGTCAAACTTTAAAATGTCAAAGTTTTGGCAATGAAAACAATGACAGGTTCTTTATTTAAGGATGAACTTTCCCTTAAACTGCATTCGAAAACCTACATTTTTTTATGTTCCTCAATCCCATGTATTTGTTCTGATGAGGCATGCTGTTTTATACTCTGTATCTTTACTACAGTATGGTTGTCAGTGTGAAAAGGAAGATGCTGGAGAGACCGGTCCTCTGGGATCACCCGACAGAGATGTAAGAAACCTGATTGAACCGCAGTACTTTAAGACATTTGCAATCATTCATAGAAATCAATACATTCTAATGGCTTGCTAATTTAAATCTTTCCAAGTCAATAGCTTACATCAGAGGCCCATCAGGGTTATATGAGATGGTAGAATGGAATGTGCATGACGCCGTGTATCGTTTGTCTGACATGAGGCCGCTGGGAGTCTCACATGGCGTTGGGCATAACATGGCATGGTAGAGTAACTGTATCTTCTCTAGAGCATGACAGTGTACGTTTAGCATTGATATAGATAGATTTTAAGCTGTAAATGGATGCAAACATTCATGGTTCTTTTACTGAAAGATATACTTTTTGCTACAACTGCATTATACAGCTATTCTGTTGATAGTAATAACCCAATAACAAGAAACGTACTACTGTCTAAACTCTGAAACCATATTTTAAATCTGATATTTGTAATAGAAGCTGTTGCTGCAGTTTAATTATAGTAAACCCATATGGTAATTGAAACAAAAACAAAAATTCCATCCTTTCCTCCCCCTCATGTCATATGAAAAAAAAAACTTTCTTTCTTTTGCAGACAAAAATGTAGATATTTTGAAGAATGCTGAGAACAGGAAACGATTGGACTTGTATTGTATCAGCATAAAAAGCGATGCAAGTCAATAGGGACAATGGTTTTCATATATCAACATTCTTCAAAATGTCTTATTTTGTGCTCTGTGAAGTTACATTGGTTTGATATCTTGTAAACGGGAGGAAATGTTGACAGAATGTTTGTTTTTGTCTGAACCATCCCTCTAATGTGTGTTTAGAAAGCATTAGTTAATGTAGAAGTGGTCCAGCATGTTGTTTTCCTCTGTGATGGTTTGTTTCAGAATGCATCATTCTGTGCCATACTGCTTCAAATGTGTGTGGCGTTTAATCGCTGAGCAAATGGAAACTCACAAAAAGCATTTCCTGGCGTAACCCCCTTGGCATTTGTGGGCCAGCTTGAGAGATATCTCTGTTACTCTACTAGATCTTGTTCCAAATGTCTTTGAAGGCCTGCCATTCAGCATATCAACAGTTCTCTTTACTTGTGACACACACACCTCTGAGAAACACCACTGTTATCCTGATTGGAATTTTTATATTATTGTAACTAGGAAAATTGTTGTGGAAAGTGCTTGCTGAATAGTACATGTGTATATTGAAAAGAATAAGAGAATTAAACAGTTAATCAAAATACCACTGGGAGTATAAAGTGATTCACTTTATATAGGGATGATTCTTGTTAGGAATTTTGGTCGGTGATTAGGGGATACGGATGTCGATTCTGAGGCTTCAAGTTCATTAATGATTTAAGCTCTTTGATCCCCTTTACCTTTTTTTAGATGAGGTTATACTATTGTCATATTTTTATATTTTTCTTAAATAATTATGTAAAATATATAATTGTAACTATTTTTATTACTATAGCGATTGATTATAACTATAGCAATTGATTATAACCATAGCAATTGAGTCTTAAAATGTGATTTTTGGCCTAAATCGAAATCCAGGCAAAGATTGGAACATCCGTAATATTATACAAGTTCAAGGATATCAGTTCCTAAGATGTGTGCAAAACATGCAAACACATCAAACAACCAACACATGTGAGCTCACATGAGTGATGTGTTTTTATTTGTCTATAATTGTTTTTCTTAGTTGTTTGTACACCCCTGCACACATCTGTTTGTGATTGTGTCTGAACTATATTTCTGTGATGTGTTCAAGTTGTATTGTCACCTTGCCACCGCCACTTCCAGCTCACATTCTCTTCTTCTCTCATGCCACAATGCCCAGAGCGAGCAGAGGCTAACCATGCACTCTGACTCTTCCATATCACTCCTGGGGTTAGAACAGGCCCGCAGCTCAATAGGAGTCCCTTTGAACAAGAGGTGAGGCCGCGTCTCATAACCGGGATTGCTCTTGGGGAGCTTGGACTACAAAAGAAAGGTGATCGCGGTTCCCTGAAGGTGTCATTAGATTGTGCCCAAAGCAGAGCGGGGTGCTCTCTACAAAGACCCCTCAGAACATACATCATTTTAAAGCAACCTCGGCCTAACCTCCATGGGGCACCGTCCCAATGTGAGCTTCTCTTCCACCTGCATTTTCACAGATCATCAATGCAGATCAAGTGCTGGATTTTAGGTAGATATGTCTCTTATACCTCGAAGTAAGGGATTGTGTCAGAAGAGAAGGCTTGCTGAATTTGAAGCTGGTGCATTTCACCTCTGTGCCAGCATTGTACTAGTGTTATTTGTAGTATAAACTTTTCATCGTATCACGGGAGACTTAAGGTCCCATGAAAAACTGCTTGTAATGTTCTTCAGGCCTCAGACTTTCTTTAAAAAAACTTGTGTTCTGCTGAACAAATTAATTTATACATTTTTGAGGAGAGAAGAGGATGAGTAAATTAATTTTTGGGTGAACTCTTTCTATTCTTTTTTTAAGCATGAAATAAAGTTATTTAGAATTATGTAAGTAGTTTTGTGGCCTTTTAAAACATGACTTGTTTCAAAAAGAATCAAACATCTTGAGGTGTGGTTTGATGTGTGTTAATAAAAATGTAATCACTTTCCTCACACTAGAATAAAGGGTAAATTGATTGTCGGAAAGCATTCTGGGATATTGTTCTTTGCAGTGCACACATCAGGGTGCACATCATCTGCATTTTTAATGGTTCACATAGACAGAACAATGAAGAGAGAAACAGGGATGTAAGAGGACTATAGGAACTTGGAAAGGACCATAAGCTGGGACTCAAACTTTGGTGCTGTTGCACACATCAGTGAAGCACTGGCCAAGACATCTTAAGGTGTCCCTAAGATGCTTCTGTGAACTGTATCTCCACGACCAGTCATCATTGTATGTCAACATGGAAAACAGTGGCTTGAGGGCTTTTCAATAGTCTCACAAGTTTTGGCTGTGAAAAGACTTCCTAAGATGTGTTGGATTAGTTGGATAAATGTAATTTTGAATCCATAAAACCTTAACACACCCAAGGTTGCATCACAAAGATGATGAGTGATGAGCCACATTCAGGTATCTATTAGTATTGATCTTGTTATACGGAGCCAGGCACTGGATTACAGATACTGCTCTTTTTTGTCAGTGGACACGAAGAGCTTACATTCAACCGTCATGACCGGTCTCGCCATCATAAGAGTTTATTAGTCACATCTCAAGTCGAGAACTAGGAGACATGATTAAAAAGAGGCGAGTTGCACATCGGGACCTAATATAATTTAGTAGTAATAGTCTCACTCGAAAGCTTAACTAAGACAAATGGTTGTGTTTGAGGGCCGGCGGTCCCTCCGCTCTAAGTATCCCTGACTTATTTCACAATTCTCTCTCCCTGTAGCTGCTGGTCTTGATGTGTCACACCTAACAAGAGCCGCTGTAAATTTAGCCTGTCGATATGTGTCAGACCTCATTTATCAGACCCTCCGCTCTGTCGCTTTTCCCTCTCTCACCCTTTTTTATACCTCTTTTTTTCACTGTCCTCTCTCCTCTGCTTTTAGCACTGAGAGTTTTGACTTTGCCTCTGGTTTTGCCTTATCTCCAATCAGATTCCCTCTCAAAAAGACCTGGCAGGAAGGTGATGGGAATGCTAATCCTGGCTCCAGCCGGAGGGCTTGGTTGTGTGTGTGGTTAGCAGTGGTTCTCAATCCTTTCCTCCACTGGGTTTCTTTCGTGCCACAAGCGGGTCCTGCGGGATGCATTTGTTTTGCTTAAAAATGAAATTATTGATAACAAACAGGTTTAATATGAGGCTGTTATATACAAGTTTTATATTATTACAAAACATACATATAAGTTAACTCCATATATAATTCTGGGAAATCAGCAGAGGCCTGCTTATATAAAATTATATTGATAGTGAATTATAATGCAATAATATACTCTGTTTTTCTGTAGAAACTTGGGGGATAGCACAAATCAATTCTTGGCCCATTTTAGTGAACTTTAAGTTCAACAGAAATATTGGGGTTTTGCCAATATCAAATATTCTGAGATATTCTTAACATTTGTTTTCTGAAAAAAGTAATATATAAATAGATATACTTATATTTAAAATTTCTTGTATGTACTGAAATAATTTTGGGCTTTCTTAAAGAAAATATTTGATTATTTAAGCTTATTTACTGTTTTTTTTTCAGATTCAAAAGTTTTTATCAAGAATTTGGATTAAATAAAATAATTAATAATGTTCTTTTAGAAAGAGAATCCTGTTCAAATGAACTTTTTGAATAACTAGTAGTTTGGAATTGCAATCTAATATTATGTGTTATTAAACATTTTATGATCTACCGCAACAGAGATGTCTATACTTGAAATGCGGCCGATGCCTTGATCCTAAGATTAGGATTGTAAAATTCTTTAAGGATTCCTTAAATTCAGCTTTTATTTGTCTCTAAATGTTTAAAGTATTTTTTAAATATTATCAATGTCTTTTTCATATTTAGGAGTGTTATGATGGCGAATTTATTCGTTATAACTACAAAACAATCACACTTGATAGTATCAAAAACTTTTAAAATATATACGAAAGTAGTTAAAGTATATTACAGATTTTTGTTTTATTTTAACCTGTAGCAAATATTAATATTTGATATTGAAGAAGCAACAATTTTCTCTTCCTAATCAGCCTATAGGCTGTATAAAAAAAAAATAAAAACATTGTTTGCAATTTTATTTCATTATATAGACTGTTAAATAAACAAACAGGTGCTTCAAGGCCTTAATTTTTTCCCAATTTTTCTGAAAATCAAACATTAAAAGAAGGAAGATTAGAACAGCGCTACGCCATAAGTTTACAATTGTGCCGAAAATTTATTGGCCACAGTGGTTTACCTACAACTTATTAAACATTTTATATACTCTATATATGACAGAAGCCTGTAAAAATACAGCATTCAGATTTTCTATTTATAACAGCTCTGAACACATTTTCTCACTCTTTTAAAAACATTGTTAAATAAAAAATTGTATATTTAATTGTGTATAAGTGAACACAAAGAAACAGGCGCATTTAAGACTAATATTTTTGTACAAGACAGGGTAAAAAAAAGATAGGTGAAATAAAATTTATTGACAACAGTAGTCGCTAAAAATTTAATACAATTTTGTGAAGGTATGAGTAAGATCTGATAAATAACATTTTAAATTTGAAACATTTCCCTCTATTGGCCTATAACAGCTGTTCAACCTCAACTAAATGAAAATGTGATTATTTTAAATTTAAGAAACTGAGTAATATAAAACATGTGAGCATACTGTTGCTGTTCAAACTTAAACTAACAAACAATGTTTCCATAATCACACCACTTAGTCTTGGGCCTATTTCTAATTAAGCAGGGGCAGATTTCTCAGAACCAAAATCCGCCTTTCTAGTTTTTCACTATCGAATAGATTTCTTTTTTCGTCTGTTAAACAACCATTAGCTTTCAACAGGCCTGGTTGGGTTCCCAGTATTCCAATGGACTGTCTCTCTGAGAAATTGGTGCTTTAGCTAAGTATGCTTGGACCTATAAAACAACAGAAAGCAAATAAATCATACAGAATCATATTTTCACACATCAAGTTTTAGAAAGTTTTCTGTGATTGTGAGGTTAATATGTAATGCATAGAATATTTAGTTTATACAGTGTAAAAGTTATGTCTATGGAATATCCACATGAAGTAATAATCAAGTTGTGTGCGACAAATTGCATCAAAACGTCAATTCTTGTATTAAGAATATCAATATATTATGAAAAAGTATAGCATTATTATAAAACCTTAAAAACTGAAGAATATTTTTTCATTTCCATTTTGATGGATTGGTTATGTGCTCACATGCATGTCAAAACAATCTTTTGTCCAGAAATTAAGATTCAACCTTTTTTTCTTTGTTTGTGGTTGGCAGGTTAAGAACCACCATCGCACACCAAGCAATTTCTTCTAATCTTTCACAAAGAAAAGTGTAGAAGTAAAAAGAAGAGATTTGTCTTTTAAATGAGGCCACCTCAACTCCCTCAGATACTCTCTGGCAGAGATAAGCTGCAGCGCTTCACTGCACGCTGTCCAGAAATACAGCATGATTTTTACTAAAACATTGCTCAATGGCTTCGCTCCTGAAATCATAACTAGGGGGAAGATAAAACTGATCCATCGTCCCCTGGCTGGAAAGATCGTACAATGAGTTGTCTTGTCAGGATGCTGCTGGGAAATGGACCCTGAGATTAAACCAGTCGCTCTCTCTTGTGTCTCCTCAGGGTTTGAAGGGAGATCCTGGACCTCAAGGCCCACCCGGTCTTAAAGGTGATAAAGTAAGTCTTCCAACATGTTTGATTTATTGTATAAAGCATCTTCAGACACTGTTTCACTGTCACAGGCTGTGTGACTATGATCTTAGGGCTGTTTATTTATTTATATGTTTTTATATTTTATTTTTAGTCTCAGAAAGAATAAAAGACCATTTCAAATACTCATTTTTCCCATGTATCTATTATCTATCAAACAAAAACATTCTTTTTCTTTAAGTTTATTTTTTAAAAAATGGAGAAACTGGTTAAAATTATTGAAAATTGGAAAAGTTTATTAATTTTTTCAAGTGACTATGTATATTGAAACATGCATATTTTAAGGATTAAAACTTGTTGTATGTATTTCAGAATTTACAGTCAGATTAATTTTTTTGAACAGAAATTGAGATAAATTATAACAGCTACTGTGCGTGTATACTCACATATTTATCATCCACAGCATACTGTTCCTTCATTTCTCTCATATTGTAATGCAGTTGCATATTTCATCAAACCAAAGACAGGCTTTGTCACTAACTGTCTGAATCACTCACCGAATTCGGAATGGAAAGGTTTATTTATAGATTCTCATACAACAGGCTTGATTTACTAAAAACCTCAAAGCACCATGACCACTGATTGGACAAAGAAATACGTCTGTATTGAATCATTGATCTTGTGGTTATATTGCAGGACATGTAGCGCATGTCTCCGTAAATCAGATGGGTTGAATTCTGCTAGAATTTGTGAGATGGAAAGTCAGTTTTATTACAGCAAGTCAAATGAACCATCTGACATGTATATGTAGTAGGGAAAACCATAATGTATGAAGACAAATATATAAGAAAATGTACTGGTGCTTGGATTGAATATTTCTATATAGGGAATGTTGTAGAGTAAGCTTTATTGACAGCTGCTGTGGCACGCTGTCCATTACAACACACATGTTATTCGATCCATCCGTCAGTTTGCATCACAATTGTCTTTGTAGTAATGAATTTGAATGTAGGCTAAACACTGTGGTAAAATATATCTGTTCCAAGTCCACACATTTACCTGATCGATACAGTTGCAAGATCATGAAAAAAATCATAAATGTAATTTTCCCACCTTGATATAGTAATTGCGTTATTTTTATTTAGATTTTACGTTGAAGTTTTGAAATGTTTTATCATTTTCTGTGAAGCAACTGCATGGTAAATTCTAAATATCCACAACTTAATTATATCATGTAAATAACAAATAATTATGGGAGTTATTTTGTAAGTAAAAAATCCAAAAACAAATAACTAAAGGAAATGTCAACTTATCAATTTTACAATCTCTGGTTCGCAACTGTATTAAGTCCCCAAATATACTGCTGAAACACACAAAAATGAGCACTAATGGACAGTTGTAACTGAGGCCTATGACGATTTATGTGATTGTGTCACCTGTAATTAGTATCCAGATTTTGGATTCATTGTGCAGCCTCGCTGCTTAATAACTGCTTTTTGTTATATACAATGTTATCTGGGTGCATACTTTGACTTCTATTGCAAGTGCTCTTCTGTACACTAAATAACATTTTCTGGTCAACACTGTTGACACAAAACAAATTGAATCCACAGTAACTTTCAAATTTTTAATCTCAACCAAAAATTCATATGAGGAAGGATGTGAGTTCAGTAAAAGCATGAAGAAAAGAGCTTTTTTTCTGATATCTGATTCCCATGCTCCCCACAGACACGTACATTCACGTACGCAGTCCACAACGGGACCGCTTTTCAATAGATCAAATGTTATTCTCTAATTAGCTGCCATATTACCCCATGTCTTTTACAGTTCTCTCTCTTATTGGGTTCCTTTGTTTGCCTATTTTTGTATGTAATTGTCAATTCTGTGTTTTCAAGCCTTGAAGTTCTAATGAGCTCCTCTGTGTTGGAGCAGATAATAACTAGTTCCTTCTGTTTTTATCTCATCTCAAAGACAGAGAGAACTGGTGGGTGGGAGAAAAGACTAGTTTGAATTAAAGCCGACTCTCAGAAAGACTCGTCATTCTCTTCAAACGTACATCCACGCTCAGTATCTTAGAGCGTGAAGAGTTCACATCTTCATATTTCTGCAAAGTTTAATGCTTTTGTGGATTTAGATTCAATTTGTACGAAGGCATTGCCTGTTTTTGTCAAGGGTTTTGAGTGATGATGATGATGTCGCATTTCTAAAACTTGCGGCGCACACACACAGACACAAGCGCATCCGAGTCTTTTGTTTATAAGTCATTCGTTCCTGTCATCATCAGTCATACGGTCTATTAAAGCCTTCTTCAGCGTTACAGTGGGACATTTCTCATGCATCTGCTAACTCTTTTCTCAACATCATATTTTATAGGCACATAATCGTGTTTTATCTTCAGACAACCTCAAGTTTCCATGATTTTGACAGTAATATCAATGCAATTTCATGTTTCATGCAAGTGAGCTATTTTGCTTTTTATATATTTCTCAGATATGTCTTACAACATATTCTTAAATGAACAGTTCAACCATTATGTATGCATTTTGTATAAATGCTATCTCTCTTGCAGGGTGATCCTGGCCCGCCGGTCCTGGGAAATCTCTCTGTAGGTATCTCATTCTACATTGCACTGCTGCAAAACTGCATGACACAACAGTTTTTATCTTGTTTGAATGAGAAGTGTTGCAGTATCCGCATTATGGCAGACTGTAGAGCTGTGCTTCGATTTATAAAGAGTCTTTTCTGAAGTTAGGATTTAAAGGATTGTAAAACAAGTACTGTGAGAAGATGCTCCGTTCTTATCAAGGCTCGAAATAAACTTTTTGAAGCTGGGACTACCAGTGCTACTAAGTTTAAGAGTTAAAAGAACAATTAATAAATGTATTACACCAAAAATAAATAGTCTAAATACTTAAATAATAGTGGAAATTCACTATATACATGTGATGTCATGTACCACTCATGCAGGAGACGAACCCAATATTAAAAAACTTTCATTTCAGGACAGGTCATATCAAACTCACACAAATGTCCTAAATATTAAATAATATATGTTGAGTTAAATTTTGGGAGCATTTGACCGAAATTTGCACAATCTCGAGACCTGCTTATGTTACTGTCTTTATACAATGAGAGGCTGGTGCACATATCAGATTCATATTTCCTCCTTTTAAAATTTGGAACAACAAAATTAACCCTGTTTCATTTCATAAAGCATGCTCTTGGTAATAATTCCCAACTCATCTCTGAACATTTTTGGGAGATTAAAATTTCTTTTAATTTCATAATCTTTAATCAAATGTAATAACTTTCTCCCACTTTTGAAACACCCTTGCCATAACCCTACGCTAAGCCCTCTTACTGTGTTTTGAGCCAATTATATTGCGTTTTGCCTAGCTAGCTGTTTTTACACTTCGAGTGGTCACATCACAGTGGCATGTATGGTGTATACAAAGCATCGCAATTACAGAAAACAGTCTATCACTTAGAGAATACTCTGATTGTGAGTTCAGCAGTATGAAGTCGAAACTGCAGGATTTAGTTGCCAGGTCAACGGCTTTCTGGTTATAAGAAAAGCACTGTTGTCTTAAACTGAGGTTTAAAGGTAAAACAACATAATTTAATATTTTATACTTTTTTTGTAACAAAGAATATTTTCACTTAAAGTTGCTTAGATTTTTTTATTGTAATGCAGTATAAAAACATAGTCAACCAGACAGATGAAACAATGTCCTGTCCTTCATTTGTTGTCATTTATTATTCTGTTAAATTGAGAAATGTCAGTTGTAAAAGATGTTTTATTAACATTAATTGAAAAAGCTGCATTCAGCGCTAGAAATGTTGAAGCTGAGCCAATGATTGAATGTGCTATGTTTGCCATTTCATTTAGAAATAGTTTTTAAAGATATAAAGGAGTATAGTTCAGCAATATATCATGATTACATTTGACCTGGCCCATTTAAATCCATCGGTCTACAACCCATTACCTTTATATACAGCTTCCATAAAGGATAGTTTTCCAAAATGGAAACTCTGTCATTTTCTCACCATCTTGTTATTTCAAATGTGTATGACTATCTTTCATCTAAAGAACACAAAATAACATATTGGATCATTCATTTACTTTAATTGTGTGTCCATTAAAAGTGAATGGTAACACCATTTTCTGGTTACCAGTATTCTTCAAAATATTTTCTTTTGTGTCTTGCTGAAAAAAGAAAGAGACAAACAGGACATTAGTTAAATAAATAATGACGGAAATTACATTTTCGAGGGAACTGTCATTATAAATGGGTACCTGTTGAGGTTGGCAGATTTTTCATAGTGACTTAAAATTCAGCATTTAAATAATAGGGAAGGTGAAACTAAGCCAAATTAAGGGAACACTGCCTAAGACAGGTCATGTTATGTGTTCATTTTGTGTGATGATACGATTCTTTAAACTGTCCCCTTATGTCCTGTAAAAAGTAAACCAACCCCAGTGGAATTATATCAGGCCATAACGATTATTTACTCGTTCTAATTTTACATTTATGAGGAAATACCATAGATTGAAAAGTATGAGCCGATAACACGCTTGCCACTCTGTCCTTTAGTCAGCCTGTAAATTCAACGCGGGTGAAAAAGCCTCCGAACAATCATGCTTGAAATGCTTGGGTTAAACATGCACTGCACTTTTTAGGCACTCATCAGGGTTTCCTAGTACCTGTCATCTTGAACATTTGTTTTATTCGTACTTTTAGGCTTTTTGTGTGCCTTTATGAATGTTGGCATTCTGGACATGTGTCACTTACATTTACGGTCTCTAACATCACAGGTCACATCACTCCCCTTACAGTACATTGACATTTTAGGAGCACTTAAACTTTCACAAACCGAGCTCGAGAAGCGAATGGCTAGGTTTGCAGCTGTTTCTCAAATGTGTTCACGTTTCCAAAGATGCCATTTGAAAAGTGACACCTCGCAGCGTTTAAAGGCTTTGTGTTTCAGAGAGAGGAGATTAAGAGAGGTCATGTATGTGTGAACGGTCATGTGCTTTGCCTTTTCACTCAGCAGTGTAAAGATAACCTTAACTTTGTACGGACTTCATTTATAGCCGATGTTAATTGTCATATTCTTCTCTTTCCTGTAGGTTGAAAAGCAAGGTCAAAAGGGAGACCAGGTAAAAACATTCACATTAAAAAAGTCATTACACTTTAACCAAGCTTGACTTTAGATCTGTTTTTCGTTTATATTTCTTAATAAGTGGCCTTAAACCAGTGCCCGATTTTATGTACCTATATAGCACTTGCAAAGTTGATTTCCAGAAGTCATTTAATACAAATACCGTTAAATAAAAAAGGTTTCCGCTTTGTAAATATAAGTACAGCCTAATTAATTTTGCATATATAAATGTTGTTTGTACTGACCCCAAGGTTCTATGTCATTGGTCAAAGAGCATCACATGATACAGTATATCCAAAAGCTTTTCATCCTACCCCCACACATACTTTATACAACATACTGTTTTAATGTTCATTAAGTAGGTACTTATTTCTCTATATTCTGTATATATGGAGAAATATGTGATTTCAAACACAGCCTTATTCCCATCAAAATCCAATTCTCCCTTGAAATTCAGAATGCACCCTAAAAACCTGCAAACAATGCATGCTTGCCAAATTTACATACTGGAAATGACACGTCAGGTCTTTTTTGGTCTCAATCCATCAAAAATGACAACCCATTTCATAACGACATGAAGAGGCCAGATAGCAGGAGTTTATTGGCCATGGCATGCTACACAGTAATGCTGTTAATAAATGCCAGCAATGTTGTTATGTGTGACCTCGTAATATTTGCAGGATCAAGCCTTCAAAATATATTGATGAACATTGTATTTAACCCTTTATAGGTCACTATGGGGGACAGCTATTCAAAAACCCACAATCTTCGTGTAGTTAATACCAAAATCAACAGGACATTTTAAAAACGTACAATTAACATCATTCATTTGCCTTCATGTAGTTCAAAACCTGTATATGACCCCTACTTTTGGGAAACAAAAGAAGAATATTGTTGTGTTCTTTTAATGTTTTTTTGTTCTGCAGTGGAACATCTTACAGTTTTACAATAAAATGAGAGAATGCTTTTTATTTTGGGATGAAACTATCCCTTTAAACTTCTTTTGTTTTCATACTGTTTACATATCAGATATTTGTGTTTTTCTTTTTGAACATGTACGCAATTCATGTTCTTTATTTATTTTCCACAGGGCCTTCAAGGTGTTCCAGGGGAAAAAGTAAGCATTTTAACAGCACTTCAAATCACATATATTCGCATCATTACATTCATCTTCCCTTAATAATTGCGCCTTTCCAGCCGTGATTGTGCTGTGAATATGCCATCTGAACATCTGTCTATCAGCACTTTACTAAAGGCTGCGATAAAGAGCCGTCCAGGCTGTGCCAGCTGTTACGTGGTCATACTAACGTTCATGTTTCTGAGTCATATCTTTTAGTTTGAGAGGAATAATAACTGTGAACAGGTGGTAAACTAAAACATTCAGACCAGTCTGCATGTATACTGAAAGGCTCACAACTAGAAAACTGATTTTTTTATCCCTCATCCCCAGGGAGATTCTGGGATACCCGGTCAATCAGGAACACCAGGGAAGGAGGGCAAAAGGGTGAGTGAACGGGAGCAGGCTGCTGCCTGTGTGGGCCTGACCAAAGCGAGTGTGTGTGTTTGTGTGACAGACGGGACAGGAAGGAAAGTCTTAAGGAATGACATGCCAGCTGCTGGAAAGGGAAATGTTTGGAGGGGTTTATGTGGCCTGGTCTTAGGTGGACCTAAGGTTCTTAATCTTTTATGCTAGTGTAGATGGTTGGATGGTTCTAATAAAGAAGAAATGTGGTGATGTATATTGAAACATGGTGGCAAAATTCCATGTACTATAAGAGAATTCACATAGTATGAAAATAGAAATAGTTAATTCCAAGGTATTAAAAACATGGCGGTTCATTGTTTAATGAATGGAATAGTTTACCAAAAGAAAATTCTGTCCTAAATAACCATCTCTGTAGTTCTTCCCAGTCTGTATAAATTTCTTTGGTGCAATACAGGAAAGATATTTTGACGAATGCTTGTAACCAAACAGTTTCTAGAGCACATGGCTATCATAGTATAAAAAACATCAATGGTAGTTGAAAGTGCAGCAGAACTTTATGTTGTCTTACATTCTTAAAATTATTTCATTCTAAATCCAAATTTCTCTGTATTCATCAAAACAAAGAAATGTTTACAACTCGTGGGTTAAGGATGACAGATTTGTTTGCGAGGTCATATTCAACATTTGGTTACACAATCATTTACATTAAAACTTCTTTCATGGAACACATTTTTGATGACTATCTTAGATACTTTTTTCCTCTTGTACAAGGTTGCCTAATTTGTTTATGTACTGCATTCCTTGGCATCTGGGTTTATTTGCCAGATATTATAATTCTGTCTTTCAATACATTTAAGCTATTCTGTACATTTTTAGCATTGTGTGTGTTTTCTGAGATAGTAACCAGAACACTTGAGCTGCTAGCACAATGCTCCAACTACTCCAAAGGAACATATAAATGAATAGGATTTTTGAGCATAGGATCAACATTTATCAGTTATAAAATGTTTATTATTATTAACGGAATCTTTGCATTCCATGAAAGTAAGACTTCACACAGCTTAGTTGCGACACAAGGGATTGCACACCTCTGACCAACAGTTAACATCACTGCTCTTAGAGTGAAAGGTTTATGCGAAACTCAATTCCCTGCGACAAATCACAATTGCGTGATACTCTTCTTCGAATTACCTAAGCTGTTGAGCCATTTCACTAGGGGCGCGCATCACCTGTTGGCACAAATGTTATCTCAGCTCCTCGAGTGGTTAATGGCGCTGAATGCTGTGCAGTTGTTTGATCGACTCCCTCGGACGTGATAAAAAGTATTAAAAATGCACGCCAGTCTGATAGAGGGGAACACTCAGGTCCGCCTCAGAGACTGTAAGCACAGCATTAAACCCATTCAACAGTATGAATGAATATTTATTACGATCCAAAGCCACATTCACTGGAGTGCTATCATGACACTGTTGGGTGTTTTTTACTTCAGCTATGGATTGAGTGATGTAGCGTGCCATAGACATCTGGATGGTGCTGCGCTTTATGGGGATTGTCTCGTGTTGAAATGACAGTTAAGTTGTTGAAATTCGGAATGGTTTTCTGTGTCTTCTGAAAAAGTGATGAAGGTAATTTCTTGAATTTTAGAGGATGGTATATTTTATTATATTTTTTAAAACATTAATATTTGTATTTTGTAGTAATGCTTTATGCTTTTAAATAATTGCTAAGATATAAACATGTTGTCGGTGATGAAGTCTTGTTATTAAAGGTCCTGTTTTTTCGTGTTTTTTTAAAGCTTTGATGACACTTATTTATGTTTCACATGTTAATTTTTTTATTTTACACACAATTTACTTATATGTATACAAACGCAACTCTTTCTTTTCTACGTGAGAGCGCAACAATACCACGCCCCCTTTTTTTCTGGGTACATGTGGGCTGGGGTTAACCGTCATAGTGATGTCACTAAAGAAGGAAGTGGAGGGATGTAGTCTTAACCAGCTTTTTAATGTAGGTGCCTTCTGTTAATTAAAATGTCTTGATTGTTATCGAATTTTGAGCTTTATAATATTACAAATATTATTTATACTTTCACAACAACATTATACACTAATTAAAGTTTGACACATGGGATCATGTAGAACAGGACCTCAAAAAACTGTCTTAGATTTTAAGAAATTGGAAGATGTTACTTGTAGATTGCCGTGCATGCCAATTCTCAGTAAATTTTTACATTTTTGTGAGAATAAAGTAAGGAAATGCAAATGCAATCAAGCCAAGGAGAGCTCTTGTGTTTATGTGCTTTTACATGACTAAGATAAAGCTATTTGTGCCAACTTTAAAATTTTGTGTAAAATTTATAACATTCAGTTAGGAATTCAGTTCGTGAGGAGGTATAATAATACAATAACAATATTAATACAATAATACAATGATAAAGCCCATCCCCTTAACACACCCCCAAACCTATTAAATATTTGTACAAATTCATACAAAATGTCGTCATCTTGGTGTAGTTATTCTTCAGCATATGTGACCCTGCTTGTAAAAACCCAGATAAATTTATTCTTTTAAATAAATTCTTTCTAAAACTGCCTGGTTTTCACAGGCAGTGTCACATATTTATACTTTCGTAAGCCATTAGTTGTGATAAGTATACCGTGGCATCTGCTTCTCTTTTTGTGTCTTGTTAAATCAAACTTTGAAATAATAACATGACTTTCTGGGCACAACGAGCCACCAGGCTTTAGATAAACCTTTTATTAAACTTTTAAAACGGACACAAGGTTGTCTTAGCTTTGCCTTCTGTGAGAGTAAAAGGCCACGACAAACCGGTGACCTTTCTGGTAAAGTTCAGAACATTGTCTCAGCGTTTACCTACATGATTCCACTTTAATTGGCCGGTGTTACACCAAAAAGGCGTTAAGAGTCCAAGCGCTGTTCTAATGATCGTGCGCTTGGCACCCTGCAAATTCATTAAATTCTCTGGGCCCACATAAGAACCCACTAACAATTACTTCCCACACAAATTTGCAACATGACTGGATTCTCTTCCAGCTGTCATTTAAATAACCGTTGTGTATTTTGTTTTGTCTGTAAAGACGATGTTTGGCTCCATAAATAAATTGAGAGCACGTCTTTCCAGCGAGAAGGGATGTGATTAGGTTTCGGGTTATATTTGGCGAGTCACATGCAGTCGGGTAACTTGTTGGGCAGGACTGCGGTGCTCTGCAGTCTTGGACGCTATTTCGGGAGCGAAGGGACACAGGTCATTATTACAGGCCTTCTAGACGAGAAGGAACCTCTGCTGCAGAGAGTCTCTCACCCAATTAGCAGCTCTCATTTTCAACACAGCTCTCTGTGACAAGCCGACTGTCATCTTTCTGGCCGAGGATGTTTTGCAGCAACAAAAAGCTTTAAGAAAGTTCTGTGGAAATTTAATTCAGTCAATATCCTTCGATAATGTTATTATCTCTATAAGTTTGATTCATCCCTTTGTGCCAAAATGATATGCATATGATTTTTTTTATAGTGCACTTTAAATTGATAGTTCTCCTAAAAATTTTAATTGTCTACATCATTTACTCTTGTCATTTCAAACTTCTATAATTTTCTTTTTTCCCCAGAAGACAAATAATATATTTTGAAGAGTGTTGGTGACTGAACAGCAGTTGCATTCATTCACTTCTAATGTATAGACACAAAGCCAATGCACGAATAAGTTAACAGTAAATTTCTTACTAAGCATTTTTGAAATATTAACTTACGATAAATTTACTTGACAAGAAAATTGACCTAAGATATTTGATCATGGTTTAACAAAAGAATTATTAAAATTAAGTAAGTTTATGTTTGAAATAATGGAAAAAAGCCACTGGTTGAAGTGATTTAAAGGTACATTTTTTACATTCTAGGTGAATATTTGTTAAAGTGAGTTGAATTTGTAACATTTTGCGATGTTCATGCTACAGTAAGGACAGTTTAATATTATTCATTTAGTGAGTTACTGAATATTTTAGGGAATGTTTATTGGTTACTTATTTACATGGTATTTTGTCAAAGATTCATGCAAAACATTTTATTATATCAAATATATTTATTTTTTGCTGTTTCCGATTGTAAAAGTTAACATTTAATTAAAAAGTTAACATTTATTAACAATCTTTTTTACAGACACTTACAGAAATTAAGAATAACCCATAGTGATTAAACCGGAATTAAACTCTTACATGGTAAATGTTAATACATTTTGGGTTACTTCAAAACATGAAGAGCATGCATGTCTTCTGCCCAATATTTACCCAGCACTAGGTTGCCAATTGGGTTGTTTTCAATCTAGCCATTTTTAAGGTGTAGTGACATATAGTTAAACCATTAGTCTAATCAAAAATTCCAATTCACCCTTATGTTGTTTAAAACAATCAAAACAAATCAAATTGAGGCCTATGTTTTTCTGCTCCTAACATTCTTCAGAATATCTTCTCTTGAGTTATTCAAAAGAAACAAAGTCATATAGATTTATATCGGGAGTAAATGATGACAGAGTTTTATCTTTTGTAACATGCTTTTGCATATGCTTTTTGCCTTTACCTTGTGGCATTTAATAGACCCATGTTATAGGAAGCTATCACATTACTTATACCTGTCAATCCCACTGACTAAGCAAAGACAATATCTCATAATATATTGAAGAAATTTGAGACACAGGGATGAATCAATGTTAACAGAAGCACGCCAGAAAGCCTTCCTTATAGATTTTAGCATAGAGGTCAAAGGTGCCAGCACTCCTGCCATCCAGTTGATGAGGTTTACTTAATAATGTCTGAATGTCAATAACTCTAATATCTCAAGCATATAAAAGAAAATTGAGGGATCTGGCCGCAGATGACATGAGGGCTTGTGTTAATTATATGATGGAAAATGAGATGATGGAGAGACAGAGTTTATTTTAAAATCGTGCTGCTTTGGATCTGTCCAGAAAATATTAAAATTCAGTCAGAAATATGTTTAAAGGGACCCTTGTTTAATGATGAAACTATAACTGATTTTATTGTTTGAGTCCTCAACTTTACACAAATGCCATTCAAACTTATTATGTATCTTATTTGTTTCATCACGGCTAAAAACTCTCGAATGTAATGATCTTATATGCACACCTCCTAATGTAATCTGATTGGTCAAATGGTCTAGTCTAACCTTATTGGTCAACTCAGCTTTCAGTCACTGCATCAGAATCCAGGTGACATCATGTAAATCCAGTTACATCTGGTAATCCTGCCATTAGCTGTTGTCCAAGAAATCTGATATTTGGTTAAAGATAATAACTTACTTTATCTTTGGGATTTCTCAGATCATTTGCAGCTACTAAGACATACAAACAGACAAAGGAAGGGCAATATAATATAGTTTGTAATTTGAGAGGCAGGTTATTAAACTTATTTTTAAACATGATAGTATTTCTTATTTTCAAAAATGTATATTTTAAGCATTTTGAAAGAAGAGTTTTCCATATTTACAATTAAACATATTCAATGATATCAGTTCTTTTTCTCAATAATTTAAAATCTGTCATTGTTTACTTGCCGTCTTGACATTTCAATCCTGTATGACTTTCTTTCAAAGAAAAAAAAGATATTTTGAAAACTGCTTATATCTGGCACCTATTTACTTGCATTTGGTTTTGTGTCCAAACAAAAGGAGTGAATAGGTGACACTGGTGTTCGCTAAACCATCTGTATCACAAAATATTATCTTTTCTGTTGTTGGAGAAAGTCATACAAGTTTAAAATGAGAAGAGTCTGAGTAAATAATGACAAAATGTTCATTTTTGGTTCAATTGCCACTTTAAGAGACTAAACGTCCAAAGTCCATCAACATGCATCATATCATTTACCATACATAATCTGATATATTTTCAGCCACTGTTTGACTTTTAAGATGCATTTGTTTTTATCCATCATGGATGCCAATGGCACATTGTGATGAGTTAAACCGAAGGACTTTGGGGCCCTATCACACGCTAGAAGAGATCAAACAGGAAGGAGAGGCATGGTGCCGGTTAAAAAATAAATCTTTCTCCTTCCCAAAGGCAGAACACTGAAATATTCATCAGTGCTTGAAATGGTGTACGCTGTTGGCTTCCTGAGCTACAGGATGTGGAAAAGCACAGGCACATGCCATGGCAACACGACTGGCAGTTTACATTACACGCTGTCAACTGGCAACTTCTGCTGACATACATTTGCGTAATTAGTCAGAATAGAGTTGAGAATGATGCCGGTGTGTGAGTGAGTGTGAGGTAAGGCAAACAAAGTGCACGAAACTCTGTATTACACCCACTGTAAATAGAAGGTTTTATTAGGAGACAGAAAAGCAACAGCCCACACTTACGTTTCATAGTGCTCTCACCCCTAAGCCAAAACATACACTGAGCATGTTCTTCTCTAATGTTCTGCCAACATCTCCCAAACTGAGAGATGCCCTGGCTGATGTACAGGCCTGTGGGGGTTTAAATGTAGAAGTGTTTACCTCGCGCTCACACACACACACACACACACACACACACACACAGACCACGCATTTCACCACTGGTTTAGCTTGTGGGATGCAAAATCTTAATATATAGCAGCATCACGCTTCAATAAGAAGCTCAGGACGTGGTGAGCTCACCGCTGTCGAGTAAGATGTACAAATTTGTTTTTCCCACAACGTGCCAGGGTTCAGTAAACCCTCCAGAGAGACATATCTAGATTCAGGGAAAGCAAGTGCAAGTCTATAGTTTGAATCTGTAATTTGGAGGTATTTAGTAGAAGGATATGTATCTTGAGAAAGGGTTTTTCTGTCACTGGCACTTTGGCATTGTGTTTCACAGCAGTAGATTTACAAATTAAGTGGATTGTATTTATTTTTATATCAGAACTATATATTTTTTTTTCATTTTTACGTCATTCAATGAATGTATAATTAATTTGTCATTTTGTTTTATTCTTTGATTTTTTTTATTTCATTTTTACAATGAAATTGGCTTTACAAGTCAAACCCACTGTTTAACTTCTTTAAATTAAATTAAACGTACTCCTTTTGATTATTTGATAATGTAAAAAATTACTGAACCATGGCACGTTGTGTACTGTGGAAAATAGGAAGACGAATAGTAAGATGGAACAATTTTTTTCAGTGCAAGCTTTTTTAAGTTTGTAATACAGTAAAGCAGTAGGGCTGAACTAAGCATTACCGGAACAAAATAATCTTCTGCAGTATCTTACAGCACATTAAAGTTAATTTAGAAATAAAAAATATTTGTATAAGTAGCATTATCTCAACCACTCTGCAAAAAGCCCATTTATACCAAGGCTCGAAACATGTCGTGCAATGTATCGTTATACTTTTTTCCATACATACTCTCAAGATGAAAGGTACTGTAAAAAACTTTGAACTGTACAACAATAATTCTCAGAAAAGTTGTGAAGTAGCCTTGGTACAGCTTTGGATTAAGATCTAGTGAGAGACTCCTCCGCACATTCATGTATTGGATGTGACGGCCGTGGGCAGAAATGACCTTATGTAGCTTTGCCTATTGCTGTGAGGTTGGATCAGCCGGTTGCTCAACGTGCCCCTCATTTAAACAAGTGTGTCACGGAGGGAGGGGGCGCGAGATGTCCGTGATAATCAATAACTTGGTCGACCTTCCCCTCATAGCCTCCACCTCCACAGGGTCCAGATGTACCAGGGTGACAACATCAACTTCCTGTTTCTCTTCAGTCAGATGACAAGCAGAAGAATAGATTGCGATCGTATTGCAATTCACAGCTATATCAGATGTGCTCCAGTTTGCCATGGCTACTACTTACAGAGTTTCAAGGTTATCTTTGCTCCATTGCTGTTGCTTTTTAGGCGTAGACCGACCTGAATGAACAGTTCTTGTTTCTGCTTTGTGACATTCACGCCAAAATAGTGTTTTCGGCTCTAAGACTGCAGTACATTGAACAGTAGATGCCTTATAATTGCTTCTTTTATCTCTGAATAGTGTTTCTCAGTTAACAAGAAGTATAATGAATCTACTAATAATGGTAATGCATGTAATTAGTAACTCTCAGGCTAATTGTAGTCACAATGGTAATGAAGATTGAAGACCGCAGCTGTAAAAAAAAGAGCCCTCATTGCATGGCGAAACATCACCAATGCAGTAGTATCTCATCTTTACCGATCAATGGCCGTCATCTGTTAGGGCTTTCATCTCCAATCTTCCATGAAATAACATGACAGGTTCAGCCAAAGAAGGATACGATGTTATCTTATCCTTTCTGAAGTGTGGGGATAGAGCTACCTTGCTATTAAAACTGTGGCCTGCCTTTATGGCATTGACTTTGTCTCTTGAAGTTGATGTTGAGGAGTTTGTTTTCTAAAAACTATATTCTGATCATCGACTCTCTTACAGGTATAGATCAAATATCTGGATCTGAGAAACACAAAGACACAATTACTTTGACACTTCACTGATCTCGAGTCTTGATTATGAAGTCTAAGGATACATACTGGTTAAAGACAAGTGTAAAATTGGCAGACATGTATTTTTTTTACACATATATATATATAATCGATTTCAGTGTTCTACAGACTTTTGTCAGCAGAACAATATGAGGGTTTGAGCCAACATAATCATTTTTAATGTTTGTATAATGGCATATCAAGTAGTAAGTGTAGGGGTTTTTATTGTATTTTGCTCAGTTTGTTATCCACAAGTTTACAGATTTGTGGTTTTAAGATAGGAAGAAATAGTAAAGAACTTTCGTTTTGTTCACTTGCCCATTTGATTTATTTCTGCGGTCCTGAATAGTAAAATGTTTTAGTGGTTGAATGAAATGCTTAATTCATTTCTTATTCCTAAGAGTAGTTGAAGGTATCAGCACAAATTAGGTATAATAATGTGGATAAAGACTGTTAAGTGTTGTCATTTTGTTATTTTCTAAATAAAGAACATTGCAAGTTTTTGTTTTTAAGAAATTCCATAACCATTTCCCATGAATCAGAAGTTGGTTGTCTTAATGTCTTTATTCTGATGCATTTATGTGTGAAACAGCTTGTTTTTTATTGCAAACTGATTGGATCAAAACAAGGAGTGCATTTTGAAATTTAAAAATAATGCTGACGTCATCGAAGTAAGATTTTTATTGAAGAGTTTAAGAGCACTGTCTGTTAAAATGTGTTAAAATGTTATAAAAAATGATATCTTGTACAAACATGTAGTAGTTTTATAGAATGTAGTAGAACTGCACAATTAAACGTTAAAAGATCTCGATCTCGACTTAACCCCCAAATGATCATAATCCAGCATTTTACGATTCAGTTAATTATACTTTTAAGGAGAGAGAATACTGCAGGTCTCAAGATAACATGTTTATTACATTTCTTTAAATGTGATTGAAGCCTGGAACATATGTTGTCTTCTTTATTGCCACCTTGTTTGATATCCTAATGTTCAGGGGTTGTAAAACCTTCTTGTGAATAGTGAAAAAATCTTGATTCTAAATTTATACAGAATCGTACAGCTGTAGTCTGTAGTATAAAAGCCCGATTGTAATCCTAATTTCTCGGGGGCCTTTACATGTACTCAAAACTTTTGAAATTTGTGAAAAATCGGGTCCCGTGGGTATCAGGAGGTAAAGATGGCACAGGGCATGTGAGGGGGCTCTGTAGCTCACCTGGAATGAAAAAAAGATATTTTGGTCCACAGTGATCGCACACATGCAAGACTACAAGAAGGTAAGTATATAGATCTCAACGAGCCAAACAACTTTCTGGGCACAGTACTTTATATTTTTGGATATAAAAAATTGAATGTGTAGAAATGTTTAGATTTATTTTGCCAATGCTGTATCCAGACACTCCATTTCATCCCCCTACTCACTTATCTAACAGTTCCCCACCCCCAAAATAAAGACTGGGCCATGCATTACCGAGATGAGTTTGAAGGACTGGCAATCCTTACCAAATCTAATGATGGTGCCACCAAGTGTAGAGGTGCCACCACCTCTCTCAAATGTTAGATTAAAAGCCTGATGAAGTGTTTTGTATCTACAGCAAAGATTGGACTATTTAGATTTGACCTGAGCACTTAAATGCACATGTCCACTGTGCATTTTTTCCTAGAGCCACCATGTACCGGTGGCACAATAGTGCAAGGGCCTGCATCACTGCTTGCAGCTATATTTATTGTCTTATATTAGAAGATTTGTGACAGTGGGTCATTGCGGTTTGGGGCGTTGACGATAAAGAGGTTGTATAGAGTGGTAACAGTCTGTGAGGCGCCAAAGAGCGATATCCCCATAAACACACTATTTTCGTCCCTCATCAACACCCATTTTATCAGGATTATGCCCACTCAGTGCTGTTCATAGCTATTACATTAAAAATGAAAACTAAACTAATAGTAACTTTTAGTAACTTAATAGCAGCTTGGCTTCTGAAGTCTCTCACCTCAGCTGTTATGTCTTGACACCATTACTAACTACAATACATACAGTGGAAATGCATATTTTATATTAAAAATGTTTTTTTTTAAATTAATTAATTATTTCTGTTGCTTATATAAGTTTGTATACAGTATGTAAAGGTATACAGTAATATATCAGTGAAGGAGAAACTTTAATATGTATGTAATGCTGTAATGGGAGTAATGTAACATTGGTATTTTGTAGTGGGTGGTCTCATGTTTGATCTTGGCTAGGGCGCCTTGTGGGTCATGACCGTCATGGACTGTGAGAACTGTTGTAAACATGTCTTCTGGTATGTTTAACTCATATGTAGATTGCAACAATCATGATACATATGTTTTTCTCTTATTATACCAACAAATATATACTATTCACAGGCGATACCTCATAAGTTGATAATAGAGTGTGCGTGAATGTGGTGTAACTGTGTGTCGGATGGCTGGAAGCATATCTACAAAGGAACATGTAGAAAAGACATAATAAGAATAATATTATAAATATTTATAATGATGAAAAAATAATATTAATTGGAGGATGGAGGGTTTGGATGGTATTCATAATAAAAATTTTCATAGTAATAATCATAATAGACTCAATTCATTGTTAATGAGTGGGTAATTAAAGTGCGAGGAAAATAAGGAATGGCAGCAGTATTAAAACTATCTTTCTAAAAAAAATTGTAGTAGCAATAATCATTTTTGAAATCAACTAATTTTAATCTGGAATGATAGTAGCTTTGAGGATCAAGAGGAGGATCAGTATAATATAAATACTATAATAATAATAATAATAATAATAGTAATATGAACATTTGTAGATTTAATATCAATAGTTTTTTCTATATTTATATTTATGATAGTATAGTAATACGTATAGTAAGAAACTATTAATCTTTGAGATTAATTAAAATATCTCCTTGAGTACTCGTCAAGAGTGTTATTTCCTTGCTTTCAAGATTTTTTAAATCTTAAAATTCCAGTAATATACACAATTCATTTTTTTTTTACAAATATACATAAATGACACAATGCAAGGACAAAATCCAGAACACTTCTCTATTACACTGTACAGTTAATGACATATATGTGCGTGTCCTTCTAGAGTCGCGCAAAAACGTCCCAACAGATGGCATGTGTCCACCGGGGCCGACATCAGCAGGCGCCTTGAAATGATTAGCCATGTGATACATGCTATAAACATGACGGGAGGGTCGAAATCGGAATGAGTAGCACTGTGTAAACCAGTGACCCGGTTGCTAGGTCACGCTCTGTGTCATATCCTGGACATTTTCCCCAGCTGTTGGAGGATGATGGCCGGCCGTAAGAGAATATTGCCTCGTAACAAGAGGATCCTGTAGCTGCGATATCAATTTGTGCCCTTTAAATAATTGATGGGATGGACGGTACAGATTGTTTGGTCACAGATAGCCGCAAGTTCACATGAGTCATTTAATGTGAAGCTATGATGGCTGTGCCAGCTGTGAAATGGATTGCAATGATACAATAGGATATTTCCATAAAGCACATCGGAAGTTGTCATCGTATAATAAAGCAGAGGTTCTTAAACAATAGGAAAGTAATTGGTTTCTGTTCTCATCCGGTGAATACAGTTTAGCATAGACAGATAGTGAAGCTCAAGGGGGGATCAGAAATGAATCTGTATGTTAATTTAAAGTGGGTTGAGTGCTGTTTGCTTACGAGAGGAAATATATGTAACTGCACATGTTTAAACTGACTGAAGTGTTTCAACGGAGCGTTGATATTGTGAGGGGTTCTGTTGCCAATTGTAGATGTGCAAACATTTTGAGTGAATTTTTATATTTAAGTCAATTGGTCAATAAATGTAATGAGAGAGTAAGAATCGTTAATTTCTATTGTGAAATTAAAAGTCCAGTGGTCTTTTTAAACTATTTTGTGGTGACCCTTTAGGAACTTCTGGGGTTCCCCGGACTCCAGTTTAAAACCCCTGGTGTACACAAATGTTATTCACCTTTCATTTCTCTTTGGTTATAGATGTTTCTTATGCGTTTGTGGTGGGTATAGGCAAAACTTTGATCTAGAGTTAGCAAAGTAAATTTCCCTAAAGCATCAGTTCTAGTATAAATTCCTAGTTTCTCTTTAACGTGTGGATGGATATTTGTGAACATACACAAGACAGCTTGTCATATGTACATTGTTAGAGGAACAAGTGTTCTGTATGTTTCTGGCTTCCAACCTATATATGTCCAAGGTGACACAAGGTCGTCTTTCTCAGTAAGCAGTCCCATGCCTTCGCAATGTCTTTCGTCTGCACGGGCCGAACAGAAATTAGCTTTTCAGGCCCATGTGTCATGACTTTCATATTTTTTTCCCCCGACTGGACGAGCTGCTCCAAAGCCAAATCTCAGTTAAATGCATATTTCTACTGAAATTCTTGTATTACTGTCCTTTTATGCCTTTTCAATCTGATATTTTGTTAGTTGAAACATACATTTAGTATCCATTATGCAGTTATGTTTAGTGAAAGAAAAAAGCTTCTGACATAAAGATTTGAGTAAATGATAAAAGTTTTAGTTTTAGATACATTACATTTCTGGTCACACATGCTTCAACAGTATATAAAGTTTTAGTATTCGCATTAAGACCCTAATGCCGCTAATAGTGGAAATCCTGTGGTCTGTACCTTATGTGCATTTCAGCGTGTGTCCTGTCAAAGACAGACAGTAAGAGAATGAGATGTAGCAACAGGACGTCCAGCAGTTGGCAAGGTTTTCTATTGGCTGGCTGTGTTAGATTAGGATGCACACATGCTGGTGACCTCTCGACAGACACATGTAGGGTAAGGTTATTGGCTGAGCAGACTCCTGATGTGAGTTCTCTGATTGGACAGCGCAGTAAAGTTGTATAAACCTGCGTGAAATATTTACAGGATGTTAATTTTACACTTGAATGCTTAGTACTGAGGCTTGATGTTTAAGATATTTTTGATCCATCAGCAACTTCTGTGAAGTTCTATTTATTAGTACTGAAAATTACTTTTTCTTGTCCAGTGTGAATGCAAATAAAAAAAGTGGAAGACTAAACATAAAGACTAATATTATTTTTATGCCATAAAACCATTTAGGGTTTTTAAAGAATCATCTTTGTTTACAACAAGGACCCTTTGTAAATCCAACAGGCTCCGTGGGTGATAAATTATTCAAATAAAGTATAGCACCTTTATTATTGGGAGGGTTTGAATGGCTTTAAAATTTTCAGCTTGGAGTTTTCTTTAAACTGTTTGTTGGAAGAAAGAAACTGAATGGGTATGTAAAGATATCTGAATCTTCAATCAGTGTCTGTGATATTTTAATATTTTAAAACAGTAATTCTTGGTGTTTACTCCATGTAAACAGATTATTACAGATAGTAATAATTGTTTTTTTAAAGATTGGAGATAATTTCATTGGCAAGCTTTGTGAACTTATCACATTAATACTATGATAACATGTTCTCGAGTCAAAATTCTAAAACAGTTCCCTATTTCTCATTCTTTCCTCTTCTTGTAAATTCCTCCTAGACTTCAATAATTGAAAATGCAAGGTTGTTTTATCGCTTTATTGCCAAGACTAGCCCATAGTTAAAGTATTGTAAAAACAAGAAAAATTAATAAGTGCATATAGAATTTTTAATGTTTCATTATACTATATATCATATTATATTATATTTTTTTTGTTTCTCCAGCAGTTAAAACAAATCTAGGCCAGGGATGTGTTTAATGCAAGCTGCTCTTTCTTACCGCAATGTCTTAACACCCAGTTTGGTGGGAAATGACATTGTCTGAGACTTTCCCTATTTATATATGTGGTGAAATACTGTAAGCACCCTCAGTTTTCCAGACATCTATTTTTTACAGAGCAATCCAAGAGGCATTCATACATGTGCCATGTGTTTATGTCTTTGCAATAGAAATGACCTTCTGTCCTTCAGATTACCATCTGATGTTCCTGCAATAATGTCCTTCCACAATGTCCTTTACTTCCTTCCTTTACAGTTCCATAAGGAATCAACTGTAAGAAGGTAATTCTAACATGATGTACACGATGGTATTAAATGTTTGCCATATTTACATACTTGTTTTTACATGTAACTCCAAGTAGAGTATCTTTACATTGTACTAGTGCACATGGGTAGTTGATTATACATTTATTTATATTAAAAAATATCAGAAGAAGATTTATTTTTATTGTAAACCAGATTTTTATCCATATACATAGCATAGTACACTTTAAAAATGTTGACTGTGTATATGTAGGCAAAAAGTAAATCAGATTTACTCAAAATTTGAATTCACCATTACAAATATTTAGTTGTTAAATAAAGGAATAAAAAAATCTTTACATACATTTTACAGAAATTAGCTGTTAGGTTTTTAATCAGCTACTTTTATATTTTCCAATGAAAAATATTAAAATGTTTGTGATTATTTGATGTTGAAAATATATTTTAGAATTCAAAAATCATGTGAAAGTTAACCTAACTGTTTTTTTATGTGATATTTCCTAAGCCACATAACATATTTGTAAAGTGTATATAAATACAAGTGTATGTTTTTTATCTGCATCCCATTTTTAGTGTGTTTTGGCCCTAATTTAGCATTTTAAAAAAACGTAGGCTGTAATACATTTTTAAACAGAAACTATGCTGCTGTCCCATGTGTATTTTTGCATAGTGATAATTTACAGTGAAAAAAAAACACTAGAGCAACTTGTACTCAAGAGCCAGGATGCGTGGAGACACGTCCCACAGCTGGGAGTTTACCAGTAGATTTATGCCCTTCACAGGTAGGCTGCCTTCAGTTAACTATTTGTGGTCTAACATTGCGGAACCCGGCGTAGCGACCTTGTCGTACGGCACTATTATCTGAGCAATAGATCTGAGCGTGTAATATTAACCTATGGCAGCAGTCTGTGAAAGAGTTAGACAGAGATAAACGCTTTCACCCAAAGGAAAAGAATTGCCCGAGTCTCCGATGGCGAAAAGAGGGAAAATGCAAGAGAGGCAGGATGGATGGGTGCGACTGGGGACAGATGTGGCGAGTGATGATTTATCTGACTGTCTCAGTCTTTTCCCAGAGTGCCTTGGTGCAGCGGCGGCCACGCTTGCATGGGATAAACACATTAGGCGTCCAGTTAATTAAAGGGGCCGCACGGGCGACCTGAGACCTTGAGGGAAGCAGAAGGTTTGATTGTGATGGTTACGGACTAGATACACAATCAGGATATGTGTGTGTGAAGGGTGTTATGGTTATATGAACTCGCTCTGTCATCCCGAAAAGGAATAGTGTAGGTCAGAGCATGTCGCTTGAATGAGAAAGAACTTGTGGTAAGGTCAGACACGGATTTAAAGGAACAGTTCACCCTAAAAGAAAAATCTGTCATTATTTAATAGTCCTCATGTCAGTTTGGATCCCTGTGAAAAGTACAGGGAGTCTTTGGTACTTTTTACGGTAAAAGTTCTGTAAAAAAGTAGTCTGTATGATTTATACATCATGCTCCTAGTTTTCTTTCTGACACAAAGCTACGACCTCAAAAGACTTTAAAAAGTTAAAAGAAAAGATGATTGATACGGCACTACATTCCGATTTATTCTGACAATTCAAACTGGAAAGCCCAAGTCCTCATTCGCTTCCTTTTTATGGAAAACTAGATTGAGATTAAGCAATGGAATTGAAAATTTCGAGATAAACTGTTTCCGGAGGCGCAGGGACACCGAGCTCGAATGACATGAGGCGCTGCTTACGTGATTTTTATGCCTCCGTCACACACACTAGCTGACTTATGTTTGTATACTGTGAAGCTAATTGTCTAGATGACAGCAAATTGCCTGATTAACATTTAGTCTTCTATCACTGAACATTCGATTTGGTTTGATCACTACAATAAAAGTTGTCACACTTGCTTGCTGTGCATCTCTGTTGCCTGACCTTGTTTGTTCCACTTGCACCAGGCAACTGTGTTGGAGCAAAGGGCTTCTGTTGCATCATGTACCGGCACTTGACGGGTCTGTATGGTAAGGTCAGGGGGTAGAACTGTATGACCTTACAGTTATGGTTTCCAGTGACATCATGGGGTATGTGGACTTTTGTGACACCTGTGGCGTCTGGGCATGCAACGTTGGGGTACTGTTGACCAATCAGAAGGTTCGATGATTCATTGACCTTTGTTCCACAGGGTAGAATCGGTGGAGACAGTGTTATTTGTACAACCCTATTCCTTGAACCTTTGAAGGGTCGATGGATTTGAAAACAGTTGCTTTAAAGTCTAAAAGACTTAAGTGATGGTTCACTCAAAGATGAAAATCTATTATCATTTACCCAACGTCTTTTCATTTTAAACCTATATGACTTTCTTCTGCCTTACTCAAAAGAAGATATTTAAAGATTATTGATAACCAAACAGTGGCTGCACCTATGCACTTCTATTGTATGGACTTTCCTTTTTGGCTACCAACATTCTTCAAAAATGTCTTATTTAGTGTTCTGTGAAAGAGAGATATACAGGTCAAAAGGGATTGAATCTTTAAGCAATAAAAGTTTTAACAAAATTGTGTTATCACATTTTTTTTTTTAAAACTTGGAAGTATCAGGAACAATATTTTTTTTCTTAGAGATTGTAACTTATAAAGTGACTGTAACTCATAAAACCTTTTTGGATTTATTTGTTTTTTGGCTCTAAGTATCAATTTTGACTTCCTTTCAGCAAGAGTGCATTAAAATAAATGCCAATAACAGAACAGATATGTTGTTTTGAATAAAAAAAGTCAAAACTGACGGGAAAGAAGAAACCAAATGGAGCAACCAGAGACCCATTTTTGATATTTAGCATAATAAACTTAGACAAACAACCATTCCAAGCACAACTTCACAAAAATTAATACGTTTGGACTAATGATGTGGGTGAGTGCCACCTGGGACAGGGATCATTTGATGTAAACACATGTCCGTCTTTAAATATGAATTTGTTACGGCCGTTTGTGTGAGTACATCAGTGCATTTACACGTTTGCCAGACATGTCATCCACATTTATTTACAGTGCATTCATTTTTTTCTTTGGCAGTCCAACACACATCCCTGGTCATTTGAGCTCCATGAGAGCTTTCTAATCTGGTAATGAGTAGTGGTTAAAGAGATGTAGACTCGAATGTAGTCAACGTTCCCACCCACTCTGGCCAACACACAAAAGATTGTTGTGTCAGTTTTATTTTTCTACACACTCCGTTGGTCCAACGACAGTTTACATTTGTGCACTTGTGTTTTAAGCAGCACAACGCTGACTGGCTTCAGACGTTCCCCAGATGGTGTTTGGGCTCCTCTTTAATCTACTCTGCCCATCCGCTCGCTAAAGACCTGGAATACAACACAACAGAAGCTTTGAGAAAATCTCCACTAATTTAAACAGAATCTGGATTCATAAAGTTTGCTCTTTTGAACGCACAGCGGGCTTAGCGGCATGTCACTCATCTGCGTTTTAAGAACAAAAGGCTGTGCATAGTGCATTGAAGGGTTGCTTTCAAAGGTCTCCAGTCAGCTGAGATAAGCAGTTTTACAGAAAGGGCACAACAGATCCTCTTGTGAATTTTTAGGGCCATAAACTGGTGATGATCAGCTTCAGGTTTGTCACTCTCACATGCAGTCTCCTTAGATGCTTTATTACCGAGGCCCTTATAGATACTTTATAAATAATAAATAAATAAATGTTTGCATCAAAATGATTTGGACGATTTGAGTATTTCAGATGGCATAGCTAGCTTGGATGAAATAATGTCAGTATTTGATGTTTCTGTATTGTCAGGGGCAAAGATATGTCCATTAACTGATCTCCAGTTTCCCATCAATGAATTTGACAGAATTGCAGTGCATCCGAGATTCGAGAGTATGTGCTATTTTTAAGGATACATTCTATACAAGATATTTTCAAACATCACTTTAAGTGGTTTTGTGTGCACACTTTCGAGGTCAGGGTTGTTTGGATACTGTTCTTTCTCAAAATATCTTTCATACTCTATAGAAGAAAGAAATACAAAAAAAAAAGAATGACACAAGGGCAAGTAGATGATACAAGGAGTTTCATTTTTAAGGATAAACTATTCCATTAAATCCATTACAATAATAAGAGTTCTGTCATTAACTAATCACCCTATAATGTTATTCCAATATATGTTGAACACAAAGATATTTGGAAGAATGTAAGCAACTGTTATTTTGGGGGCACCATTGATAACCGTGTTTGAAAAATTATTGTAGACTTTGTTTTATTCTGTTTAACGAAAAGAAGACATTTCAAGGAAGGAAAACATACAACCTAAATGTATTCATATTATGATTTGCAAATAGATTTCATTACAGTAATACGGGCTAACCATATAAACGTAGCACATTTTATAATTCATATAAGGTATAACATTTCATCATTTCTCCTTTTGAAGGTTTTGTAAGATTTTCTTCACGACAGGTGGCAGTTTATCCCCTCCACAAGCAATTTTAGCACGAAAATGAGAGTCTGCACTAAATATAAGATTCATTTCTCTTGCAGCACATAAAACTATGGATTTGCATAAAGACATTAGCACAAGTTGTTAACATTGACGAGCTCTTAATTGAGATACTGTAATTTCCCTCTTAAAAGCAACATTAAGATCCATCCCAAGTATGAGCAGAAAATATTTCAGTTACCCTCTTCAAACTGGATATTCCTATCTAAATTCTGTGGCCGATGCACGAAACATGCCTTATTTTTTCTACTCATTTTCACATTGACGGATAAGAGAAACGGTCACCCATGCCGGCCACTCTCCACACCTATTTAACATTGCACACTTTGCTCGTATTTTTAAGCCGTCCCCCTGGGCAGCCATTTAGAACAGTAAATCAGCCTCGCAGTACACACTTGTATTCAGCCTCTTTCTCATGTACCCTGTCCTCTTGGCACATAGTAGTATCCTTCATTCAAGCTTGTGGTCACAGCATTCATGGAACCAGATCCCCATCCGGTGGCAGACAGAGGAACTGTCTTCATGAAAGGCTCTGTGTCGAATAGACCGGAGAGTGACAAAATCATCCATATTGAATCTGAGCGTGTCAAACAAAGCAGAGAGAGAGAAATGTCGGAGATCCGGTTTGGCCAGAGCTAGCTAAACCCTTGACTGTCAGCCGTCTCTTTATACATGTGGGGATAGTTAGATGTTTGGAGGGTTGAATAATTGCATTGTGTGCCACTCAGAAATGGGTGAAGAACGTTAAGCTGCGTTTGAGAGGCTGCCAGGCAGCTGTCAGCTTTAGCTCTCTCTCTCTCTCTCTCTCTCTCTCTCTCTCTCTCTCTCTCTCTCTCTCTCTCTCTCTCTCTCTCTCTCTCTCTCTCTCTCTCTCTCTCTCTCTCTCTCTCTCTCTCTCTCTCTCTCTCTCTCTCTCTCTCTCTCTCTCTCTCTTCTATCTCTCCCTGTCTCTCTCTTACACCCCCAGTAAACAACTGGAACAAATCCTGTTTTATTGAAGTTGTGCAGTTTGTGCCAGTACCGTGGGTGATCGTGGTCTTGACTTGCGTTTTTGTTGTTTTGTTTTCTTGAGACCTTGAGTAGCCTGTTGTATTTATAAGCTGTGTTGTGAAGCAGTCTTTCTGCCTCCTTCCTACATAGACAGCTGCCTTCTGCGGTTACGAACATAAACTGAACTCTTATAAGTGACTGAATTGGAGCACACTATGTAGACAGCGGATTTGTGTGCCTCGTTGAGTAGGGCATATGGGAGATTAAAAGGAATTTAAGGAATGGCATCATTCAAGTGCTTGTAGACCCCCCAAAAAACTGTGCTTCATTGATTTCAAACCTGTAAAAGTTTTGTCCTGTAAAAGTTTCTTTCTTGAACACAAAAGAATATAGTTTGAAGAATGATGGTAACTGGCACCCATTGCCTTGCATTGTCCATACAATAGAACTTGCTATTTGGTTACCTACATTCTTAAAAACATCTTGTTCTGTGTTTTAAAATGTTTAAAGTGACAAGATGGTGATTAAATGACAGAATTTACTCATTTTTTGTTAAGCTATAACTTAAATATGTATAGAGCACACATATTTTGAGATATACGTCACTGCATTCAAAGAATTGTTGTCTTTGTAAAGAGTTGGAATGTAGAGTCTAGGTCTTTAACACTGTTCTTTGTATATATCCTTATGTAGTTTATGTAATATTTTTAGCGTGCACTGTAAAAAAGGAAATAACACACAAACAAACAGTTATATTAACTTAATAATATCTCTTTTAAAAATTGGAATCATGGAAAATATTGAAAAAATAGATTTAAAATCCAACAGTTAATTTTTCTAAAAATGCTAAAAAAATGTTTTTATGTTTATATAATTTAAAAACAGTTATCGAGCAGATATATATTTGTAATAATCACCTTATTTTTTGGTGACAGAATAGTCTAATTTTACTTAATCAGATTGACTTTTTTTGCTTAAATGTACACACACATTTTACATTTACATTTACATTTAGACATTTAGCAGACGCTTTTATCCAAAGTGACTTACAATAGTCGAGGAGACAATGAAGCGGTAAATAGCCGATACAACAATAGGTCAACAAGTGCTACAACAATGCTACCAAGTTTTAAAACACATATTCAATTAAATAAATAAATGTAAATTATTTCATGTAAAAGACAGTAACACAGTAAAACGATTGGATTCGTTTCCCTCTAAATTTATTCCAACATGATACTTTGATGTTAATCTGAAATCTTTCACTTCAAATTGAATGTTTAACAAAGTTATCGTGGTTTGACTGTTAGTATAAGCGGGTGCACTTGGAAAGGTTAAATGCAGAGCACAAATTTAAAGTATGGGACATCATACTTGGCCATGCTTTACTTCATGAAGTGAAGAATTTGGGTTTTCATCATTGTGCCCTGAGCAAAACACTTCACCTCCTGCTCCTCCAGGGCGAATAAAACCGCTAGTCACTTTAGATAAAATTGGGAATGTTAAAACACTAACACTATTGGACATAATGAGACCTTCCTTGACAGTAAATGCCTATCAATGTTTCAGAGATGTGCGTTATCAGAATTAAATGATCTGTGCTCCTCGCCGTGTTGCCCAAAGGTGTGCTTACAGCACAGCCCAGTGTTCTCAGGAAGGCAAGAAAACATCTGCAGAAGGGGAAAAGACGGCATTTCGGAATTAATCTTAATTACGGAATGAATTAGCTGTGTTTTCCTGCTGTTAGAAGACAGTTGGGATAATTGCAAGTGTCTGGCAATTATGGATGTTGAGATGGGAAAAGTTAGCCTGTATCCTGGTTTGACTGAGAAGCCGGATGATCAAAGGTGTGAGTTTGAGATGTCTTACTTTTTGTGGCTTTTCATCAATCAAAAGACAGACATTAATCATTTCAGCTCCCAAGAGAGGAAAGGATACCATGGAAACAGCCAGGATGCTATGAGTTGATGCTTTACGGCATCTTTATTTATTATATTAGATAAATCCTGTCACAAAATAATTTTTCTACCTTAGTATTGCATGAACTAGGTCTTTTAGGAAAGTTTTGGTTAGTATTCTTAAGGATAACTCTAGTGTAAAATGATCCTATAGGACATTCCAATAAAAATCAAATAGGAATTACACCATTTGAGATTTTATCTTATCTGCTAAAGTCTTGTTTGATTCATTTCAATCATAATTGATAGCTAACCCTAAAGCATTCTGAAGGGAACTTCCTTATAGTACTCCAAGAAATGGACAACTGGATCTTTAAGAGACGATATTTTCCCTATTGTGCTATTGTGATTCCATATAGGATATAAATGCCCTGTAAACAGAATATCTTTTTGAGTTAAAAACCTCATCCTCCCACACAGTTTTCTGTAGCAATACATTATTTAATTATCTTCAGGGTTTAAAAAGACTGCAGTAACACTTCAAAATCCAGCAAGGATAAAAAGATCCGGCAAGAAATTCAGTTTATCTCGCTGGATTGTTTTTGAGTATAAGAGGATTGTTGTTTAATTATTTTAGAATATGATAGAAATAATGAATATATCTTCTGTGGCTTTATTTATTTTCTTGGCCAAATCTCATGATGTCATGCATTTATTGTGGTAAAAATAGCCATGATAGTTTGGTGCAAACTTTGGTTACCATGGTAATACTCTTTTTGGATGGAAGTCTGCACATGTCGGGTATGTGTGTGTATGTAGCCTATAAACTACTGTTTGCCTGGCTATCTGTAATCATGATGGTAGTTTTTAAATGGCCAACACACTGAGATGCTTATATGGCTCCCTGATGACTCACTGTCACACCAGCGGTGGAGCATGGGATCAATTGGCACAAAAGAGACTTCATTTTATCAGACATCACTACAGGAGCAACCTGTAGCCATGGAGACAAGACTCCGGCTGGTGGTTGTCAGGTCATGCTGCATCTGTGTCAGAAGGTTTCCAAATACATTTAAACACTGGAAAAATTAACATTTAATATCGGGTCAGTACCTGTCCAGTGAGGATGAATCTGATCAGTTATATTGTAATGAATGATATAACGTTCATAACATCACATTTAGATGTTTGCTAATCATTCTACAGTTTTTTTATTTTACTGTCAACAAATTATGATGTTTAGTTTTGGAAAGTTCTAAGCCATAGAAGAAAATGAAGAGGAAATTATATGACAATGAAGTAAAGTAGTATTACATCTCAATTGCTATGGAAACAATTTAAATTAAGGACTGCTATCAGTTCTCGAAAGATCTGTGGCTTCATTCCAAAGAATAAAATCTGTGGCTTGCAGACTGTATCCTATGCAAATTAAAGACACAAAACTAGTCAGTGAGATTAGGTTGACTACTAAGATACCTTATTCTGGCAAATTTACTGGCATCATTATTAATTGTTTCATTTACTGAATGGATTTTTTCCAAATACTTTTTTTTTAACCCAACTTGCGTTTGCTTTGTATTTTCATGCTTTTTGGTAAATCATTAAAAGCTCAGACAGCAAAGTTGGTGGTCACCTTGTTGATACGAGGTGGATTTTAAATAATTCAGTTGTAAGTTCTTATTTTGTTATTACGCAGCAGAGTCGGTTCTAGGGAGGGTTGATATTTAAGGCCTTGCCCAGAGACATCCATATGTGTTTGATTACACAATTAGAGGCATAGTTTACCCAAAAACAAAAATATGTCATGAATTATGCACTCTTTATTTGTTCCAACCTGTTTTTATATCTCTTAGTTTTGATGAACACTGAGAATTGCTTGCAACCAAACAGTTCTTGGATCCGATTGACTACCATATTAAGAAAAATGTGTTGTTGTCCTGTATTCCTCCAAATGTATTATTCGGTTCTTACAGAACAAAAATATTCAGTATCTTCCCTACTATGGTATTCAATAGGGTCTTTTGGTTATGTGTTTCATCCAAACATCTTTCTCTGTGTTCATCAGAGCAAACAAATGTATATAGATTTGACTCTAAGTGAGACGGCTGTGTATCTACATTTCAAATTCTAAAGCAGAGGGTCCTTGTTCGGACCTTAACCCTTGAGAGCCAAGGAAAGTTTTTCCTCCATTACTGCAGTCTCAGGAAACTTAAAGCAACTGTAAAGTTCTGTCACCACATTGAAAGCCCAAACCCTTGGTTCATTTGCTTGGATAACGGAAAAAGGACTTTGACATCAAGGGCTATTCAATCAATCAATCAATCAATCAATCAATCAATCAATCAATCAATCAATCAATCTATCTTTATTTGTCACAGACACTGTTACATGGCGTGAAATTCTGCCCCGAGTTTACTTTTTTCAAATTAATTTGCTTACAGGACTCCATCAGAAAAACGCAAGGTGCTGCACACTTTAAAATGGGAGCCGCCCGGGGCACAAAAGCAGCGCACTAAACATTATGCCATTTGAAATCCATTTAATAGAGGTGCTTCTAACTGCAGAAAGCGCATTTGGGGTTATCCGCCCCTATAGCCACACATAGTGCCACCCCTGTTGTGCAGATGGCACAGCAACCCTGCAAGAAGGTTTGCGTTAAAAAGGTCTAATAGCTAACAAAATTCAGCATTGATGCCTGGACTAAAACAAGGCAAAATTTGAACCAGTTAACATTTGAAAGACGTCTTACAATAGCCCAAGAAAAGACTAGTCGTACGCATAGACAAAATGAAAGAAATAAAACCTAACACTTCGTATTCAGTGTTGATTGCTTATATCACAAAAATAGCATAACCAAATTCAAGGTTTCCTCAGCTAGAAATGGCTTGCTCATACCTTGATCAGATCTATGGTTAAAATAGACGCTGAAATGACGTCTATTGCTTGCTGAGAAGAGGTCTTCTGGGCTTTAGAATGGAACCTGATAAGTTCATTTCATCTTGTAAATTAATGAGTAAATAAGTTGACTAATTCTTTTGATGAATGAGATATTTTTCATTAAAAAAGCCCAAACAAACAAGTGAAGCTGCCGTCGTTGATGCTTGTTAACACATTGTTTGACATTGATCACGACATCAAATTTTGAAAAATATGAACAACTAAAAGCACATAAACATCTTATGAGAAATACATGTATAGATGATACTTGTAGATGCTTTAATGAGACACATTACAGGACTGTGATGGCTCTTCCCCTGACCTCTTGGAAGGATGAGTGTGTGTTTCTGTTTACAGCACATTACTGGAGGTTTTTGAAATGCTAGATGGGCTTTTATGTTTATCATTTCTCCTTTTACGGCCCGTTCTTTCTCTTCCCTCAAACAGATATTCTGTAATCCATGACACCTGACCCACGCAAGGTCTCAGAGAAACTGTTGACATTTTAGATCAGGATTACAGCTATGCTTTAAAGATTACTCGGGTTGCTGTTTGTTTGCCTGGCTCCTGCGGAGACACAGGAGATGTAAGATGTAAGCAACCTGCCTCACTGTTGCGGACTGTGTCCAGCATGGCCAGCTGAGCAGAAAGACTGTGGTTTATGGCGCTTGGTAGTTCCATCAGATTCCATGCGGATTTCGGCCTTAAGTAGAAATGTTTCCGAAATTTGTGCTATTCAAATATCTAGAAAGGCCAAGTAAAGAAAGATTAACAATCATGTATATTTTAAGATACTGTATGATGCAGATCCACAAAAATAAATAAAGGAGGGGTATCATGTTGTATTATGCCTTTTGAGTGTTTATGTTGTCAAACATGTTGAACTGTCGTGTTCAACATGGTCTATTTGTTAAAACTGAGTAGGACACATGACTACAGTAGTAGTTCTATGCTCAATACAGAGGCTTTGGAAAGGTTCTTTCAAATACTCAAGATATTTCCTTAATTAGATCCTGAGTTGAACATAAAATCCCACCTACGCACCAATCAGATGATCTGTATTTGTCTTTTGTCAGTAAACTAAAGACATTTCTGAGATATGAACAACACAATTCTACACAACAGGTACTCAAGATTAACATAAGATTAACAGAAATTGCCTGTGATACTTCTCATTTAATACAAATGAATAAAATAACTGCTATATATAACCCCCTGAGTGGAAATATTATGCATTATATTTAAGAAGATGAAGCCTTTTATTCAAATATTTTTTAAACAGATTACTTTTAAATCCTGATTTTAATGTGTTAGTTTTGGGTAAATTAGGGGACAGTTCAAACCAAGTAAATGAAATTTGACATTGTTGATTTTTTCTCGAGTCATTTGAAACGACTCTTTCTTCTGTGTAACACAGAAGAAAATATAAAAAAAAAAGGCCTTAATAGTTCTGTATTGATACACTGGAGGTCAGTGGGCTAAGCGTTGTTCGGTTTCCAACATTCTTCAAAATATCTTTAGTGTTCTACGGCACATAGATGTCCTATAAGTCATAAAGAATGGTTATTGTAAGATAGCGTGTGATGCAGAGCCACAAAAAATCACATAATAATCAAAAAAATTAAGTAACATCTATGAAAACTTTATATATCAATATAAATGATATACATTATATTTTAGAAGTACCTGTAGTAGAATGTTCATACATGTTATTACTTATACAGGTAACTTTAAAATCCTAATCTTACATTTTTAAATTTGCTTGGTTTTTGTACATTTTAAATGTGTATATTTTGAAAGATATATTGATAATTGTCCTAATGGTTCTGTATTCATATACTGGAAGACAGTGGGGTTCAGTTTTGTCCAGTAACCAAAATTCTTCAAAATATCTTCTTCTGTGTACTGCTAAAAAAGTCATAGGTTTGGAAATGACTTGAGAGTGATTTTGTAAAAAGTTAAAGCCTCTCATCAAAGTAGTATGCCATCCATTTATCTGAAAGGCATACAATCAAAGTCTAATGTATAGTTCTGCACATAGGAATTGACATCTGCGATGCATTGCAGACTTCAGTGTACATATAATCACTGCAGTTGGAGTGAATTTTCATGTTCATAAATCTGTAAATGTATTCAGTGGGAGTCCATCAATCTTTATATCTTTCACTTCTCTTTTTCTTTCCCACACAAAAACAGTTCAGAGAGACAACCTCCTACAGCCGGTTGCTCTCTGAAGTACACTGGTGACCTGAAGAAAAAATTTGCCCCTTGCAAGAAGGCAAATAATAATCAAGGCCTTGGATGTTGTCAAACTTACAGGCCACCCGGTGTTGCATAGCAACAGAAATTGCAGGGCTGATCCAGAATAGAGGTGAGACTGTTTGTGAGTGATCTGTGGACTGTGTGGAAGGGCCAAGTGTCACACAATTGATCTCTATTTTTCTGTCATGCGGCAGTGACCTTCACTGACCAGGTCATCCGGTAAGGTATAGGTTCTGCTTTGTGATGTATTAATTTTTTCCAAAGTTCATATACAAAACTTACACTGAGAATTTGTTGATCTTGTTAAAAGATGTGTATGTGGTTTGATGGTGGCTGTGGGGCAACTTTGTAAATTCATTTATATAAATGTGTTTCCAAGTTTATCGGGGTTTTAAGCAAGGTATTGCTGGCTATTGGCATTTTAACAAACCCCTGGGCCTTACATATCACACTTGACTGTGTAACTTGTCCTGTACCAACTCTGCGCCAAAGATATACGCTGTATGTATCTGTAGTTGTGAGGCTTGTTCAGGAAATGTGTGCTGTTTGATTGTAAAGGATTGGCTATATACGGCATTGGCTGGTGAATAAAGTGCGCCATAAAATCTGCATAACTTGTTCTAAATTGCTTAAGCCCTAGCAACTACTTGTTCTGCATAGGCAAACTGAAAATACATGCACAATATATGAAGATGATAGAAATGATAGAACTATGTTAAAAGAATAGTTGACCAAAAACTAAAGATTCCATCATCATTTACTCATACAAACGAATATAGCATACTTTGGAAAGGTTCGGTTTTTTAGAACCGTCCCTGTTGACTTCAACTCTATGGAAACCATTTCAATGCAAGTCAAAGCAGTTTTCTCTCACCAACATTCTTCAAAATATCATCTTGGTTGAACAAGCATTGAGTTAGCAACACTAAAGTTATGGGTTGATACCCAGATAACTCATTTTGATAAATATTATTTATTGCAGATCACTTTGGAAGAAGCAACTCTTTAAATATAATTAATGCATAAATGTAAAAAAGTTGAAATAAACATGGTTGTTAAACATTTGCTTTGTTTAAACTAAACATGACAAAAATGGATTCGGTTGTATGTGATTTAAAATCTTTGACTCAATGGGTATTTTAGAGGGAAAAGGTGATGATTAAAAATGCATTATTCAATATCTGTTTGAAATAATAGCATTATGAAATATTTATGCAACTGGCTTTATATAGTTTTATTTTCTTATGTTTTTGAGAAAGCTAAAGCTGTATTTGGAAATTATCTGAAATTGAAAGAAACTTTGATTGACCAATTTCAACAACACATACATTACATTAACATTTATATCTGCATTTCGGCAGTAAGCTGACACTTTCATCCAAAGTAACTCATCACCTTCGCATACACCCGGCCTTATTTTCATTCAGCTGCATTATTTAATGATAGATGTAAACTTTCAGAACTGTGGAAAGTAAATATTATTTCATATTGTGTGCAATCTGCCTTACCAAATAAACATAATTATGATAACATTACTCCATTACTTTCTTTATTAGCTTATATAAGCTCAAATACTATGTGTGAGGTATGAAAGAATGGTATGAATTTTGATTAAATTTAAAAACCTCAATTGAAGCTTAAATTAAGGTTGTATTTAGAGGAATAGTTCATTTAAGTAAAAGAAAAGCGTCATGAAAAGCATCATGTTTTCATCCACCGATTAGCACCAATGCTGTATAGAAAGCCCAAGATGCACATTCAGTTCCAAAATAAAATGATCAGCATGTGTTTATCAAGAAGTGGAAACATTTATTCCCTTCCAAAGTATGAGAAATGTATGATGATGACGAATGTCATTTTTTGGATGAACTATTCCTTATAGACATTATACCATTTGTTTCCCCTTGTATACTTTCGATTGTAATTTGATAGAGTTATGTTTAATTTAAATATCAACTTTGTCTTAGGTGTTTCTTAGGGAAAATAACCAAAAACCATATAAAAAATTAGATAAAGAAATAAATACTTACCTCAGATACTGAGATTAAAATGCAGTGTAAGAATGCATGTGTTAAATTGATGTAGACTGTAGTGGTAAAATATTTATGTAATCTAAGTTTGGGTCATTTTAATAAGAATTGGTTGAGCTCATAAAAAAATCTTACAAATATATTAACTTGGCATGTAAGAGCTCAGATTGTGACATTGTTGAATTTTCTTCTGAAATCTGACACACATAAGTCTTAAAAATGTTGTATGTATCCTCCATCGACTCTTTAAATTTGAGATATTAAAGATGATTTTATTATGCATGCATCAATACTTGATTTTAGCCATAAAAAATAATGCAAAACCACTTTGTACCTTAAATTTACCTTTTTTACACACATGCATGCACACAGGGCTTGATGATAAAAGCAGTTCTTCTAGTTGTGAGCTCATTATGTTGCAAGTAATGAAATCGAAAAACACTGACGAACTCAACAGAATCAAAGTTTATGGAAATGATCTGTTCTAAGGATTTTTCCTTTTATGCATGTTCCTCTTCTTCTTTCATCCAGCCATGGTCACCGATCTACCAAACACTCGCCACAAAAAAAAGCCTGGTCCCCTGCATCCCTCTGTTGAATTCTTAATAATGCAGTACATACTGCTATAATTGCATAATGTGCTTGTATAAAAACGTCTAGATAAATTTCATTTAGAAAAGATGCAGCCATCAAAGAAACATCCGCCTCATTCATCAGGGGACAATGTGGAAACTAATTTCCCAGAGGTTGGCGCACCGGCCGTCTTTATGTCAGTTTTCCGATACGTTCGTGTCATCATGCGGAGTTGAAAATTAAACCAGTGACTGGCGGTTTTGATGGCTTTCATTGAACCAGCCTCGTGCTCTTTGCCGTTTTGTGTGGATTGAAGGCGGTTATTATATTTGTGAATAGTCCATTATGTCCCGGCGAGCGTTGGGGGCCAGACGCGGGGTCCCACTCTGTTTGTCACCGAAGGCCTGGCTTGATTGATGTGGCATGGGTTTGTTACAGCGGTAGAGAAGGTTGGGGACTTTGGAGGGGTTAGAAAAAGTGCTGCCACACACAGTGCTCTGCAATTAAGCTGTTTTCTTTCTGTTCATTAAAAGTAAATTAGTCACAAGCAACAAGAGGAGCTGTCTTCATCTAATTGCCATCTCCAGAGTGCACCGAGCAAAGCCAAACATGAACCTGTTGTTAAATCGCTCAGCCATTTCTCACACTCTCGTTCTATATGTCTTGCAGGGCCGACGAGGACAAGCAGGGGAACCTGGGGCAACTGGACCACAGGTAAGCCATGTTGATTCCAAAAAGCTTTTTGCCCTTTGTTGTCTATGAACACTCCACCCATATTTTCCTAGCCACCACGATGCCTACAAAGACACCAAGTTTGGTTTGTGTTGTTATTTGTAGCTGGTAAAATAATAGACCCGGGGTACAGATTTGTACCTTTTTGTGATAAATGAACTCGACTTTATTAAAAAAGAAATTAACTTCTGTCACACCTAGGCAAGAACCGAATCTCTTTGCATTTTAAAATGCTGTTTCTTCTGATATCCAGCTAAGAATATTGCTGTTTTCATCCAGCGTGTGCTGTTTAAGCATTATTCATCTGATAGTCTCATGCATGGCTTCCCAGCATGCGTTAAGTGAGGTTAAAATCGTAAAACACTTTCTTTTAAAAATCCAGCGGCGCAGACTTCAGGCATAAATCAGGCAGGTGAGATATAAGCCACAGTAACATCGTAATGGATGCTAAAGTTTTCCTATCGAGCATCTTCTCATTGACAACTGATCAGTCATTTTACCCTCTTTAACTTGAACATGCTACAGTAGGATCATCAGATTTATAACTCAATGCAACTTGCTCATGAAAATTTACATTTCAGTCATAAAGAAGAGTTATGGCTACTTACATTCCTGTAGTGAGATGAATGGGCCTGTTATTTGCCGATGTCCGGTTTGTAAGTGTAGTTTTGCATATAAGTAGATTAATTGTCAGTTTGCGGCAGTTAGATGAGCATGAGAAGGTGCCAAAAGAAGCATTTGCGTTCCTTGGACTGGAGATGTATGATTATTTGGTGCTCAGACTTTAGCTTGAAATTACTGATTAATGTTCATGTAAAAAGGTATTTATCAATAAAGCATCGGACAGAGACATCTGGTGTAAAATGCCAAACAGGTAAATTTATAATGAGGGCACTGGGGTGTGATCCACCAATTTAAATTTGGCTTTTTTATTTGGTGTACTTTTACTTTAGCTGATTTATTTTGTATTTTATACATATTTTATACAAATTTTTATTTTATACTTATCCACATGTCATTGTTCTGATTAATACAGAGAAAGATATTTGGAAGAATGCCCTTGCCCAAACAGTTAATGGACCCCATTGACTACCATAGTGGGAGTTTTGCTCTGTTAAACACAAAGTTTGATATGTTGAGGACAACGATAAGATATTAAAAAAGGTTAAATTCAAAAACGTAATTTTGACCCAATTGACCATAATATGAAAATTTTTTCCATCTTTGTTGCAGCAGATTTGGAAGGGTCTTATTCTGTTCCAAAAAGGTTAACCCCTGTGGTCAAGTAACTTTTTATCGAGTAATGATGAGGACTTGCCTCAAAAACTACATCTAAAGTAGTTCCAAAAGTAGTTAAACCTTTACATTTGAAGGTAGTGTCCCGATACCATATAGTGAATATCTTTGCATTAGGTGATGTTACACATCCATACTCTTACTTGATTTTCCCTACTATAAGGGTCAATGGGGTCCATGTACTGTTTGCTTACATTCGTGTTCATATTTTTCTCTGTGTAAGTCAGAACAAAGGTAATTATAGAGGTATTGATTTTTTTGTGTGAACTGGCCCTTTAAATATGGAAGAAAAGTATTCAGTATCAAATGAAATACATGTTTATACGTATACACTGTAATGACATAATATTGCATTTTTATTTCTACAGTCATTTACGTGAATACAAATATCAATGCTATTGTATATGATGATATTCTAGACATTTATCTGCTTTTAATTTTAAGGCAACAGTTTTTGCAGGTTCTTTTCCAACATGACAATATCTCAGACAGGCAGAGTTAAAAAATAAATGATTGATTCTGTCATTCAACCCAGCAGAACACATTTGGTGTGACTTTAAATGCAGACTTTCAGTCAAAAATACATCACCCAGCACCAATGACTGCATAGTAGTACAGTTATTTCAGGAAATGGCACTTCTGCAACTGTTCAAAATGACATTTCTACAAATGGCATTGTGAAAAATGTTGTTTCCAACTCTGTTGCAACAGTTTTCTCTTCCAAAAAGATTTACCCCTCTGTAAAAAGTAACTGATTTTGTTAAGTTTTTGGCTCATGTTGAATTTCACAGGCATTAAATATTCAGCAATTAATAATTATGATCTTAAAACTGGTAAGCAAATTATTCAACATATATTCACTGTATAGACGAAAATATTAGAATAAAACATAAACATGTTTATTAAAAGTCTAAGCATGTGTGACCCTGCCTATATGACACTATTTTTTTGTGATTTATTGTTTTCTACATACAGTTGTTCTACATATATTTAGAACATTTTATGATAATATTTAATATATATTATATATTATAAATATAATATTGATATATTTACTATTTAATGTGTAAGGCCATTTCTAAGATTAAAATTATGCTGAAATTAGTTACTGAAATCAAACTTTGACTTTGCCCCCTCCCAGGTAAACTGAGTTTTGGGGATTTTGTATTGATTTAAGTGAAATCTCCATCACGCACGCCTGTGGCTCAACGTTTCAAATCACAATTTCAAGCAGCCCAGAGGGGCACATTAAAAGCGGTGCCATGCGTAAACGCTATTGAAGAACCTGATGGGGCTCTCAGAGGGACCCTAGTTTACTGCTTGATAAATAGTCATCTCATCTCAGCCCAGGAATCAATATGAAATGTGTGATGTAAAAATCACACTCATGACCACACATGCTGGAGTTTTTACATTGCAATCAGATATGAATAAGGTCCAAAATACATCCATGTTCACATCCACTAATTTCTGTTTTTAGAAGAATGAAAGGTAAAGTTGGTTAACATCACAGTTTTCTTTTTAGGAAAGGGGGTTCAGCACACACTTGAGAAATGTGAAACTAAAACATATTTTGGCCCTTAGCAGGTCCTTCATCAGACATCTGCTGTTGGAATTTATGGCTGCACCGCTTTTTAAAAAGGATGCTTTTTTTTGTGACCTTGCGATTATGTCAGTGCTGCTTTATTTTTCATACATTTTTCCAAGATCTTTTTTATTTTCAGTTTTTAATTAGATTTTGAATCCCAGATGTTTCATTTGTAATCTCACACCCTTGCAGGAACTCAAACTTTCTTCAGGGGAAAATTAAAGGACTTACAAATCGGCAGAACTAATGATCGCTTAACAGTTCATTAAACTACAAAGTCAATGGCAAGTTGTTTAAAAACAGCACTTCATCACTGAATCCCAAGCTCAAACCGTTCTTAAGTTTGACGTGCATGTGTACTGGCACACGCTGTACCCGGACTGTCATTCTTCATCAAGAGATGCTTTTAAAGTGGGAAAAGTCATAAGAGTCTGAAGGAAAGTGGTTTCCAGAGTGACATTTGAAAATGGCAGTGTCCTGATAATTTCCATGGCATGTGCCAACCGTGCTCCCGTCCCTGGGAGCTGGCATTTATGAGTCGCCTCTCGTCTGTAGTGGGGACGCGGCCCCTGGGTGGCACAGACTGACTCCCCCGGCCCCCCCTGCTTCTTTTTTACCGGTGGGTGTCGTGGAATGTGCTGCCCAGGAGCTCTTATCTGTCTGGATATTCAGTTGAGCTGATATGTCTAGTGACCTTTGTAGAGGATATTTACAGGTGTTGTTGCTGCAGTAGTGCTTGCTGTATACTGAATTTGTGCTTGTTTTTATAAATAATTTTCCTGTCAGGCCAATTGCAAATAACTGTCACAGACGATTTTAATAGAACCATAACAGGTATCACACAACCACATTGTTGTGGCTCAGTAAATATCACAAAGTTAACAACTATATTAACCGAACAAAATCTTTTACAATATAAAATAATCAGTTAAAAATATTAAAATAATAAAACAGTTAATTTTTCAGTTTATGTTATGAAAAACGCTAAGTATTTTTCTTACAAAAATATATTTGCAAAGAACACCTAATATTTTTTGGGTAAATTCTTATAGCAATATTTCAGTTTCAGCATGTTGGAGAACCAATCAGCGACGCCATCCAATCCAAAATCAAGTTAATGGGTCCCGACGCTATCTGGATGCAACATTCCTAATATCGTCTTTAGTGTTATGCTAAAGAAAGTCCTACAGATTTTCAAACCGTAAACTCAATTATTTATACGTATTAAAATCTCCCCGACTCTTGCCTGGGAGATGCCTATTCTGTAGCGTCTGTCTATCGGTCGGGTGGGATACGACATTTATCCAGAACTTTTCTCCCGAGAACATGCAGGTACACAGAAGGACACACTCTCATCCTACCAATTGGCTTCCTTCAGTCAAACGCAGGCTGTCTGCTCGGCATGTTAAACAGCTGCGCGCACACGGCCCGAATCGCTCCTCAGACTTGAGCTTGACAGATGGTAATTATGAACAGTGCTTTTGCAAAAAGGTCTGCAATAATTTTCATAAAGCCCAGGGGTGTCATATCTCACCGGGGGAACTGCAGTGTATGAATATAAATATACAGTATATAAATATATAATTTAAAGAGAGCAGGAGTGAGTGTTTACATGCGCAGGTCCTCTACTCGTCAGCGCTGTCAGGTCTCGGGGCGTATCGCCCGTCTGTCCAGCCTTTAACCTTCCTTTGATGTATAAGCTACACTGTCTCCTCATGTTGAAGGACTTTTGAACGCCTGCATGTAAGAATAGTATGCAGCCAATGTTGACCGCTCCGTCCTGAGGCTTTAAATCATATTCTAAACTCAATTTTGTTGTGGTTTCCAACATTTCTTAACATCGTAAAAGAGACTAATTCCGTAAGTAAAAAGTAAAAAATGGTGTCATCATTTACTCACCCTCTTATTTAAAACCTTCATGAATGTCTTCTGCACAACATCAAAGAAGATAATTCAAAGAAATGGCACCGGTTTACTTCTATTGTAAGTGCATGGTTGCCATTATTGTTCAAAATATCTTCTTTTGTGTTCATCAGAAGACTTGATAAATGATATCATAAATTTTGTTCATTGTTTGAAATTGTATTTTCGTAACTGCTTCTTTGACGCAATGTTGATAGTTCTTGTTTAAATGTTGTAATGAAGTCACACCAAAATTATAGTGTAAAAAAATATTGCCAGATACCCTGGTTTAATGAATATCCTGTCAGTATGACATACAGTAACAAGTTCCTCGGTTTGGCATGTACAGTAATTAACAGAAGATAATTTTATCTTTCAGTCAGTGTCATCTAAACTCTAAATTATATTTGAGAACCGTTATTGAACAATGGGGATAAAAAGCACCATGTTCCATATAACTATTCAATAATGGAGAGACAAATCACAAGCTCTCAATGGACAGATTCTGTGCCATGCTGTCAGATACCACAAAAAGTAGATTTGACTCGTCTTAAAGTCTGTACAAACAAACACGTTTAATTGAATCTGTGTAAATCAGGAACAAGCCTTTATCAATAGGGTTAAAGCAGAAACATGAAGTAATTTATTTTCCACTCCAAAATTATGTGTATTAAATAAAAAAATAAAAAAAAATGTATGACCTGTATTTGACCCAATAATGAGTTGAAGCATCCCAGCGTTTGCCAGATCATTTAAATCCATCCTTTTAACCCATTTGTCTATATTTTACCCAATCATTAGTTAAAATAATCGGGCATTTTGTAAGGTAGCAGCTTTTGGAGATGCAGTTGTACCAGCTGTATTCTCTATTGGTGCATGTTTTAATTAATAATTTTTTAGTTATAACCATCAGCACATCCCTGATTTGACCTAATGATGGTTGGTAAACAACATAAAAATGATATCAATGTAATGACATGTTTTGAAAACATTAATAGATTAATAGAAGTTTTTAGTGGAAAATATTACAAATGTTTGATTTTCTACAATTTAATAATATTTTTTAATTTAATTTAGTGAAAAAGTATTTATTGAACAAATACCCTTTTTGAAATTGAATACATATAGACACACACACACACACACACACATATATATATATATATATATATATATATATATATATATATATATATATATATATATATATATATATATATATAGACCTAATATTTTGGTTAATTCTAATAGAAATATTTTATTTAACCAGATAAACAAAATTTAAATAGTATATTTAATTAATTTTAAAGCTTTAAAATTTACTAAAATAACACAAAAATGAAACAATTTCAAATACATGTGATGTGAATAATATAATTTAATAAAAAAAACTGGAAACAAGCTGTCTAAATAGACTTGAAATTACTTTGTTTTAAACCCAATGGTTCCAAGAACATCTTTGTTATGCAAAATATTATTTTTTCCCTTTTGTTTTTTCGGTACATTGTGACCTTGACACGTTACCTTGTGTGTAATATTTTATGTAGAGCGGCAGTAATAAGGAAATGCCCTACAGATAAGTGTGTTTGTAAGCATTAGACATGTCATGATTCAAATTCAGGTCTGCTAATGCCCCGAGGTGATAAAACCCCTCAGTCAAGGACAGTATAGACTGATTTATTAATGGTAAATATAGTCTTTCCAGAATTTGCCAGTAGTTTTATGATGTAAACTGAGTCACATATATTCCTAACCTGTTAGCTTACAGATTTCAGAAACAAATAACAACATATTTGTGGTCAGAATAAGAATTTTCTGTCCTTTCAATCCTGCAATAGGTAACAAAATGTATTTATATATTTTTGGGAATAGCATGCTTGTAAAAGCCCCTGGTATCATTGTAGTAGGTGTCCTTTGGTATCACACTTTTCACAAAAACTTTGCATGCACACACCTGTTAACCAAAAACCATCTCTGTTGGTTTTATAGAATCGATAGAATTGTAGTCTTCGATGGTCAGGGTTATTTAAAGCAAAATTAAGTCATTTAAATGTGATCGCCTAAAACTTTTCATGATTAAAGATACATTGTGATGTGAAGCTTAATTGAGTAATAAGACAGAAATTTAGTATACAGTCAGTAATTGAAGATAAAAAGTAGTCATAATGTTTTTTTTGCATGTCATTTCCATTCAAAATGTACCGTACATTTGTGTTATGTAAAAGTTGAATGAAATTAGCTTCCATTCCTCCCACAGAATGTCAGCCAGCATTAACCTTAGATATGGCAGAAAATACTTGTCTGTTATATATGGACATTGTCAACGGACAAATTGGCGTTCGAAAATTTTGTTTCCATGTGGTATATTCTGAAAGTCCACAGGGCCGAAAGCTACAGTGCTTTCTTTGCTGGTCCCCGGCGTACACATCGGTTTTAAAGGGAGATGAGCGAAGCTCAAAGTGTGAAGAGCAATTGTTCGACAGCCTCTTAGAGGAGCAATTCAGACTCCGTCCATTCTGTGCGGCTTACATTACCCATCACCAGTGACCATCTATCATAAGCTGGTCATAAAAGACGTTCTCTTCCCTCAGCGAGAACATTTCCTTAAAATCTTCACGCAGGGATAACTCCGGGTTTGCCGAGTGAGCCGGTGCTTGACAAAGAGGACAAGAGGGAGACACATTTGAGCTCAGGCGGGAGGAGAATGTGTGTGCGGCGCTCCGTTTGCTCTTGTAAGATCTGTGCGTGTCATCTCCACCCCTTCACATAGGCAGTGGACTGTGACTAGACTGAGATGGCAGCGTGAGGACTGTGTAGCATCTGCATAAGTTTGTCCTGACAGCGCAGAGTGCTATTCGACAGGCCCGAGGTGCAAGAGTTCAGAGCTGAGTAATGGCTGCTCTTTGTTAGGAAGTGAATACACACACAATGTCCATGACACGCTCAAGATTTTAGCTTTCACTTCCTGATGTGGGCAACAGGTTACATTATCTACATCATAATCACTTAGTCGGATAAACAGAGAATCTTCCTTTGGCAGGAGTTGCTATACTAAGTGCACGTTACTCTAAATGTAAATATACCTGAAAGGTTTTGTTTGAAGAAAAGATGTGAATTTAAAGATTGATTCATTGTTGAAATTTAGATTAGGCTTCTATTAAAAACCAGAAATGCAGAACACAAAGAAAGTTCACTGTTCACTAATGCCGTTATTTTTTAGGCCTGTGTGTTTTGCTCTGGGATAATTGTTAAATTCGAAGTTTTATTGCCGACAACTGTAAGCACTTTATGAAAAATACATCTTTGTTATCTGTGCTTGCTTTTATTTGTAAATGATTCATTTCATTTGATATCACGATAATGAAAAACATTCCTATTTAAATATTTTATTGTTGTTTATGTGTTGGTTTCATAAGCTTTAAGATGATCTATGGGCAATGTTTAATTTTACCACCGCTGAGTATTTTCTCTATAAAACTGAGTACAGGCAGGGCTTATTTTCATATTCATGTTTCTACGTAAATTTTATGAAGCTGATGTGTAGAGTTATTTTCAATGTATTTATAGCAAAAAATAAAGAATAAATGTTTAAATATTTAATTTTGATAGTCAAATATGTTAATAGGTAACATTTTCGACCACAGGGAGACTTCGAATTCCAATTTCAAGTGCCAGAGCACATTTAGGAACAGAATAACTGACATGGCATTCCATATATACAACAGTATTGAGGATTATGAAGATGTTAAAGGTTATTAGCAAGACATACTTGATCCCTGCAGGTGTTCCTGACAAATGCTCAAGCTCATTCAGGATTAGCACTGTACTATAGATCAGATCCCTGGCAATTAAAGGGAGAAACAGAAAGAAGAGCTTTGGCATTAGAACATGGGCTCTGGAATCTTTAAGGTGAACTCTGTTTAAGCCTTTTCAAAGCTGGAGTCTCTAACTGTTTTAGTTGAATCATCTTAATCAATTAGTCAAGTCAATTTTATTTATATAGTACTTTATACAATTTTCATTGTATAAAGTTGAAACATGTACACAAAGAAAGTACAAAGCACAGCACACACAGACAGACGCAAAAATCTAAAAAAGTGAAACACTAGGAACATATTAGGTAGAATATGTGGTCATATATATATATGTGCTAATAAATTAGTAAGCAAAAAGCAGGTTCTTAAGATCAGCGTTCAAAACAGCCTCATATTCACAATAGAAAGCCTATAATATTTTGTTCATGTTTCAAGTTGTTTGATTTAACCCATGTACAAATAAGTTTGGTAATTTTAAATCTGTTAATTTACACCTGCACTTTTGTTGTTCTGTTTTTACATGTTACGATTATTGTAGCATGCATTTTCTTTTCTTAAACATTATGGATATCTTTCTCTTAGTCTCACTCTCTGTCTCTCTCTCTCTTTTTTATATTTTTATAAAAATGTATTATTATGTAATGGAGAATACAAAACTCAGGAGAAAATGCAAGAAGCTCATTTTCCACTTCTAGTTTTGCCGTTTTGCCACATGTGTGCCAAGATGCATTGATGAACATTTCGTGTTACAGCTTCTACAGACATTACCTACATGGTGTTTGCATATCTTTGGAAGTTATTTGCATTAAATAAAGCAAGTTGCTTTACAGTTTTATCTAAATGTTAATGCTATATAAGCACATGTGTTATTACTGTTTTTTAGGGAGAAAAGGGTGACCAGGGCATAGCAGGAGTGGATGGGCGAAAGGGCGAAAGAGGAGATCCTGTATGTTACAAAAGGAAATCACAGAGGCATTACACATTTGGGTGTTTTTATACATTATGAATCTTTGTTAACTCTCTTATCCCAAAGGGTTTACCTGGACTGGATGGCGTTATTGGAATAAAAGGTCAAAAGGTATGTATTGTGTGTGGTTCTGTTCTCTTGCTTTACCAATCATTATTTTCGCTGTAAATTATTTGCTATGGAGTTGAATCCTTGTACATCAGAGAGACAATGATTGTGCCGCGGGCAGTCTGTGGGAGAGCTGTCTGATGTTGAGACAAACAATACCCGTAGTTCATTGTCTGATTGTTCTTTGTGTTCGTGTATCTATATATAGGGTGAAGAAGGCCCCCGTGGACCACCAGGCCCTGTGAGTATCCCACAGCTTCAGTCAGAGATTCAGACACATGCACATCTATCACAAACACAGTTCCTATACTTTAATACTTTATTCTTTATCTAGAAACAACTTTTGTTTGATGATATTATGTGTCATTAAGTTCTATCTTTTCGTGTAAAACGGGAGAATTCTATAATATTTTATACATGTTATTATAAAAACATTTCGGTCAAAAAGTAGCATTCTACTTAGTAAGTAAAATAAAATTAAGAATGTTTTTGTGGATCTGTGATTTTTAAGTAGTCAAGTCTTATCAAAAGATTATAAAATTTTGTCCTAGATATAAGAAAACCCCTTTTTTACAATTTAGCTTTTGGAGAAAAACTTGAAAGTCTTGAAGTTGTCTTAAATATATAAAAAGCATTTGTCTTAAAATAATTCATAGGGCATATTTAATTGTGTATGCGTTACCAAAATTCACTAAAAACACTTAATATTAAAGCACAATAATAACATGTACTGTAATTTGATACTATTGTATATTTGAATCTTATTTGGAAACCAACATAACAAATGTTTTATTAACTAACAGAGTATCTCTAGAATTTTTGAAGATCGCTAGCATTTTTAAGCCTGCAATTTACTTCATCTATGTTGCGCTTTCTTTTGTTGCAACCTTATGTTTACACATTAATGCTAGAGCTTTATTTTGAGACAACTCCATTTTTTCAGATATATATTTCCAAAATTGAAATTGCTACGTCCTTAATTTCATACTATATAGTAGTTTTTAATAGTATTAATAGTATTTCCAAAATCTCAGGATGCAAAAAAACATTGAAAACAGGTGCGAAATACTCGGATGGTTTACTGCATCTGCCCAGATTCATGAGCGTGCATTCGATACAGACACTTCTCTTTCCCTTGATGACATGGGGCTGAGCGACTTTCAAATTTCAACGTTTCAAACTTTTAGGTGTATGTTTGTTTTTCAAATGCAAAGTATGTGGTTTTGAGGTATATTTGGGATAGTAAAAATTAATAATAATAAATCTATATTTGATTTATTTTCCTGGACGGTTGATATAAGTGGTGTTTATTATCTATAAATAACCAATACTCACATTTTTTCAAGAAGACAATTCTACATGTACAATGGCATCATGTTGAATAAACAATAACATACATTTCAATTTAAGCATGTATATTTAAAAGAGTGGCCTTTGATTGCCACATTTGTCTGCATATCATGAATCAATTTCATCAGTTGAAGTGATACCATAACAATTTCTGATGAGTGATGAAACTTCACTCATCCTGGTCATCTTTTCTTTTGTCTATGACCAACTGCTAAGTGGACTGGCTGCTGTTTTGTGTCTGAAGAAGAAACAAATATAGACTTAATAAGACATAAACTATATATAGGTTTTTTATTCGTGGATGATCTTAGTCCCAGGAAAAGGTTTACAGTTGGACTCTTTTAGCTCTATGGATTGGTCCATTATTAGAAAATGGTTGATCGTTGGGACACAGATCGCTTTTTCACAAGGTTTGGAATGGCGTCGTTGGTGTCAATTAAATCAAACGGGGAAGCGAATGGTGCGATTTGACAGCAGGGCACAAAATCAATTGCGGCTGCCTGCTGTGTGAATTTAGAGCTAAATGGGGAAAGTGAAAGGACCGTAGTTCCCATAAAACCAATTTACAAAGATTCATAAAGCCAAAAAGAACAAAGAACCCGATTGCAACAGTACTGCTCCTGTTCTGAAATGGCTAATTATGATGATGGGTGACTCAAATATGAAGCAGCTTTTAAGAGTTTGATTGGTCTCTCCTGGTTTCCCCTTCAGCTTGTAATGTGATTGTAGCTGGCTCTGAATGAAGCAAGCTTTTAGTTCTCCTTTAATTAGAAATGCTTAATTAAGGTTGTTTTGTGTCCAAGAAAGAAATCTTTGAACAACTGTAACCTACATCCCATTTCAAGATTTTAATTACATTTTGGTGGATTGTTAAATGGTAATTAGATATTTTGCTGAGATCAAACCCCAACGAGTCAATATAAAGCAGAAAAAGAAAGCACATTTTTACTTTACTTTTACATGTATGCATTTAGTAGTTGCAAAGATCCAAAGCAACTTACAAATTATGGGGGAAAATGAAGCAGTGGAAGCAATGATACGAGAAGTGCTAGACAGTGCTCGAGATTTTTGTTGTTATGCTTAATGTTTAAAGACTTTATCATGCTTTAAATGTTTTTGTATGTTGAAAATCACATCATTAGCTTATCAGCATGTGAGATCACTGTTTAAATGACTTTAAAAACAATGTTATGTTCAGAACTTGTACGTTTAAAGGAAGAGTTCACCCAAAAATCAAAATTATCATTTAATACTCACCCTCTTGACATTTCTCCTGAAGTATTTTTTCTTCTGCAGAACACAAAAGGAGATACTTTGAGGAATGGTGGTAACTGGCACCAATTTACATTGCTTATGTTTACATACAATAGAAATGAGTGTGTGTCTCTGCTGTTCGGTTGCCAACATTCTTCATAATGTCTTCTTTCGTGTTTTGCGTAAGAAAGTCATACAGGTTTGAAATGACAATGGGGTGGGTGAAAGATGACATGATCACTCAAACCAACTTTTTCCTAATGTCACAATAAGCCTCTTTGTTTTTCATCTTTATTTAACTTCCATGCATCCCACACAAGCTGTCCTACATTGTTGTCTAAGGACTATGAGAATGATTGGCAGACTATTTAATGTGACAGGCACTTGAAGTTAATGGATAAATAGGACGTCAATGTAGATTCAGACTGAGTCTTTCATTAAAACGTCATGATGCTTTGAGAGGGGTCAATGGGTTTATAATCATGGCTTTTGTTGTAAATAAAGGTACCTGCCTTAAAAGTCACAAGCCCTGGATTAATGTGGTGAACATGTTAAGACAGCTGAGAAAAAAATATGGAAACTTCTAGTTTGATGGAGGTTATCACTGAACTGAGATCATTACTGATTTGGGTATTTTCACGTACAGCCAAATTTGAAAAATGTAGTTTGTGGTGCCATTTTGCTGTTTACTGAACCTATTCAATGCTCCATCAGTGTTTCATGCTAAATCTCTTTAATTTTAGTTTTAAATGTACTGCAAGAAACAGTGTTCTTCCAAACTGCTAGAAATCCGTACCCGATTTTTAGCATTAACATGATGGACCAATCAGATTTGATAAAAAAATAAACTCTGAATTTATAATTAAAAATATTGTTGTTTATTAAAACAATGATTGTTAAACATGTTCAGACTGAGCCAACAGAAAATTTTAACAGATACAGATAAATTGAATATTAACAAAATGTATGGGTCCAGGTAAAAAAATATATTTTAATGAGAACCATTAAAATGGATAAGTAGTGTTTTTGAAAAGAGCCCTTCATATAGTGTAACCTGAACACATCTCCAAAGTCACTTTTTATACACCTACACAGGATAAAGAGTTTCTGATTACAGTTCTGGAGAAGAAATATTCTTTATACTCACCTGATTCTGAATCAAAGACACCTTCTAGAATATTTGTAAAATCAGCTTCTGGATATCCCGTTTATAGTATAGTTATAGTATAGTATAGTTTTTAAAGGACAACCGATATACTCTATTAACACATTTGGTAAATTTGAATTGATTTTGGCACCAGGATTTCCAGGTCTGTGTGAAAGGAGCGGGAGTGGGTGATCTCAAAAATCCATATCAAAGGAGCTCAAATCTATACATACTGTATGTTTTTTCGATAAAAATTTTTTTTTATTTATTTATTTAGGTCATGACAGCACATGGCCTGAGAGTCCTTTCTGGATCAGTAAGTTTGCTCCGTAGCTTTACTTTGAATTTTATTTAAAGCATTTATTCTGAAATGTACCCTTACTTTATTTGAACGAGGTCAATCACTTATGCATTATAAAATATGTAAAAATTTTTAAACTGTGTTTGTCATCTCAATACAGTCCTTCAGTAACACTCTTTGTAGCTAGCACAATTATCAAACTTTTGCTGTGTGCTTTCTTCTTAATCACCCATATGCCTTCATCACAAACCTTCATTGCATTCATTTGCTATTTTCTTTCTTTCTTTCTCTAATTCATGAGGGGGAATCTGGTGAGAAAGGCCAGAAAGGAGAAAAAGGGGATCAGGTAAATTACCACAAATTAAATTGAATAATCCTTCAAACCAATGTGAAATAATTTTTACATACATGCTTTTCTCATTTTTTCATCAGGGTGAACAAGGTCCCGAAGGGTCACGAGGACTGAAGGTAAATAAAATATGTCAGAGAAATGTCTATTGACACACTGCTGCAAATGATGCAAAATCCGACCCAAACCATTTGGCCAAAGCTTTTGCACAGTACTGTATATATTGAGGGATTTGTTATAATGCACATAACTGACTTTGCTAATAAATTTAATTGATATATAAATGCATATATCTATAGTACAACTACATTACAAAGTAGTATGTCTGTAAAAATATTAAATTTTTTTGCAAGGTTGTAGCTGCAGAATCAGGATAAGCATTATGAGAACCAATGCATATATTACATATTTGGCACTTTTTGTCGTAATGTTTTGTCTCTTTTTCTTTGACCTGTGATCGCACTCATAAAGGGAGATACCGGATGGCCTGGACCATCAGGGACACCAGGACCCGAGGTACAAACTTTTAAGTTTTTTTGCGAACCCTGGCTCTGCCCCGGCGATTGACAGCTCAAAAGTTAAATGCTTCCTCTTGTGATTTGACCAAGATCGAAAGAACACTTTAAAATCATTCGGCCTTGGCGCAACGGTATTATTGTGGACATTGTCAACACGACTAGGAGAGAAACTTTGCCATGATCTCTGTGATTTACCGACTACTACCGAAAGCTTTCTTACGGGCGGCTTATTGCAGCCGCTGCCCGCTGGGTTAAATTGGCTGTGGCATGTAACCAGGGTCACAAAAAGCAGCTGATTTTTTGCCTTCTTTTCAGTAAAGGGCGCAGATGGAGACCTCTTAGAATAGCAACTGGTCAAAAAGCTTCAATTTTCACAGTCGGTATGAAATCAAAGTAACTGCAGCAAGACCTTTTAAAGGCTGTTTTTGTTCTTTGTGGCTGTTAGAGCTAGTCTGATTTCAGTTTTGCTCTATGTTTCATTTAGAGACCTTCTTGTACTTCAGTGTGATAACAAAAACGTGGTTTATTCTGCTAATTTGTTTGTGTGTTTACAGGGAAAAGAGGGTCCACCTGGACCCATTGGAATACGGGGTCTTCCTGGAGATTTAGTAAGCATTTCAGTTTTAAACCCCTTGACAACATCACAATGTCTGTAATTTATAACTTTATCAAGTTGTGTAGATAACCTTTTCGATACCCCCAATATTCATATTGAATGTATGATGTGCACTGTAAATGACACTTTATTTTTATTTCATTATGAAGAGTTGCACTACACTAAAAGTTAAACAGAACACCAAAGTTGAATTTAAGAATCAGAATATGATAGAAACTATGACTAAAGCCAGAAACCAACCACAGACCCGGCAACTACCTGGAACACCCCAGCATCAACACAATGAGTTCGGCAAACGCCCATCCTTGCTCATGTTCTTGAGGAAGTGTTCACATTGAATTATTTTCTTCAATCAACATCAGTATTTCCCAGGTTTTTTTTCACTCATCACACTCATCAGTAGAGAGCAGAAAAAGCGAGAAGGCAGAGCTGTAAATTGTTTGGCACACAATCAGTAATCAATCGGTAATCGGAAAATTAATTCGCAAAGACAGGAACATCTGAGTTCTCAATGTGCGGGAGAAAACAACATCAGCATCGCAAGCTGTTCACAGCACCTGCTTCTGCTAACAAGCATCTGCCTTTTTTTCAAAGAATGCGACGTGGGGGTGCGGGGTAAATTGTGGAAATATAAGGTAAAAGTTGGACCTCCCAATGGTTGCTGATGCTGACGGTAATAAGACTTATCTTCTTTTTCAGGGCTCTCCTGGTCAACCAGGACTGTCTGGGAGAGATGGGATGAAAGGGGAAAAGGTAAACTAACCCCTTCAGACCAGATTTTCACTAGGGGGTTAGGGAATTCTGCATTAAAAAATTAATTCTTTCAACACCCTATTGTCATTTCAAACCTTTCTTTCTTCTGCATAAGACAGTAAAAGATATTTCTTAACAGGGACTGTGTTTTTTATGCAGACCAAAATGCCAATACTCAGAGTAAGGACTAAATTGCTTTTCAGATGTTTTCAATGTTAAGAAGCTATTTTTAATGCAAAGTTGATGCGCTCTCATGATGTGAACATGTGTAACAAAGACACATGTTTACAGCACTGAAACCTTTTTTACACTATCATCTCACCTCCGTATAGACAGTGATTTCAGGATGCCTGCCTTTGATCCAGATGTCTGTGATATTTATATCCAGCATTATTTGTGTGCATTTATGTTGACCCTGGGCCTGTCAAATGACAAGCTTTGAGGGGACAGGCTCTCTAAATGCCAGCTGTCTGTGTTTGTCTGTGTACGTACAGGGGGAGTCTGGTGGAGCACCAGGACCGATGGGACCCCCAGGCTTCAAGGGTGAGCCCGGCGAGCCCTGCAATGTCGGACTCTGCAATGCGGTAGGTTCTTGACACCATGTCTTTCATTCTCTTTCATTTCAGTGACATGATCTCCACTATATTGAGGTCTCTTACAGGAACACAAACAGAATATAGATCAACAGTTATCTAACATCCCACTGCTTTTAATAACAGCTCAGGCTGCCAGTGACGTGACGCACCTGTAAATCTGCGACAGCTAATGCGAGACCTTCCCACACACACGTTCTTTTACAAACAGCAGCTGGGAAGACTGATAAACCCTCCATCATTTAAGCTCTGACGGTGGGAACCGGAAATATCACTCATGCTAATACAGCGTTTCTGTAAAACTATCCTGCTATAGCTGCGTCACCGTCTCGGCCTGGACGAGCACCTGTTAGCTTCCTGTCCAACCTATGACAGTGACAAATCACTTGTGAGATCTCTTTGATATCTCAGTGGGTCTCGCCTAGACATCTATAAGATTCAATGGAGTGTACATGTGCAAGTCTCCTGCTACTCTGAGAATTGAGATCCTTATAATTCCCCATCCATAGTTTAGAATCCCTTTCTCAATCTTTATTTTTTTCGACTTTGTAGAATAACTGTAAGACCATCAAAGCCATGGAATAACACATGTGTAATTCGACTAAAATCAATCAAAAATTTTACACTTGGCCTTTTATCATCCAGCTTCATAAGATCCAAACCGTGGGAAGCTTTTAACAGTTATGAATGAATTTAAATCAGTGCTGGTCTTTTTGACCACTTTTTAAACAATAATTGGTCCTAGTTATCAGGGTTATTTCAACCAAAAATCAAATAATCATCATTTACTCACATTCATCATTTAAAACCAGTACATTAATAGTATACTATTTATTATACTATCTTAAAAAAGTATACTTTTACATATACTTTACCTTTACTTTAGTATAATTAAAAAAATTACTTAAATATTCTTCAAATATCTTAAAATTTGCTCATCAAATTTGTCTGCTGTGTTATCCACATTATTTTATATCCAAACATTTTCCTCTGGGATGTTCCGTTGACAGATTTTTTGCTTTGGCAATTTTTCATTCTTCAGTAAAACTTAGTGGATGACAGCCACGGCGGTCAGCAGCGGTAACACCGTTTAATCTGCTTCATGGTAGTTAGATTTTAGCTGGACTGTGACCCAAAAAGTGTGTTTGTTTGCTAAGGAAGCAAATGAGCCGCAAATTAACTATAACGGTGATGGTGTGAAGCATATAGACAGATGGGTGGTGGGCAGATAGAGCCCTTGTTGAACAGTTTGAACGGCGGTTTGCTGGACTGAAATCAACATGGCCTTCATAAACCTCATTTTACTTTGCTTATTATGAATGAAAAAAAAAGTTTACTGGTCTTATTGAGCAGAATTCATCTATGTAGATTATTCGGTGTACTGCATGAAGGCTAAAGTGTCTGCACACCATGCTTTCACGTCTTATAAAACAACTTTCATGTTCGTGTCTCTGGTCACTCTTTTGGCATCTTCACAGGATGCAGAATTTACCCACTCACTGTTCCTAACACATATTTACATAAACGGGGCTCTTGCATTGCAGTGTAATTCAGGCCAAAGAAAATCAATTTTCAATCAGCAATAATGCTTAATGTAACTCTTTCACACTGTCAGGACCGGCTGGATAACTTACAAATCACATTCAGAAAAACAATTAAAAATGTGCTGTGAGTTGTATTAAACTGCAGATCAGTGCGGCATTCAGAAAGTTTCCTCGCAAATATTCACCATGCACTTCTTATTCTCTTATTCCAGGAGAGTGTCGTCTCTGGCCCGCGGGGGATACGAGGTCCTAAGGTGGGTCACTGTGAACCGTTATAAAATATCACCACTTATTATCTCTATCTGCAGAGAAACATTATCAGAATACATATCAGTCATATCGGTTCTTCTCGGACCTAAGGTTTTATTTTTATTAAAAAAGCTGTGTTTACATTGTTTTCTGTGTCAGAAATGGTTTTATAAAGCTGGTCATTAAACTGACAACATTCATTAAAGCCGGTTACATGCTGTCATTACTAAATTGCTGTTTTTGTAAGCATTTCATAGGAGATGGAAAGTTAATATTTATTCAATTTGAAAGATTTGGTGTTGCTATGGCAACAAATTCATATTAAACTGCTATAAAAATGCTGTTCAGTCTTATTGCATAAAATGACAGCACTGTGCTTTGTGTAATTAGAATTTTTTTGCTCGACCCAGAATGATTTTATTTGGCTGTTTGTTTGGTTTGCCAGGGTGAGCGAGGTGTACCCGGTGTACCTGGTGACCCGGGAGAGAAAGGAGAACCTGGGATTGGAATTACTGGACCCCCTGTAAGTAATTTTTGAGGGGCAGAATATTTATGATGCTGCCTTTTTTGGTTGCATTTTTTTTAATCTAAACTCATTCAACACGATGTAAAGAACATTCTGTGAGAATATGAAATTTATATCTCTAATATTGACTAAGTAGGACCAAGTCAAATATTAAAATCATCTTTAAATCAATAGGTAAAATTACATATTAATGGTCAATTACTCAGAATTGAATTTTCCGAGTTTAGCCTTAATTTCTCAGGTAGGGTTACATTTATATCAGTCTTATTTTTTTATTTTTCAATATATTTATGATGACAACGGATTTAAAATTTTCCACACAAATAGCTTTATGTCTGTAAGAATAGAGTGAGGTAAAAAAAAATTCTTTGTTATGTGAAGGATAGTTAGTGAATAACAAATTTTATTTTGGTTGACTAGGAAATTGGCACACTAGTCATATAGGCTTATCGTGGTACTTCTCTAGACTCTCTTTGTCAGGTTGTTATTATCCTTGTTATTTTTTGAGAAGAAGTCAAGTCACGTTCAAATGATGACTCATGGTGCTTAAATAAAGGACGAGAATCACACATGGTGAGGGTGAATGTCATGGCTTTGAAGAGTTGTATTTTTAGAAGAACACCAAAAATCATTGTCTTTCTGTAGGGTCTAATGGGACCAAAGGGGGATCCAGGAATAAAGGTAAACGTCAAATAAATGTCCGCCTTTGTTTGCTAACTAATAATAGATTTTATAATAAAATATAATTAATAGTTAAGAACTAATAATAGAATCTATATTGTGTGAAACATGTTTGGTGAAGTAATTCTTGATGAAAAAAATTCTCAGGGATCTCTCGGACCTCAAGGGCCAGCTGGTGTGCCAGGAAACATGGTGAAAATATTTTATTTTTATATATTTCTCTCTCTCTTGTTTTCTATCAAAGCTGTCAAATGATATGTTTTAATGGCGTTTTTCATTTATTATTTATTTCTTTATTTGTTACAAGGGACCGCAAGGCCTGCAAGGCAAACCAGGACCCCCTGGACCCCCAGGAGAACCGGTACATAACATATATTTAACTGACAAGCTGTTTTTGTCACCTTTTAGAAAGGTTTTTGGCTTTGACATTTACCAACCCTCTGTCAGACTATTGTATATACTACTAATATTTAACGTTTAGCTTTTGTTACTTTAATGCTATTTTGTATAAACTACCTGATAGTATAGACTACAACATGATCAAACTTGAAACTACTTTATTTTCTTGTAGCTAAAAAACAAGAATTCAGCGATTCTGGGTTTTTTAAGTCAACCAACTGTGTGTTTCTGTCAAGTTAAAGTATAAGAACGGCACATTACTTTATGTTTGGCCGTCAGTTCGACCAGTCCAAATATTGTATTTTCAGTGTAATAAGATGGTTAGTAAGAAGGTTAATTTATAATGTAATCCAGATGCACAGTTGTACAATATTAGAAGTCATTTTAAAAAAGGAGCATCATGAGATTTAATGTTGAATCTACTATTACTTATATTGATTTTCTTTTTCAGACGGCGCTGCCCATCGTTGGAGACATGGGTACATTATTGAAGGTACAGTTTCACACAGCTCTATGTCATCTTGTCTGCTGATTTTCTGAAAACTAGTTTAATAAACTCTGATATTAGACAAAAATAAAGGTGGATTGAACAATTATATAGGAGATGTGAACTAAATGAAATAAGGTTAGATATAAAACCATATCAGCATAACTTTTTCAGGCAGGATGTTGTTAGGTGGATTTTTCAGGCAGGATGTTGCCCAATTCTGAATTTTCATATCTGGTTGAAGTAGCACTTTAATAGCTTCATTTTTATCTCAAGTCAGTAGATATAAAAATATATTTATTATATTTTTTGGGCTATGGTTATTGTTTAGTTTAAATCTGATGTTGTGGCTCTGTGGATTAAATAATAGTCAGCCAATATTTGCGTCCTTCATACATATATTTGCTTTTTTATTTTTTTAATGTTTTTTTCACGGCATTTCAGTGGCTTAGCGATATGTTAACATCAAACTCTATTGGAATTTATTAGAATCAGCCTCTTCTCACAGCTTCCAATTGCTATTTAGGTAACAAAATCGCAGAAAAATCGTGATGGCGATGGTTAAAATACTACCTTAGAAGCCTGCTGTCTTTGTATACAACATCTAGGAAGGCAGCTCAGTTGCTTTTAGAACAGACCTCATGAAACCTGCCATCTAACATCTCAAAGCTTTGATGTTCTTATTAAAAGAATGCTATACTAAACACTGGGTTCCGTTTAGTCAGAGTTGGTGCGGATCCAAAGATGGAACTCGTCCTGTGTTATCTTGGTATTTGAGCTACTAGAGGCTGTTTTTTCTCTAGAATGGCACAAGATTTTTGTAATGTCAAGTAACCAAACACAAATGATAAAGGATCAATAGAATATAAAATACCCCTTAAAATGCTCTTAAAGAACTACTCTTGCTCTTGAAGAAGTATTATAAATCTATTCATCTCATGTTCTTAAATCTTCATAAAAATAAATCAATAAAAGCATTTGACTTAACAATTTCACTCCCTATCTTGATACTTATAAGCACGTTCTATACTGTATTTCTATCCACCCACTACATGAATATTCTTTTAATTTCTATTTGGGTATGGTAAATTCATCCATGACTAAAGAAACATCTGACAAGATAAATGCCCATCTGTTCAAATAATAACTCCTTGGTCGCATCGAGCTTTAAAAGAACAAACTGTCAACTAAACAACATTACTTATTGCATCTTATCAACTGTAACATTCAATTTACATCCATGGTATGGATTTAGTTTTCCTTCACAAGCAAGTAAAAGAAAATGCGTCCAGACATTGGTTCTCTATACTGCTTTCTGCAGACTTCAGATGAAGCTGGGTCACATCACCCGCTGGTTGTAGAAAATGCTTTTTTTGACAAAACACTTGAACTGAAGCGTGACTGTTGAGGATGTTCCCTCTACTATCTGACAACATGGGGTGAAAACTGAGGTCAACTTTCTAGAGTACTATTAGAAATAACAATCACTTGAACGATTTGCTTCTATTATCCTGAGCGTCATCTTTGGAGTATTTTTCATCGAATTAAAGAAATACTTGACTACTCACCCTCATTTCAACAATTTCATATTCTTTGTTAGCTCAAAAGCTTCGTTAGAAGGGCACATTGTATTATAATGCTTAAGATGTTATTTGACAGTTTTGTAAGGAACAGACTGACATTTGGCTGAATGAAGACTTTAATGTAGTGAACTGCTTTTATGCTGGTGCTCTTTTTGGAGATCGGCTTATAAATCAGCATCCACTTTCCTCATGTAGAGACCCTGATTTTACGCTTTATTAAATTGAAAGAAAAATATGGTTAAAAAAAAACGGGAGTAAATTAATGATTTCTCTTTGGTAGTGTCTAATTTATTTTAATGAAACTAAAACACAAAGAAACGCTTTTCAAAAATGTCAAACCACTTAGCGAAGTTGCAATTTATTTTTTCCCGGTTGAAAACCTTTCTAGTGTCTCAACACAGAAAAACCGCAAACATGTTAAACCCCCAGTTTCATATTGGTCACATGCAATTTGCTAATTGTCATCCCTGCAAAAAGAACGCAAATGTAAACTGGGTTTCAGAATCGAACGGCCTCTATTGAGCGGGGCGCACTAATGCACTAGTAAATTGCCACCTTCGGAAAGGCACTGGAGCCGTGCGCGAAAAGTGCATCTGATGTGAAATGTCACAGCAATCCTTATGACCCATTACTGTGAACCTTTGATTATGCTTTACAGGCCCACAGTTACACTCTTTAAGAACAGACGGAAGAAAGGTTGTTTACTTAGCCAAGAGTTTTAAAGCTGCTCTTGAAAGCACCTTCGCTTTTCCTTTCCTTATAGTCAGGAAAATGTCTGAGATGAATGCATTAGACTGGTGAGGTTAGAAAACAGCTATGCATGCCTTTATCTAGTTTGCAGCTTGTAAGCTCTGAGTTTGACCTTTTAGTTTTTCTGTGCGTTGTGCAAAGCTGGGTTGCGGTGCTCTATTTGTCTCTAAAGCTGGAATGTAAAGATATATAGATGAAAAGACATGAATCGTATACTGATGAAGTAAAGGTCTAATAAATAACAAGATGTGGTGTTTATTAACAAGTCTGTTTTGAACTTGTACACCATATTTTCTCCGACAGGGTTGGGGAAGATTTCTAAGGAGTCTTTAAAAATACTTAGTGAAAGTTACCTAAAAAGGAAAATTCTGTTTATTCACGTACGCATCATTTCAAACCTGTATGACTTTCTTCTGCTAAACAAAGCTTTGATTCTTTCAATGTAAAATGTGGAAGAACAGAAAAACAACCATTCTTTTACCCATTAGTTAGAATGCTGGACTTGTAAGCAGAGGGTTGTGGGTTCGAATCCCAGTGCCAGGAGACAATGATGTGGCAAAGTATCCTTGAGCAAGACACCTCACCCCTGTTTACAGTTATAATTGGCCACTGCATAATACTGTAAGTTGCTTTGGATAAAAGCATCGGCCAAATGAATAAATCTTAATATAAAACCTAAGAATGTAAATGGGTGATGGTCACAACATTTTTCAAAATATCTTCTTTTGTGTTTTCAGAAGAAAGAAAATGATACTGGTCAGAAATTATAAAAAGGGAAAAGATGACAGAATTTTTATTTTTGAATGATCACTTTAAAGGAATAGTTCACCCAAAAATGATAATTATTTGCTACCCCTCCAGTTCTCACAAAAGTTTGTGTCCAAGTTATTTTGAGACGCCATTGACTCCGATAGAAGGACGGACAGTGGTGACAAAAATAGCTTAGTTACAAACTTTCATTGAAAATCCTAAAATATTCATTACAACAAAGAAAAAAACATTCAAACAACCTTAAATAACTGAAGTTATACAGTACATTTATTATTGTTTTGGGTTGTTTTTAATTAAGAAAATATAGTTGCACATGTTGCTAGTTCATACATTAATTTGGAAATGAGTGTGATTGTCCATTTAAAGAATTATGAGTAAAACTTGTTATTTCTGACGCTTTCTGGGAATTCTTTTGGTCCCTATAAGAACAAAATCCTATAAATCTTAAAAATTATATACTGTATGATGTTAAATTGTAATCCTAAAAGTTTTTTTTACATCTCAAAAATGGGAAAAGATTTCTATTAGGGTTGGTGTAGGGAAGGGATGGTGTAGCTCTATACAGTTAAAAGCTATGACTTCTGTGGATAAACATGAAACCCAATAGTGTTTGTGTGTGATTTGACAGAATGCCTGCAGTGTGTGCCAGACCAGAATACCAGGGCTACCAGGGCAGAAAGGAGAGAAAGGATCCTCTGGAGCTTCAGGTATCCCGGGAATGGATGGAGAAAAGGTAGAAATTGCTGCTTACATATTTAATCTCCTTGATTCATATTTTGTCTACAGCTGAGATTCCTTGGCAGTAAGTTAATCTACAGATGCATTTATTGTCTGAGGAAATAACATCTCAAAGATTTTAATTATTGACTCAAGTCAAACTTTGTTGCTTCTGATCTCATAATTGACTTTTAACTTTCTCACATGAACAGTATATTTGTAATATGCATAATTTATTTTAAATATTCGCTGGCCCTTGGAAACACATTTAGTCACTTCAGTCACATTCAAAATGTTTTATTGTATAGTAATAAAGACAAGTAACATTATTTTCCTTATTTGTTTGAATATGTTGTTATATAATTAAAAGTCACACAGTAAGACCTTAATTCCGTATCAAATATAAGTGTTTTTGTTCCACTGGGTGTTTTGCTTTCATTGGACATTTAAAATTGAGCTGAAAATAAAAAAATGTCTTTTGATACTGTATTCTGTGTCTGTCCTGTGGATCTGGCTCCTCATCTTCTGTGTTGATATCAACAGGGGGATCCGGGCCTGCGAGGACCTGCTGGTAATCCAGGGAAAGAGGGTCCGAAGGTAAACAAACACAAGTTTGAGAATTTTGTGACTGGCAGGAATATCATAAGCCCCAGAAATATCTAAAGACTTCTCTGGCCAGAGCTTTGATTGTTTCATGAAGTCCAATAACATGCATATCCTCCATTACAACTTTGTATCTATCACAAGGCATTTTTCATGGTGCAGCAATTATGAGTTAAATTTAAAAGGTTTCACATAATGTGCTTGAATGTGATGCTTGTTGCCATGGAAGCAGAGATGTTCAGCGACAAAGGCAAAATGTGAAGGCAAAGCATGAACATTAATAATCTTTATTTTTTACAGAAAAGCAGAAATATAGAGTTTGGATGCACTGACTGTGTAATAAACATGAGTTGACATGATTGTTTATCTGTCTCAACATCATACAGGGAGTGAAAGGTGAGAGAGGCTTTCCTGGACCAATGGGAGACAAGGGTGATGAGGTAAGTAACACGTGTTTACACCAACAGACGTGTGCAGCGGGATGTGACAAAACTAGATTGCCTTTATAATCAATGAAGCTCCGCTGATAGAAACCAATGCTTCACGACAACTTAAACTGATGCACTTTTTCAATTTTTGACATTTTTTGTTTTTCTATTCGTGTAATAATGTCTTGCCACTTTTAGAGTAGAAATGATGCACTTTAATTAGATTTGTTTTTCCATTCATGTGGTACTTTTGGTCCTTTGACGTTCTCTGTTTCAAGGGTACCCCTGGAGTGCCAGGATTGCCTGGAGCCACAGGTCGTATAGGTGCCCCGGTGAGGTTCTTACTTCACTTTAAAAAAGTTGAAAACTCTACTTTTACACTTTCATGATTTAAAGAGTTTCTTACACACATCTTTACACATTTTACTTTGTTTTTAGGGAATTCTGGGCAGGCCGGGACCTGTTGGCCCCCCAGGACCAAAAGGCGAACGAGTAGGAATTGTTATTCCTTCTTACTAAACAATATGAATGACTTCTTTATTCCTACAATTAAAAGTAACATTTTTGATATAGTCATAATTTTTCACTTGAAGTCACATTTCTCTCATACAGTTTTTTTTGTAATTTAAAGTATGCCTTCTTCACCAGTTTTTGACTGAGAAGGCATAAACAATATGAACTGGATTACTGATAAGTTAAATAATATTTAAGGATGTCAATTAAACGCATTGTTAAACTTTTTTTTTTTCCAGAATTGTGTATATTTCTCAGTAAAAGAGGATATTTTGAAGATTTAGGACACTAACTAGTTGAGAACATTCTTCCAATTATCCTTTTTTGTGTTCAGAAAAATGAACCGTTTTAAAACAATTTTAGGGTTAGAAAGTGACGGCAAATGTTACTTTTTGTAAACCCTGCCTTTAATATGCATATGCTTAAATAAAAAACTTAAATATATATACAAAATCTTTTAGGTTTTCACGTTTCTAACCATTGTGGCTGTTTGCCTGAGCCATTCTACATCTGTATGTATACACATGCTCTCTGATAAATGAATATAGCGATACTCTCACAAATGGTTTGTGGGAGATAGTAAATATGCTGCATGATGTGTTTCAAAGAGCTTTTGGTGTGCCCCGCAGTGTTCGAAGACAGAATAGAGAAAGAATGGAAGCAGTTTTTATTGGTTTTCATCAGCTGGTCGGCTCCACTGAATGACCGCCCTGTTGGACCACGGGGCAAAGAATCTATACACAAAACGTCCGCGTCTGAAAGCTGTTATTATTCACATCATTGGCTAAAAATGCATCATGGCGTTGGCCTTGATTTCCCATATCATCTCATACTGTGTTTGGTCAGGCACTTTGTGATGTGCATCTTAATTCAAGAGATGTCTTTTTGTCACAGGGCAGCGAGGGTCCTGAAGGTAGACCCGGACCACCTGGACCTCCTGTAAGTTCTGATGCCGGTTGTGTGACTTTGTATGAGATTTTATCACAGAAAATGTACTATAGCTTTGCATTTATATAAATTTCAAATGTTTTGATTTAATATTTTCTTTAGTTTGTATTGTATGATTAAAACATAACAACCCTACTGCCCTGATCTTTGTATCATCTAATTATGACACATTTTCACTTTGACTGTTTTTACGTGAAACAATTTACACTCAAATTAAAAAAGAAAATTAAATCTTGGAAATATATGCAAGTAACATTTTTAAACAAATATTTCTATAAGAATTTAGAAAAAATATTGCTATATATTACAAATTTTTTATTTGTTAAATCAATACTTATTTTGTCATTACATAATCTTAAAGAAAATTAAATTTTGGAAATATAAGCTGTTGAATATTTAGCTAATTATTATGATCTATAATGTTATAAAGAATATATTTAATGTTTTTAAAAGGGAGGTCCATATACAGAAGGCAACGGAATGAGCAGTCTTTACAAGCTTCAGGTACACCGTTTTAAATGACACCACAATACATAAAAAGGATTTCAGTATATACCTGTTTTGCTAACAACATTTATATGATTATAATAATATGAGTTTTTTTTTTTACAGAATGGAGGGGGCAACATAGGCCCACCTGGTCCACCCGGACCCCCGGTATGTTTTTTTCCATTCTGCTCTGCATGAAACAAATAGATGGAACCTAACTTCTCACGGGGGGATCAATTGTTGACTTTTAATGAAGCTTTCGTGTCAATATACAACAAAACAAGCATTGATTCAGGAATCTGTATTCTGTTAAGCTGTTTTGCACCAGATGATTTGAAGGGCGGATCACAGCCACAGACTCTGAAACACAATGACAGCAGCCCAATAAAAGAAAAGCAAAACAAACATCCAAGCTGCTTATAAAGGAGTCATTGACAGAGAGAAAAAACATCTTTGTGTGTGGATAGAGAAAAATACATTCTCGGTGTGTCTCTATATGTATAAAGGGGTTTTTCTGCCCGTGGAATTGTCCGATTAGCTTATCAATGCTGCAACACGCAGACTTATCTACTCTGTATGTAATGTGCCCTTCCTCTCTATGAAGAACAAGAGTCTATTCCCTCCCGGACCCTTGGTACCAGACCGCCCGCGACTCTGAAAAGATACTAAACCCTTATCACCAGGTCTGAAGGAGGACATACTCCAATATCCATTCCCACTGTGATAGACGCGAAGAGCTGCTTGCAAATCCCACGGGTGATGTGCTTTGCGTTTCCTCAAACGAACCTGCTTCGGAACATGACACCTTCGGTTAACAAGGCACATTCTGTGCCTAAAACCAAAGCACTCAGACAAAGCTCACCTAAACTTCATTTGAACTTTATTTAAACAATTTGGAGGCCTTGTGGTTAGAAGAGCTTTTATGAAAGCAGGATGGGACAGGGTTATATCAACTTTTCAGTCCTGATAAATAACCTCACCATGTGGGCAAAATTAGCTCTTTTAATGCAATGGGTAATGCGCGGTCATGTTTTATATTGTCATTTTGGGTTATACGGGACAGGTTTTGAGGTCACATCTGTAACTTGAATTAAGAAGGGTTTGTTTACAGGTAGCACAATGCAAATTGTGTTCTCATAGAAAGTAACTGGAAGAAGACTTGACAAACCCGCTATGCATAACATTTCAAATTTTTTGTAAATTATATTTTTTTTTACATCTTGAGAAAATCTAGCTGGTTGTAAGTGCAAAATAAACCGTGTCAGTTATAATCTAATGTAAAACGATCAAGCAGTTTTGTGATATCATTTATAAAAGATTTAATGGAATGAAAATAGTTTATTTTCCACATTTATCCTATATATATATATATATGAAAAGTATTATTATATTCTGTCAACACTGGACACATTGTGACGCCTTAACACATTCAAAAAAGTTTTAATGTTAGTTATATTAGAAATCGTTTAGATATAGAATATATATATATAAAACATTAATTTGGATTTTTAATATTTATTCATGTTTTAAATGCTTGTTAGCTTACACTTTAATACACTTTTAATATGTTGAATTTCAGAACCAACCAATCAGGATTAAGTACTTCAGAAAGACTTTTTTTTACTTTTACTTTACCTTATTATAGAAGATACTTGCATAAGAAGAATATTTAGATATATTTTAGATGATATCTTAATTTTCCTCTGTATGATTGAGTAGTGATTCAACTCAATAATTTTGCTTACAATGCTTTTTCAATATTTCATGCTTTTATCTTTCAATATTTTCCTAGTTTTAAATAATGTCCTTTTTTAATTTGTAAATACCGGTCTTTGGTCATTTTCCCTAAAGACAGGCTGAATGAATGGTGAATGAATAGTTTGAGGTTTTTGTGTCACCTCATTTCAAAAAATTGTTTTATCGTTTGACATCTTATGGAAGCCAGTTGCATAAATTGAATTTATAGGTTGTAATGACATCACACCTGTAACTGGCCAATGATCATGATCATGATCTTTTTTGTGTTTTAGGGGCCAAAAGGAGATGAAGGAAGGATGGTGAGTACTTCTGTGTTACTGTCCCAAAAAACATACACACCAGTACAATACACACATAGTGTCTAGTGGTCCTCTTGACCTTTTGATCCTCCACACGCTTCTCAGATCAGGCCAGCAATTGTAATTTGGCCAGTCTCCATAAATCATGACTCCTGGCTTCAGAAATAGTCAGAGAGCAGTGAAGCACAACAGTTTAGACAACATTCTCTACAACAAAAGCGATGAGTCTGAAAGAAATTGTTGCTGCATATTGTCAGCCTTTGAGAGATGTACCGCACAAATTCACTGTACAATGGAAGCTATGCTGCTCAGGCCCTTGTTCTCACAGCTACAATTTAGTTTTTTTTTATTGTTTTATTATTTTTGTGAGGAACGATTTTTCACGGCCAAGCTAATTTGACATTTGAATAAATGGTCCCAGCAGTCTCCGGCACAGTGCTGGAATTGCCCCATCTGTCTCCAGTCGATCCTGTCACGTAGGTCTGCATTCTGTTATTCGTGGCTATCTACATGTGCGACAATTACCCGCTAATGTCGTGTCCGCTGCTGTCCATCAACAGCGCCTGAGACGTAGGGCGAACATAATGTACGGCACTTGTACACGCCCGTCGGGGCATCGTACACCGGTTCGGTACGACAGAAAGCTTTGGGTGAATTACGAGTTGCTGTGTTTGCTGCAAAGTACTTGTGATTTATTAAACTGGCGGACTGAATGAGACTGCAAGAAGCTTTGTAGGGACAGTAATGCACAGAATTAGAGTTACAGTGAAATACGTGTCAGGATGGAGATGAATGGACTACTTTTAATTGAAATAATTGGTGGTTTCTTGAAAAATGATGATCAGATGCTTGCACAGGTCAAACCTGCAAGTCCCCCCAAAAAAATCTTTGAAAAATGTTACTAAAAGAAAACTGTTCGTACCCGTTGACTTGCATTAGGTTTGTGTCTATGCAATAGAAAATACGATATTTTAAAAAGTGTTAATAAAAGAAAACAGTTGGTACTTGTTGACTTGGTTTGTTTTGTGTCCATAAAATATAATTGTTCAAAATGCATATATTTTTGGGGTTCTTTTGGGGTATGGGTTAAATTGCGACAGAATTTTCATTTTGGATGTACTACCGCATGAAGAACGTTAAAACTAGACATACTTTTGACTCTATACTTCCCATCCACACACAGAGATTTTCACACATGAAGGTGTATGAACTGAAATGTGTTTCCTTTATTCCAGGGCGAGCCGGGGCTGATGGGATTACCAGGTCTGGAGGGTCTGCCGGGTGCTAAGGTAAGCGCTTTTGGATGAGTCATATCATAAGATGTTCTTTGCGGTCTCTGGGTGTTTTCAAACAGATCTTACTATTCCTTTTTTACTGTTTGACATGACTTTGCAGTTTTTCAGAACTTCTGTGTGTGATTGCCTGACAGATGGAGAATGGTGAACAGACATTCATAATTTAAAGGATGATTGGCCTTTTCCACAAAGAGAGTTTACTTTGCCGCATGCTTTTTGCTGCATTTGATGCATACATCATCACATTTTGACACTAACTTGTTATTTTTATACTACAAATCAGCTGTATTTAGTGTGTCCTATATTGTAACTGATGTAAATCGGTTGACCTTTCAAGAGTTTATTCAAGAGATTCTGATTTGTGGCGTGTTCATGGAAATGCTTGTTAGTATTCAGATTTTACTTTTACAGCGCTTAGTCATAGTCCCACCAAAGCACTCTGAGAATCCCCGGAAAGGGAGCGTGAATATAAGAATACTAGAGAAGAAAGAAATAATAGGCTTCATTAATTCGTGCCTACAAACCCATGCAGAACACCTCACCCCCCGACCGTTTCCTCCTGAACGAATCAGAGCACCGGTGCGTGTAGACTCGCTTTCGTCTCCATGTAAGAGCCGCTTCCTCTTTGGAGCGGCATCAAAATCGCCCACTCTTCCCTGAGAGGACTTGTCAAGTCGTTTCGGTGCTTAGCAAACCCACCCGGTTCCACAACAGCCACGAGGCTGCCTGATCTCAAGCTGTTTATTTTCGTAGTGTGCCCCAAAACCTAAAGGCTGCTCATTAAATCCTGAAGCCAGCAAAGCACAAATGGAAGAAAGAGAGCCAGTCTTAAGTCTTATACACACATTGTCAGACATTTGGGTTTGGGAGTGCTGGTCATGTTTAGGAAATAGAAACATTGACATTGTGTTACGATTGTGTGTTTTTCAGGGTGATCCTGGATTAGCTGGACAGCCTGGTGTTCCTGGTCCTACTGTAAGTTAACATGTTTATAGTAGATTACATTAAGTGGTAGTTCACCCAAAAACAAAACATCTATACACCGCTTTCATGTTTCAAATCTGTATGGCATCCTTTCATTTTTATCCTCCAAAAGGAGATAATTTGAAGAAGGCTGGCATAATCATTGGTCGTCTTTTATTCCACCAGTTTTTATGAACGTACAATAGCAGTGAAAGGGAAACTTACTCTGGTAACATTCTTTAAATATCTTCTTTTAGGTCCAAAAAAGTCATACAGGTTCAAATGATCACAGACTTTTATTGTTAAATGAACTATCCCTTTAAGTAACAAATTGAATTCTACATTCATGGCATATTATCATAAAATCTTATACAAACTACAGAGTTGTTCTTCGTAGTTTTGTAAAGGTGTATAAGTCAACTTAACAAACAAAGAAACTGTTTTCAGGGCGTGAGTTTGGAGAAAAGTTGTGTCACACATGCTTCATATGGGCACTGGTTTTGAAATAAAACTCTCGCTCTGTTTCTCTTTCCTGTGTTGGATAGGGAAAGCCCGGTGCACGCGGTGAGACAGGCCTCCCTGGAGAGCCGGTGAGATTTGCTTTGTTGCTTGTTAGCAGCTGTCAATCATGCGGCAGGTTTTTGGCAGCGACACGATGAGAGAATGATGATGTCCTATTTTTCTTGTTTTTCCTTTGCACAGGGGGAGCGAGGGCCTTTGGGAGAAACTGGCTTCCCTGGACCAGAAGGGCCACCTGGAGCACCTGTAAGTAATTTTGGCATGAACTACACCTGTCGGTTATTTACCTAACGACACCTACACAGGCTTAAACAAAATCTTAACTATAAAAACTCTGAATGAGAGATCGTAATGACTTTAGTTCATTAGATTGTTTCCTTTCTACACAGATCTTCTAACATCTTGATTTGAATGATAATTCAGCTTGATTCAATTAACCAATTCGTTTTGATGATTGTTCCTTGATTTGAATTGCTTCATTCAAGAGTTACAACATAAACATTCTTTCCTCAATACAATAAGGTGTATCATATGTTATAAACGTATTGCACTTGTAGTCTTCTGAGACTTCTCTCCTTAAACCCACTGAGCTGGTTTCTGCTGTAATATCTCACTTCACAGCATAAAGTAATTCCACAAATTCTTCAACGCTGTGTGGATTTGTGCTGTGGTGTGAAATAAAGTTTTCGGAAAATGTTTCATGGAAATGGAAAATGCTGTCTCTATAGCATGGTTGCACAGGTCTCATATACCGTAATTGTGTGGTAATTCACACAACAGTGTCGCCTTGAGCACAATTCTTGAGTTTAAGATTTCAAACTTCTAGCAAGAGATTCACCATTTTTCATACTAAACTGTAAATGTGAATTTGACTAGAAGCAGCTAGCTTAAAGTGTCATTCAAATGGTATCATGTTTGGATTTCTTGAGAATGGATTTTAAATGTAAACAGGAGGTTGTAATGGCAGGAATTCAGTTAGAAGTGGAAGTGGTTTAGATGGTACAAAATGAATATATATTGAAAGATTTAATGCAAAAACATATGCAAACATTACATGGCATGTACCCCTTTATGATTCAAATGTAATTTCCGGTAAACATCTTCAAAGAATACATTTCATGTAGATTGTTTCCGAAAACAAGTAAAAGAAAAAACGAGTTAATGCCATTAGCCAGCAAGTTAAATGTAAGTCTAGCCAGTATTAATGTGGTTTACCAAATAAAGAACCGTCATCTGGCTTATCCTAAAAGCGACTTATTCTACAAATAATTATACAATAAAACTAATAAACATGAGATTTGGTATTATCCACTAGCCCGAACAACCCAAAACCAAAGTTAACTTCAGGCCATGCATGTCCAATAAAAGGAAAAGTCATGGCTATAATATAAGAAAAGCAAAAATCAATTTAACAGTGGAGAAACATAAACTGAATGGAGGTATATCCTCTAAAAATCATTTCAGATTGTCTAGTTGAAAAATGTGTTTTATTTCTATTATGTTTTTATTTTATTATTAAGATATTTGCACAGCTTTTCCCCACTTTTATTATATCTTTCTTTGTAATAACTTAGAAAACAAGAAATGTAAGAAAAGTTCAAGATATGTAAGAAAAGTTCATAGTCAGTTGACTTTTCTTTAATAAAGCAAAAACACTAAATTTCAACTTCACTGTAATAACTCAAGTTTATTTATTTCACATTAATCCACTATAAACCTCTTTAAAAGACAAAATGTTTTGCTTTGTTTTGTGCAAGTGGTTTCCTAATAGCATCAAACATTTGTTCTCATTGGGACATCTTATTAAATATGTAGATTACAAACAAAGCAAATCTGCTCTTGTTGCAAAGATTAATTGGAATATTCTGTGTCCTCCACAGGGAAGGCCGGGAAAAGATGGAATTCCAGGCTATGAGGTATGTGATGGTACATTCAATGATACGGGGTGTTGTGTCTGTCAGAGCAGATACTCTTGGTGTAAATGAGCGTTTTTTTTACCCATCATTTAATAACTAACTCGCTTTAATAATTCGCCAGGAGTTTGTAAGCATACAGCGGCTGACAAAGGCCCAGTCTCCATTTATCTCTGTCTCGCTCACTTTGTTTCTTTCCCGGGCATATAAAAGCCCAACACCAGTCATTAGTCTTGTAAAATTTTCAATAATAAGATCACTTACTCACTGCTAATGCTCTTCCGCGTGGATGAAATCCCGGCCACGAGCCGTTAAATCATGAATAATGCATGTTATCGCTAATTAAATGTCCGCTACAAACTGTGTTTGTAGTTTAGAGAAGCTTGTCATGTCAAAAAATTTTCTGTTGCCTGAAGCCTTGTCACAACAGAAAGAAGATCTCAGAACTGTGGTACAATCACACGTCTACACTTTACAGAAGACAAATCGGAAAATGTTGGGATGGGCGAATAATTGAAAATTATTCAAAATTTACATAAATCTGATCAACGTTATTTTGTCATTTTGGTTATTGCGATAGCTTTGCCTAACCACACTTTTTTCTTATAAAAATAAAAGAGACTTTCTCGAATTCTTCACATCTATGTTAAACATTTTTGAAAGCTGTCTTTTTTTATGTGTGTAAGCTCACAATATAATCAAATCTTGTTCGTTAATATCGTTAATATGCATTCGAAATATAGAGTGCCTACCTTGTAAGAACTACAAACAATTAATGTAACCAAGCCAAGTTCGGATATTTCTGTGGAGAATAATCAAGCATAGTGTCAATAAAATAATTAATTTCAGTAATTTTAATGTTATAAATAAGTTTGAGTGTCATGCATTAAATAACTTTTTAGTGTTTAATCTGTCATTTACAGTTATAATCCCAAATAGTATTTTATAGCTATGAATACTTTGACGCAGTATATCTCAATATTACATCATGCAACTTTATCCTGGGTTTCTCATGCAGGGTTAAAAATGATCATACACTTGAATAAAGCATTAAAACATCTCAAAGCGCCTTCAGAATGTAAATTTGTTTCATAATACAATATTATTAAAGTAATGCATTTGATGGTGTAACCATTATTCATTAAGACAGTGACATAAAAACACACTTTTAAATTAAAACAAGCTAAACAGTGTTTCATCTTAATAAATTTTGTCCTTTTTATAATACATTATTAAGAGTCTTAGAGGCTGTTTGTACGTCATGCCCAAAAATGCGTCGAAGCGCTAGGCAGGCCACTTTCCTCCTTTCTATAAACGTGCTCGGGCACTTGCGCTCGGGAAGCGTCTGGCGTTGCTAAACAACCATAAGCTGCGCTCTCCATTAAGTAATGGTCAAACATTCCAAAATCCATTACTGTAAATTCAGGAAATGCCTGGACCCAATGATGAGCTACTTTTCAATGTCTCTGCTGAGGTTTCAAATGTAACAAATAAATGAGAAAACTGGCTGTTTCATGTAACATGACATGCGGCGCTAGATGCTAAGTCAATCACATTAAGTTAAAGTTATTTTACAAGATAAGGCATTTATTAAAGCAATCTGCTAACTGTGGAGAACGTAACATTTTTAATGTTTGACTTTGTCTGGCGGTCCAGATATAATGTGTCTGATCCGTAAGTTGAATATCCCTGTTTAATCAGATCTAGCCACTGCCGAGACGGAAGCACGACTGCCGCCTGATGGTAATGCGTTTGTTTCGTTAAAGAATTCCACCGATTCGCTGTAAATCACGGCATCCGGTTCCCTGCACACCGTATTGTAATATTTCGTAACTTGTAAAAGTTTTTCTGATTTGTGTTGCGTTTGTTCAACTGTCCTTAATGGCGGAGAAAAGGTTCCAGAAAAATAACACAAAGATGTCTTTTATTCAAAATGATCCATAAAAAATTTGTATTTTATAGATGATTCAAAAGCAACATGAGCTATCAAATGTTTTAGTAGAACAAATATTTTAGGCAAAATCTCCATGCACCCGCTGATCTCAATGAGATACATGAGTGAATCAGCAAGTCCGTACAGCTGGGCAGCCATCTTGGTACTGCAATCGCCTCTCTTTATTTTACTACAAGTGGTCTCAATGCCCTTTATACTGTGTTAAATGAGTCACAGTTCAAATAGGTGCACATCAAAAAGAGGAAGTTCGATGACAGGAAGCCCGATCCTATTTTTGCTTCCATTCACGTCACTGTCGTCTCAAATGGCAAGGCCGTGTATTTGCAGGTTGTCGGACCAACTGTGAGTTTTTCTCTGCTTTATCTTCCTTTAACCCTCCTATTCCGCATCGCCGTGCATCTACGGAGGTACAACAGTGCCATCTAGCAGGATGGACGTCTGCTCATCCCTTGGTTGTAAAATTCTCCATCTCTCTTATAACAGGAGCTGAGGGAAACACAATTCAGTGGGCACAGTGATGGGTTTAAGCTCTGCTCATCAGGAGCTGGGGAATAGAGACGCGATAGAAAGAGAGAGCTTGTTTGACATCGATGGGGCTGCAGATGAAAGCAGATGGTTGGGGAAGTGTTCGCAAAGTGCCGCCCGCTTTAGAAACGCAAGCTAGATTGGGTTTCTTTTTTTGCTCAACTGCTGTAATCCAGCAGGTGAATTTGATACAGAGATGTTCCCCCAGGAGCTAGCGGGTGCCGTGACGTGCAAGGGAAAAAGAGATCGAGAAATGGAAGAGTGGTTTCGCAGCACAATGAGAGGTGTTTCTCGACAGTGCTCCTCTCAAAGGAGCTGGAGAGAAAGAGGTTTTCTGCTTTGATGAGTTTGGGGAGAAAATGGTCATTTATGAATCCACAGAGCTCTGCTTTTACAGCTATTCTCTACTGAAGAACCTAAATAAAGTTGGGCCATAAAAGCAGAGAAATAATATTTTTTACAATGTGATTTGGGAGAAGTGAATGAGAATCAGTGTGCTTTGGCAGTGTGTAGGTCTGTTTTTACCTACTGTATGTGTATCTTTGAATTTAGCATGGACTTCTCCAGACATTGATCTTAATCTTAAAATCTCATTAGATTAATCTTAATCTTAAAACTCATTAGTTACTGAGCAAGTATAGTTGAAAACAATTAATTATTATTATACGTCTACTGAGTGATTATGTTACATATGATGAGTACAGACACAAAAAAGGGAATACTACACCCAAAAATAAAAAAAATCAAATTCAATCATCAATTACTGACTTTTAAGTTGTTCTAAATCTGAATGCAGTTCTTTGTTTGGTTGAACACCAAGAAATGTATTTAAAAATGTTAGCAACTGAGATTTCTATTTACCTTGATTCTAGCAAAAAAAATTGGTGCCCCGGAAATCTCAGTTGCTGACATGCTTCTAAATATCTTTTTTTGTGATCAACAGAAAAGGAATGTACACAGGCTTAACTACCTAATTTGAATAATTACTGACATGATTTTCTTTTTTGTGTGAAATATGTCTTAGATCATTCCAAAATATTTAATCTACATGTTTGGATGGATTGTGGTCATTCCAGTCCAGGGTCTGTTGTATTTCAAGGAGTGGCAAACCTCAGCACTGACATCCAACAGAAATTAATAAATATTTTTTTTAAATTTTAAATAAAATACTTGTACTAATATAACTATTGTGTTGCCTTATATACAGTTATTGAATATACATTTGTTTTCTTTGCCGTATTTGATATCTAAAAACATGTTTCTTCATATTTGATTTGATTTTATTTATATTTTGGTTTATATTATAAATATATTTGCATAGCTGTAAATTTCGAAAAACTGAAAGTGTTTTCTTCTGAGAACAGAGATGGCAATAGAAAGGAAAATATAACACAGCAGCTTTCAGCAGTTTCCTTACAATGATATACAAACATTGCAGGGTGTAAAAAGAATGTTAAACTGCTGGTTTATGGTCTAATGGGCTCATAGGAATCAATGCTTCATCCTCATTAAGATAGCTTGAAAAAGTGCGTGTGTGCGTGCGTGTGTGTGTGTGAACGTGTGTGTGTGTGGCCCGTCTGAGTGTAAGCCCTAATAAAAGGAAGGATTTGGAGTGTCTCTGCCATGGATGAAGCTTTTAGCTCAAGGGTCACTCTCATTCCAAATATCTAATTATTTGCCTCTCCTCTTGCTTAGACTCCATTTACCTTTTGCTTTTCCTTATTTCTTAGATTTCTCTGTTTTTTTATGCAGGGAGCCACAGGCAGACCCGGAGACAGAGGATCCAAAGGAGAACGGGTATAATTTTTATTTCATGTTGAAAATAACACAGTTAATGGTTCGTGATGAGAAACTCATTTTGGCTATGTGGGAATATTCCTTTCTGTAAAATATGTAAAAACATTTATTTTATACTGGTGGCTTTAATACATCTAATTTGGGATGAATTTTAATAGTATTGGGGGTTAAAATATCAATATGGCTAAAGACTTATTATTAAAGAACTTTAGGTTGTTGTAATGTTATTTCTTTTTTTAAGAATAGAAGTTTAGGTAATAAGTATTGTTTTAAAATCAAACTGTCTGCCAACTGCTTTGTAACCAACATGCAGCCTAGTTTGTAAAACGCTTGCCAAAAAAATTGTTTACTTTGTTAAATACCATCATGTAGTGGTAATTACTATTGAAGAGAAACAGGGACAGCTTCTATTCTCCATCATGTGTATGTTTAAAGTATATTCCGGTTTTGTAGGGAGATCCGGGGATTCCTGGAGAAAGAGGAGTCCAGGGAGAAAGAGGAAGAAATGGAGACAATGGACCCTCTGGGCCGCCCGGACAGAAAGGAGAACCAGGCGTGACTGCATCAACCGGAAGCGTGAATCTGCTGGTATGAACATGGCACTAGTTTTACAGATCAACAACCAAAGCGTGCGATCTAGCCAGCGAGCTTTCACATTGACAGATTTGCAGCAACAAAGCAACCAGATGTCATTTATTTATTTCCAAAAGAGAGTTGCCAATTTGGTGTGACATGATATTATTGAATTAGACACTGCAGCAAATTATATCCAAACATTAATTTGTTAAAACAGAATGAAGTTTGGTTTGCACCGCCAATCTCTGTCAGATTTTTTTAAATCACCTAACAGTGGAAACAACCACATACATGTGCTGTTATTGCGAACAACCGATATAGGGACTGCAGACTTATGTTGAGGTTAGAGAATATCAATGACCTCAGTAAAGATCCTGTTTCTGGCTTTCTCCCAGTCTGCAGTCGCCTTTTGGCCCACAGCCTGAATCCATAACCGCTAGATCACACCGCACTGTACAGAGGGCAAAAGCTATTGATTGCTTTGTTGTAGCCAACACACATGGGTTTATACTTAAGAATAAAGATTTGAAAGATATGCATACTAACAATAAAACATGCAAACTCCCGACACCATCAGCTGGTAGAAAGAGCAGACCAGAGGCTGGAGCGAAAGCCCGCTGCGCTGTCACTGTACAGCAGACCTTACAACTATGTCACCCAGAAGGTGGCCATTAGAGGTGTAGTGTGTGTGTGGAAGGGAGAGAGAATGCATTTGCACCCAAAGTGTTATTGTATGTAACACCATATACTTAAGATTAACCATACATGAGACGACAAAATGAAAAAAAAAACAGAGACAACAAATGCAAAGTTTTAGAAAAGGTGAAACTGTTTTAAAATGTATCACAAGGGTTGTAATACCTGCAAAATGTTATGGATTTTTAACTCGAATGTTTCTAGCTACTATTGAATTGAACTCACTGAAAAATGTAAATTCAGCAAGTAACTGCAAAGTAAATGCTGAGTAGTTTCTTTTACAGTAAATAAATAATTTAATATTTGTAACATTTTTGGGGGTAAATGCTTAAAGTTAGATTGAAATTGAATAGTTTGTTAGCAAAATAATTTTGATTGCGCATTTCAAATAATTTCAAGTAGTATACTAATATATTACTTTGCTAAATGATTACTAAAATACAGCTTAAACACAATATAAAATGCAACATTAATAATAATAATAATAATAATAATCATAATAATATCAAAAATCATAATAATAATAGAAAGACTTTAGACTGTCAAAATAAAAGTTTGTGTATACATAACTTCTTATTTATAAACACAGACACATATACATGCGTGTATATATTTAGAAAATATTAAGACATTTTTAAATCAAAATAATTTAAATTAAATATAAACATTTATTAAATTGTATATATATATATATATTTATTTTAATTTATTTTAATGTATGTATGTTAATGTTTTATAAAAACAACACTAATATGCACAATACACAGACATAAAATATGCCCTGATTCTAATAAAAAACTGAAAAAGAATTAAAAAAAAAGGATTTAATTTTTTAGTTACCGTTTTGTGAAATTTTAAAACAAGGGGCACCAAAAGTCCACATCATGATGACAACATTTTTTTTATTAATTAAACCAGGAAACATTATGATTACAAAATAAACAATGAAGTGACTACTCTAATCAAACATGTATGACATTTTGTTTTAAAGTAGTTTAGTCAACTTTTGAAATTCTCATTAGAAAAGTGTCTTTAGGTGACGACTCATATATAAAACGTAAAAAAATACATAAAACCTACAACCCACGTTTCTACTGCAAAGCTCTCCATGCAGATGTCAAAGTGGCTTATGTTGAAAACTGTGTATGTTAAAATGATTTGAATATTTAACAGATAGTGTTTTCATTTGGTCGGTTTCTTTCAACCCCGCACACATTGATCATTGAAATAAAGATCTGGCCCCGGGTGCTCTGAGGTTGGTACCACCGCAGGGTTCTTTGAGCATTTGACAGAATGGCCTTGAACTGCAAAAGGTTTTCTTTTTATTGGAGGAAATCGTTTGTTTTCCAGCAATACGTTCTTTAACATTCAGGCCTCCTCCTGTGCATAGCAGCGCATATGAAGAGAGAGCAGCTTTGTGGAGAGATGGTGATTACACCATTATGTGGCATCCATCCTTTATCCCAGAGAACTCCAACATTTCTCACCCTGAATAAAACATGAAGCGCTGCCATTTTGTAGCTGCACTTTTTTAATCTGCAAATCATGTTGTGCAGATGTTTGTTTTTCCTCTCTGCCTTCATTTCTTCTTTCATTTCTCGTTGCTTTCTTTCGCAGGGCGATACAGCTGCCTTGGAGGAAATTAAAGCCCTCATCCGAAATGAAGTATTGCGCGTGTTTGAAGGTACATCTGCCGCCTGTGAGGCCCATTTCGGTGTGCTTGAGTGTTTTTACCTTTAACCTGTATGTGTTTCTATGCGTGCCTGTGTGTGTATGGCGTGTCTGTGTGTGCGTACATGTGTGGTTTTGGTGAATTGTAAATCCTAGGGACCCTTTTTGACCTTAAGGGGACGTTTTTGTTCTCTGTGAATCCTTTGGAAGGATTCATTTCATTCATTTTAAAATGCAGCAGGTTAAGGGGATAGAATGGATAATTTTTACAAAAGAAAAGTTGTCAAATCTATAGAAAGTTTCCTTAAAAAAAATGGCTATTAAAACGAACATTTGACAGAAAGTTGGCCATTCAGTTGCATTTATGTATGCATGTCAGTATGGATGCGAGTGGTGGTTGCGATCAAATCTCAAGTCATGTAACTGCTTTAGTCTGTATTTTATTTGCTTGATATTCCATCTATAAGTAAGTAAATACAATTTTTAAGAAAAGCTGATTATAGTAGATGTCAAGTATACTGCGATGTTCTTCATGTCAGCATTGAATCAATGAAAAAAAGTTTTAAAATAATTTCTTATTCTTTTTCAGAGAAATATTCAGAAAACTTGCTGCAGAAAACACCTGCAGCTATCTTAGCAGCTCAGGGTCGACAGGGACCTCCTGGACCTCCTGGTAACGTTGGCTCTCCAGGACTCCCCGGAGAACCAGGTCCTCCAGGCCCTCAAGGTAGGAGCCAAAACCAAAAAGACTAAAATATGTATGGATGTCTTTAATGTGCTCATCCGGTGGTCTCAGCACACACAAAAACACACATGCACAAGACTCGGAGAAGCTTTTTTATTAATGTCTATCCAGTTTTAAGCAAAGTTGCTTGCCTCTTAAGATTCCATTTTTGATAGATTCTCTTCAACTACCTTTTTTCTATGGTTGAATCAAACCAGAAAGGTTGAGGTCATACAGCATTGGGTAAATAAAACTCTGAATTCTTACCTGGCCACCAACAGAAAACAAATCTGTTGAAATGAAGCCACCGAAAACCACGCAACAGTGAGCATTGATATTTGGATGTGAGGGATCCTCAGGTTTCTATCTCTCTACGTCAGAGAAATAAAAGGCAGGTAGCTGCATGACAAAGTGGCGTATGGTGCCGAGAGCCAGGCGGGACATATGAAGACGGATGAAGAACCAAACCAGAAATGGAGAATGTAATATCGCCCTGGACAGACTTATGAGAGCACAAAAGATAAAGAGAAGAAGTGAGCAGATGGAAAAAAGAGCCCCGCAATTCCTCACTTTGTTGGATTAAGCCCTGGGAAAAAAAACACAGGGAGAAAATAAGGATTTCTGATCATTCATCAAAGGCAGGCAACTATCTTACTGCTTCTCCGGCGTCTCCCATCAATCGCAGTTTGGTTCGTCCCTTCTGTCTGACTTCCCGAGGACCCTGAGCCATTGTCAGGTCACGCTGTTTTCAGGATGCAAAACTGTATACCTTTACACACTTCTAATGTGACCGTGTTGTGATGATTGTATATTTTATTTATTCAGCAGATGAAGCTTTAAAAGGCCACTTTGTATCACTTTGTGTATTTGTGTGGCACATTTGTTTGTGGATTTTGCCTGGAGAGCTACTATATGTTTTATCAGGCATGAATCCAGTGTCAGGAGGAAATGATAGGGAAGTTTAGTCTCCTGGTAAATCAGAAATTCAGCAGTTTCTTTCATTTGTCAGATGTTGAGTTCCACCTCCGCGTGGCCGGAAGGAAGTTTGCGGGTAATATTTTCTCATTATTCCCCGTCATCCTTCGCTGGAATCTCCCCTCCTCTGGAATCCTCAATTTGGCCGTTTTTATAACGTTATGTGCTAAAATTAATAGCTTATGAAAATAAATATCTCGAGTTATGCTACGATCATTTCACTTGGGAGGAGATTTGGTTTTTTAGAAATAAATGAGAATGGGTGGTGTAAATGTTCTTTCTTCAGTGACAGGGACAGAGGAAGTGTGTTTACTGTCGATCATACATGCAACACTTTTGTGAATTTAAATTGATTTTTGTGCCTTTTGTTTTGATATATTAATAGTGCCGTACAGCTTGATGTTTTTTATTTATTTTGTATTTTACCGTAGATACGTTCCTTATGGTTCATTTTTAGTCATATTAAAAATGACAAATACATTGTGCAGTTTCTGCATCATGACGTCTTAACCTACTTATGCGAGTGTTTCATAAAGGGTAATCTGTTGTGTGATTGTGTAACACAACTGATTGTGATAATGTGTTCATTTTAATCCCATTGTAACATGGATTTTCATTTAAAGCGGTGTTCTATGATGTTAAAAACCTCTAACTTTGTTTCATTAAAATGTGTCTAATTCTTCTTAAACTGTAACTAAGGGATTTTTTCTTATGATCTCTCTGCATGTCAAGAACAATTTTGAATATAGGGATATAAATACTTATTATAGAAATCAGAAATGTGTTGATTTCCGGATATAAGCAGATTTAATATAGGAAGACTTAAAAAGCATGTGGAAATGCTATTTAAAGATTTAGGGGACTTTAAGATGTAAGCAAAAAGAAAAGTTTACAGTTAATATTGCTGCAAGCTGCATTTGGCAAGTACTGTATTGCAGCACCCCCTGTCGCAGTTTTGTTGAAGTCCCTATCAAACCAAGGGGCTGTGAGGAGACAGAGGAAAGCGTGATATGATGACACAGGTAGAGTTCTGTCCTCCTGTGGAATGCTTTTGAATGAATGCATCTGAAGGTGATGGAGACACATGTTAGTTAGTGAGGATGTCTGTGTGATCTGCTCATGACAGTCAGCACTCAGGATTGATTGATTCATCTTGCTTTCTTATTTTAACATGCAGTTTTGATCTGCTTCAGTGTAAACTAATATCACTAATGTTTGTTTGTTCTGACCAGATGTGGTGTTCTGCATGCTTAAGATTGTTGTTTTACAGGATGTGTGACTAAAAGAGCATCAGCTAATGTTTGTTTGCTTCAAGGCTTACACATGCACTGTCAGCCTCTGCAGTGCTCCTTAAAACACTGAAGTCACCTTTTAAGTTTTACAGTTTTCCGTTTCTGATCGATGAATCTGTCATTACTCTTGAAGGGTTTGAAAAACACTGAAATGATCTACGACCAGCAGATCGGATCAGCCTCTGAGCACCATTTCCATAGGCTCTTCCTCATGATCCTTTTTTAAAAATAGCTGAACATCTTGATGCAGAAGAGAATGTTTTAGGGAAGCACAACACTGTTCCGAATATAAAGGTGTTGTAGGCTTTTTGTTTGGCATGGCATGTAGAAAAGGTTGGATCTAGGTGAAATATGTCTCGAGTTTGGGATGTAATTTTTAAACCTATAACTTGAGCTAAATAGTGCCTGCATGGTTGAAAACAGATAATTGTAAAATCACATGATCACCACCTCATATCAGAGAAGCATGCTACATATCTGATGTCGTGTGTTTTGTGTTTTGTGTTTTATCCTTTAGGGTATCGGGGACAGAAAGGGGAACGGGGCCAGATGGGGTTGGGGATTCCAGGAGCACCGGGTTCCATTGGCCCGCCAGGTACATTACTCTTTATTATTGAGGAGTGGCTAATTTTTGCTGTGAATTATTTCAGAATTACATTAAAGGAGGGGTATCTTGCTGTATCCTACATTATAAGTGCTTTAGAATGTTAAACATATTGAGTTCTCATGTTCAATGTAGTCTCATGAAGTAGTATTTCTTGGCTCAATACAAGACCCCAAACAGCCAAAAGCTTTGGAAAGGTTCTTTAAATATTCACCGTCATTAAATAGATTACAGGATTAACAGATACTGCCTTTGATACTTATCCTCTAAGTAGATTTTTTTCAGTGGAAAATATAAAAAATGTAAGTAAAAAATCCTAAAAATTTTGGTTTATTTTTAGGTTTATGGAATGAAAGAAAGTATTTATTTAACATATATTAACCAAATTAATACATTAAATTCTACTTATTTAAATATTTGAGCTAATAAATATTTTTTTAGGAGACAAATCATTTTAAAATGTTTTACATGGAGAACACACACTAGATGGCACAGTATCATACAGAACAGATTCCATTTCATTAGGTTTCTGTAGGGGTCAGCCAGGCCGTGGTGTTCATAAAAACACTTTCTTGATAGCCATGCTTTATAAATTTCACACTCGTGAAATCTGCAGCACACAGATAGCAGCAATTATTTCAATTGGTGCTTTAATGTTGGCTTATAAAAGCAAAGCCTGATAATGCTTCTAAACCAAACTAATGAATATTGGATTCTTTTAATGAACGCCTCTTTTTTTTTGTTTCCAATTGGCCTTCAAATGCAACAATAAAAACGGCTTGAGCAGTTGCTTCATTATTACTTTACGGCGGGCTATTATCGCTGTACACCGTGTACTCTCCGGGGTTTTTTTTGCCTGTCATCCTGTTTCTAAAAAAAGAAGACCACATATTAAACTCAAATAAAAAAGCTTTGCGTGCCCAGTCCTGGTCATTTCTATTTGATGGTTTGCACAAATCTTATTGTAGCACTTGTTCACCTATTGTTGTCTCTGCTATTTACCGCTTCATCATAAAAGCTTTGGATAAAAGCATCTGCTAATTGCTTACATGTAAATAAAATGTCTTATCATCCTAAAAGCAACAACCGGTCAACTACATTCCAACCACAATCCAGCATCAGTGTTATATGAGCTTTATGTTCTCTTAAGATTTTCACTAACTTGTGCTTATTGTCCATGCAGGTTCTCCTGGAATAGGCATCCAGGGTCCGACTGGTCCACCGGGTCCTCAGGGCAGATGTAATCCCAGTGACTGCCATTACACTTTCCCTCATGGCAGACGGGGAGGGTAGAATGTCTTCATACCCCAAAACAATGCTATGAACCAGTTCATCCATGCAAACCTCAGACTCGGCATTAGACTCTTGCTTTGAGACAAAACCAGTTATTTCAAACTTCACATATTGTGCGTGTGAGTGTGTGTGAAAGTTCAAACAATATCTCTGATGCAGTTTGAACAACAGCATCATCCAGTTCCGTATTTCATGCAATCTTTTTTGTGCATTTGTGACCAGCATTTACTCATTTCTATTGTGTGGATGTTTAAATACACTTTATTGCCAAAAGTATTCGCTCACCAATCCAAATAATCAAAATAAGGTGTATCGATCACTCTTACTCTGAGTGCTTCAACATACCAAGACATTATGGACAATTCCATGCCAAACATTGGGGGAACAGTTTGGAGCTGACCCCTTCCTCTTCCGTCATGACTCTACACCAGTGCTCAAAGCAGGGTCCATAAAGACATGGATGATAGAGTCTGGTGTGGATGAACTTGACTGGCCTGCAGAGTCCTGACCTCAACCCGATTGAACACCTTTGGGATGAATGAGAGGGGAGACTGAGATCCAAGCCTTCTCATCCAACATCAGTCTGTGTGACCTCACAAATGCACTACTGGAAGAATGGACAAAAATTCCCATAAACACACTCCTAAACCTTGTGGATAGTCTTCCCAGAAGAGTTGAAGCTGTTTTGATGCAAAGGGTCTATCAACATCATATTGAACCCTATAGATTAGGAATAGAATATCACTTAAATTCATATGTCAGTCAATGCAGGTGATCGAGTACTTATGGCAATATAGTATCAATTCATCCGGACTGATCTGAACAGTTGGGAATGCAGTTGAATTTACTTATTTCCTTTCAGATAACTTAATGTTTAGGTAAATAAAATCATTGTGGCACTATGCAATCTAAAATACAGAAATAATACATTAACAAGTAATCCATTCATGTAAATAAGATAGACAACCTGTGTGTTTGAAATATGACAGTGAATGTTCTTACCTGACCTGCGAGAGGAAAGTTAATTTAAAGAATGTTTATTGTGTTTCTCACCTCATGCACTGACAATACGTGTAAATAATACATCACTGAATATATTGACTGATCTGTTCAGGCTTAAAGACATTTTAGCCTAACATGGAATTCCAGAAGATGTTCATGGGATCCTGCCTCTACAGCATGTTATAAATGCAAAATATATCAATAACAATGTTTGACCAAACACAACGGGGAACGATCGTAGTGATCTGGCTGTGTTGGCCAAGAAACTGTTAATAAATAAGATAAGCTTTAACCGTTTACAGGGAAATAAATGTTCTTCCACACTGACTCTTTAAACATATTGGTGTTTGTATGTATATTTTGTTGTATTCCTGGTTTATTTGTTCAAAGAACAAGGTGTGAAGTGTATTTAATATATTTATCAGATTTTTTTTGCTTTGTATTGGAAATGTCTTTCTCTGTTACTTGAATATTTTTGTTTGTTGTAATAAGCCGTATATCTTTTATTGTTTGTTCATCTGACATAACAGAGACAGTAATGTGTCTTAAGCTTTTTATTTATTGGTGTGTGGTTTTTTCGGGGGTTATGGGTTGGCACCTATTTAATATACAACTTTGAAATGAGGATATGGAATCAGTAAAGGTGTTCTGGAGGTATCAGTAGGATTTACAATTTAAAGGTGAATCTGAGCTTTTTGATCTCAGACTTTAGATGAATGCTATGTCATGTTTTGCTTTCTTTCTTTTTCATTTTACCTTGTCATCTTGTTCTTTTTGTTAGGCCTATTTAGTTTTTTTACTGCTTTTTTACTTTATTTCTGTCTTTTTAAAACAAATGTTGCATCTGCTAACATTAGTTAATGCAACATTTACTGACATGAATAATAACATTATAACAATTGTTTTAGTTTAGGGAGAGATACCCAAATTAATAAATTACATAAAATATGATTTTAATTTTTAGTTCTTAACAAATAAATGAACTATATCAATGTTTCTTTGTTCCTTCCTCCTTTGTAACAAAGTAATACTACTTGCAAAGTTTTAACTGTTTTTTTTTCATATTTTTTTAAAATCTTTTTTAATGTATCAGAGTACCTCTCCTGAGTTGAAATAGTCAATGTTCAGGCCAGTTATTCTGTATACCACACAGGGGTTTGTTTTCAGTAAGCATCTCAGATACCATTGATTTAAGCTTTTTTTCCTTCATGTTTGCTCAACATTTGGTTGTTTATATTCTGGTGGAGGTATTGGATATCATAAATTTTACATTTGTGTATTTTTTTGCTTTCAGGGGATGTTAAATATGTAAAAGCTCTAAAGATATCAAAACTGTGTAGCATTAAGATTTCTCTATATTTTTCTCAAGGGCTTAAACTGTGGATTTACTTGAAGGGTGGTATTGAGTCAACAGACTTACTTATGATAATAAATGGTTTATTTTTGATTTTTAGTATAATTAGAAATTAATGTTGAAAACACTAGCACACTGTCATTATGATTGAACGCTAAGGAAAATGTCACAGATTTTTTTATGTTACCAGCCTGTATAAATTTATTTGTTTGGTTGTAAACTGGGAAGGATATTTGGAAAAATACCTGTGACCAACTAGTTATTGGATTTTGGTTTGATAGCAAAATAAACAATGGTAGTCAAAAGAACCCTATACATTTTTGCTGTCCTACATGATTGAAATATCTTATTTTGTGTTCAACATTAAACAAAAAATATATGAAGTAATTTCTCCCTACTCTGGTAATCAATCGGGTCCAAGAACGGTTTGGTTACAAGCATTCTTCCAAATATGTTTCTCTGCGCTTATCAGAAATGCAGATTCGGAACTCACACGTGACTAAATGATGACAGCATATTTTGGCTGAACTATTCCTTTATAAATGTTCATACAGTGTACATGTATGTTTAAAGAAAATTAATTGTTATTTAACTTGCCGTTTTATTTTTCGAGACTGTTAAGACTTGCTAAGAATGTAGAGTAACATAAATTTATTACATTACAACTTAATGCATATACCAGACCTGTGAATTGCATTTAATGTTTGTGGTTTCGTATATAATATTTATCATTATATAGACATCTGAGAGTTTAAGATCTTGTCATTTCTACTTTATCCCATTGTTTATTTTTAATTGTTTGTTTTCTCTTTAACAGTAAACAGGAAATCCATCTTTGAATTGTTTCATGATTTGCTTTGTATTCTTTTAGAATTTTCTTTAGTTCTCAACAGGCTTTCAGCATTGCATTGAAATTGTTGTTTGCTCATGTTTAGGATATGAGGTTTGAAGGTATGACTCCAAAAAAACTAAAGGTCTTATCTGTTTTGTGGTAATTTTGTTGTTAATAAAAAATTTTGTGAGTCATGCCTCAAGTTAACATAAAAATTATTTTTGTCAACATGTAAATGATTTTGTTATACAAATAGGAATTTGTTTTGAATTTGTCATTAAGCGTGTCCAAATACTTTTTGAGGTCACTGCATAAGATTTTTAATTGTAATTAACATTTAAATAATTTATTTTTAATAAATATTCATATCATGCAAAACCATACCTTGTCTGTATTAAAATATTAAATTCTAATAGATGTTTTAATGACATCTTAAGATCGATGCTTGTTTCCCACATCACATGCTGTTTAACAACTAATTAAAAAGTTTCTGTTTGCCAGCACATTTACATGAGCATCCACACTGAAAGAGCAGTCTGACATTTGTTTGTGCCAATTTTCGTACGGCTATAAAATGAGATGGTCAATTATAAATAATGTGAGAAAACGTTGGCCTGTTCAACAAATCAACACTGCGTCAAAAAAAAACAAGTTGGAGGCCTGCTTTTATTTTAAGTTCATATAAAACATTTAGATTTATTCAAAAATGTTTTCCCTGCATCTCTGTACAAATTCATTGAACTATGTAAAATAAATAGAAATATCACGAATCAAGTGTATCTGCATTTTCTCTCTGTATTTTCTGGAACAAGAAAGCACATCACCAGCGTTCTTCAAGCAGAGAAATGAATTTCTTACAAAACAACAATCAAATCATTTACAGAGATGTACAATATCTTTTCTTCTTTGCTGTTTTTTTATGACCTGACAATACCAAGATTTGACCAGGTTTCTCTTTGGCTCTTGGGATTGGCTACATAGATATCAAAGCACTGCTGGTTTGAGCTTGTAGTTTGGTGGTTTGAGTTTGGATGTTTTTGTGCTCCTCACTGAGCTTTCACTATGCGAATCCTACTGACTGTATGGTGTTAGTTTCCTCCTGGTCCCTTTAGGTTAGAGTCTTTGAGAGACTGGTGGGCAGCCCCTGCGCTCAGATTACAAGACGAAGGGTCACAGTAACCGGGTTGGCCAGCTGAACCGGGAGACCCTGGCACACCTGGCTGTCCTGGCACACCGGGCGGCCCTCGCTCCCCGTCCCGACCGTCCCGACCGTATCCTGGTTTTCCTGGTTCACCTGCAAGATTAACACAGGTCAGTTGTTTTTATGCTTGATTAAAATTTCGAAATTGTTATGGCATCACTTCTTGAAACTCATCTGGGCAGTGGGTAAGTTTGTACAAACTGCATAATTATTATGCTTTAGTAAATATCACAGAATATACAATTATATAAACTTAATAAATGTTTTAAAAAATATTTTTTGTGGAAAATATTAAAATAATTTATTAAAATTACAACTGTTTATTGTTCTATTTACAACTATTTTTTATTTACATATACACAAATTTGAACAGTAAATTTCATTTATTTCAAGGCTTTACAAATGTACTTGTTTCACGAAAAAGGAATTGAAGTGTAGACTCATCTTCAATTAAACCAGCAGCTAAATAAGACATCCTATTTCATTTGATTGACATTAAGTGTCAGTGACATACCATAAAAGTGGTATGCATCAAACACCTTCATTTCAGCAGACGGGTGACAGGTTCATTTAATGCCAATTTATTATGATTTTCAAAACTCTATTACCAGAACGGAGCTAAATCTAATATTTAAATTGAGTTGTTTCAGACTGAATTGGTTTGCAGACACTATTCATTTGCATTCATTTATGTGTTGGGACAACACGGTGGTATGGGAAAGAAGATACAAACTCATTGTGAAAGGTAAGATCTTTAATATTTAATGATATGCGGTTGGAACTCACCTGGTAGACCAGGAGGTCCTGACATGCCTTTGGGTCCCCGAACTGTGGGTCCCCTGTCCCCTCTGTCTCCCAGCTCACCTAGAAAACAAACACATCACACTGTAAAATATAGGTAAAAACTGGGTAAAGTATTGGCAGAAAATTACCAGTACATGTTTCGTTTATGATTTCCATTAATGCTTAAAGGTAATTTAATGCATACCAAAGTGTAAAATACAAGTAAAACAGCTGCAAATAATGAATATGCAATATTCCTTTATATTAATACAGTAAATTGTACCCTTTTTTTAGAGATTTTTTTACAGTGCATGACTGAGACTGTAGCACACATAAGTTATTTCAATTGATGGTTGTCTTAAATATGGACCTTTTGCCAATGTGGCTATTATTATAATAATTAACATTCACAAAATTAAAAAACAAAGAAAAGTCAATGGTTTGAGAGACTGTTCCCATTCACAGCATTAGTTTTGATCATCTAACCTTTCTGTCCTTTAAAACCCAGGGGTCCTGGCGGCCCTTTGAGTCCAGGCAGTCCTCTTGAACCAGCATGTCCAGGAAATCCATTGTCACCTGGAACTCCGGGAGGACCGGGGGGACCAGGTCTGCCTGGCAGTCCGGCCGCACCAGACTCCGGTCTTCTCAGACTGGCAGCCAACTGGGCCAGCTGTTCTGAAAAGACAAAGACCCAATGTGCCAATGAGTGTGAATGGTCCCCTAGCTTTAACACAGCTAATTCTTATTTCTTTCATCCATTGATTTCTCTGTTGTTCTGTTGTAATTGGAAATACTTCCAAGTGCAGCCTGACTGTTTTGTGCTTGTCTGTAGTGTTTCTTAGGTTAGAGCGCCTTCTTCAGGTTAAAACATCTATTCAATTTTATTTTAATACATTTTTAATATATTAAAAAATATATTTATATGATGGAAATAATTTAAAAAAAGTATTTATTTAATAATTAATAAATATTGTTAACAGTTTAACAATATTTAATAACAAATATGTATTTTCAATATACACCTTTTCTTTTGGGGAGTTCTAATAAAAACATTTAGTTTAAACCAGATTTACTTTTTTTCTTACATATTCACAAAATGTAAACAGTAAATTGAATTTATTTCTAAGCTGATAAATTACTCATTTTTGTATCTGAATTTTTTTTATGAAAAATCGTTTTACACTGTAACATGCTTATTACTTAATAATTATCATATAATAAGCAGTTAAACTAACTTAAAAAAACTTTCAAACATTTAATTCATTTTTTTCAATGGTGAATGTTAAAATAATTTACACCACGGGCCCTGCTGTTACTGCGTGTCGACACTCAGTGCTTGGCACTAGTGGTATAACCAAATAACCAAAAATTATATTAATTGACAGAAAATCAAACTAATATGTTTTAAATGTATTTATATTTCAAATAAACTCAGAATTCGTAATATCTACAGAGCAAAATATAATTAATTATTTTCACCAACTATGTTTATTTAATCTGATAACTAGTTACTTGACACACAATAAACAATGAGATTAGATGTCATCTGCAAATTGCCATCTTTGAATGCGCTTCAAATATCTGTATGTTTGCATGGATATGCAATGTATCTTTGCTAAATAAACTAAAATTATTAATAGTTTCTCTTATAAACACATCAGAAAAAATTTATCAGTGCCAAAGGAATCTCAGCTCAGACCACTTTTTAAGAGATAAAATTCACTTTTTGAAGCTTTAAATATGAAATTATTCCAAGTTTTTTTGACAAGCCTCTGACAATTTTGAACAAAGCCATTTTTGGTTGCAATGCAAAACAATCATGCATTAATGTAGGTCATGTAGGGTGTCTTTTTTAGTTAATGTTATGTTATATTGTATGACAAATTTAATCAGGCGTCAGATTTATGACAGAATTTAATATTATAGTGATTCTAAAAGTGGCACAAATCCTCATTATAAATCATGAATATGAAATGGGGCATTACCAGGGGTTTAAATCTGTCTATACCTAGAGTTTAAAACATAACGTAGTTAAGGTAGACCGTGAGAGGGTCTCATGTAAATTTTTACATTTACAGACATGAAAAACGTTTTTATTCAAGGTGATTTGAAAACGTCTGAAAACTGTTATTTTTTCAAATAAACTGATTATTCAATCTGTTTTTAAGTTGCATTGGAATGTAGTAGAGCTAATTTTTCATTTATTCTCATTCCCCCTTTATATCCTCCTCCTTTAAGATTTTCAATTGGTGATGGGAAATTGGGCATAAAAGAAAAGCGTTTCTGCTTTTTTATAAATCCTGACAGTAGATAAAAGCGAAGACTGATTATTCCTGATGTAAAGAATCCAATCCCTGAGCCATTGAGCAGAGGCTCAGCTTCAGTGAATTTCACTTCTCGCTTAGAAAAGTTGCTGAAGATCTATGCTGCAGGATGCTCGACTGAGCTCTTAAGAATTTTCAGGGCGGGTTTGGTGGGCGGAAGCGAACTGGTGATGGAAACTCGTCACTTTGAGGCAAAAGTGCAGATCAGCTGAAAGGAAAATGAATTTTTCAGTGAAATGTGAATAAAAGAGTCATGAGGGAACCGGCAACATGCTGTCTGGAGAAGGTGGAAAAGGCAAACTCATGGCTAATGTTAGTAACACGCTTCGCCATCTTTCAAACAAGACACAATATATACTTTCATCTCATTTGGACTTTTCCTCTGTGGTCAGTGTTGAAAAGGTTCTGTATGGCATCAAAGGAAAAGAAAGAAAACCATTTCTGAAATGAGGACTCACCCTGCATCACCCGCATGCACACTTGTTTGATGTGTTGGTCGACTGGTTCTTTACCCTGTGAACGAAAATGGGTTTATTGTGTTCATGATATCATACAATTCACCCTGATATTAAAAGTTAGAATCATACCGCTGGTCCCTGGGAGCCGCGAGGTCCCGGAAGCCCTCTGTCCCCTTGCATGCCACGTGGTCCAGGACTACCAGCAGGTCCTTCAATGCCAACCTGCCCACGGGGGCCATCTGGGCCTCTCGTGCCCGGATCTCCTTGTTTACCAACCTTAATTTAGAAAGCAGATGCTGTATGTGAATAAATATGCGTATATTTTATGTTTGTAAATAATGCATATTATCCATATATATATATATATATATATATAATGAATTTGGCGTTTGATCCAAAACGTACTTCTCCTTTTGGTCCGGGTTGACCCGGGTCACCCTATGTAAAAAGAAAACAGTAAACTTTTACTTATAATATATTAAGATGATGATGCGAATGAATGCAGGTATTTCAGCATACTACTTACAACATCTCCCTTGTCTCCTGGTGTTCCCTCCGCACCTTGATCTCCCTAAACATTTAAAAAATCATGAAGGAGAACATCTAACAGATTTTTAGGGTTAACAACACCCTTAACCATAATGAAATCACTAAACTCTTAAAAAAGTTAAATGTTACTGATAGATTAGTGAATTCAATGTTATTCTGTGTTGTTTGATGATGATGTAATTAGACTCTCACCTGTTCTCCCTTTGGTCCAGATTCACCTCCTTCACCCTGTATAATTCAGAAATTCGTTTCCATGAATATTTAAGTCCGAGGATAACAATGTGCTCTGAGATTTCGTTACAACAGCGCTTATTAAATAATGCACGCTCACCGATCTACTCTTTTTTACAAATTCTACATCTGTTTGAAGCACCTATGTAGATTTGCTTTTAATGCATTGAGAAAGAAAAGCATTAAGTCTAAAGGGCCAATTTGCGTTTCAAAGGCTTCTTTGTACTTTTCTGAGCTTTAAAACCCTGATGGGAGAAAAATGGAAAAATAATTGCAAAGCCTTAAAGGCTGAAAGAAGTAATTGAATATAAACTGCTCAATGATTGTAAAGAGTTTTAAGAGTGGCTGATGTCAGTGACTTTCATAATAGGGATGTTTGTGCTGCATTACCTAAGTTTAATTTTTGGTCCCTAAGAATGTAAATATAGTGTTATGTTTAAAATACTTAAATGACACATCCACAGACTTTCAGCTGTTTAGTTACAGACCCCCATATGCACATTACACAAAAAATTGAATGCAGTACAAAGGGTTTTGCATTATCCTGACATGGATTTTTGGTTAATTGTATAGTTTCTCTTTATATCTGAATACAAGCATTAATATGATTTTTAAGAGTAACATGTTTGTATACATATGCAGACAATGCTTCACAATTTGATATAAAAAAAAAAGATCTGGAATATAAAATCATGCTGTTCCTTACCCTCTCCCCTTTTGCTCCTGGCAGTCCTGGTGATCCAGGAATTCCAGGTAAACCCAAATCACCTTTAGCACCCTGAGAAGATCAAATGACACGAAGTCAGTGCTGTGTTTGGCATCTAATGTGAAATTCTTCTTTATGTTTTCTTTCTCTCGCTGCAGGACTTCCGAGCACTGGCATAAGACACGAAAATCTCTAAGTCATTAAAAAGAAAAGACTGCAGAATCCTTCAGTGACTCCCACACAAAGACACTCTCGTGCATTCTTAAAAAGAGAAGAAAGTGCTTTCTGTATAAATGTGAGACCAAGATGAAAAAGACAGTGGGAAATATAGATGATTCAGTGATGATGTGATTTATCTACTGTATACAAAGTCTGTTATATCTGTTTTGAGGATGATGATGATGATGATGTGTGTGTGTGCATGTTGAATGGGAATGCCAAGAACGAAGGATTCTTAGTGGAAACACTGCTGTGGGACATTCTTTTCACTGTTTACTCTCTCCTGTGAAAACAGTGAGGTGGGGTCCTATTCAGCTTGACATCTCAAAGCTCAAAGGAGAGTAAGGGAGAGAGAGAGAGAGAGAGAGAGAGAGAGAGAGAGAGAGAGAGAGAGGTAGAGAGAGAGAGAGAGAGAGAGAGAGAGAGAGAGAGAGAGAGAGAGAGAGAGAGAGAGAGAGAGAGAGAGAGAGAGAGAGAGAGAGAGAGAGAGAGAGAGAGAGAGAGAGAGAGAGAGAGAGAGAGAGAGAGAGAGAGAGAGAGAGAGAGAGAGAGAGAGTGGGGTCTAATATTAAATCAAAAGTAAATTAATAAAACAAATTGAATTCCTTAAAAACACTTCCAATTGTTCGACTGTACTATAATTTCAATGATGATCCAGAATTCTATCTTCAAAGCAAAAATAAGTTTTAGTATATGTGTAAAAGTAATTTATTATACATGCAAAGATTCCTCATTATGTTTTTCAAAGAATGAATGATCTGACCTTTGCTGTCCATATTAATATTACAACTATACTTGCTTTGTACAAACTGTCTACATATCTCTGTAGCTAAACATTTTAACCTTGTTTTGTAATTTGTGTGATGACAGTAAAATAAATTAAAGCTTGTGTTGACATTTTCACCAGTAGACTGCATTTTTAAACACATTTTAGATTTATTTATGGTCTCCATTAACATTCTATATTACCACGTACTTGCTTATTGTACAATACAATACACTGTATTGTATTGTGTTTTTCTGTTGTTGTTGTTGTATTTGTCTATTTGTCTTCTCTCTACTTGCATTGTAAAAAGCAACATATATGTAAAATAGAACTTAATTGACTTGAAATAATATCATATCCCTTTTAAACTCTTACTCTGGCTCCTGGCTTTCCCATCGGTCCTGGTGGACCCTGCTCTCCACGATCTCCCTGAACACAAAGAGAAAATCAGCATCTGCATGATGGAAATACAGACACATTCAATCTACTTAAACAGAGACACTTACAGGTTGACCAATAGGCCCAAAAGGTCCAACTTCCCCTTGTCCTCCACGCTCGCCCTAAATGGAGAATCATTTATAGTGAGATACTATGAATCGTCTATACACACATTCTATAAAGTGTTTACTACAAACCTACCTGTCTTCCTGCAGATCCTATAGTTCCCATGAGACCTGGCTCTCCAGCATTACCCTTAAAACAGAGTGTACACATCATACTGTGTTCATTGCATCACAATCCAAATCTCTTTTCACAAGTAAAGAAGGCACAACCTTAAACATCACTGTAGTGTTATGGAGGCCATCTCAGACATGTCCGGATTGACGAAAATTACTAAAAATGACTCACATTTCTTTGAAATACTGTTACAAAATAGTTAAGTACAAATATTCACATGTGTGAAGCACATTTCATCGATGATAGCTTTCTGAATCCGGGGAAGTATGAGACATAAACTTTCATTTATTAGTGGAGCAATTTTTCACCATTATAACCTAACAAGAACATCCTGACAGTCTATACATTTTCTTTCATTGTTGAGGAGTTTGTAACAGACTTATGGTAGTTTTTTATGTTTGTAGCGCCTGTTTGTGACTTCTAATATAGAAATTGTGCAACGTGTGTTAAGACAACACAAGTAGTTATAATAAGTAATCTATCACATCCTGATCAAGTAACCCATGCAAAGATGATGTATCGGCCTGATGATGTACCATTGCTTTGATTGCTGATGTCACAAATGATGGTAAGGGGCGTAACATTTTAGTTACACTCTTGTGTATTCGGCCAAATTCAACGCACTGGTTAACTGGCCAATCAGAGCACACATCACTTTTTTTTGTTTACCTATAGAATTACAATATAAAATAGATACCGTTTTGTCTCTTTTAAAAAATAATGGTTTTAGCTTTAAGATTTAATTGAAGTGAAGTTGTCTCTACATAATTTAACTCGAGTAGTAAAATGTTTGTGCATTTAAAAATGTTCTAATGTTGACAGATAATGGTTCTGGCACATAATTTTTTTGACCCGAGTAAAATATTTCCTGGTTAAACAATCGAATTCTGCAAAAGACTTAATTCAGTGAAATCTCTCACCTTTTCTCCAAATGTACCTTTCGGCCCGGGGCTTCCAGGTAAACCCTGCAAAAATGCATGATAGACTTAATAAATATCGAAATGAAGCTGTGCCTCCAGAGGAAACTCATACATCTTTACTTTGTAATGAAGAAAAGTTCCAGAGGCTGAGTTTCATTTCAAAATGAATGATGATGCTTTAGTGTTTGATCAATTCAGAAGTATTATGTAATCTAGCCATGCCATGATACTGAACTATTGACTTTTTTCACAATGATGTAGTGAGCAATGAGATTTATAGTTTTAATGGACAGAGGGAGAAGAAAAAACTGTAGGAAAAATTTAAGAGTTTAACCATTACATGGGTATTAGAGATCTGTTGTTTTACACCTCATGTGGACCTAACATTTATTGAATGTTGCATTTTTTTCTGTTATAGAAAGACTTACAGGAAGCCCTTGAAGGCCTATTTCTCCTGGAACTCCTGCTTTCCCAGCATTTCCCTATAAAACAACCAAATCTCCATTATTCACACAATCACACTTATCATGACATAAAATTCGTTCTGTTCCATACCTTAGCCCCTGGCATGCCAGGTATACCCTCACGCCCATCTACACCTGGCAAACCCTGAAGAGAGAATAAATCAATAGTGAATAAGGTTTTAGACAATCCCAGATACCAACACTAGCTAAGAGGACACGAAGCTACAATAGAAAATTAATTTGGCTTGGTAAATATTACAAAAATAAACATTTATATTTTCTAAATAAAATATTTGAAAACATTAAATAGATTTTTTTCAGTTGAAAGCCTTTTTTTATTGTAAAATAAATAACCAAACAGTTTTTTTTTCAAAAGTATAATTCTTTTTAAGTTTATTTTATGAAAAAATATTTCTTTTAACAAATATATTTTTGTAACGAGTACCAATATGTTTTGTGACTTAAAACAAAAATATTTGAGAAAATCGGATTTTCTTTATTTACTTACATATATACAAAAATCAAAGCTTTTAAATTTACTATGTTTTGGTATATACTGTTTCATGTAAACACAGTCTCATATTCTATAGAAATGTTAAGGAACGTACACTGTCTCCTTTTGGTCCTGGAAGACCGGTGATCCCTCTTGGCCCTTGAGGACCCTGCAGAAAGAACGTTTCGTTACAAACACTTTCTTGTCAGGATGTCTGTTCCTGTGAGTGATTGAAGGCAGCATACTTATACCTGTCCACCCTTAGGGCCAGCTTCCCCCATTGGTCCTCTTTGACCTTGATCCCCCTAGAATAAAGCAAGACACATCTTACAAAACATTGATTTCTGTTTACTACATCCAAACTGTGAATACAATGCAAAATAATTCTTCTTTTATGTCATTTATGGCATTATAGTTTGGTTAAATTTGAAGGACTTACCATGGCACCTGCGACACCCTGAGGACCTGGCTCTCCGTCAACACCTCGAGGGCCCTACAAGAACAACTTGTTCATGATTTTGTGCCACCTTTACTCTTGCAACTCATGTATGCAATTTTGAGCATTAAGACTTAGAAGGAAAATCGATGTCGAGACGAGCCAAACTTGCCTCATTTTCAAACTGATGTCAACTGATGACGTCAACACGTAAGGATGTACATGATGATAATTTTTTGTAATTATTAAGTACTCCGGTAGAACTATTGTTTCCTTATATATTACAGAATCAATGTAAAATTTGTACAAAAATATAATAATATTTAATAATAACAAAGGCAACATCAATGCACTAAAAAGGGTTTAGTGCCTTAGAAGATTTAATAAAAAAACAATATTAAAAGAAATGTATTATAATAAGATTCCAAAAATTATATAATAAGTTAATAAAATGTAAAATCAACTATTTGCTTTGTTTGAGTAAATAGAGACAAATTAATTGTTATAGAAACCCAACCTAATTTTATTGTGTTTAAACAAAAGAATAGTTGAGACTACATAAGAGTACTACATCACTTAAAAAAGGAAAAACTTTTTTTTATTATTTGTCTTTTAGATTTAGCAGTTTTGATATTATTTTTAAGTTTGGGTTTTTAAAAATTAACTCTGTCTTTTTAAAAATTAACAATGGCTTTCTTACCATTCCTCCCTTTGAACCAATCATTCCAGTGGCACCTCGAGTCCCCTGGGATCCCTGAGAATACATTATAGATACAAGCATGTCAATGAATCAAGATACGGCCAATGTCTTAAATTAAGATTATATTTAAGTTGTTAGAGAAGATGAAGCGCACTTACAGTTGGACCCTGAGTCCCAACATCTCCTGGAACCCCTTGATCTCCCTCCTCTCCCTTACAAGAAATTATAGTATTTAGCATTGAAGTCATGAAAGGTTTCATTTTTAAATACAGTTTAAAATGTAAAGGAAAAGGTTAATCAGATATATTATGTGAGATTATTTTGAGCTGTTATCGTACATCCATTTACACTGTTAAAAGTAATAAGTTAGTAGTAAATATCATAAAAATAAACAGGTATATAAATCTTTAAAAATAGTTATATAATATATAGTATATATAAGTTATATATAGTATAATAATTTTAAAATAATTGCTTCAAAATCCAACAGGTAATTTTTCTCAAATTTACTGATTGAAAAAAAGTATTTATTGAACAAATATATATCTGTAGTATTCACCAACATTAATTCTAATAGAAATATTTGATTTAATAAGATTCACTTTTTCTAACTTGCATGTACACAACATTTAAACAGTAAGTTTGCTTACTTTTTACTTTCTATTTTAATGTAAATTGTTTCAAGTAAAAAGTTAATTCGTAGTCTAACCAACAGTCTGAAGGGGGCGAAATTTGGAATGTCACTATAATGTAGATGGCAATTTAAAGTGTTTTATTTCCAACTTCAGTCGAATCCCTCATAATTCTTCATGCACCAGTGATGTATCATTCCTACCCAGAGCTATAATAGACAGTATTTTAAAACTTCCGACATGTGAATTTAACCAGAATGTCCATGCTTAATTATAAATGAGGCTCTGGAATTGTCTTGAAAAGGTCAAAGAGAAAAAAGACTACAGACATACAGTTTTATTAAGTTTACACATAAAGGTTAATGACACAAATGTGTGTAGATCATGGGGATTCAACTGATTTAAAGCAATGATGTGTTCTTACCTTGTGTCCTTGTTTACCAGGTTCTCCCGATTCTCCCTTCACTCCTTTATGACCCTGAGAATGAATAGGAAGCAAGTTCAAAGGTTTTTTCCTGTTTTGTAATTCTGATTATATAGATACAAGCAGTTTAAATTATTCATTTATAATGTTCTTTTAGATCTTCTGTCTTAATTTTATATAATCCATTAATAAACTTACCTTCATGCCAGGTAAGCCAGGATGGCCAGGTGCTCCAGCTGAGCATGCATTAGGACACTGAATATCATAGGAAAATTATTCAAAGTTACATTATATTGTATTCAGTAAGGTTACAAAATTATATAATAATATTATCTTCTAGGGTACCAAAAATTAGAATTTCTCTTACAAGTTCCATAGTTCCACCAAGCATCCCTGCAGCTCCCTGCAACCAGACAAAACAAAGACTGACATTTTTTTTTTATATAAAGACATAAAAATAAAAAGTATAGCAGATACATATTGCCTAAGATTTACTCCTGTTCTATGTTCGTTTATTAGTTTGGCCAGTTACTTATTATTTGCATTTTATTTATTTTATATTAATATAAATGTAAATGGATATTTTATTGTATTATAATGGTTTTTAATAAATAATTTCTTGAATTTTATTGTATATTCTTTTTATCAAAGGAACAATTAGTAATTGATTAGTTGTCACTTTGAGTGAAATCCGTAAAAATAGGGCAGAATTAATTTTAACATGAAGTTATTTCATGTTGTACTACATGAAATTTATGTCTTGCAGTTTTTTACAGTGTATTGGTTACCAAAAAGAATGCTGGCTAGACATCCTTGCTAGCTTATGCTATTTATTTTCATTTCATTTGCTTGTCATCAGAATCAATCTAAATTGACTCTAGTCTTTGTGGATTGTGGACCCGAAGTAATATTTGTCCCATAAAAATGTGTGGTTAACAAATGTTCTATTGATACTCACACGGGGCCCTGTTGGTCCGCGGGGTCCTTGTGGCCCTCTTACACCCATGGATCCCTGTTGGATAGAGAACCTTTTTTATTTTTATCATGCTGAAGGATTTTTGCATTATGGTGTATTCAATTTCGATGTTCATAAATAAAACTTAAAGTGTCACTCACAGGGGCTCCTGCTTTTCCCTCCTCACCCGGAAGTCCTCCTGGTCCTGGTGGTCCCTGTCCAAACAGGTATGAAAGATAAAGTTTCGTTTTATCACTTTTATAGAAACATCCCCTCTTTTTTTTTATTTGCACATAAGTAAAATCACTTACAATTGCTCCATCAGGTCCAACACCCTTAAACACAAAGAGAAAGTTTGCATTAGATTGAAAATATATTTATAACTCTGAAAGATGGTTAGGCGTGGTACATTTGTATCATGAAGTGATGTATATTGTCTTTTTAATTTTGTTTGAACTTTTTTGCTTTGCAGTAGAATAAATGTAGATGTGTGGTGTATAAAGATGTTCAACATATTCTATACTTTCAATATATCTTTAACTATCAGAATTTAACATAAATGTATAATTTGTAAAATGCAAAAAAAAAATAAAAGACTTACAGCTTCTCCTCTGGGTCCAGGTTTCCCAGGTTCTCCCTGTTTAAATTCAGAAATAATCAGATGAATTCAACAATTTGAAACCATAAATAAAAGATGCCCTTATATACTTTAATTAAAACTTCAAGAACATTTTTGAAAAGATTATGAGAAAATTATACAAAGCCACGGAATGATCCCAGGCTCTTCATTTTAACTGATGCTGAATCCACACAGATTTGTTTTTCACAGAGACAGGATTAAAGAATTTAAAGTCATGGTAAATTTCCATCTGTGTGGCAGTGAGGGCACTGATGTTAAGTTCAGCTTGATGGGCTCATCAGACAGTCACCTTTTGTCCTGGTGGGCCGTCCAGGCCGGGGTCTCCTACGGGGCCAGTCAATCCCTGAAGAACAAAAAGGAGGAACATTCAATTATTTCCTTGTAGCAGTACATGAAAAAAACTTTGAATTAGTTGTTTAAAAGGGATTTGGAGTTACAAAATAAAACGTTTTCATTCTCTAGAAGGTTAACCAATTAAAAATCAGGCAGAATTGGATGCTGAATTTGATGTGCAAACTCAATCTCACAAGGTAAAATTCTTAATTAGGATCAGAGCTAAACAAAACCCCTTCTGTCTCTTGGGTAAACCTCCATAACTCCAGCATGAGAAATTCTGAGCATTTTTAACCTGCCTGAGAGCTCCTCCCAACATCAACAGGACTCATTTATCCAGCATGAAATGTGTTTAAAGGTTACTGCTTAGAAAGACAGTCTACAAGGTGTTGACATGACTTACATCATCACCAGGTAAACCAGGAAGTCCAGCAGAACCAGGTTTCCCATCATCTCCATCTGGGCCCTTTAAATACAAACCACATGATATATATAAAATTGAAAAAAAATTATTATGAAATCAGGAGTTTGGTGGAGATTAGTAATATTTACTGTAGATCCGTCTTCACCGGGTTCACCTCTCTCCCCCTGGAAGAATTAGAATGTTTAACATAAAATAAATGATAAAACTATGGTTTGCAAGAAAATTCTGATTTGGTTCATTTGAGTACTTACAGAAATGCCGTCTATTCCAGGTACACCTGGTGGTCCGGGAAGGCCGCCTCCAACCCTCTTGTTAAAAAATACAAAAGAGTGATTCTGTTTCTGATATTTCTAGTATCTCGCTCATACATTTCTCAGGTTTGAAGCTTATGTACATGAAGAGCAAATATTGCAGCAAGTTAAAAATATAACAAGCTAAAATGACATGCAGAGTTCAGTTAACTTTACAATAAAAACCTTAAAAATGTCTCCTGCCATGCAACAGGAGATACATAGATCCCCAGAGGACATGCAAGAAATAATTATGAATCCCGCTGAGTTTACAACATTTACAAAAGCACTAATGTTACACTTTTTGTCATTTGTAAAGTGTGCCGTAAAAGCGCTTACCTGAAATTCTGCTTCAGATATCTACAAAGTAAAATAAGAGAATGTTTTTGTTACCTGTGCAGTACAGATGATGGTTATCTCCAATAAAAGCAGCAAAAGAGGGCCGCTCACACCCACAGCCCGAGCCATCATCTCCCAAAAGACACAAAAACCCTGATCGCTGGGATCAGATGGGCTAACCGAGAAACCCAACTAAATCCCCTATCAACTATCTGAACTCAAGGGAGACCACAATAACCGCAGAGTCCTCATGTATATGCACGAGAGGCTTTGCTCTGGGGCTGGGATTGGAGAAGATCCGTGGTATGAGAGGAGGAGTTCAGTACACATTCGAAAAGACTGCGGGACATTTTCTAACCTGTGACATTCGACCTCTACAAACAAATACTTATTGAGGGGCTATGCTTGCTACATACAGTGGCAGAGCTGTTCACTTTCACATTTTGTACTGTAGGTTAAATGATTAAAGTTATGTAATGCGTGTGTGTGTGATCTCACCTGTCTTCTGGCAGGAAGGTCACCACAGGTGTCTCTCTGTGGGATGCTTGTGTCACAGATGATCAGCATTGACTGAAGCTCAAACTTAAAGAACAAAGACAAAAATTAAACATGTCATGATAATTTGACTTCAATTGTTACTTATTGGCCTTATTATGCTTTATAACATAATTTTATGCTGCGATTATAAACCATCTAATTTTTTTCATTTAAACGCAGGACAATGTATTTATATAAGTAATATATATCCCAGGGTTAGCGTGAAAGAGATGTTTAGAAACTGCAATAACTGAGCTTTCTTGGGCATCATGTTTGTCTTCCTAAATTCTTTTTGTGTTCAATTGAACAAAGATTTGGAACTTAAGGGTGACTAGTTCATGAAAGAATTTTCATTTTTGAGTGAACTATCCCTTTAAAGAGTCACGTCACCCAATAATAAATTACATGCCACAGATATTTTGCTCACCTACAAGCTGTTTCTTGCCATCAGCATTACAAAAAGCATTCTATTTTGGAGAATGACAAACCCATGGAAGGTCAGTTGACTTCCATTGTACTGACACAGAAACATTTCTCAAAATACCTTACTTTTATCCAAAAGAACATCATTAAAAGGATTTGAATGACATTAGGAGGATTAATCTATGATTCATATTTTTTTGTGTCTAAGATATAATGATGAAAATGACAAACTGTAAAATATGTATGGTTTGAGTACACTTGCTTTAGTAAAATGTAAAAACTAGTGAGAAATCACTGCTTAAAGTTTTTGGGGAAACATTATTAAAGTTAGTCAGAGGCTGGACTAAAACACCAGTGCTAGAATTCACACTTATGTGCAAAAATCTATTTGGCAGGGCACAAATTCCATTTAAAGAGACAGTGTGCATCTGAAAGCTGCCTTCTACTGACTGATGATCACACAAACATATAGACCTTTATAAAGTTTTTATTTTCTGTCGAATTTGACTATCATTACATTTCGTAGATAAAACCCTAGTCTAACTTTACCGGCACAGCTATTGCAGGATTCTCCTTCAGTTTTCCAATATGGGTGAATCCATCCAGATTTACGCTTCCTCGTGGTGCCAGCTGTTGAGAGTCTGCTGTGTTGCAGTCTGTCTTTAGACTCACAGAACCTTTCTGGATGACCAGCAAAATCTTGTGCCATTGAGAATTGAAAAGCTGTGTTTGATAGGGGAATAAAGCTGTCATAATACTGTTCTCTTGGGTTTTGTAGGAGAACTCTACAGACAGGGCCTCTCCATTGAGTCTCACTGCAAGCTGTTCATTTCTGTTCAGGTCTTGCATTTGCCATAGATTCCAGTTCTTAGTCTGGGTATTTCCGGTCATTCGAAAAACTGCAGAAAAAGTGAATTCCTCAGGCAGTCCCAAGGGAAATGCAGATCTATAAAAGAATGCAGGTAAGTGCAACAATAAAGCTTGAGTGTGAAATATTAGCAAGACCTAAATTAGTTAAACTGTGCCATTTCATTTAACGTTTAATGCTTAGTACATTACATCAATATTAAAAAATGTAATGAAAAATTATAAATATTTTGTAATGCTGCTTGTCTTATTCAGCACCATGGACAGAGGGAGTTCCAAATATAAACACAAGATGACGCCACATGCCAACAATCTTTCCAGTGTTTAAAAGAATTGACCCCTTGATCTGTGTCTTTGGAAAATAACTCACAACAACGTTGAAGGTTAAAAGGATCCCTTTGCCCAAAAACGAACATTCTTTTGTCCAAAAAAAAAACAGTCTTCCATTTTTTCCCATTCTTGATGTCTTTATATTATATGTATATTATTGTTATTTACTTGTTATGGTTATGGTTATGGTTATGGTTATGGTTATGGTTATGGTTATTCTTATTGTTATTGTTATTGTTATTGTGATTGTTATTGTGATTGTTATTGTTATTTTTATTGGTGATGGTGTTGGTGTTGGTGTTAGTGTTGTTATTGTTATTATAACTCGGATTATTTGTATTATTATCATTAGTAGTAGTAGAAGTAGTAGTAGTAGTAGTAGTAGTAGTAGTAGTAGTATTTATTGAAAAAAATCATTTTTATAAAACAATTATTTAAACTGTTGATGCAAAGCTAGCTAAAATTACAAACGTATTATTAGGGTTTATTGTTAAAAAGATATTTGTTTTGGTTTGTATTGAAAACTATGTTCTCAGTTGATCTCTATTGGTATTGTGTGGCTTCTATTGGCAGGATGTTATCTGACAAATGCAAACCAATAAAGATTCTTCAATCTAGTTGACAATTGAAACCAACCTACATAAACCCTACAATGATTCTGAAAAGGTTTTAACTTGTAGAAGTTCATAATAGTATTTGGAATTAAACCAGAATTGAAATCCGAAATTCAAGTACTTTTTTTAGCAAAAATACTTTAAAATAAGACTTTTAAATGTGCATTTGCCACTGCTGTTGTCAGGTTTCCTTAAAAAATCTTTATTTCTTTTTCTTTGAAGTAAGATGGTTGTACATGTGAATGCCAAGAGGGTAAGTAAACAATGACACAATTAAAATGTTTGTTTTACTCCTTTTTAATTTAAAAACAAGAGTTTCATGACTCCTTTTGTTAAGCATCTTAAGCAGATGTTGGTGGTGGCTTTGGGAAGTATTACCTTGTGTTTATTCTGAAGTTGAACTCTGGGCCAATCCTATATGCGACATGTTGAGATGTTGTCCCAGGAACCTTCTTCACTATTCCTCTTCTGGCCAGCTCTGCAATGTTGAACTGAGTCATGATATAAAAACCTATGGGATGTTACTGAAGCATTAGTAAAGAAACAACACATGTTGTCAATATGTGAACTGGTTTTAAAATGTTTACCTGGAAATAGATCATTCCCGTGTTTAGTCTGAGGACACATGTTTTCATCCGTCTGTAGGTGACTCACACCGGAATATGGCAGCACTTTATGGAAACCGCATGATTCATGTCAAGTAATTGTATCTGTTCTTTTTTCACAATTCTTTTGCATGGAAATAACTTTCTTTTCTTTTGTTTCTGTGTTTGATGAACACACATGGGATTGTGGGAAGTCTGTGTTGACTGTGGTAGCAGCCCGATCCCTCTGTGTTTGTAAAGCTGGGCCATACTGAGTTCAATCACTTTATGATTTGTGTGGTCAAACTGTTACTTTGCTGGCTCTTATTGGTACATTTTTATCTAAATCAGAAAACCACAAAATCTCTTTGAATACCCAACAATTGAATGAGTATATGTTAAAGACACTTACTGTGTGCATGAAGACCAGTTGAGATACATTGTTCGATCACATTACACAACAGGCAGATGCAGACCTCTCTGGAAATAAAGTATTGAGTTATTCTGTTTGTTCAATACAAAAATAAACTTCAGCCTTTCTGAGAAGCACGTCTGTCTCTTTGGCTTTATAACAAGGTGTTCTCAAGTTGGCATGCATTTCACATTTGTGCACAACGGGGCAAACATCACATGCCAATGGACAAAACCCTTGTAGGAATGTACTGTAGAGTTGAATGTTTAAACTGAAGGAAATTATATATAACAAACAAGAAAAGAAAGAGACTTTACCTCCAGATCATTTTTCCTGATTCCCACAGATGTTCAGTTCCTGCAGGATGTGTGTGAATAAGTCACTCCAACCTGACTAAATGAACCTGATGTCCAGCTGTCTGGTGATGTGAGAAACAGCTGAAAAACCTAAAGATGCTAAACCTAAAGTGGGGAGGGAGGTGTTTCCTTGGTGATAGATTACAAAACAAAAAAACACATCAAGGGTGTCTTCATTCAATCTTGTTTTAAAAAAGGAAAAGAAAAACAATTAATATTCGTGTGCAAAGAGTTAAGGATTTATCATTTAAAAATAAATGTTTCTTTATAATCTGATAAACAAATTTACAACATCATTTAGGTTAAATGTTATATTTCACAACTTCACATGTGGAGAATGTTATCGTCCTGAAACAATAGTGAGTCATACATTAAAATTTGAAGACAAGTGTCAATAAAGACAGTGCAGAATAATTCATGACTATCTCTATGGTAACATCTGGTGTGAATACAATGACACAGTACCTATAATAATGAAAAATCTCCAATCGCTTAAGATACTCAAATGCATAAGACACCACATCTGATGTGAATGTTACATATACAGTAGCTTTTATGTTGCAATCCAACTGTCCTTTTTCTTCATCTATAGAAACCACATACACTCACCATGCAGTAGCCATGAATAGATGTATTATTAATGACCTGCGAAACATAAAATATTTGCAATATTTATGACCACATAAATGAAATATTTATTTTGCTGTGGGTCTTTTATTTTGCTCTGGCATCTCTTAAATTCAGTGCAGAATGACAGAGTACATTAAAGAACACAAGTTTGTGCAAGTCAGATTTGCTGGTGATTAAAGAGAGATATTTGCTTACTTATTTTATGACGCCATCAGAAAGATCTTTTTTCTGTATTAAGTTTATCTAAATGCATATTTTCTCTTTACAGAAATAGATTATTCATACTTCCGGATAAAAAACTAGCTGTGTGATAATGGAAAATTTATATTAGACAAACCAGACGATAAACAATACATGAAATGCAGAAAAACAGCTCTTTCAAAGCTTCCCAAAGTCTTATAAGAAGACAGTAATTACAGTTATTAGCTTTTAGGATTGTCTTGTATATCATGCAACTTTAATTATATAGGTGTTATTTTTATCAACTCAACAGAGCCTATTTAGATCTACTTTCTAATAAATATTTGCCTATGAAGTGATAGTTCCCCCAAAATAAAAACTGTGTTATTATTTATTCGCCCTCTTAAATTTTATTTCAAGTGTATGTTACCAACATTCATCAAAATATCTGCTTTTGTGTTCTGGAGAAGTCATACAGGTTTGAAATGACAAGACAATAAAGAAATAATGAGAGAATTACCATCTCTTTAAACATTTTGAATGCTTTAATATCTGAAATCATGTTAACACAGTTTCTTATTTTTGTAATATGCATTTTTAATTGATGACTCTGGTAGAAAAGAAATAAAAAATAAAATAAAATAATATAAAATAAAATAAAATTGTAAATAGAAGTGGATTTTTGGGCACAAAATATCATTTAAACAGATTGTGGAAGGATGCTACGTGCATTTTTATTTTTGTAATATGTTTTTTTTTAATGCATGATCTTGTAAAATATAAAAGAAATAAAATAAAATAAAATAAAATAAAATAAAATAAAATAAAATAAAATAAATAAATAAATAAATAAATAAATAAATAAATAAATAAATAAATAAATAAATAAAAATAAAATAAAATCTCATTGTAAACAGAAGTTGGTTATGGGGCACAAAATATCATTTAAACAGATTGTGGAAGGATGCTACACGATTTTTATTTTAACTGTAACAAAATAATTTCCTGGTACACTATTTAATAAGAATTAAAAAAATAATAATATAAAAGATTACATAATAAAAAACATAAAACTGCGTGATGGATGTTTTTTTATGATTTCTAATTTCTTTTCTCTTTTTTATGTCTTTATCTGCATAACAATGTAGCTGTGTCTTGATGATGTGAGGAGCAGACTGAAGAGAATCAATAATAGAGGACAGGACAGAAGAAACGCCTTTAATCAATAATAAGAGCCGGAGCGCCTCCCTTAAACTCTCTCTCTCATTACACACACAACACAAGTTCTGTCGTTATTAACGGTCCAATTCTGTCCAAACACGACCGTGTGTAACATCGGGTCATTATAACACATCCCGACCGCTCGGACTTAATACATCTGCATTGAAGACGGGAAAAAGAGGACTTTCAGCGGCATGACGGGGAACTAACACGCCGGAGGATCGGAGCTTTGAAGCGGACTGCTCTGAAATCCAACCCGCGGTCTGAGGCCTAGAGTACCGCAGCTGATACATGTAAGTGATTTTCTACTACAACCCAGATAAATGTGTTATAAACTCTCTCTGTTTTGCATTTTAAGTGTAAAGTGTCCGTTAACTTAAGCAAATAGTGTTTTGTGTTTGTGAAGCTAGTCATTTGACAAGCAAAACAGGCTAAAGCTAACAACCTCGCACTTGAGTAAATATGGATTATTTATTGTGTGTTGTTGCCAACACGTGTTTATTTGTTAAAATATTGATTAAATATGTTTATTTATTGTTAATTGTGTTTCTGTCTATTTTAGGTTTGTGTTTATCATGAAGAGAGATACTGGACCGAGTCTGGAAGGGTGAGAGACATATAAACACACTTTGATTCTTTATAAACTATTATCATATGTCTAATAAACATCTCATCTGTGTCTGTATAATGTTTCACTTTGTGATTTGTAAATCTTAGGGGAAAGTACACACTGTTGAGAGAGATAAATCAATATCTGGAATGTTCTTACTGTATGTGAAGGACTTTACTAATGTGAACCTGGAGATTGACAGACAGCTTCATCTTTATTAATGCTTTTATGTGTGTTCATATGGTCAATGTTAAGCTTATATCACTCGATATATTGCTAACCGATGCCTTTATTTGTGTATAGGTTGTCATTCATATATATATCAAGTATTTTTCAATGTAAACCATTTACAATGGTTGCTCTCAGTAACTAAACTAACCAGCACCGAGATCGATCGTGACATCATAAAAATGTATTCAAGAAACCAGGAATGACATTGAGTCGTTGTCAAGATGTGTCTTTACGACTTTACAGCAAAATATTACAAATATTTCATATTGCAAGACTATCAATTCCGACAGCATGTTCTGATTTAGACTTATTCTTTTATTCCATTTAGTCATCTGAAATCTTTTAGTTTTAGTCTGGTCAAGTCGACTTAATATCATTAGAGTTTTAGTTTAGTTTGGTCTTAAGTTTTAGTAGAGCAAATATTATAACAAACATGATAGTACGCATTATGGAATGGTTTAAAGGGTTACATGTGCAACACAGAATTATTTATTTTATTATATATATTATTTCATTATTACAGTGTTGTCTTCACAATCATGGCAATTTTACTTTTTTTAAAGTGTATATTTGACAAATTTACCAAAGATTTATTTGATAACGCAAGCACTATTTATAACACTCTTTATATGATTGGATGACCTTGATTCAGGCCTAAATTTAAGAATATGCGTCTTTTAGGTTTGTGTTATCATTAACTAAAGGTTGGTCAATAAGGAAACCATTTTTTTTTATATGTTTTTGCATCCGAGTTTTTGCATCCGAAACCCCACATATGCACTCTAGAAAGCTCTATAAATTTGAGAGGCAGAGAGAGGAAGAAAGCAAAGAATATAAACCATACAATGATATGAACAAATGCCAAGGTGTACGACAACAGTAACATGTTTATTTTCAGGCGAGTTCCAGAAAAAGGCTTTTTACATATGCAACATAATGGCATTTACATATTGTCATGTCCTATATTCATACCTGTGCTGTATTGCTAACACCCATCCACATTGCGGTTAGACAGTGGTGTGGACGCCCACAGCTTAACATTTGTTTGAAAGGAAAATCTAACTGTGGTCAATCTGTTTTGACTGGGATTTGCATGGGACGGGCGTCTGCAGCTAGTCTTTCAATTAAGGCTGCTAATCTGTATTAATGAAAGCTGAATCTTCTGACAATACAACAAAGTAGATGAAATCCTCTAGAGAGTGGCCTACCCTAAATGGAGGTTTTTAAATCCAAACGTCTGAAGCTCCAGTGCTGGACTTGTCAGGGTCTAACATCACACCTACGGTGCTATAACTGTGACTTCGAAATAGATAATGAATCATTTTGAAACAGCCTGTGGGGTGTGTGAAAGTATTATGTGGTAATTCAGGACAAGCACGGGCAGTGTTTACAGATAATGAGCTAGATAGCACAGAGAATGCACTGTAGGCTACATGTCTTGTGCGATAACTCAAACATGTCTGCAGATTAGACTGCAGTTTCTATGTTGGGGAGGTTTAAATGTCAAGAGCGAGTCATATTTTTCTCATAAACCCTGGTCAAAGTAACTTGGTGCAGTCTTATTTGCAACATTTGCTAGTTCTTCACTTTTGGATTCTGTTCCCTTTTCATGTCACATTTGCATTGTTTAAGCATATGTATATTTTGTTCATTATTGTCATGTAAATTTGAGAGTTAAACTGATGTATCTGTTTTTTTCTAGTTTTGCAGCAGATTTAAGACAGGCCATCCTCCAGGCTTGAATCCCAGCATGTCTGAGGTGCAGGCCACGGTGGAGTTCTCTGTGGAGCTCCACAAGTTTTATAATGTGGATTTATTCCAGAGAGGGTAAGAATGTTGATTTGATAATCTAAAATTTCGTTTTCTGTATAGTCCGAGATTAGAGACACCATAAAAGTAACTAGAAATTTACAAAGTATGTCCATGCAAAAAGGCTGTCCCACCAGGGATGATAACAAACAAAAGTAATTTACACTACTGTAGACGATCACCCTGTCATCCTACAAATGCTTGCTGGCATGAATCCTGGCTTCTTTATTTTTATGTTAGGGCCAGCTGTTCTTAGAAAACATAGTTTGGGAGCACTTCTGGGAAGGGCACCGAGGTATATATAGATATATATAGATATAGTTTTTTTTTATTTACAAAAAATCACATTATGAGGTTAACTGTAGATTTTATAGATTTATTTCTATATTCTAAGATTGTGAATGGACAACATGCAGGCAGAGACCAACTATATCAACCTGTTTTACCTTGTGTGTGGTTCATGGGGTTAAAATGACCCATTCCCGTATTGTGATCTGTTTGTTTGTTTGATCTTATTGTTTATTATGAAAGGACACATACATTCAAAATATTCAAGGATTAATTTACAAATGTAATGGAACATCATTAAAATTGGGTAAAATGAAACTAATATGTTAATCGTTTTCTTGTATTAAAGGCGGGATTGGTGATTTATTGTAGCTGTTGGTGATGTTCAGTTCGCCAAAAACAAACAACAACCCCAGTATTAACTTTCGTCTGGGCTCGGCTAATGTTTTGTCCTGTGGGTCTTGCTGTTTTAGAATGATCTGATGATCTTAATTATTTAGACATGCACTTCATCTTGAACCTGCTGGAGACTATCCAAAATATAACACAATCTCAAAAACATCACAAATGGATCATAAGAATTAGTGTGAAAACAGCTCTATATTATGTAACAGTTAAACTTTCACTATCAACTAAGTTCTAAGTACTAAGTAAACTCTAAATAAACTCTACATTTCTGTTGATATATAACTTTCAAAGTTTTGTAATGGTTATGAAAGTGATAAATCTAAATATCTGGCAAAAAAATTTGAGGTCAAAGAAGATTGGGGTTGTTTGGTGTCTACATGGCACTTTGCGACCTCGGGTTACTATTTCATGTCTGCTGTTGCTATTGCAGTGGCCCTATCCTAAATAGCAAGGCATTGGGTTTGCTCAGCTGTGAATTAGAAAACATATTCTCTTCCTCTGCTCCTGCAGGGGGGACCGTTTGATCATTTTTTCAGATCGGCATTGCATTCTTACCCACCTACCAACTTCCTACATACATCTTAGATAGCATGATATTCTCGTCAGTAGGATAATTGAAGGTTTATTTTACTTGTTTGAACTGCATCTTTCTTTGCGAATGCACAGAACAATTGAAAGTGGAATAAACACCGGGGAGAATTCTAGAAATGAATAAAAATAGGAAAAAACTATTTATTGCTGCTGCAAATAAACTATAACTTGACATTTGGAAACTCATTTAAGTTCTAAACGTCCGAGCCAGTATTTATAGATACATGTTTCAACTTTGAAAATGATCTTTATAGATATTTAAATTGTGCTATGGTGACTGAATTGGGTGTTGAGCTTAAAGCAGTCACATCAGTTTTGTTTCTCTCCTAACTGTTATTCAAGGCTTTAAAGAGGTTGGTTATAGAGCCGGTATTGGGTTTTGTTTATGTTTGGCACAGAGAGGGGGGAAAAATACAGTCGACATTTACGTTAGTGTAGTGGTTTCTTCATTAAAATTGTTGTCCTTTTTATGACATTAAATGTCTATCTGTTGTTTTCTTGGTTTTGTTGACAGGTTCTATCAGATCCGAACCAGTATGAAAGTGCCGCCACGGGTACCACAGAGGGTGGAGGCCAGTTTGCTGCATCCCACAGGTAAAGATGCTTTCTTGAAAATAGTTCACACATAAATACAAAAATCTGTCATGAATTACCCCCATTTTTTCCCCCAAATCGTTATAAATATCTTTGTTCTGATAAACACACAGAAAGATATTTAGTTGAATCCCTGTATCCAAACAGTTTCTAGACCCTTATTACTACAGTAGTTGGAAAAATTAAAACTGTAGTTTGGAGAACTCCTGAACTTTTTGTTGTCTCAGATTCTATAAAATCTAATTTGTGTGCAACAGATGAAAATTTTATAGATAAATAAGTCTTTGGCTACAAGTGCTCTTCCGAAAAGCTTTCTCTATGTTCATCTAAACATAAAACTTCTACATATTTGAGCTCAAAGGTGAATAAATATTGACAGAATTTTTATTTTGCTCATGCCATGGAGTGTTTTATAACCTGACAGAAAAAGAAGAGGGTAGAAAAAATCCAGTTATGTTTTCTTTTTTGTGTGACGTGTGGAAATCTTCAAAAAAGTTTCTAAAGCTTGCGAAGGCTGACAAACAAACAGATGGCGTTGCATGTTCAGTCAAACAAACAGATTGCAGGTCTGTCATATTTACGGTCATTGTTTCCTGACAAAGTACGTAGTCATTTCTAACTGTCGGTCAAAGCTTTTCCGGCCATCAGAAACCTGAAAGATGATCTCCCACCAGTTTGTTTTTCTAGGTTGTAATGCTAATTATCTGAAGTTATTAGCTTAAACATTATCTTTAAACGCCTGGTCATCATTATTTTACATACTGGTTACAGCTATAGTCTGTATCTCTTAATAGAACATCATCATCATCTCTGCCCCTGCTTTGAATGAAGCAGTCGTTTTGTGTGTGTTTTGAAGAATGTAATGTCTTACATCCCAGGGTGAAATGTTATCTAAAGCATCATTTTCTGACCAGCGAGTCTACAGAATATCCTACTTCCTGTGACTAGGCACTGTCTGTCCGTTTGTACCCTTTATGTGATTTTTTTTATTGGCATTTATTTTTTATTTCTTTGTGTTTAGAAACTACATTAACCGTTTGCAGACAAAAATAACTCTGCAGACTTCTTTTTTTGGTCTTATATGGGAAATATTTCTCATTTTCAATAGTATTAAAAGAATAGTCCAACCATTAAAAAAAATTCAACTCCCCTTCAAGTTATTCTAAACTTGTTAAAATTGCTTTCTTTGGTTGAACACAAAGGGAGATATTTAGAAGAAAGTTAACTGAGATTTTTTGCAAATGATTGATTACATTGACTATCAGTATTGTATTTTTTTCGTTTTGTTGCGAACAAGGATATTTTAACAAATAAAGGCAAGAAAAGTTGTCTGTGTTCAACAAAACAAAGAAATTTAAACCGTTTTGGGAGAACTAAAGGTTAAGTAAATAGTGACAGAATAAAATAAAAACATATGTCATCAATCAAACATTTACATTTCTTAGTTTCTTTTAAACACACAGAAAGATATTTAGGAGAATGTCTATAACCAAACAGCTATCCACAGCAAAAGAATCTTGGGACATTTTGATTACCATTTTCCTACTAGTATATTAATTCATTTGACATACACTTTTATACAAAGCGACTTTTAAGTATAACTCACTGCAGAGCAAGCAGGAATAAGATGTCTTGCTCCAGGACTCTTCAGTAATTGACTGCTGGCACCGGGATTCAAACCCACAACCCTCTGCTTACAAGTCCAACTCTCTGACTACCAGATCACGACTAACAATTGATTCCAAAAATCAGTCTTCTAAAAATATTTCTCAGTGTTCATCGAAACATAGAACTGCAAACTTGTTTTAGAAAAACTTGAGGTTAAGTAATTCATGAAACAATTTTCCTTTTTTGATTAAACTATGCCTCAATTGCATTGGAGAACTTAAAAAATATATAAAATATTTCTTATATGAAAAGCTAAACGCCAAATTAATTCAGGTAATACACTAGTTTTTTGACGTTATCTGTATATCACTTTTTGGGTAACAATCTGCTTTTCGTCGCAGGTTCTGAACTGGCTTTTCCCGCTTCAATCCAAGATGATGTCATCTGCAGCAAAACCTTTCAGATACTTTACAAAAATGAGGAGATCGTAGTAAACGATGTCCTTGTTTTTAAAGTGATGATGCTGCTAGACGCCAAAAAGGTATGAGAGGTTTTAAAAATTAAATATCAAACAGATATGAGTCTCTTGTTTTTATCTGTGGTAATGGTAAACCATTTCCTTCAGGTGGAGGAGGCCCTAAATGAAATGGACTTTCAGCTCTCTTTGGATCTCTTTTTCACTGATGGCGACTACACGTGTGTATAAAAATATTGAATGTTCATGTTGACTTGTTTATGTCATTCTTGCTATTCATATTAAATTAAATTAAGTCAAACTGATAATTTTTCCACATAATCAGGCCTGAAGACCCCGGTTCTCTCCAAAGCATCAGCAGTCGAATGCTGCGCTTGCACTTTAGCCTCCACAGAGGAATCCACCAGCACGTCAATGTCATGTTTGACTACTTCCACCTGTCTGTCATCTCTGCCACCGTTCACGCCTCACTGGTGGCCCTGCATCAGCCTCTGATCAGGTCAGTTCATGCACAGCTTAAAGTTATGTTGTGCTGTCTATGAAATTGGTGTTTTTATTTGTGTGTTTGTCCTGCACAGTATAGTGGTCTTTAAATAGTTTACATACATTCAAAAATTTTGGACCTGTGAAACTGCACCTGTCAAAGAATTAGGATGTGTTCACACCAAATGCAATCAATTATGTTCCAGAAATCAAAAGTTTGTGTCTGTGATACTAAAAACATCACTTTACTGAAAGTGTCTTCACTTACTACACATAGGTGCCAATGAGCTCTTCAAGAAAATATCTCACAATTTGAAATATTTAAACTTGTGTAAATGATTCAATTGACATCAGCAGTTGCTACCGTTGGGTTGCAAGATTCGCATCATCTGCCACGAGATCTATTCTGCACACGTCTGTGCTTTGCATTTTTGTTTTACAAACTCGCACTTGATTTGCCTTTGGTGTAAACACTGTTCATAATTTCTTACTCACAAAGATAGCTGAAATGTGAAACTTTTCCCTCTATTGCCTCTATCCTTTATAATGTATAAGCAGGCTAAATATTATGTGTGCACACTAAAGTTGTATTGTAAAAGCAGTAGAAGTGTGTTTAACAACTGTATTTCCTTTCAGTTTCCCGCGGCCGGTGAAAAGCACCTGGCTGAATCGCAACGCTCCAGCTCAGAGCAAAGACTCTGTCATTCCACCACTCGAGTCTGTGGTGTTCGGCAGCAGTTATGTCAAACAGCTCTCACCAGATGTAAGAACACACATGCATGCATACACCCGTGTATATATATGTATATATATAGTTTTTTAATTATTTAATTTCAATTTAAAAAGCATTTCTCAAGTTAATATGTGCGGTTTATTTTCACTTTTAAACTAGTTAGACGAAACACCTCGCTGATCCTGCAATTATAAAGTAAGGTCTGCAGGCTGTGATTTTCTCATGATATCAGTGAAAGATTTACTGCTGACCATAAATAGACATTATTATGTAACTATGCAGCTTGAGCTATAACTGCAACGGGGATTTGATGTTTTACATTACGGCATCACATTCTCTCAAAAGCTTGGTCACATTAGATTGCCTTATTTAGCAGGTGCCAGATGATCAAAAGTGATGTAAAAGGATCTGCAAGCCAGCAGTGTCACTTTTTGCTGAAAAGTTTGCTTATTGATCTACAAAATCAGAATGAGCTTTTTTGAAAGGTGTTTTCACACACGAGGAATTTGTCTTGCTGACAGGAACTTCCAGTACACAATATAATGTGACAAGTAACATAGGACACACAAAATGGTGGGAATGCAATTCGACAGAAGAGCTTGAGACGGTATAGAATATGTATAGATGTTTTATAAATATAAAAGTTATAAGATGCTATATATGAAATGTCTTATGGATAGTACCTTTTATTTGTTTTCAGTGCAAAAATAGTATAAATGTTACAGTGCAAATTATTTCTAATGTTAATCATCTCTTTAATTTTGAAACGCAAATATTCAGTTTTGCATCAAGTTCTTCCCTATGGTTTGCAGGGTAAAAGCTTTGTGGTCTCAGATCAGTGCCTACAGCACGCCTTCAGCCTGCACCAGAACATGTGTGCCAGTCTGCTGCAGGCATATCAGGGCCTGTTTTGTTATTTAACATCCCTGACAAAGAACCTCCCCTCGTCCCAGCGTATGGAGCTAGGTAAGCAATTCAGCTGAGGTGAAAAGAGTCTTGTTGCAGCCTCAGTTAGGAACCAGTTTTATACAGGCATCCATGTTTTCATGTGAACGAAAGTTTGGGTAGCTCAGTCATGGTGTGTTTACCTGCTTACAATTTTGTTCAGTATATGTAGCCTTAAAGTTTTATTGTTTTATAGTTCACCCAAAATCAAAAATTCTTTTTCTCACCCTTTTTTATTTTAAATGTTAACAGCTTTCTTCCTTTTGAAGACCACAAAAGAAGATATTTTGCAAAAGGTTTATAACTAAACAGCAGTGCTACCCATTCACATCTATTTAAAAGAAACTAAACCAATTTAAGGGGAATCAGCATTCTTAAAAGTATCATCTTTTGTTTTCTGCACATGAAAAAGTCATACAGGTTAAATTTGTAGAGGAGGAGCAAATAATGACACCATTTTTCGTTTAAGGGTGAAATATTACTGTAAGATTAAATTTTCTTTTACTGTTATTTATATAAATTTTTCATAAACAGAAACACTAATTTAAATTATTGCTTTTGTGATTAATGGTTTTGTCATTAGCACAGGTTTGTACTATTTAATTCTCATTTGTAGAATTACCCTTACTGTCTGTTAAGTGTTATTTTTATGTTTTTAATTTATTTGTATAAAAAAATTTGTTATAACTCTAGTTTTTTATCATAATGCTTTTAGTTCTTGGTTTGTACTAATGTATACATTTACTTCCAAATAACCCTTTAGACGACTACAGCTAACAGCCAAACTTGACTTTAAAAATCCAATTATTATCTAATACAGTCTTTGTCCATCATGTATGTACTATTGTATGCCTGTCTTCTTTCATATATGTATCGGCATGCACATCCTTGAATCAGTATTTTTAGATATCTGAAACTGATGATTCAGACCTCAACTTTAAACTCACTCAAAGCTAATATACTCACCCTTCCCGCTTCTTCACGAATGTGTCATGTGACTTAACTTTCATGAACTTAAAGGTTAACCCTTTAGCTCAAACAGCAAAAAAAAGGAAGGTGAAAGTTTTAAACGTGCCTATATGTGCAATCCCACCACTAGCCAAGCCCAGCATGCAGGTCCTTTATGAGCGAGTTCTCAGAAGACCTTACCCTCCAGGCCAAAGGCACGTCTACATAGGTACGTCCCTCCAAAACCGACCCTCGACACCACTCCACATGCCTCTTGACTTTCTTTTGTCCTTTCTTCTCTTCCCCCTGACCTGGATTTTTGTCACAGGCAAGCATCTCTTACTGAGAGGCTCTTGGCTCAGTTTAGATCTTCTTCTAGTACTGTCTCAGATTTCAAGCTGACTTTGGATTTCAGATATCTTTGAACAATGCTGGTGTTCCTCTGACTGAATCCTACTTCCTGTGCTGTTGCTCCTTTAGTTTCCTTTCATGTGCTGTCAATGACTCTTCAGACAGACTTAAAATTTAAGCTCAACTTTTGATGGGTAGACACCATTCTCATTTTGCTGTCTTATTTGTATCATGTTTAGAAGAACTTGATGTGGAGGTCAGGCTTCATGATCTCTGTGAACAAGTCAAGGTAAGTGATGTGAGCAGAGTGGCTGTAGTGATGACTGTGTGCCCATTTTTGAGTGAATGTTATTGCAAAACTTCTCATTCATGGATCATAAGTCATCTGTACTTGTGTGTTTTGCAGCAGAGGGTTGAGAGTCCAGATGAGCTTGCTGAACTTGTGAACATGAACTTGGCCCAGCTTTGCTCTCTGCTCATGGCATTGTGGGGAAATTTCCTGGAAGTTGTATCGCTAAATGAGCGTGTTTCTATGCTGTTGGCACAGGAGCATCACACACTACGAGTGAGTTCAGAGACATCTGATTGTTCTATTTCAAGTTACACTGTAAAAATCTTTAATGTAGCTCAGTAAATTTAGGAATATTTGTTTTACTTATTTCATGACAAATAAATTTTCAAGAAGTTCATTTTAGCTTGGGGATACATTTTGAAGAACATTAGAATAAGAGTGTAATTAACATTTGATTTTTACAAAAGAGGTTTATCATCGTAATATTATCATATTTGGCTTCTGCAGAAAGTAATACTTTGAAGAAAGTAAGTTACAGACAAACTTTGGGTTCATTAGTTTCCAAAAAATTTAAGTGAATGTTGATCAACAGAATTTGGTTACCAACATTCCTGATTAGTTGTTAAATAATGCAAAACCACAAAACACGATGTAGTGTCGTAGTGTAGCTACATGATTTGTGTTTCCATTTTTACAAAATTTTTACATTTTACAAATTTTTGGCCTTTCTTATCTCATGATTTTTATTTAATAGGTGCGAAGATTTGCTGAAGCTTTCTTTTGCCTTGAGCATCCCAGGCAGAGTGCACTGGCCTACCAGGAATTGCAGTATGTTTTGAAATTACATTCCTGTGATGGCTTAAACAGAAATTAAAATTTTCATGAAAATTTAAATAAAGGTCTTTGCTTTACAGTGCTCACAGTCACCAACAGATGACTACAGCTATAAAGAGCTCATCTTACTTCCTGTCCTTACCACCTTTTCCTGTTGAATGTGCTGATCTTGATGGGGATGTGAACTCCCTCCCGATTATCTTTGAGGACCGATATTTAGAATCTGTTACGGAAGGTAGGTGTGATGCACACTGTGCAGAAGTCTCATATCATTTAGAGTTTGTGTGTCAATATGAAATTTTGGAATCAGGTTTGTGTATATGTATAAATGTTTATATTCAAAAGACCTGAGTTAATGTCTTTAAGACGTTTCAAGACACCTATCTGCAAAACTACAGTACTGTGAAATGTCTCTTCACTGTTCTGAACATTAAAATTCTCACTAAATTATATCAAATTATGACAAAATAAATGTTTAGAAAGGTCAATATACATTTTCCAATGACATACTGCTGCAAATTATGTAAATTCTGACTCAAACCATGAGACTGACGTCTCCAAGACTTCGACACAATACTGTATTTTTTTTTAAAGATCAAAATAAAAAACAAAAATTTTCTGATTTGTTGAATTGTCACATCTGGTGAAAACAATGTATAACAATTATTGTGTAACAATACTGTGTTCTATTGTACATGAAATAAAAACTTGACAGTACTTATCAAATGTAGTAATTTCCCTTTTGGGAAGAATTTTGACCAGGAATATTTATGACTCTTAAGTCTAAAGTGTTACCCACTAAATATAATTTTTTTTTAGCTAAAGTATTATTTCTTTTTTCCCTTAAGATCGTGACGGTCCATGGCTTGGTCTTCACAACAACAGAAGTGTCCCTGTATCCACTAAACATGACAAATCCAACTCAAAGGACCACGTTGCTATTGGCATAGGAGCCTTTGGTCCATACACAGACAAGCAGCAAGATACCCTTACCACAGTTTGGCCTGAACAAAATGAACCACCTCTCAAATCCAAAGCCAAATCCATCAAACTAAAGAAGAACGCCAGGACTGAAAATTCTAAGAAGTTGACCAGACAAAGCTCAAAAGACTCAGTGGTCCTCACAGGCTTTAAGAACTTGAAGGTTCCTCACAACGAACCAACCACTAAGTCCAAAGAGGTTGATGCCCAATATTGTCAGAAAGAGGAAGTAAACGATGTAGGTCTTCTTTGTAGGCCAGGACACTCATACGTCCATCAGAACGAAACTGCAACAGCCCATATTGCTCACAATGCTAAAGACTGCTCAACAAGTGACAACAGAGAAAACGTGTCATATGTTCAAAGTAATAGCTTTTGTAATCTTTTGCAAATGCGGGGTAAGCCTCAGGCAGGTACTGGAGCAGAAGCCACGCAGGGCACAGCCGAGCACAGAGTTGATCTGACACACACTCCTGCTGGGCTCAAACATATCGATGTCAAGCCGAGTGACAAGGACCCCTACCAGGGCGAAAAGGTCACTGTTCTTCTACCATGTCACACAGATCCAATCCCCAAGAGGGATGTTCCTGAGATCACACAGACAGATTTCTCTGAGTTCAAGAGTCGAGTTGGGGATGGTGCAACAGTGGTCGGATGCGTTAGAGGGTGTGCAGCCGCATTGAGGAGCGACTTCATTCCTCAAGCCTCTTCCCGTCTCTCGGACTCTGGCATTGAGAGCGAGCCTAGTTCTGCAACACAGCTGGCCCCACTTTCTCCATCTCCTTTCAACCCAGCTGGACTCGAGCAGCTAAAAGAGCAAGTACCACAGAGACTACCACCGCTTAGCCCCGCCTCCAGAGGAACCAGTACAATAGAGGGACTGAATCCAGAAAGCACCAGTGGAGTGAGCGGAGTCCAGTCTTCCCTCACCTCCATCAATTCACTTCCCTCAGATGATGAGCTCGAGACAGAGACTGTTAGCAGGAAGTCCAGCATCCTGGTCCAGGAACAAAGCCTAATTTTTTCTGGAGAGTCTCACAGCATCTCACTTTCCAGCACTAGGACTTCAGCTCACCAGAGAGATGGTTTGCTGTCTCATGCAGAAGACTCTGCTCTCCAGTCCCGCTACGAATCCCCTGCTCCAGTTTGCCAGATGAGATCTGACGAGCCAGATCTTCCAGGTGAAGGTGTGGCGAATTACACCGAACCTCAAACTGCCGGCCAATCTAGTACATCAGCCACCAGCAGCACAGATATGGTAAAGAAGGGATTTGTAGAGAACTATTTTGGCTCGCGTTCCAGCACAGATGTATCTGAGATCAGTCCGTTGGAGACTGCTGGAGTAACCCTGGGGAATCAGATGTGCCCCGATGGGAATGATGATGAAGAGGAGGAGGATGAGGAACAGGACAATGAGATGATTGAGAATGGTTACTATGAGGAGACGGACGGTCCAATTTATGTTAACGGGCTGCAGAGTGAAGAAGACCGATGTGTGGATGGAGGTGCGGAGGGGAGCAACCTCTTTTATGAACACTTGGGATTGGAACAGCTTCAGGAAACATACGCCCCATCAGCTTCCCTGCATCCTAGACCAACACCTATCAGTAATGACATGTGCTGGTACAAGAGTATCCCCACTGCTCAGATGAAAATGTGAGTTCACTTTTTATTTGAATGCATAGTTTTTGGTTGACCATAAAGATTCATGCCCTGATTCATTTTAGATTTGTGCAAGCAAAAGAGGAGTTAAAACAACTCAATTTGCCAGGCTTCCTGTACAGCGAGGAAGCAGGTCTGGCTTCCACTGTGCCATATTTCAGCCTGGATGAAGATGAGAGCTGTGATGAAGGCATACACCTCATAGTGTGTGTTCATGGTTTAGACGGTAAGCAGTCACACTCGCAGACACTTGCAAGATAGAGTTTTAATAACACTATTTTTTGATAAACGTTCTAATTCTGTTTTTAGGTAACAGTGCAGATCTGCGACTAGTAAAGACTTACCTTGAGCTCGGTTTACCTGGTGCTCGCATAGATTTCCTTATGTCAGAGCGCAACCAGGTAAGCTGAATACATGACACGTTATTAGACTCTCAGTAGATTGGATTTAAAGCTTCAAGGATGCTTTGGCAAATAAAACATTTCCTCAGTCTCTGTCAGAAACCTTGGGTCTTCAGTGTCGTAAATCCATGTTTGTGGCTTTAGCAAAAACTTAACCAATAAAGGAAGTACTAAAAAAGAGCTTGTCAGTTGTGATGAAATGATTTTATCTATTTCCCTAAAAAGGTTTAAGAGAGAATTATAAGAGAGAAGAGATTTGAAACATTTTGAAATATTTATTTACTTTTTAATTTTTCTTGTATTTAAAGAATGACACATTTGCTGACTTTGAGTCGATGACCGACAGGCTTTTGGATGAAATAGTGCAGTACATACAAATCTACAACCTCACAGTTTCGAAGATAAGGTAAGACCCCACACTAGGCACAAGACTGCAATTACAGAGCACTCCAATTGCAAAAGGTTCTATAGCCCTTTTTAGAAGACGAAAATAATGCTTGTCAAGTTAGTTTCAGTTTTTTAACACTGCACCAGAATACATTCAAAAAAATTATGTTTTGAAAAAGTAAAACCGACCTCATTGGTAGTATATATTTCAAGACTAGCATATATTTTCAAACCTAAAAGCATTTCTTATATACCGATCAGAACATGGTTGTCATTCTCAGTTTTGTGGGTCACTCGCTGGGAAATCTGATCGTCCGGTCGGTGCTGACAAGGCCCAGGTTTAAGTGTTATCTCAGCAGACTGCACACGTTTCTTTCTCTTTCTGGACCTCATCTTGGCACACTCTACAACAGCTCAGCCCTTGTCAATACAGGTACATGAGTCTCACCACTTCAGCAGTTTTCTTCATACATTTATTTATTTACTGTAAGTATCCCATTTGTCTTTGTCAGGATTGTGGTTTATGCAAAAGTGGAAGAAGTCTGGGTCTCTCCTGCAGCTGACCTGTCGGGACCACTCAGATCCACGCCAGACTTTTCTTTATAAGCTAAGCAAGAAAGCAGGTAAGTGTTAATCTCCTTCTGCAAGAATTACTGTGTTTATCTAAATCCATATTCCAACGTTTAAACTTCGTTTCAGGCCTTCAGTTCTTTAAGAATGTGGTACTCGTGGGTTCTCTACAGGATCGATATGTTCCCTATCACTCTGCTCGAATTGAGATGTGCAAAACAGCCTTAAAGGACAAACAGACTGGTAAGGATGTATCTATTGGTCATGGATTTTTCTTCTGAAATTAAAATCATCCTGATTTAATTTTTTTGGATGGAAACTTTAACCAAAAACTACTATGCATATAAGTTTTCACTGATTATAAAATAACCAATGTAGACGTACCATTTTGTCATTTAACAACATTATTCTAGCATGGGTCTGGTGGTTAGAGAGTTGAACTTGATTTCAATCCACAGACAATGTCTGAAGTGTCCTTGAGCAACAGCTTACCCCATTTGCTTTGCAGTGATAGTTATCCACTGCATAAGACTTACTTGTAAGTCGCTTTGGATAAAAGAGTCTGCCAAATGAATAAATGTAAATGTATCAGGTTGGTATAAGAATTTTATTTTACATTTTGTACGGCTTCTTACCACATTTTTCTCTTAATCTTTATTGCGGTCAGGTCCAGTATATGCTGAGATGATAGAGAACCTTCTACTTCCTGTGCTTCAGAACAAAGACTGTAATCTGGTGCGTTATGATGTAATCCATGCGTTGCCCAATACCGCCAACTCCCTGATTGGAAGGGCAGCTCACATTGCCGTCCTGGACTCTGAGATTTTCCTGGAGAAGTTCTTCCTGGTGGCAGGACTCAAGTTTTTCCAGTAACCTCCAAGGTCGAAAGAATCCCGAACGTATACCTCACAACGAATCGTCACCAACCATTTTCTGATTTGTTTTTCACGGTTATAAGTATGCGCGTGGAGGTAAAGAAAAAATATATCAGTGTTATTTTTTTTGTCAGTTTGTTTCTACCTAGCCTTTGATGTATGTGGACCTTATCATTTTCATTTTTCTACTTGCATTTTTTAAAGAATAATTTTAATGTCCTATCCTAATTCAAGAAAACTATTCTCCTCATGGTAAAATTTTCAGTGTTATTTATGTTAACTGTTTATTTTTACTATTTTCTTTAACGTATCATTCTATTATACTATCTTTTGCTCAACTGGAATGTAGCTGCTAAAAAAGGAATTAAATATTTATTTGGTGTGTACTTTAAGGTGAAAGCACGTTCACTTGAACATCTGTGTCCGAGTTGGCTTGCATCTGACCTGCATACATTTTTCTATCAAAATTGCCATTTGACTACGTTTTTTATAAAATCTTTTTTTAATACCACGTCAAAGGCTTCCTGAACATGTGATTGTAGCTAAAACAAAGCAGCCTTGGACTGTGTTGGTTTTATACAATGTCTCTGGTGCCCGTTGCATTGTCATGCACAATTTAAACCCTGCCTGGTGTTGGGTTAAGAACACACACTAGGCATGTTAGTGTTTTAATTTAAGTATGGGGGATACTGGTAACTAATTAACTGGTTGGGTGTGGATAAGATGGTTCATGGAGTTAAATCAGCACAAAAGACAAACTGTAAACAAACTGTGTGGTTCTGGGAAAGTATTTATGTTTGGTTTCCTATGAAGGAATTAATTGATGCTTGTGTGCAAAAACACTTTAAATAAAACATTAAATTTATTTTGCTTTTGTTAATGGTTTTGTATACATTTCATGAAATGTATTCGCAATAAATGTCTTCTCTTATAACAGAAACTTCATTTTGTGTGTTTTTTTCCACATATTATCTCTCAATATTTGCTTCCTTTAATGCCAATCTGATGCTGTTTTTATTTCATAGATATAAGGGTCTTTTAAACATTTTCTTTTACAATTCACAGTTTCTGGAAGATCTGCATACTTTCAATGAAGCATGTCATCCTCTAGGTGGCTGTGTTTACCAGATGCAAGAAACAACAAAATAGCAAAACAGCATTTGATGCTTTGGTATGTTTAGCTTCTGAGTGGTTTCTGTTTGTTAGTATATATTGTGCCATGAAACCATGTAATGCTAATAATAATGATTTACATTTAAATACAGAAAAATGCATAACGAATACCCCTTTACAATCTTGTTTGCATACAATTATCCTGTTTAATAGAACTGTTTTCTTTGCCTTATTTAAGTCCTTGTGTTTTATTGCATGTGGCCTCTTTAAACCAGCTGATCTTTGGAATGTCTGGTCACCATGGAAACTTAAAGATCTGAATGAAAGGAGCTTGAGGAGGCACACCACCCCCGGTCCTCTGGACATCCCTGAGGATTCTGTGTGATGATCTCATGTGTTGTAGGGTGCATGGTAAGAGATGGTCAGAGGTGAAAAAAGTTGTTTCAAGTCTGAGATTGAAGGTTATATGAATGTAAATGTGGTCACAGCAGGGGTCAGCAGTAGAGGACAACACAACATTTTCCTGGCGACTCCTGAAATGGCTGAAATTGCCATTGTGAATAATCCCTCATGACCTGTCGTGACCCCTTAAAGACCCTTTATCATCCCACAAACAGGCTGAAGAGCTTCAGGGAGTTCAGTATAGACAGAGTGTTCTCTGCTACTGCTAGAATATAAATTGATAATATAAATCATTTTATTTGGTTTAAACTATCTTTTAAAAAAAAGCATTGCTTATGCTGAGATCCAGAGGTCTGTTTTTGCAGTTTTCTTGTAAGCTTAGGTTCTACTCTAGTGGTTAGATATTTGGGAATTTTAAGGTTTAGTGGGGGTCTTGCAGCCTTGAATTAGTGTAATCTCAGACTGGTTCATTCTAATCTTGAGGAATAATCTGCTTGTAATGGGTTTACTCTGAAAACAAACAGGTTTACAAATGTTTTTGATCAAAAACTTCCCTAAGAACAGAAATCCATGTAAAATGCCACAAGATGAATCCCAAGGTAAAATAAAGTAAATAAAAAAATGTCTTAAATAATAAATATACACATTATAATTTGAAAAGTTTGATCTGAATGTGTATGCCTAAAATTAAGATATTAATTTATGAACAAAAATATTTTTCAGCATGCATATGTTTTTTTCCATGAGGAAACGTATAGTTTATTAACACATTTTTGAAATGGATGACTTTGACTCAATATCACAGAAAGAATAGTCATGAAGAGTGCAGAATAGATTAGGATGCCTTTAAAATTAATCAGGTTTTATATAATTAATTTGAGCTTTAACAAATAACAAAGTCCCATTTGTTGTTTATAATTTCGGAAAAAAAAAACTTTAATAATAATCTATGGATTTTTTTATACATAATTGGATAAGTGTCCCTTAACTTTAGGCAATAGTGTAATTGTAAGGTAAATTGTAATAGTGTAAATATTTTATCTTTTAACGAATACACACACACACACACACACACACACACACACACACACACACACACACACAGACACACACACACACACACACACACACACACACACACACACACACACACACACACACACACACAGACAGACAGACAGACAGACAGACAGACAGACAGACAGACAGACAGAGACATTTATCAAAATATCTGAAGTCATCTCTGGGGATCACATACCTGTTGTTGTTGCGTTAACTTTGGGTTTGGTCATGTTTTGGAACGACAGGGGGCAACTATTTATAGTGTATATTAATAGACAACCACAGTTTTTCCTAATGCAACATATGTACTCTTTTCTTTATTTTAATTTGATTATTTTCCTGTAAAATATTGTATGTTACAAAAATGTCACAGTTGTGGTAGTTTCACCACCATCAGTGTTTCTTAAAATAATGCGCCCCCCCATCACAGTTGAATGGTTTCGTCCGATCTGCATCTCTGATTCTTCAGGCAGATCTGCACGCGCGCGTCTCTCACTTGTCTCATAAGTGTCGACCTGAGCGGAATACAAACACAATACTAGACAAACTTACACTGTGGAATTACAATAATCGGTAAGTTATATACATATCTTTTAATTATATTCAAATCGGTCAAAAAAATCAGTTACAAAAACTGATTTATTAAGCAGGTGGGTAGAATTAAACGCTTTTATATTGTTCTGTAACGTTAACTGTTTGTATTATAATCACTAAATGTTATTTTTTCTTAAATAAGAGGCAATATAAGATTTTTATTTGACTTCTTTTCATGCATGCCTTTTCAAACTCTGTACACCCTGAAGTTGTTCTGCATGTTATGACGTCACAGAGTTGTATCAGTGTACATGTAATGTTTAAACACAACCTGTTGTCCTCATGTGTAAACACACAAACACATACCCATCCCATTGTGCAATCTTATCTAACATAACATGTATAATATGATGTATATGATTTTCTTCCTATATGAAGCCTATGGACAGGGAAACAGTTGAAATGTAATAGTGGATATAACAGGGTTGACTCACCCTGTGAGCCTGCCTGAACATGACAGCATCTTCAGTGCACACAAGTGAATGGTGCTGGATGACAACATGATGACTGATCTTTATTACAATCACAGCTGGCTGGAAAAACTGCTTTTCACTTACCTCCAGGATCCCAACGATTGCAGCGTGCGCTCTTCAGTAGTCAGCTTGTTTAAATTGAATGCATTCACTTTTATTTGTCAAATGGTGCCGTGCTCTCCCAAACTTATTTCTGGTTGTTTTAAACCTGTAAACATTTGTTTGTTTGGTTTAACAGAAAGAACCATCATTGGACGAATGCTTGTAACCAAACCGTAGGAAAAATGACAATGGTAGTCAAGTAACCCTTGATTTTTTGTGGTCACATTCTTCAAAGTATCCCATTGGTGTTAAATGGAATAGAAACATACCAAAGTCGTTTTCTTACTGTTGCTGTCCAATAATTGTTGCTGTAACAAGCATTCTTCCAAATATCAGGGAAAACGTGTACGGATGAAACAAGGAGAGTTCATTATAACAGTTGTGGTGTGATGGTTAGAGAGTTGGACTTGTGAGCAGAAGGTTGTGGGTTTGAATCCCAATATAAGCAGACAATGACTGAAGTGTCCTTGAGCAAGACATCTTACCCCTGTTTGCTCGGCATTGATGATTGACAACTGCACAATATTTGTAAGTCGCTTTGGATAAAAGTGTCAGCCAAATGAATAAATGTCAATGTCAAAAACAGATATTCTATTTTTGGGTGAACTTAAAACAAGTTTGGCTTGTGAACTGTTCCTCAGAAGTGTACCCACACGCATTTGTTTTTTCATTGGAACTATATTTTGTAATTGGCACACATTGGTGTTTGTTATGTGTTCAGAGGTGTTTGGAATGTGCCTTGCGAGGAAAGCACTCCTTGTGTACACAGCCGTAGTGTGTTTGAAACGTGTGGTTGGGTTTTAAAGGTGTTCTAGCTTTGAGGCTTGAGTGATTTGTCATGGTGTCAGGTGGCATTTCCTGTCTAAAGAATGCTTAAAGATGATTCACGGTTCTTAGACAGATGCGCACACCTGAAAGATTGTTAAGTTACACATTTTAGTTGGGCTTGGATGAATGCTGCATTCAATATCACAGAAATAATGTTTGTAATAAAAACACAAGTGTCTTGACTGTATGCTCATGGTTATGCTGCTCTAAACTTTACATTCTGATATTAATTTAGCTGGAAGATTACATTTTTTCTTTACATACAACGAGTCAATTATTTCGGGATACAGACAAATATAAGTTAATATGATCATAAATGATTTTCAATTTCAATTTTGGCTTCCAACATTGAAGAAAACAAAATAATACAATTAATTATTGTACCACTTTTTGGATTTGCATTCTTTTATATATTATTGCTTTCAATGTTTACATTGAAAGCTTAATCTATCAGTATTTACATTTATTTTTTATTTAGTTAAATATTTAGTTAGAAATTTTTTTTTTTTTTTTTACATTTTATATATTGACTAACTAAATTTCCAAAGTCAATGTGTAATCTTGTTAAAAAGTCATGATCTCAATATTGGGGGAAATTGTTCAAATTGTTGTCATAATCAAGCTTCTCTAACAAGTATTTTTTGCCCTTAAGCTTGATGGCTACATTAAAAATGACAAGACTAAGGTTTGTAGTATATATTGCATAGAGAAGGATCTAACTGAAGTAAATAGCCATTTCCTAGCGAACTACTTTAAAAGGTCCAGCACTCGTCTTCGAAGCTTTATTGTTATAACTCACTTGATCTTGAAATCAGGTCGTCATAAATCTGATTAATTGATATCAAGATAAAACCCCATAGATATAACCCTACAGATAACTGCACCCGCTGGGGCTTTGACCAAAGGCTGAAGGTGATGCATTAGATGGTTGACATCATATTTCTGTACTCCATTTTCTTTAACAGTCAGTAGACTGTGTACTTATGTGTCTGTTCTTGTGTAATATACAAAGAATTTGTGAATCCAGGGTAGAACCTGCATTTCCCCGAGGCTGTAGCGGTTAACTGTACTTTCTTTATCACATGAAATCGCACACAGGTGTGGACTTCAATTGTATGAATTGCCTGAAGGAAGGTGCCTGCTTGCACGCCCATGAAATACACAACTGTGTAAATCAGCGTGAGAGAGAAAACAATGTAATTGTATGTTACAGGTAACAACTAGTATGATTTCTGTTTGAGATTGGAATACATGATGGAAACACTTCAAATGTATATAAAAAAAAACAAAAGGAGGCACAAGTCCATTTTAATTAGAAATTGGAAAATATATGAAGTGAGTTAAGAGCAAAGTCATCATATATTTTTGTGCATTTTTTTGCTGTTTATTTGTGATTTTCTTGTAGTTAATAACATAACGTACATTTGTGGTTACCACTTTTTGGCAGTAGTGTTGTAAAATTGGTGAAAATGGAGGAATATGTGTGCTATGTTTTCAGTGTAAAGATCATGACAGGGGACATGAGGAATGCATGTTATGTTGTCACAGTTGAGCTAATCTTTAATGTGAAACTTACAACTGTATCACGAACACTTCCTGACAAACGTTACGCAATGCTTATTGTTTACACATTTACTCATTTTATAATTGCTTAATTTTTTTACAACAATCTATCCTGGCTTATAAATGTGTGCTTTTATGAGTTTTTTAGGGTTGGTTTATATATTGTAAAAGTTCATATATTAAAATTTGATAGCCAAACTTTATATTTTTATTTATTTTAGAAATAAAGTATATGTTGTGCATTTCAGTCAATATTTATAAGATTGCAGTTTTGTTTTTTTTAAGTTACATAAACTAATATCATAATATAAAATACTAACATACTGCTAACCAACACAATTAAAAAAAAATTTTTAATTACAGACCTACACCTGTATCTCACCTTCTATTTTTATATATTTATATTATGTTTATTCATTTGACAGATGCTTTTATTCAAAGAGACTTACAAGAATTATGCAGTGACTAATTATCACTGCAGAGCAAACGGGTTGAGGTGTCTTGCTCAAGGATTCTTCACTCATTGTCTCCTGGCACTGGGATTCGAACCTTCAACCCTCTGCTTACAATTCCAACTCTCTAACCATCACACCACGACTGACACTGCATATAACATGAAAGCCTTATATTGTACATGTTAGGTGTAATATGACTAAAGTTGAATCCGTGACAGCCAATCAGAACACAGTCTAAAGTCTAGTTTGTTTGTGTTCTTTTCCAGGCATTGAAAAATGAAGAAGCGAATACCCATGAACAGAGTATCTTGAGTCAAGTCAAGACGAAACAAGTTTGAGATTGTATGTGTTTGGGTGTGTGTGAAGGAAATAGGCCATGTCTGTTCCCGCCAAACATGAGAGAACAGTATGTGTCCTCCTTCCAACCAAAGAAACATTAGACATCAGAGTTGGGGTAAATATTTTCCTATTGTGATTGGCATGTCCTTATAAGAGTGTGTAATGACATATTTCACTGATATTTCTACCAATAAAGTAAAAAATTGTGTCATCATTTGTTCACGCTTCTTTCATGTCAATCCTGTGTATGGCTTTCTTTTTCTGCAGAACACTAAAGTAGAATATTTTAGAAAGTTGGTTACCAAATGCATTGGTATCCATTCACTGCTGTTGTATTTACTCAAAACCAGAGCAAGTAATTGAGTGCAAGATACAGACATTCTTCAAAATATCTCTTGTGTTTGGTGGTAGAAAGAAAGTCATACAGGTCTGAAATGACAAGAGTAAATAATGTAAAACATTTTGTTGAGGAAAAATCAATGTTTTGCAAGACTTCAGTGGGTTTACTGGTTAAGAAACTTGATAACATCAATACTCAATAGCTGTTACCATTTGTAGCCAAGTTGGCTTATCTGATTATTATTTGGAGAATTTGTGATAATGTTTTGTGACATCATCTTTTATGTTATTCTGTTTTTTTCCCAGTTGAAGGCAACAGGTCAAGATGTGTTTCATCGTTTATGCGAAATTCTCGGGGTCAGAGAGCTGCACTACTTTGGATTGACTTTAGTCAAAAGTAAGGATTTTATGACTGTCATGTGTCAATCTTTAAAGCCTGTGTATTTAAATAGCTGCTGTAATCCCAACAGAATGACACACTGGGACTTTGGTTTTCTTTCACATGAAAATACTTAGACCACAAGCCTTTCTGGTCCGCTGCCCATTCTATAGCCCTGTTTATATAATGTACATGAATGGCCTGAATGAGTCGTTGCCGGCAAGGGAGAACAGTGGCCCAGAAGCATAAGACTATTTTTCTCATAGAATTCATTTAAATGCCTAATGCATCTCATATTCCAATTTGTCTTGCAATTCTGATCATCTACATTCATTTTGGATTTTAAAAAATAATTTCAGTATTCTTTCTTTAATACCTTTTACCATTTTCTATCACTCATTCAGACAAAGGCTTTTTTGTGTATGTTCATTTAGTGGCCATGACCCCAGAGCCCTGGAATTGAGCTATAATAACTTTGTGAGTCTGGAATTCACCATGATTCACATTTTTACAAAAAAGGGGGCGAGATAGATACTGGCTAAGTATTTAACAGGGTCAAAGCCTTCTCCTGATTAACTTGAGTGAGTCAGAAAAGTAAGAACGTGAGGGGTCAGCTATGAGAACACAGCGGTGATAATGGAATAAAAATAACTCACTAGAAAGTATTTCCACAAACTTTGGGAATCATCACAGTGATTTATTGGTCTTAGCTGAATCTCCTTCCATTATTCTATTATGTCATATATTGGAGCTATTTTATGTCTTGCACAAGCGTGATTATTTAAAGTGTTGGAATTCTTTTGGAACCAAATGTTATGTCTGGTGTTACGGCAAAAGCGCGCCAGTAGTTGCCCTCACCGATGGCTGAACGAGTCTTTTCATTCTTGCCGTCCCACTAATTGAGCTCATTGTTGGGCAGATTTCATGCATGAATTCATGATGCCATTGTTTGTTGGCCGAGAGCGTTTATTCTTGTTTCCTGTGTGTCCTTTTGGGTTTGTGTAGACAATGAGCACATCTTTCTGGACTTGGAAGAGAAACTTGTCAAGTACTTCCCCAAGGAGTGGAAACAAGAATCTGGGAAGGTGAGACATTGACAAATATTCAACGGCTGATCTTTACACTGGAATTCTGGCTTATCTAAAATTGACACTTCATTTTCCTAGGAATGTAATATTGCTTGTCTTTGTCAGTTACTCCCTTTAATGTCAAGTAGAAAAGCACCATGGTACAGAATACCACCAGAAAAACAGCCAGAATAAAATTTTGATTTGATCGAATGTGGAAGTTTAAGGTCAAATTATGTTTAAACTAAAGAATCAAGTGTCTAAGTCTTTATTTTATTAATTCTCCCATATTAAAGTGATAAATAATTCAAAAATGAGAATTGGATAATCAATTACTCACCCTCTTGTCATTTTAAATATCCATTGACATGCATTGGTTTGGTATCCATATACATTTATTCATTTGGCAGATGCTTTTATCCAAAGGGACTTACATTGTAGTATGAAAGTATTAAAACATTAGTAGACTGATTAGGAAGTATGAGGGGTATCATAATGAGGTGGTTGCCACAGTAATATGGTCAATCCTATTTTTTTTCTCAAAAGGGGTCACAAAAGAGGCCAATACCACCCTTGCTTTGTCTGAAGGTTCAGTATTATGTGGAGAATGGCAGACTCATCTGGTAAGAATCCTCTACTCTGCTCTTCAATTGTTTAATCCAGTGGGTGGATGAGGCCGGATAAAGTGATCCTGGGTTTTCTCCAGTCTGTTTCTAAAAGCCTTTTTATGTGGCTTCATCTTCTCATCTGGGTGTTGTCAAATTGAAACTCCTTGTAAAACCCCAGATTGGCTTTCCTCTGGGAAAGACTAGTCTTGCTCTAAACTTCTCTATAAGTGATTTTCATGCCTTTAAAATGTGTTTTTGTCTTTTCAGCTGAAGTCTGGGTCTTGAAGTATTGAGTTTTACTCACATGTTCTTTGCAAAAATCTCTGTTTGTGTTTTTTTGGACAGCGAGCGTAAAGCAAGGAAACTCTACTACTTCGACCTGCGGGAACGTGTCCTGCGCTCAGAATGCAGACAGCAGGAGGAAGTGTACTTCCAGCTGGCGGGATACGCCCTTCAGGCCGATCACTCGGACCATGTGTCAGACGGCCACAATCATGGGCGCTCTTCGTATTTCCAACCCAAAGATTACTTCCCTCCTTGGGTAAAACCCTCAAATTTTGATTTCATATATTTGCATTTAAACAGGAATTTCCTGTGTGTTCAGTTTATGATTATTAAAAACTTCATAACTGTTGGTCGTCTGTATTTGTTTTATATTTAATATGCATTTGTTTTTTAGTATCTCTAACCAGTCTAGACCAGTATGAAAATTAAGACCTTTTCTGACGGACGTTTGATTAAAATTTTAATAATTGATGGTGAGTGCCCTCATCTTATACTCAAGCCTGAACCCTGTCTGCCCCCACAGATAATTGCCAAGCGTGGAGTTAACTACCTGCTGCGTCACGGGCCCAAGGTTCATAAAGAGATGTGGGGGATGTCTTCTCGTGACGCTATCTTGCTGTTTATCAGAGAATCCTGCCGTCTGGAGGATGTCCCAGTCACATTTTATCGCTTACAGAAGGTCAGAGGTCACAAACTATTATCACAAGGCTTTGCTGTAGGTCAAGCTCTTCTTAGCTATGGAATGTTGGGAGTATTTGAGAAATGTCTTTATTACAGTGAAAGTTAAACTGTGGAGTTTGTACAGCTTTAGTGGAGGTGCCCAGAACATGATTCTAAATAGATTCTCTATATTATAACATTACTTTGAAAAAAATATTTTAATGTTAATTAACTTTTTGCTCCCATGTTTAGTGCTGCCAATCTAAGTGCAAACAGATGCTCACACATCTACCTTTTACTATGGAGAAAACATTCCATAGCTTACAATGGAATATTCACAAACCCCACTGATTCAGCTTATAAAGAGTTTGCAATTGTTCGCAATTGTTTTTGTGTCTCATTTACAGGACAAAAAGGAAGAGAAAGGTTCAGCTCTCCTTGGACTCACCCTTCGAGGAATGCAGGTGTATCAGGTGTGTGTTTATAAAAGCATAAAGTGTTTAATGAAACATGGTTCACATCCTTTTTGAGGTGTGGTATGTCTTCTTAAAAAAGTAAGTGAAATCAAAAAGAGAGTTTACTTACTAAATGACACAGACAACTCCGTATGTCTCGTAATGTATTTTATAATGTGTTTTATTCCCATCCCAAATCTTCAATGTCAGGGGGGCTATTCAATTTATTACTTGCTTGTAAGTTCTCAATTTTGATAAAAGGTCCCTTTATGAACCCTGTTGAAGAACAAATACAACGTCATTGTCATGTAAAAGGAAGAAAATAACTATTTACATCATTGTCGAGGTTTGTAAATATGCCTTTGAATATTTTTGCATGTTTGTGTGATTCAGTGCAGTCCTTTGTTTTCATGATTTCAGTGCCAATCATCCTGATAGGACTCTCCACATAGGCCTGACTGGAATGCTTATATTAGAGGGTTCAGTCCATAAACAGGGATTTGGATTGCATGCCATTCCCCTGAGTCCTCTGATCTGTCTGTTTAAGCGTCTGAGGCTGGATTATACTAAGGGCCTTGTTTCTAAGAGATCAAAGACCCAGTGTGTTGGGCCCTGACCCCAATCTTAAATGGGCACCACTTTGAATTTTGATTGAAAACAGGATTTATTTTTTTGGCTTCTTTCTTCCACTGCCAAATAATCGTATAATACAGATGCTCGAACATGTAAAACTTGGACCTAGTGGTGCAATAGTTTGAAATGAGATTGAAATTAAACCACAGTAAAGAAATCAAGCTATAAAGTCTTCATTATTGTAAGGATGTGAATGAAACATTGATGGGTTTGTTTTTTTCTTGCAGGAGTTAAACAATGTGCGTGACCTGCTCTATGACTTCCCCTGGTTTCATGTGGGTCGGCTCACATTTCTGGTATATTTCATGTTGCTACTTGCCATTTCTGTACAATACATGAACACCAGTCCCGTTGTAATGAAAGGCTTTCATATGTCCACAGTGGTGCTCAAACACCTATACAGTTACACTGTTCATTTATATTTATGTATTTGTTGTATGCTTCTATCCATTCCATTCATGCTTTTCATCAGTATGTGTGTTTCCTTAAGATCATGCAAAACATTACATATCAACTTGTTGAAAAGAATATAATATCTTCATTCTTTTATATGTTTTCTTTTTTATCTCTGCACAGGGAAAGAGGTTTGAGATTCAACCAGACGGTTTGCCCTCTGCAAGGAAGCTGGTGTACTACACAGGTTCTGCCTTTCGCTCTCGCCACCTCTTGCTACACTTAAGCTCCTGCCACCGTCGGTATCTCAGCCTACAACCTTCTCTCAAACACTTGAGGCAGTTGGAAGAGACAGAGGGTGTGTGGTCTTCATTCTCTTCATGTTTTGTGCTGTGATGATTCAAAATTGCATTTGATTTTAAGTGTTTTCATTTTGAAAATACCTTTTTTAATCAAAATTCTGCGGATCCAGAGAAGAGGAGGTATCGTGAGTCGTACATCAGTGATGAACTGGACCTGGATCAGCCATGCAGTGAGGGCAGTCCTCACCTGTCTCGACACTCTACCAGCAGCTCTGGAATAGAGGCGGACACCAGGCAACACAGCGTCTCCGTGGAGATGGTCACTATGGAGGAGAAAGAGAAGTCCTCTATCTCTGCCATCAGTCACGCCTCTTCACACACCTCCAGTGTTGACATGAGCAGCAAAACCCAGACTGAAGAGGATTGCCAGGAGGAAGGTGAAGATTTCAACATTTTAGTTTTTAAGATAATGCCAAACAAAACAACATCACATATTGCTAGTCCTGGGTGTAGTGTTCTCTTCCAAATACTACTAAGATGCTTTTTGTTTATATAGGCAGTATTTGTTGTATTGCTTAGTGGCAGTATGTCTTAAGGTTATGCAAGCACTAAGACTAAATGTTTGATGGTTGCATAAATTTGATGTTTACTTTTTGAAACACGTTTAACATAACACATGAGCACAGCTTGAGTGTTTTCGGTGCTTAGGTTACAAAGGCCCTATTGTGATGTTTATAATGTTTGAATAAATGCAGATTTCTTTTAGTTAGGCTTTGCACATATTTCAAAAATGGTGGGCTGTTTTGCAATAGTCCCTGCTCACATTATACATTTCACGTGTTGTGCTGACAGTTGAGAATAGCTGGCATTCCTCACATACAATCCTAAAACAAAAAGCTGAGGAATCTTAAGTATTGAAGTCATTTAGTCTGTTTGTTTAACCTGCCTATAAGTCATGTCTTAATTTGTAAAACAATGACTATCATTTTAAATCTTTAGATTATCATATTATCCCAGAATTAACAGTTTGATTGCAATGATTTGTTTTATTTAGACAAAGTGGTAAATGAGTCGAGAGAGGTTTCTGTGGATGACCCCGAGGATATCTTGCAGTTGGCTAAACTTTTGAAGGCTGTGTCTGTTGACAGTCCCACTAACCAATCACGCGTTGACTCTGAAGGTGACGTCTTAAAATGGATTATTAGTTTGCATTGCTTTTTTTATATTCCACTGAATGCTTAATTATAAAGTTTGATTTGGAGATGTGTATCATTACTTTTTTAATTCAAACATACTAAAATCACACATCTGTACTTTACTTGTGCACTGAAGAACAGCTCCAGGGTTTAGAATCATGTTTATGATCCAAAATGCATGTTAGGATTGTTTAATGTATGTTAGCAGATCTAACAGATAAATAACAATGTTCTTCTGTTCTTGACAGGTCAACAAATGAGTTTAGTCAAAGCGGGCAACAAACAGATGGACATTTGTGTTACAGACAACAATAAACAGGTTTGTCATTTCCTGTTCCGTTCCCAGTCTTCTCCCTAGACTTCTTCATCACATCACCATTTGGTCTTATCTCCCATTTCAGGTTTGGATTCAGAAGACACGTAACCCAGCCGACCGTTGCAGTCTGAGTCTGGATGACGTGCGATTATTTTCCCCTCTTGAACCCCTGGGAACATCCTCAGTTCCAGATACCTGCCACAGCTACACATTCGGCTTGCCCCACTCCACAAACTGTTCCCCAACCAGTCCCTGTCCGGATAAACCTTCATTCAATGTCCAGCGATCCACAAACTGCCTGTCACTTGATCAGCTGGGGGAAAATCAGCCGCTGGAGCTTGTCCTCTGAGAAACAGAGGAAACTGGTGCTTTTTCGTGTACTGGAGAACAAGAAAATAAAGACTGAACTATTTAATAGCCAGACAACATAAACAGTTGTGGGTTGTTGAAATATTCTAGCACACATTTAGAATACATTTCTATTTCATTCAACACAACTTTGTCTGAGGTCAATGAACAAGCAGCTTTAAAAATCTTACCATTTTTTTATTTTTGTGTGTCTTGTTTTGAACTCATAGGATGGGACAGTGGAGTTTCGCTGGATGGACTTTAAAAATATGTCTTCAAGACACATAATAAATACACACCTGAGGTTAATTCTCTATGAGGAGTTAAATGCATATGCTCGAAATGTTTATAACTGAGAAGTTCAGGTTGTACTCATGTATTCAAATGTTGCTTGTTCTCTTAAAGACTTTCAACTTGGATTTTGTCCAACACAAAAAGTATTTTTTTGATGACGTTAAATTCTTACCATCCCATTGGTTATGTCCATGTTTGAACTAACAGCTCAGTGGTTAATGAATAATGTGATATTTTGATTTTTTTGTTCATATAGTAGTACAAAAACTGTGCATCACTTGCTTTTTCTTTTTAAACAATTACAGGTTTTAGAAAATACTCATTTTACATAAACCTGCTAAAGTCTGTGATGTTGAAGACAAAAGGTCAAGCTACAAGTTATTCCATAAATCAACTGTTGGTTTTATGTAATGTTAAATTCCAGACAGCAATATTGAAAGTTGAGTGTCCATTATGCAATAACAAAAAGAGTGTAGATCAGGTCAGGTATAAGTTTTGTTATGGATAAATATATGATTTTGATAGAAATACAAATACATACTTTTGGGAGTAATTGTTGCATTTATGTATTTTATTAAAAGCCCGCCTGTATACATACTGTACATGTTCCTTTCAGTGAAAGGAAAAACACAAATAAATATAGCTGAAATCTGTTATATTGTGGTGTTTGATGTTAGAAAAAGAATGCTACAAAATAGAATGTGTGTAAAGTCAAACTCGTATCAATTTTTTTCGAAAAGCAAATGTCGATAAACCACAAAAAAGGGACAGAGTAACTTTCTAATACAAATGAACTTCTCTCCTTTGAGCTGTTTTAGGGACGGCTGTGATCTCTTAGTCTGTAGAGACAGAAAAAATCAAGAGGCCATTCCAAATTTTCCTCTAATTTCCATTTTTAGTTGTTTTTGCGTGATTGCAGTTAATATAACATTGAGTCACCCAACAGGAATAAAACACTGTCAGCAAGACCAACACATGACAACTGTGATTACAATAACATAAAATGTTATCAGATGAAAAATAATAACTTCAAATATAATACTTTAACAAAATACATGTGCAAAATACAAAATTTCTATTGTGTTTGCCTAATAACTTTTCTGTTATTTTGACAGTTTTTGCTTCATTTTCAGCTCATGCAAAAAAGTATTTAAAAAATTGTGTTTGAAAAGTTTTAGTAATTCACAGAATACAACAAATATGTGTAAAACAAAAATGTGTCTTTATTTTTTCTTAAGCTACATATTTGCACCTTAAAGACTCTATTTATCTAGTATATGTCAATTATATGACATTACATGGGAATATTACCTGTACACAACTTTTGTAAACATAACTTGTATTTCTCAGATATAAGTCACAAATGTTTTCACATCATATATGTCAACTACAATTTTAACTGCCTTAAAGGAATGGATCACCTCAGAACAAAGATAATTAACATTTCATAATTGAATAATTTGCACATTATTGTATAAATGTAATTTTTATCCTATGGCACTCTCTAAAGGCCAGCACATAAAGCACGTGTGTCATCGCGCATGCGTCAAACGATCACGTGACACCAAACCAGGAAGTGAGCAGCACAGTGTGTCCACACGTGTGTCCAAAGCAAAACATTGAACAACCGTTTATTGACCATCGAGAGCAAAACTAATATTACAATGTCTCGTCTTTTGATAAAAACTCTTTTGTCTCACAGTCACAACCCTGATGAACTGATCAATACTTTGCTGTGGCCAAGTTCTTCCCTTCCAGACATTGAGAAGATTGAAGGTTTAACTGCTCTGATTGAGGAGCTCTCCATGAGATCACGTTCAGCTCCAGAGGATCAGTTCATGTGTAAGGTGCAGTCTGTCATATGGGATCAGTGCATGCCAGTATTAAAAACGGTGTCTTTTGCAGATGATGGAGGTAAAGATGTGCTCAGTGCAATCTGTCAGCTGTTGTCTGTATGTGTCAGTGTATGTCAGACTGATGTGCATGAGCACCTATGTCAGATTCTTCTCCCTGCACTAATGATGAAAGATGATGGTCATGACACCAATGGGTTCAACTTGGATGTTACTATTGAAGCCACAGCAGTTTTACTATCCAGCATGTCGTACAACACAGACATTGCTTCTAAGACTTTGTCCTGCACACTTGTCTGTATTAAGGATCTGCCTGACTCCACAGCATCCAAAATCATTGTTCGGATCTGGTTCACCATACTGAAGTCATGCTGTAAGGTAGAAGAATCAGAAACTCTGCATCAGATATGGGAGGATTTGTTGTTATGGCATCAGAGAGACCAGACCGAATGGATAACAGCTCGTGTCCTGCTGTGCTTTACTGCACTATCTGATCACCTGTATTCTCAGGACACGGGCTCGCTGGGGAACCGTCCGGACCCTAGGGCATCACAAATGTTTTTCAGGGCAATCCAGGCCGGACTGACACACAGGGACAGTGTGACCCGCAAGCGGGCTCTTTACCTGCTCACCCGGTGTGTGGCGTTTGCTGATGTGAGGGGAGAAGATGTGGGAACCGGCCAGACACCAGGCACAGGTGATCAATCACTCACACATGCTGGACCAGGCAAGCTTTCTAAGAGGAAGAGATTTGAGTGTTTAAGGGTTTAAACTGTGAACATGTGTTTTGTTGTGTTGCAGAAGAGATTTGGTTTAAATGGACCGCAGAGAAGAAACGACTGCTAAGGGAGTTTTGGGAGGATTATGCATTAGTATTAGAGACACTCGAGGAAAATCAGGTAAGAATGTCCAAAATCATGAAAACCACAAATGCTTGTCAATATGACAAGTAAATATAATTATGATTGTTTTGTTGATTTTGTTGATTATTAAACATGATTACCCATTGACTTTTAAAAAACATATACATAAATGTATATACTCGTAAATTTTTCTAATTCGCTTTTCATTATTGTTGGAAGCGAAACTTTAAATTAAAAATATATAATGATTAATGGCACACCCCTAAAACCACACTTAGTACTTTTTATTTTTAATGACATTTTGTTTTCATTTGTCCTGAAGGAAGCTTAGTTTAATCTTGAAGCAAAATAAATTGCTAAAATCTGTTTTGATGTATTCCTCGGGTCATACTTGATTTTCTTGGTACACATATTAGTTTTATTTACATAGAATAATGTATTATTTATTTTTGTTGTGGTAATTTATGATATATGCAGCCTTGTTGTAGCGATTTAACATACATTTACAGTATCAGTGGCAGGTATCATTTGTACATTGACTTTCATTTGCAGATGCCTTCGCATTTTAAATAAAGTATTATGCTAGATTGTAGAGAAGCCTTTATTACCTGAAAAACAGTTGTTATTAGAACAAAAACAAATACATTGGCGGAAGTCTTCATACTTAAGTCCACCACTCCAAGATTCATCCTTTTTTTCTCTCTTCATTACTTTATCTTTGCATTTAACCACTGGCACATGACGTCATCTAATTTCAGCATTTATAGGATGATAGTGCTATAAATGAGTGCGTTCAAGTATCAGTTTACCTCTGGTTTGATTTTTTTTATTTGTCATAATTTAATTTATTTGTTTTGTGTTTAAAACAGTTGCCAATATACCATGTGTAATATGATGGTGTAAAATTGTTAAATACGTTGAATATAAATATCGTGAAATATGTGTTGTTCTTACACATGTACAGTAGTAGTAAAAATATTTTATATTTTATTGCTTTAATATACAATACAAGACAGGGAACAACCACAACAAAAAACACATAAAAGCACCAGAAAAACAAACATACAAAAAAACAAATATATACAAGAAGCAGAATTGTAGACAAACAACTGAAAACAAGCATCAAATATTAATAATGCACTACAATAATAAAACTTTTGATAAATCTGAACAGTTCATTATGTTTGACAGATTTTAAGTTGCCCATTTTTAAGGAAAGTATAAGGCACAATAGTCTTGCTCCCCAGAATAAAAACTTGTTAAACAAAAGCAAATCAGTAACGCTCTTGCTCATATTTTCTCAGTCCACGTTTTCATTCATTCTCTTTGGTCATTTACCTCATATTCTCCCACAATCACTAGTGTTCACCATCTCTTTTCTCTCTCTGTGTTAGAATGACGTCACATTAACCATACCTATAATCAAATATATTTACATGGGGCCATTCTCTCCTTTTCACCTAGATTTTCAACATGTAGTTAATGTCAATATTATTTATTAACATTTAAATTCACATTTAGTCATTTAGCTGTGGCGTTTATTCAAAGTGACAAATGAGCTTTTCAATAGAAGAACAAGAGGTAACAAAGCATATATATATATATATATATATATATATACACAGATATACAGAAATACAGAAGAGGTTTATTTGTGGGTTAGGTGCAAGAGGTAAAGATGGGTTTTTATCTTCAAACAGCGTTAAAAGGGCTAATTGATAAGAATTTTGTGGGTTACGAAATCGTCTATCATCAGTATTATTTTGAGTGTTCAAAAAGGATTATTTTAAAGTAATTTCCAAGGTAGAGAACATATCTTAATAATTAATAATTTTATGATTAAAATCTTTACTCTAGTGATGTTTCAGTGATTTTGTTAGGTTTACCCAGCCGTTTGTGATGTATTATCATTTAAAGTAGCAAGAAAATGTACGTGAACCCTTTAAGATTACTTCGATTTCTGCATTAATTGGAGAGAAACGGTGTTCTGATCCTCACCCAAATCACAACAATAGAAAAACACAGTCTGCTTAAAGTAATACCACTGAAACATTACACGTTGTCATGATTGTATAAAAATGTATTTAAAACTTTCATAGAAAAAAACATTCTTCACTACACTATTCTCCCCAGGGGTCTAGCAACTGTATTGAGGTATGTATGTGTTAAACATGCTTTTAAACTATGACTTCATCACCTGTTTTAGATTCATGTGATTCGACCTGTACTTAAAAGGATTGATATGCTTGTTGAGATGACATCAACCGATGTTCAAGGTATGCTTATTTAGCACTTGAGCTGCACAATTAATCAAAAAAGAAATGAGGATTACAATTATGGCTGAAACAATTACAATGTCATGAAATCTTGTCCATTTGTGCTCATTTTCTGCATTACAGCAGTATGTTTAGGCGCTAAATACATCAGAAAATCAGAGATTGTAGTCAACGTGTGCTTAAGATATTCCAATAATTGTTTATTACATTATTTAGAAAAACGTTTCCAATCTCATTTTAATCCCATTTTAATTTCATTTTAATATTCTTACTCTCCCATCATCAGGTGGACTGTTTTCACCCTCCTGGCTGCGGTGTGTTTATCAGCGCATGTTTCACAGTGAGAACAAAGCAGTCATGAAGGAAGGAGTCAAGCACCTGTTAGAGCTGAAAGCCCTGCATGACCCCGGGTTTGCTTTGGCGTTCTCACAGGTATCAGTCCGTTTATCCCTACATCCATTTCTAAACCGTCCAAGTATTCCTATGTGTTTGTTCTCAGTTTATAGTTGGTCAACTCCTGGATGTTCTTGCAGATAGCTCTCTATATCACAGGTATGCGGTGCTTATGTCGCTTCATACTGGTTTTGTTTTAAGAGAATATGTAACAATACTAAGCTGTTTTATGTCACAGATCAGTTCAACAGAACATCAGAGATTGTCCAGAGCTGGGAAAGAAACTGCAAACCTTTATGGTTAATTTCTTCAACGGTTTGCCAGAGGAGAATAGAGGTATCATTCACATCTAATTAAAATCATCTCTGTTCATAAATGAGTTGATCATTCGAGAGAGTAGAATTGCTGAATTCTTTTGTCAGGCTCGGTTTTGCTGCAGCTCATCCAGCAGTTGGGTTCAAGAAACTTGTGCGCCGTTTCTCTGCTCTTCCTGTCTCAAGCTCTGAGCTGTCTGTCTCTAAGTCCTCACCTTGACTCTGATGGGCTCCGGGCATTCAGGTACAGAGAAACAGAAAATAGAACTATTGGTGTTGTCATTAAACACATGTATGAATCCTCTCACTGTATTGGACACGTTTGTGTGTTTTCAGAGAAGTTCTACGCTGTACTATGATCACTCATCAGGTTCTGTTGAGAGGAGCTTCACAGTGTTTCCTGCTTCATGCTGCTCTCTCTCTGACAGATGTGGTACTGTGTCTTTCACCCTTTAAACAACTTTTGCAAAGTTCACAACAGACAACTTTTAATGCGGGCCCTGTTTCGTTGCTTTCTTTGAAGTCAACTGAAAAATAATCACGGTCATCGATATAAACAGCTTTTTAATGAATTGTAACCTATCATGTTTAGTTTTGTCTTTGTAAGCTTGAATGCACACAAACACAAAAGGTTTGAAATGTTTTTCTAAAAGATATTCATATGACATGATGCTAGATCTTGTTTATTATAGTTATTATGAAGGCCAATTCACACTGATCCAACAAACACCCACATTCACATATCTATTGACCTTGCACACTTAATGAGGATTGTATAAATTAATTGTTGATGTTTTAATGTTTTATTTTGTTATCATTTTTTGGCAGTCAGCAGTGTCCTTAAATGAGCTTTTCAGTTTCCTTGTGTGTTTTCGAGCTGAAGAGTCTCTGTGTCGTGGCACAGCACTTTGGTCTAAGGTAAACCCATACCAGCAATCTGAATGTATATATCTCGCACAAACTGCAATATTTTATCCTAATTTATATTCGCGACATTCTGTCCTGTGTTTACAGCTATGTGATTGGCTGCAGGCAAATGAAAGCCATTTTCGTTTGACCGACGGTGATTCACTTTCCTGTGAGGAGCATAGTGATAAAACATTAAACAGGAACACATCTTCTGTATTCAGGCACGTCCAGCAGCGACTTAAGACCTTCCTCACAGTTCCAGCCAGCTCAGGTATCTCTGATGCACGCAAAAAAAATTTTTTTATCAAAGAGTCAGTATTTAAATGTTGATTCATTTTTCTTATTCGCAAGATCAATCAGGAAGTGTGCCTGATCCAGCGGAGGCCGAGCTGCTGGCGCGGGCTGTCTGGCTCTCCGCTGACCTCAGGCAGAGCAAGAGTGAACCCACCGGGTCTGCAGGTCTAGAACAGCTTCTGCAACCCCTGCTAGACGTCCTACACAGACTGAGCACCAACGTTTACCTCCTCCTGCATAAGACAGATAAAAGCCTGCAGCTACTCCTGCGACTGTTGCAGCTGCAGGGAAAAGTCGCAGATCCAGAGAAAGGTGCGTGTTAGATATGAAGACAGGCATGCGGGAGTCGGATGATAATCACTGGTTCTGATGTTTACAGATGTTGTGGCTGGTACACTGAAGATGTGCGTCCTGGCGGTGGTGGAGTCGGTTCAGGAGTTTCTGCTTAGGAGGTTAAGCGGAGAACTGAAGGAAGTGAGTATTTTCTCATACACAAACAGGATTGAGCATGTTGACATGTTTAAAACCTGCTTAAATCTTTTTTGCCTCCAGTTCTGTGATGTGGAGAGGTCTGAACTCTATCTCTCATTGTTAAGAGAATTGGTCCTGAGTTATTCCGAAGTGTCGTGGTATGGCTCAAATCTGCAGCAGAACTACATCCCAAAACTGACTGCCAACTGTCTGAAGATTCTCAAAGAACCTTCTGAACAGGTGCAGATAAACCATACTGAATTTAGATATATAGGCCAAACTGACCTAAGACCTAATCAAGATGTGTTTGTGAGTTCAGAAACCATCTGTATCAGGACAGGTTCAGAGAGTGGTTGGTATGGCCACACTTGCTCTTCTGTGTGAAATAGCCGATCGAGGTGTTCTGACGTCCCAGTCTAAGGCCATGAGATCTCTACACTCTTTGACCGACTACTTTTACCCTTCATCATCATCTCTTCAGAATCTCAACCAGATGTTACTGAAGCCCACTGGTGCATCTGCTCTCTCAGTCAGGTTTGTTTAAATGAATACCTTAGATGTCTAAATGAGCTACTCGTATTTACTTCTATTTGATCACAGTCCCAGTAAGTAACAGTTTAGTAATAATAAAGTATTGTTACAGTTGAGTAATAATTGAAATTCTGTCATGGTTTACTAGCCCTCATGTTTATAAAATTCATGTGCGGTTGGCAACAAGGTAAAATAGAGAGAGATTTGGAATTGTCAATTTTGAAAGAATGATGCATTTAATTATACAAAAGTTTAGAATCCTTTGTTCAATCCTTGAAATTGCATACTATGATTGAAAATACTGATTTAACTTTAATTCCTACCTATCAACAAATAAAACCGTACGTTTAATTTAGAGTTTGGGGGAGTAGTATGAATTTAATTTGGATAAACTGCATCTGCAATGTATTATTGTCACGTGACATATGTGTTCCATGAACCATGATGTATTAAAAGCGACCTGTTGGTTGGTAAAAAGACGTCTTCGTTGTTTTGTCGCTAATTTTATTTGATGAACTTTTAATTGTTGCTCAACTCTTTTAACATCATGGAACACAGTAGTGCCTGTCAAATGCATATTCACAAGGCAGAACATACTATTTATGACTTATTCGTAGATTTATTTACTATATATAATGGAAGTAGGCAATATTGGACGCAGTGTTTGTCTACATTCAATAAAATTAAAAGAGTAAAATAACCTTTAAAAACAGTTTAAAGAAGTGGAGTGATGGGAATTATGTAAACTTATTTAATATTTTATTGGCTTAAATCATCCTTATTTTAATAACTTAAATAAATCTTTGCTTTCTATATAAAAAGGGTAAAATTTGCCTTTCTATTATCTGTTTTTAGTTTTGGAGAATCCAGTGATGTTTTTCTGATAAAAATATTATTATCAATGTATATTCCAGTCATCCAGAGGACAGCCCTGTTCTTAAGGACTGGGGCCGGATCGCTGCCCAGTTTATTCGAGACCAGTGGACTTGTCTAAGTTTTCTCCAGAAGTCCGTTCCTCCCGGACACCCACAGAGCCCTGAAACACCTGAGGTCCTGCGGGCTGCCATCGATGCTCTGGCATTACTGCCCGGTCATCTTGTACTGCCAGTTCTGGATTACATGACCACAGTTGTACCAAAGGTGCAAATTGAATTGTGAATTAATGCATCTTTTCACTTATCAAATACTGTTTATTCACTCTTTTGGTCATGCATGTTATGTTTTTTTATTACTAACTTAGTTGATTTTATTCTGTAATATAAGTTTATGGATGTTTCATCCACCAGGTGGCACAGTCTGATGAGTCTTTGTGCTTGGATGCCATATGTGCATCATGGAAGGTAGTTCAGACTTCGAGCACAAATCCTCATGACTTCTGGTCCACACTGCAAAAATTTGTGCAGTTGGCTTTTAACCAAGAGCTGTTACAGCTGACAGAGGAGCAGAAACCAAACATTACAGCCTGTATTGAACAGGTCAGATAATAATTCACTTTTTCTATACAGATCCCTTTGGTGTGCATATGAAATTAATTAAGATTTTTTACAGATTGTGAATGAGCTGATGGATTTAGCTCAGATCAGGTCCGGAGTGTTTAATGTTCTGATCCAGCATTGCTGTGACATGTGGTTGCCCTCTGCGGCAATAGAGGAAGTCCAGACAGATGATGTGTTCAGCTCTGCCCTCTTACACGTCAACATTTTGACTGAAGCCTGTGTATACGGACCTGTGTTCAGAAGAGACCAAAAGTAATAGTTACAAAACTTTAAAAAAAAGTCATAAAGAATAAAATTCAGGATATGCTTTTACTTTCTTTCAGACTCATTCAAGAAGTTCAAAGTTATGTGGAGCAGCTTGGTGATAGTTGTGCTGCGAACGCAGCCATCAAAAGGTGAACCACAACACATTCTGCTTGAGAAGAGCTTAAAATGAACAATGTTGTTTACTTTTTCCTTTGTTTCAGTGATAACAGAGATGACCAGTTTCCTCGTGAATGCGTCTTAGCCTTTTTGTCTCACTTGAATCCATCCAATCAGCTCCACCAGCGTGTGATGGAAGAGCTCGTTCAGAGACTACTGAAAAAGGTTTGCTTTTTCTTAAATACGCCTCTTACTGGAAATCGTGCATTCAATTGTTAAACAGAGTGCTTCCTTAGAGGAAGTGTGTGTGTTCATTCTTTTTGAATTGGCCTCACATGGTTATTGCATGTGTTTTTGATTAAAGCTCTGTCCTGTTTCTTATTTCCTCCACACAGGATGCCGAGATTTCAAAATCCAAAGTACGTTACTATAGCAACTCCATCCAGCACAGAGTGAAGAACCGTGTGTGGCAGACGCTGCTGCTGTTACTGCCGAAACTAAGAGCGGTTAGATCTCTCCACACATGCCCATGCATATTAATCTTCTTCGAATTTACATTATATAAAATACAGAAAGATATTGGGGGAAATAATAATCTCTTCTTAAGAGATTCTCTACTCTATTTTTTCACATTTGTAGTTTTTTTTTTTTGCAGCCAGTGTAGTGCTTGCTGTGGTTTAATATTCTTGCACAAAATCTTAAACTGCAACTTCTGCCTCTTAAGACATATTTGTAAAAGGTATGCTACCTTTGAGTTGTTTCAAACCTTTATACATTTCTTTGTTTGGATGAACACAGAGATATCTAATTAGAAATATGGTTTAACCCAAACATTTCGTTGACCCCAGTGACAACCAAAGTAGGAGAAATTACTTCACATATTCTTCTGTTGAACACAAATCAGATATTTTGAACTACGTATATGTAGGACAACAAAAATGTTATTGGGTAACTTTGTCTATCATTTTTATGTTTCCTACCATACTATTCAACGAGGTCCACATACTGTTTCTTTACATCATTATTCAAAAAAATGTCTCTGTGTTTATTAGAACAAAGACATTTCTACAGTTTTTTAAAAACCAAAGAATTGTTAATCCATGACAGAATTTTAATTTTTAGTTTTTTATCTCTTTTAAAACATTTTGTTAAACAAAAATGATGGTTAAATGACAAACTGATTACATAAAATGTTTATCATCCTGTGACATAACATGTTACTTTTATTATCTATTGAGCTTGTAAAATTATTTTTGTCCATTTAAAACGTTCCAGTTTCCTTGAATGTTAAATACAACTATCAAAACACCATATATTTCTATAACAAATTTACTTAACTTTTAAAGTTAACTTTTAAAATCTGAATTTTACATTTTTTTTACTTCAAGCACTGGTTTGACATGTACAGCAATATAGTTTTTTTTATAGTGTTTTTTTTTGTTACAGGAGTTTGTAACAGAGTTTGTGTTGAGTCATGCATGTGAGGCCGGGTTCTGCAGTAACCAGGCATCGGTTAAGTACTTGATAGAGTGGACCCTGATCCTGATCTTCCATCGGTTCCCATCTCACATCCAGAGTCTGTGGAACTGCTTCAGTCTGGTGAGTCTGAACTTCCGATTTATTACAGGTTACCCCACTTACAACTTAAGCAGTTGGCTGAGCCTCAAACGGATGGCTCAATGCAGTCCAAAAAATACTAAACGTATCTGTATTTTTGTGGTTATCTCTGCTCAACAAAGCTCATAATATATACAAAATGCCTGCAACAAATGAAGTTCTGATGTGTTTGACATTTAAATTGTTGTTTTGCAGGATCATGAGAAGACGAAAACAAGTACCTGCACTTTTCTGTCTGTCCTCGTGCATATGAACATCCTTCTCCCAAAATTGGATGAGAAGGTTTCGTGTGATATTTATTCATACTATCTCTTTACTCTCAATTTCAAATACAAATAATTGATTATAGCTGGTGTTGATGTTTTCTACTCTCAGCATGTGCATTGGAGGAGAGCCGTGGAGGTGATCCTGCAGTGGTGTTTCAGCCATAACTTCAGTGTCCGTCTGTACGCCCTTCTCGCCCTCAAGAGAGTTTGGGAGCTAAAAGATGCACATTTTCTCTGTGAAGAGAATCTGGGCGGTCTAAGCACGGTGGTCCAGGCCTGTCTAAACCAGGCTGAGGCTATGCAGAACACAGGGTGTGAACTTGACATCCTTTAATCTTAAAACAAACTTTTATTCCATCTTAAGAACTATAAGTCTGCTCACTATACATAGTAACCACGCCAGCTTTATTCTCTACTGTTTTTCCCCAGCAATACAACGAAAAACTGGAACAGAATCCAGGAACATTTCTTCTTTGGTGTTTTCCATCCAATCAGGGATTACAGTGTAGAAGTAAGCACACGCACTTTTCTCTTAAGGGCATCCGTTTAATGCAGTTGTAAAGTCACTAAATGGTTTTTCCTGTTCCCCAGACCATATTTGAGACCTTTCCTCGCCTCTCAGAGCTGGCAGAAGATGAATGGCTTCCAGTGTGGAAATTTGAGAGCTTTGATAACTTTCCCTCGTGTGCATCCATGCCTTTAAGGAACCCTGCGATGGATCTGAGCAAACACCAGCCTGGAGACTGGATCCAGCAGGACAAAGGTAAGCTCGTCCAGAGGAAAACAAATCATCTGAATTATTACTTTTACTCCTATTTTGTAAGAAATTGATAAAGATGTATTCCTGGTAGTCAGTTACACCTCTTTATTGTGCTTGGAACAACTAAAGAGTAATTTTTTTCATGACATTTTGCCTAAACTATCCCTTTAGACACTACCTGGTTGTTGTTTTAAAATTTAAATCCATCCATGTTGTTTAATACATGCTTTTATTTATCGGATCCAGTTGAAATAAATGTAATACTGTATGTAAATTAAAGTGTATAGAACAGTGAGACTTCATAATAACCCTATGCTTATTGTGATAAATCACAACATTTTGGTCTGTTTTAAGTTAATATTGTTTTTGTCTGTCAGGCGAGTTGGAGCAGGAGGAACGCTGGGCAGAAGTTCAGAAGAAAATCACTCCATGGAAGCTGAGTGTTCAGGAGCAGGAGCCAGAGCTCATGGCCCAGCAGAGGGCAGCACGTCTGGGCAAACTCACTAGCGCCCTCCTGGTGGTCGCATCTCTCATCGACAAGCCAACCAATCTTGGCGGTAAGCATGTGTTTAGTGTAAATGCTTTAAATTGCAGCCATAAACCACTATTGCACAATGTTTTGGCTTTTTTACAAAAATGTTCAAAGTCAAACAGATACATGTTAAATTTTTTTTATAATTGTTAGACTTGCAATTACAGTGTGTCACATAAAGGTCACAAGGCATCTTCTTATGTTTTGTCGTTACTTGTTTCTGTTAATTTGTGGTTCACGTAAGTATAGTGCAGACAGAATTTGACCATTGCTCTTTCATCAAGTCTGTAAAAGCTTTGTTCACTGCTCAATGTTCTAATGTCTTGTGATGTTTTTGTTGCTATGTTTTAATTGTGTGTTAAATGTCTCTGTTGTGTATGCCATAATGATGGAACCCATCCTTGTCTCGCCTGCATCATCCAACAAATCCATCTTGACAAGAGCTCTTTATAAAAGGCTTTATCTTATTCAAACATTCAATAGAGCGGCGATTGTTGCTGTGATTGACGTGTGGTTTTCATATCCTTTTATCTGGTTGTTGTGTTTTAATAAACCGTGTGTCAACATTTGTTCATAGACTGATAAAGGAATCCACATATAGGTGAAACAGTCATCCTGTGAATTTACTCCGATAAGCGAGAGGAATTACGGGACAGAGAAGTGATCCTCAAATTAATATCCACATGTACTGAACGTGTTTGTTCTTCTGATATTTATGTACAATACACAACACAGATCAAGGATGTGTATCTGTTCTGTTCTTAAATATTTTGTTATTGTGTTACATGAAATAGTTCTTGTGGATTTGTATCTGTTCCAGGTCTATGTAGGACATGTGAAATCTTTGGAGCTAAAGCCCTGGTTTTGGACAGTCTGAGACACGTGAATGACAAACAATTCCAGGCGCTCAGTGTGTCCTCAGAGTTGTGGCTGCCATTGCTGGAGGTGTGTATGTTTATTAAATAGACATAGATTGGTCATTTGGTCATTTAATTGTATTTCGTTAATTAGGTTTTAAATTTTTTTTCCTAACATTGAATTTGACAATTTATTGTACAGTGTTTTTTTTAAATAAACATAAAAATATAAAGATTGTAGCACTGTAATAACAGTACATAAAAAATGTGCAAACTGTAAGCAACAAACCCTAATATAACACTAACACCATAATACATACTAATAATTAAAACGACTTGGTTATAAAAGGGTTGGTTAACCCAAAAGTTCAAATTATGTCTTCATTTACCTTTGACTTTTTCTAGACCTATTTAAGTGTCTTTGCTCTGATGAACACAGAGAAAGATATTTAGAAAAATGTGTATAACCATTAAGTTCTTTGACCCTACTCTACCCTTTGGTAGTCTATCGGTTTCAAGAACACAAGACATTCATACAAATTTGGAAGGGCTACTGATTCATAAAGGGATTTTCATTTTAGGTAAATTATCCCGTTGAATCCATAGTTACACTGTAAAAGCTGGAAATATAGTGATATAGATAATTTGTGGATTTAAACTTAATTGTTTCAAATTCATTTGAAGCTTTAGAATTAAAAAATGCACAGTATTACAATACAATCAATAATGTTGTGTCTGGAGCAGCTCAGACAGCTGGATGTCATTTCTGTTTTGGACCCTAGTATTGCAGAAAATTACACTTAAGCTTTAAATCAATAGTTGCTCATATTTCCACATTTGAGTTTGTGCTGAGACAGTAAAAAATCTATTCGAAATCATGCACTTCCCCGGCCAAAAACAAATTACAGAAAACAATACAAAACTATAGAACTATCTTTGTTCAATCTAATGCTATTTACCAAAATGTTCCAGGTGAAGCCTGCTGAGTTATCAGACTTCCTGCAGCTGAAGAAGAGAGAGGGGTACTGGGTTATAGGTGTGGAGCAGACATCCAACAGCCAGAATTTACAAGATTACAAGTTTCCTGAGAGAAGCCTTTTGCTACTTGGGTAAATACACCAACACATTTCAAAACACGTTTGGACATTTCAGATAAACTTGAAAAATACAACCTAACTTATATTTGCAGTTACTATTACTCAGCAGCTCCCGAGGTCATTTTCTATCTGAGTTATAGTGCATTAAATGTGTTACATTTTATTTTTGCGAGCATTCCCTGGGAATCATGGCTCTCCCAGATGCTCTGACAAAACAACAGGTTCAAACCAGGCCACTCTACTTACAAGCAAGCGAATAATTGATCTGTGATTGAATTAACGCTTATGAAGAACATAGTTATTATTGTGAAAGAGGTGATGGTGTAAAAATAGCATCATCTTATTGTGCTTAGGGTGCAGTTTAATGGTATCAGGCTAATTGATGCTTTACTCCCTGTGAGATTTCCTCACCCCTGAATGCAGCCGGAGAGAGAGATGCGTGCCCTGACATGCCGAGCACACATCAGCAAAACCAACCGTACTACACACACGTTCAGAAGAAAGTCCGACATCACATGTAATGTACTGCAGTAGTTTTTACTCTGTACAATTTCTTATTGTACAGAGTAAAACCTATTATGTGATGCATCGTTTTTAATAGTTGGCTGTACGTTCATGTAAAACAGGGCTATAAAATAAGGACACAAAAACAAAAATAAACATTCCGGCCCTATTCACATAGAGATAGATTTGCCAAAGTGGATCGTGAAAAATCACAAAAAATTTCACATAACATTGTCAGCATTTTAAGTAGATAAAAAATTTTTTTTGACAATCCCTGACAACTCTAGTGTTACCACCAACCACCACTGAAACAGTACAACAAATGCTGCGCGTGTGCGTGTGTGCGTGTGTGTGTGTGTGTGTGTGTGTGCGTGCGTGCTGCGATTGTGTTTGTTTGGTTTTTGTGATTCAAATTAATGCATCTTTCGTCTGAGCATTAAGGCTCCTGTTGTTTTCCGCACACTAGGTGTCGGAATTACTGCATTGTTATTGCTTATTATCTTTCTGATGTGAAGGCATCACACAGCGGTGTATGTCTGATGTACTATTTAAAAACTTTGTTTACCCTTTAGGACTTATAGAGGATGTTGAATGACCTCATTGTAAACTTAATAATACTGGCTTTTTCCCTATACGCTATTTTACAAAAAGTGATTTTTGTCTCTTAAAAGGAACGAAAGGGAAGGTATTCCTGCAAACCTGTTGCAACTGGTGGATGTGTGTGTGGAAATCCCTCAGCAAGGTGTCACTCGTTCCCTAAATGTGCATGTGAGCGCCGCCCTTCTGGTGTGGGAATATACCCGACAGAATTTAGGACCGAGCCCTGGATCTTAGACCCATCACAGCCTCTCAGATGGACTAAACAGTTCTGTGTTTTAGCAGATATTATGTCTCAGTATGTGAAAGACTTGGTCTTGCTGCCCAAAGGTTTTCCTGGTAAAACAGTTTTGCTTCTAAGGTTATTGTATCTCTATTTACAGTATTTTAGATTCATTTGTTATTTTACTCCATCAGTTTTTAAATTCCTTTTGGTACAATAAACACTTTAAAAACCAAAGTACGGCTAATAGTCTCATTCATACTATTATTGTATATAATTTTTTTTTTCATGATTTGATGGGGGCCAAAAGCGTTTGAAGACACAATGTGACGTATTTAATTACAATTTATTTTAAGCCTTGAGAAACAAAACATCCCTGATAATAATGTTAATTCAACAAGTCATGTGTTTGATTTTCCATGTTGTCATAGCTGTGGATAACTGATGGTTGATGGAGGGACCCTGGGGACGCCAAACTGCAGTGCTCTCAGGTGCACACGTAGCAAATAAGAAATTAAAGAGGATCACAAACCCAACTGGCTTCTTCAGCTTCATGTTTATAAAATAAGAATATCCTTTTTGTTCCAAAACCTATTTGTAAAAGTTATCTTTAGGAATATTTTTTCTTTTCATGGTCAGATGCAGGTGTTAATCCTGGGATCAGGAGATCTTATTTTTCCAAAAGATTTTACCTATGAACATTTTGAATGGATTCCTCAGCAAACAACTGGTTTGATTTCCATGAGTCTGAGTTGGAGATGAAGAGCTCAATGAAGAACTCGACAGTGTTGTCTTCTCGTGGGCGTCTGATGCTGGAAACTCTTATGGTGCTCATGAGTCTGGGTGCAGTGATCGGTGAGATTATATTGAAAAACTACAACTTCTGTTTTGTTTTATTATATATGTTAATTTGAGGAACAAGTGTGTGATGTTTAATTTTATATCTGAATATAGCCAGGGGATACATCAAACAGATGGGGCTACGGGGGATGTTAAGATTAAGATCAGAATAAAACAAATCATGTTATTTTGTTTTATGCTTTGCATTTTGTCTCATTATAAAGCAAGTACTCCAAGTTTAAGATTTTAATGATGTGTTTTAAATTTATCACACTCAAAGGGATAGTTCACAAAGAAAATAGTAATTCCGTCATCTTTTACTTGCCTTTGAGTTTTTTCAAATATGTATACATTCCTCCTATTTTCCTATCATGGTACTCAATGGGGTCCAAGAAGAATCACACAAATATTTAAGTATTTGTGTTCATTGGAACAAATATATTTATACTAGGTTGAAACATATTGAAAACATAATTCATGACAGAACTTGAATTACTTGAAAAAAAATGTTTTATAACTTGATTCTATGTTTACTGGAAGCTTCTATCACCAAGACAAATTACTCGTGTATATAGGCACACCTGACAATAAGGCTCATTCTGATTCTGATTCTTTCAACTTTGCGTGAACTATCCTTTTTAACTCATAACTTTAAAAAAGTGCTATCCCTTATTTACTTTTTTCAAATGCAATGATCCAATGTTTATATTTTAAAGGTACAGAACTTAGAACGAATAAACAAAGATGGAAATAGTCAGGTAACTAATAATGCAACTGAATAATGATATCACAAGATGAATATAAATTTATTCTACTTTTACTTGTTTTGGTTGTCAGGAAATGCTCTGGTCATTGTGATTGTGGCAGCCACAAAAACTTTCCACACTGTAACCTCCGTCCTGATCATTAATCTGGCCATAAGTGATCTGTTGGTGGGGATAGGGGTCATGCCATTTGTGGCCGTTTCCATTATGAACAATGGATGGGTCAGCTGCAATGTAAGTATGACAATTTACACTCAGCACTTTATAAACTACTAAGGGTTTGGGACACTTGTGGGAAATATTTCCAAATATTTAAAAACGTCTGATCTAGATGTCTAAAATTAGTTTACTAGACAAAAATATAGTTTAGCAAACATACATGTTTCATGACGAAACATATGTTTTATTTATTGAAAAATGTTTTAAAAATGGATGAATTTGACTAAATATTGAAGAAAAAACAGGCAATAAGAGCGCAGAATATACAGGGGGAAAATCATCTCCCGTTGAGACCTTAAGAAATTGTTTGATTAAGTGACAAGAACACCATTTTTTTAAGTGTAACTTATTTCCCATAGTTCCCATGGGTTTATAGTATAATATGGATGAGTTTATTATTATGTGAGTATTATTATTTCAGAATAATAATAAACACATGAATGCATGAGTGAGTAAGTGTCCTAAAACTTCTGCCAGTTTTCTGTACCATAAAGAAGTAGTATACCCTAACTGTTATTTTAAAAGTTGCAGAATATGTTGTATAATTTCTCCAAAGATTCCCTTTTATTCAACATTGCAAAATAATTCTTTAAAATATTCAGTGTGTGCTTGACTAGATGTTTCTTTTTGATTTTCAGGATCTATGTCTGTTTGTTGGCTACACCTCTTCTGTCTACTGCACCGCATCCGTCTTAACTCTCGCTGCTATTGCACTAGACCGTTACTTTTCCATCATAGACTGTCTGCGGTACGATTCCCGCTGTACCATATGGAGAACCAGTTCCGCTGTGTTGTGGATCTGGATGCAGGCCATGGTGACCAGCTGTCCTCCTCTTTTCGGCTGGGGAAAAGTGAGCTACGTGGCTCCGATGTACAGCTGTGCCGTCAACTGGGCAAACAGCCCCAGCTACACGGTTTTTATGGCTGTGCTATGCTTTATTCTACCCGGCATTGTCATCCTGTACTGTTATGTGAAGATCGTACGTGTGGCCCGGTACCACGCCAGGAGAATCCACAGCTTGGAGGAACATTTCCGGAGCAAGCCCACATCACCGTCTATCACTGATCTTCGGCACGCTGAAGTGGAAATTTTCGGCCCCTCCAAGCTGGTGTACTACGTGAGCGGTAGGTTTGTGACTGACGTGCACTTAGAAGAACCATCTGGGGATGACAGCTCCTCCAGAGAAACCGGAGGACGCCTGCACTCCATCCTGGCTCAACTCCACAGCAGAAGTCCACAGCATCCCAACCACCCTCAGCACCACGGCATCTTAAGGTTATTCATGGTCATCGCTGCTTTTTTCCTTTGCTGGACACCCTACATCAGTGTCTCTCTAGTGCAAGCCACCGAAACCGCTCTTTCTCGGCACACCAGCCTTGTTCCATCCTCTGCAGTCACGTTCTCTTACTGGCTGGTGTTGTTTAATTCGGATATCAACCCTTTGCTGTATGCCCTCCTGAGTAAGCGCTTTCAGGGGGCCCTACAGACTTTGAGGTTGAAGATTCAGGCTAAACTCAGTGATGCTGTGGGACAAGCAGGAGTTGACAGATCTACGGTTGGAGGTGGAGTGGAGAGCGACCCAACGAACGTGACAAGCCACAGCTCCACGGTTCAATCCACAAACAATGGAGTTCTTCAGGAGTCGACGTACTCTTCCGTCTTTTCTTTGAGCTCTTCGTTCCCCAACGGTTTAGAAGAAGAGCTGAGTAATGTTGTTCCTCCTGCTACTCAGTCAGTCTGTCATACATGTGGCAGGAACGATGCAAAGACTGTAGATCACCTGCAGGTTCCTTCCAGACAACGTGAGAGGAACAGACTCCCGTATTCTGCCGCAACCAAAAAAAAACAAGCAACTTTTTTTTATGGACAGATTACAGTAAGAGTTGAGCATGATATATGCTGAAGATGTCAAATACTGTTGTGTGTATGCTCAAAACAGTGATAGCTGGTTCTTTAAGGAACCTTTCAGTCAAAACTAATTATAGTTTTTTTTAAGGTCCGGTGGATGTTAAAGGTTTAACTATAATCCAAACATTTACACCATATGTTAATTATGCCCTAAATATTTAAAGTTAAATGCCGCTGCCAATGCTGAAGAAAAATATTTTTGTAAGAAGCATTCATCATAGTTTGTCTATGTGACAATATTATTGATATATGAATAAACTGTGCATTCTCAAAAAGAAAAGTGGAAAGAACTGTTGCATGAATTTCCTAAGTGCAAAAACAACATTTACTTTTATAAAAATGTTTTGTATGAAATCCATGTAAATATAATTTTTTCAGCTATGGAACTTGTACTGACTTTTTACCCAAAAACATGTGTACCATAATTCACCCATACTCTTTTTAGGCCCATATGACTTTTATTTGCAAAACACAAAAGTCATGGAGGTTGGAAATGACAAGAGGGTGAGAAAAAGGCACAGTTATCATTTTTGGGTGAACTTTTTATTAAACAAATTAGTAGATAAATGTAGTAAATGTGAATTACTGTACTTATAAAAAAGACAAAACAGATTATTAAATGGAGTTTCATTTATTAGTATAGATGTCATTTGCCTCAAATGTGATCATAATGCATTTCAGTGTAAAAATCATTCCTTACAAAGGTTTACAATAATGTCAGCAATAATTCCAGAGGAATACAATATAATATTTATTGTCATTATTACAATGACAATGGGAGAGAGGGTTGATGAATTTCTATTGCAAATCAAAGGCAGTGAAGCTGTCAACTAGAGTTTGTTGCATGCGCTTTCCTGCAGATCTAATCCCCTTTCAGTCCATAAGATTGAAATAAAAATAATACTCGAGACTTATGAAGTGTAGGGTGTTATTTCGAATATGCATGTGTAAAAAGTGCAGTTTCAGGTCACCACCTATGGAAAGTTCATAGTGTGGGTGCACTTTTCAGAACCGGTAATACATTCGCAGGACGTCTATGGCCCCGTTGACGGTTATGCAACTGCAAGTCTTCAATCGCCAACACTGACCCTGACGTGTCCTCACAGTGATTAGCACGTGATTCAGAAAAACTGTTATGGATGTGAGAAGAAATTTCTTTAGTGTAAACAGTTTGGATTTCTTGATGCCCCCTTTAGGGAGACTACTGATGTTGCTGTTTTCCAACATGAGTTTCACAGTTTGGGAGATGAAATCCTTCTTGGATTCAGGTAGGTAGATAGATGTTGAGATTCACATGTTATATCAATGTTTGGCACATGACTCAGTGAGTACTGGCAGTTATGCATGCCAGTAAGGTACTTTACCAAAACAATTTCAAAGTCTAATATTTACTCATTTACTATATAATACCTGTATGAGATAGTTTCTTGAATAGTTTAAACAGGATTAAAAAAAGTTTTTTTCTTATTTTGTTGTATGGCTTTAGTAACCATGTTACCTCATGTGCATGAGTGGCATTATAAAACCAGTATGACTTTATTCTCACAATCATCTGTTTTAATTGATGTGGCAATAAAATGCCATAGTATTTAAGTAAAAGAATATATATTTTTCATCCAAGAACTGAAAAATGACGGACAATTAAATGAATTAAACGCGACTTGAAATTGTTGCTATTAGTCACATTGGTGGTAACAGCTGTCCTGCTGGAGTTTCCCATTTTTTAAGTGTCATTGACATCCAATGAAAAAAGGGAAAACAAATCTCATGTCGGATGAATGTATTACAAAAAGCATCCAGTAACTTGAAAATGACAGAAGCATGTGTCAGTGTGAGAAGGTGGACATAGAGGTTCTGGCCCGTCGGGTCCAGTTAATTCCGCCTCCCGTTTCAGGCGGCTCAATGGGCTGTTCACGTTTTCTGAGTTTGGTGCTGAGCTCGATCAGACATTGATCCCAGTCCTCTGGTAACAGCAGCATCAAGAAGCCCAGGCAGATGATAAACACAGCAATGAGACGCACTGTGTTGAAGTGAATATCACAAGTGTACAGGTCCACCACTATAACAAGAAAAAATATATACAAGTTATGCGTTGAGAACAAATTAACATTAACCATTTTTAAGTGCAAAACAATAATGTGAAAGGTGTCAAAGAATAAAAGGGTGAATAAATGCATGATCTTTGTTAGATCTTCCAATATTGTACTTTCAAAGAAAGTCCTGGGTAAAGGCTTATTATGTAAATTACTTACTTGCATTGACAGGAACACTCAGAACGATACCAAGTGAAATCAGTGTTGGGTATGTGACAGCAATTCCAAAGTTCACCAAAATGTTAAACGCTTTAAAGAAAGAATTACGCATCAGTAAATTTATATATTATTCTCTCAAAGGGATAGTTCATCTAACAGTTTTGGTTTGTGTCCATAAAATAAAAGTGAATATGTACAGTTTTGTTCTGTTACCAACATTCTTCAAAATACCTTCTTTTGTGTTAATCACAAAAGTAGAGTCACACAACTTTGAAATAACAAAAGTGTGAGTTAATAATGACAGATTTTTGGGTGAACTATCCCTTTATCAAGCAAAAACAGGTTTTAATTTGTTTTATTTACCCAATAAGAGTCCAGCTACTCCACACAGGTAAACCCAAGGGAGCTCGTTTATGGATGTAAAGTATTCAACATGTGTGAAGTACAGGATAACCGGCACAAAGCTCAAGAAGACAAAGTTTGCACCTCCGACAAGGGTCAGAAACAAAGCTGCCTCTCCGAACTTTGCACTTCCCAGGACAAGCTTGAAAAGCACCTGGAAGAGAAACATGGGACAGGAAAGGTGTTAAAGGAGGGGAACCAAAAAAAAGTTGCAGCAACAGTTATTCCACAGTTAAAATAAAATGGATAATATTCACAACAAATCTGCGTCTTTAAAATCTTAAGTAAAATCCATCATTTGCCATAACTGGAGGTTTGGTTAGTGTCCTTCAGGTCTGTAATCCATCACTTTTTTCAATAAATTATTGATCAAGAACTGTATAAAACTGACCTATCTTTCCTGATTCACGACAGAAAGCTCATAATAATGATTTACAAGCCTAGCTGTCAGTTACGGTTCCTTGGGTAATGTTTGTTATTATTTGACCTTCACCAAATCAATGAATTATGGATTGCACCTTTAAAGTTATTATTTTTTAACAGATTTTCATTTTTACAAATAGCTACTACAACAAATGATTTTTTAAAATGAGTATCTTGAGTGTAGTCTAATTGAAAATTGAAATCGTTTATGTTGTACATTGACAGGACAGGATAAATAATGACAAAAACATTCATCGTCTAATCATTCACATGAGTTTTGGGATAGAGGAATTATAGACAGGATTCTGTCTCATGATGAGTTTGAAATGAAGCAGGTGAAGATGTTTCAGGTTTATCAATCATTCAGATGACCGCCAGAAGCCTGGAGGACATCATAAATCAATCCGGTCAAACAGATTACTGAGGTCAGCTTAATTAATGAAAGCAAGAGCTTAGTTTTCCCTAGATACACATAATCTCATGACAATTATGGTTTATTGACATCAAACTGTAAATATCACCACATGACAACATAGATAGTAAAAAGATCTGGACACTTATTGATTCTACCCACTCAATAAACAGCAACAACACATTACAAGAAATATTTCCTCTGAGATAGATGTTATGTTGGTTTACCTTATAGAGAGCGGAAGCAGATGCTGAGGCTACAACCAGCGTGATTCCTATAACCGAGTGACTGTGAAACCCATCAGCGTATGTCAGCATCACTATTCCGGCGATGGCCAGAATGGCAGCAACAATCTTTAAAAAAAAAAGCAAAATACAAGACATTTTTATGTATAGTTAAAACAGCTTGAGACATGTTTGGATTACTTAAACATGTTTTTTAATTTCCTTTCAACAGTATTTCTAACTTCTTATAAGAGGATGTCTGCCTTAGAATAAACTTTTTGTCATAATTTATTGACCTCCATATTGTTCAGTGCAACCTTTTATTCAAACAAGTTTCCGAAATTAAATAAATAATTACATTTATCAGAATAAATTTCTTTGTTTTGTTGAACACAGAGAACGATATCTGGACGAATGCTTGTTCCCAAATATTTCGTAGACTACCATAGTAGGAAAAATTACATTTGTAGTCAAGGCCCGTAGAACTGCACACACACACTTTAAAAAAAAAAAAAAGGTTTTAGAAGTCTCCTTCAGTATTCTTCCTGAGGGTATAAGTCAAACGTTATATCAGATGGAACAGGCCTGCTTTATAACACCAGCTGTGTGTGTGATTGGTTTATATGTGTGTCTCCCGGCGAGAGATGTTTCCGGAGTGAAACTGAATTGAGTGCAGTACAGGAACATTAGGCGCGTGTCAAAAAGACAGATTATTACCAGTTTTCCACCCAAAGACTTCATAACAGCCTTCTGATCGTCTCACGCTCTTCTCCTCTCACTCTCCTCCGCTTCTGTCCCACAACAGTTCTATCTCTTCTATTCTATCATTTTGTTACGGTTTCACAACCAGGTCAATAAGAGTAATGGCAGTAAAATATTGTAGAAGAGTGAATCTCAGAAAACCTGTAAAGAGCATGTCTGGGTCACACTTAAATCATAAAATCAATTAATTATATTTTGCATTTGGAACCTATTTTAACTAGTATTTATTTTTCAGATTTATTTTTAATTCTACATCCAAAATTGTGAAAATCACTAAATTGTGTATCTTGATCTAATTTGTGCAACATTACTATGAATTGGGAATATGACTTTGTGAGAATCTCTATAATCATCCTTCATGGGATGAAGAGTTTTATGACTAATTGTAAATCTAGTGGATGTCAGTGTTCAAAAACTTCAAAAAAATAAACCAGAATAAAAGGAAACACCAAAGATATATATATATATAAGAACAGTATAACAAACATTAACAAAAAAAATCTTAAAATAAAACACAAATAGGGGGTAAGCGGTATTGAGCCTTACAAAAGAGTGATGGTCAATATAAGGACCTTATGGATACAATTTTGAAAATGGGCGGAGTCATAATTGTGTTTTTTTTAAGTAAACCACAGTGAAGCCATTTGTTAGAACTTTTCGGGGTCAAGCCATATTTGCAGCTGACTACAGTAAAATAGTAGTAGTATAGTAATGGTCTGAAATATCATGTATCACATAAGTGTGTCATCGTGTCTGTCCAATTGGCTCATAGACCTAGAATACAAGGGGTTAGATATTAAGATTACTTAGCCAGGTCAAATAATGAAGCAATTCGAGTATTTTATGGGTTTCCTGACCATAATGGACACCATTAAGAAAAATACACCTGTCTAGGGTCCAAAGTTTGGTCAACTTTTAGTGTTATTAAGGACACATAATACTACAAAAAACAGCTGAGATACCTTTTATTAGCATTTTTTGGGGTCAAGTCATATTTGTAGCCACCTATATTTTATTATCTTATCAAATTTTAGGTCCAGTCACATCATAACTATAACATTACTTTTGTTAAGCTTGGGTCTTTGATTCAGACATTAAACCCACATCGCAATTATCAAAAGCTAAACATTATACACTGTTTGACATTGTTTTTTAGTTCATTATACAGAGAAAAAAAATCTGAAAAGGATCCCCGTCCTATTTTTCATAAATAATTTTTAATTATAGTTATCACTGATACAATGTGAGCAGCCCTCAACTTACCACACAAGTTCACGTTCGATAAAATCATAAGTCTGTAAGAACATTGCAAATAAAAGCCTCTAAAATAAAACTATTATGTTTGTCCATGTCATTAGAAAAATATTTTTTAATATTTTTTGCTTTCTAATGAAACACATTTCCAGTCTTTTCTAAGCTAGTAGTGTTTTTTATTGGTCCAAGTTGTTTTGTTCTCTTCTGTAAAACTACTTGCACAATGATAAAACTGCCTTGGAAATAATACTGAACTTAATAAAATCTGTTATAGTTGTTCATTCTTGGTATGTAAGGCAAACAGAGCCTAGGGAATGTGTATGTGTGGAGCTGATGTACTGTGGCTTCTATGGACAATTTGCATATCAGAAATCTTTTCTTTAAAGAAGAGCAACACTTCACACATCTGAGCTGAATCATGAGCCAAACTCGCTGTATAAGATCCTGCTCCCGGACTTTTCTCTAGATGGAAACCCACTTAACTTCTCACTAAAACCTGTCTGGCACTGCGTTGCCTAGAAAGAGAAAAAACTGCTTCATAGCCCCTTGCTCCTTTGATCCGGAGATCAAGAAAGTGAATGTAAAAGAATGCTCTGACAGAAATCCAGAGAAACATCACAAGCGGCAGGTTCATAACAAGCTGAATATTTTGGTGTCATGTAATCCTATTAAATTCACAAGTTTATTCCTGAAATATTCTGGTTTGTGTCTTAAAAACACTCTCCAAAAAGGCTTTATTTTGTCGCCTTTCTCTTTTGACTTTATTGTCAAATCTCTCTAGACATATTGCAGGCTATTTTCCAAACATTTATCCTCAGAGGAACACAGACATCAAGCTTTATAAAAACAAAATGCATCTATCTATATAAGCATCATTCCACGCACTCACCCGGACGCCCATGAATCGATCCCGCAGCACGATCCAGGACAGTAGAAATACAAAGGCTTTGTTGCAGCAGAAGAGAGCTGATACATCTGTGGTGTTGATTTTTCTCAGAGCCTGAAGATACAGGTAGTTTGTCAGAATCCACAAAAGCCCAAAAGGTGCCACCTTAGTGAAGAACATTTTTGCTGTAAGTCCATCGTCCCCAAAGAACCGGCAGCACTCTCTGAATAGAGGACACAGTCATAAATAAAACATCAATTCACTGTCCAAAGCAAACATCACAGTTTCAATTCAGACCCTTTGGTTATCAAGATAAAAGCAGTGTCCAAAAAAAAATTAAGCAAACTGATCAGGTCCAGTAGATATCGAAAATGCGGTAGGTGGACATTATTCTCCTCTAATTTTATTAGTTTTATTTAGTTAACGATTGAACAACCATTTGTTCTTCCCTTTTTACATTTATTCTTCCTTCTCTGTGTCAGCGAGAGAGAACTCTTTTCTACTTTCTGTCAACGGTCATTATGCTCAATTACAGCTGTCTCAGTCTGTGATCTCTTAATACATCTGGAAACATTAATATTAAAAGACTGAAATTATGCAAAATTTCTTACAACTCAAGTGTTCCAAATTCCGTTCTGTCCTTATATGACAGGGTGGCTTTAAAATGTACCCCAAAACGGAAAATGTTTCATTATTTAATCATGTCAAACGTGTATGACTTTCTTTCTTCAGCAGAAAACAAAATAAGATATTTTGAAGAGAGTTGGTACCCAAACAGCAGGGCCACCCAATGACTTCTAGAGCATAGAAACAAATCAATGCTTAATGACTACCAGTTAGCAACATTCTTCCAAATATCTCTTAATGTGTTCCGCAGGAGAAAATCACTAAATCTTCATTACTTTTTGATTTAATGTGATATTGCAGTACTGTAATATTGTTTTCTTGTATACAATAAACAACTTGTTCACTTAGTCACCCGTAAAGTGTTTAGTTTAAACAAATCCTTTAAAAGACGTATATTACAAATGTATATTAAAGCATTACAGATGTAATGCACCACTGAATCAACCGGATACTTCACTTCCAGTGTGTTCTTTACTTTTTAAACACAGAAAAGCAGGATATTTTCTGAACTGGATTAAATAAGCAAAAAAGACTTCATAGTGTTTAACATTTAAGAAACACAGGACTAAAGGATAAGGACTGAAGGCCATCCGTGCATTATGACACACTATGCATCACAGTACCAGGCGTTTCAGGAATTACCCTTGACAGATGAGTTTCACTTTAGAAAGAATACCTAGTGCCAGGAAAACTTAATGAACTCATATGCTTTTAATGTCAAAATGAAAGTGACAGTTCACTATTTATAACATGAAATGTTGAATACATTGAGGTGGGTAAAAATGCTATTACTATTGAATGGCAACATTTTGGTGTGCTAATGGAAGGGGAATAATTAAGCTTTAGTTCTTACCTGAACCTCTGTTTAGGTGACTGTCTTTCCTGGTTTTTGCACAGGTAACCGATGTAATATAGCGGAAAGAAGAGACAGTTCCACGTGGTGGCAAACCAGGTGAGAGTAAAGGGTGCATCGTACTGCTTGAAGGCCAGTTTAGCCAGCTGGGTGGAGCCTGCCCATGACGTACACACGCATATCACCATGGCTACGCCCCACATCGCTTTCCGCACCTGGACGGCTGTCACTCGCACACAGCAGCGTAATCTCTGCCTCCCTGTACTCGACTCCGGCGCTGCTCCGGCCACCGTCGCCTGTTTTTCAGCTGTACACGTGATGCTCTCCCGCGGCCGGTCTTCCCCTGCAGGTTAATAAAACATGTTTACACTGTAAAAAATATTATATTGTGGCTGTAATATCACAAAAATTAAATTTTAAAACATTAAATAGACTTGTTTGCTTCAAAATTGATTTAAAATGCAACAATTAATTTCTCGAAAATGTACAAATATTTTTACGTTTATGTAGGCCTAATGAAAAACCAACAAATATTTCATTGTAATCTGAACCTTATATTTAAGGGTGAATTCTGATATAATCAGATTTATTTCATTTTTCACTTACATACGCACAAAATTTAAATAGTATATTTAACTTAATTTCATATGTTTGTGTGTGTAAATAGTTTCATGTAAGAACCAGGTATAGATTTGGAGTGTAGGAAATATGTATTGTTCAAAAAAACTTTTCAATACAACAGATGAGAGATAAGAAGAAAACCTCATACATTTAGATTTTTATGCCATCATCTTAGAGGTTATTTGACCTTTTTAAGCAAAGAACTATTGAAACTAATGAAACAATTATCGTAATTGGTCAAAGCTATTGCACAAAAAATCCCTTTTATTGGGATTCTTAAAATTCCAATAGTTATGAAAAATAATGAATTGAACTGAGAAGAATTAACTGATTTAAACCAGTGTTACAGATTAAATCTAGGAACTAAAATCAAGTTTATGATTGTCTCTTTCTTTAAACACAACTAGTTCTTATACGTTCATGTTTAATGGCAGGTCATATTGTTTTATTAGAGTAAACAAATTCTTCACCAGCTTCTACACCTCTTGAGGAATAAAATCCATTATTTAATCGATTTTTAAAGAATCTCCCGTGCCAAAGAAGTGAAGCATCACTTTCTCACCGGCCGTCCTTGATATATCCAAGAGGAAATCAATATCATAGTTTACTCCTTCAACACAGAATGTGATTCAGACTGCCAAGGGGAAGTCCTTTATGATAAAGAAACCATGAACTGAATCTGTCTAGACCTGTCATTCAAGTACAGACGTGTTATTGTTCAAGTCAGATATGCACATTTCAAGTGTCCCCAACCATTCATAAACACCCTTAAAAGCTCTTTTCACATTGAGAATAATGGAGTGCAGTAACGTCTCTGAAGTATTTCATCAGATCATTCGTGAGGAGAACAAGGTGCAATCTTGAAGCATCGCTGAAGCATCTGGTTATTCTCAAGAGATTGATTAAACAAAAGACCTTGAATTAACATTTTTATTCTTTGTAAAAAAATGTGGAATATTGTCAAAAGAGTAAGTACTGTCTGAAACCTGTCTCTTAGAATGTTTCTATCTCTATTTTAATAGTGACTGGGAGAATTAATTTGGCATCAAAATGTACATTTTATATAATGCATTTTAAATGCAATGACTGCAATGTTGCGATGTTTTATTTTAACATTTTTTAAATTGTAAATTAGAAAACACAACTAAAATTATCATCTTATAGAATAGCGTGATCAAAATATTACAAACAGACAGAAGTTTAAGTTTTGCCACCATTTATTCACTCAAATTTACATGTGAATCATTCTTTATTCTGTGAAACACATATGAAGATATTTTGAGAAATGTCTCAGTAATTTTGTGTTCTACATTATAAGTAAAGTGAGGCAATGTTGTTTGGGTACTAACATTCTTTTAAGTATCTTTTACTGTATTCTGCAAAATAAATGAAATCACAACTATTTCAAATTACATGAGGATAGGAAATTGATTAAAAAACAATAGCTTTAAATCTGACTTTCAATTATTTTCCCAGGACTATAATGATAATGTTTCATAGATGCCTCTCTGTCTTAATTATGAACCTACAGGCTTTGGGTTTCCACTTTGAAACGTAAAATTTTTAAAGATTACATAACATTCATAAACACTGCTTCTGCTTCCAACAACACTGACTATAATGTGAGGAGTTATCTCACAGCAACAAATGTGTTTGGTAACCATGGTGACTGATCACTGCTGATACAAATCTCTCAGGACACATTCTGTAGTAAGCACACATATCTGTCCGAATACAAATATATATTTAGAGTTCTCAGATTATAGTCAAGGGCTTGACCTCAGCTCCTCTCAGCCTCTCAGCTTCAGAAACCCGTTTCAGTTCAGCAAAATCATCAAACATTGTACTCGGCTGGACCCTTAAACCCCTCATGAACAAGCTGTACATCTACAAAACAGAATCAAAAATATCCAAAAATTGTCCAGGGGGTAGCTCTTTATTGGACATAAAATAAATATATATTCATGTGTACGTTTATGAGCAAAAATGTAGCTTTATGGATCCAGTACAATCCTGAAAATAGCCCTTACTTGACTAATCATGCACTAAAATTAATTAAATAGAATTTCTAAGAATGTAAAAAGAGATCTCAGATTGGTTTTAACAACCACATGTTTTCATCTGTGCTATAAGTAGTTTTTATTTTCATGGTAAGGTTGACATTTTAACAAAATTGGGCAACTGCATTTTCAAAGCTCACCAAATCACCAAAAGCCACACAATTTCAGCATCAGAGATCATACATCTTACATCCCCAGATTGGCATCAGAACCTCACTCAGCAAAAACTGTCAAAGTAAAACAGTAAGCTCAAAAAGAGTCAACACTAACATTTGGTAGATGCCGAGCACAAAATACAAACCCATAAGCAATGGAAAGTCATTTAACATTTAATGAGTCATACTTCCACAAAGGCTACTTTTGGAAAAAGCAAGCAAAGGCCTACAGTTAACAATGGCAGTCGAGTCCTAATAATGGTGATAATCCACCCATAATGGAACCCAGCCTTGTATGGAAGTCGTTACTTTCAATGATTACCTGCTATGCATGTACAACAGTTCTTAAATATTTACAGAAAGAGATGATGATTCCTTAAGGGATTATAGTATATCCATGTGTGGTATAAATTGACTTTTTTAACTTGATACGAATCAGCTGATGCTGTTAAATTCATGTTAGTTTGACTTATTTGACATATTTTCTAAGCAAATCTGAAGCCACAGATCTCTAAGAGATCTGGCTACGCTACAGCCCATCACACTCACAACCCCTACACTACTGAATTCAGCATGTTAAAAAGTGTATTTTTTCTTTAATCCACCGAGGAAAATACTACTTTTCATGCCCATTTTCATCCTGTTTTGAATCTGCTTCTGAGCTTGGATTAGTCTTCCGTAACTTTCCTCTCTTCTATGTTAGTCTCTGCAGTGCAGATCTCTCTTGCTGATAATATGCAATTCTTTGTCGTGCCAACTCTCTTTCTCTCTCTCCTAAGTTCATGGTGCTCAAGCAGCATGAAAGAGCACAATCATGTGCCTCCTCTCAAAATGCTGCCTCCACTTTCGACACACACTACAGAGCAGGTCCGTGTTGTTTTGAAATGGCAGGCGAGAGCCTGTCAGTAAGCCGTGGGACATCACAACAAGGTTTCAAACAGTAAGAGATGAAAAATGAACAAATCACCATCTGGGTGAATGAGGTACAGATCTGCAGTGCGGTATCCCGGGAAAAGCCCATATATCTGCAAGCTTACAGTGGTTTTCTTTAAATTACAAGCACTTCCTTAAGGTAATATCCCAGGTTATGGAACATATTTAGCTTGATTTACTTAAAAAATATGATAAAGTCTTTTGCATATTTATATAACTCAAACAAAATTTGTTTATATATGTCTAACTCAAAATTGCTTACAAAGCACAACTAATTGAAGCATTTCAGATCTACATAACTTCCAGAGTTCAAGGTATGTATTATTGATTGAATTGAACTCACGTTAAACTAAAAAACCTCTTAACTGAACCTCAAACGTTAACTTACATTTGTATTAAACTATAATGTATATATTTTAAAAACAAAGATCTAGTGAGAAGTGGTGTCTGTACTGGTATTAGTACAGATCCTGCTTATTAAATAAACTAAATAAACCACAAACACAAGCAAGATTTTTTTCTAAAAAATGATTTAAATGACTATAATCTGGAAAATGTATTTATGCATTCAGATGCAAAGCATGCTAGGTAATCAACAAATGTAGTCTTATTGCAAAAATAATTGTATTGTTCCTTTGAGGAATAATCCCTCTCTTATTCTCTTTTATTATCAAAAGAATTCATGAAGGTTTTTTAACATTTTTAGTGGAACCATTTAGGAAAAAAGTTACTTGTAAAGCCAATTCATTTTTTAAGAGAACTGCTATTGTGTTTGTGATGTATTTGCAAATCTTTAAAACTTTCTAACAATCAGACAACAGACTAAACTGAAATTTCATCCCCAAAAATGTAACTTTTTTCATCATTTATTCACTAACATGTAAATCTTTGTTCTGTAAAACACAAAGGAAGATATTTTGAGAAGAGTTTCAGTAATTTTGTGTTCATACAGTTTAAGTCAATGGTGGCCAATCTTTGAATATTAAACGTTCTTTATCGAACCATTAAAACAAAAAGTTTTCTTCGTGTAGCACCTGACATCACAAAAAATGTTTTCATAGAAGTAATTGCAAATCTCACAAACTTTCTTTAAGGAGACCAAATCTTACCAAAATCATGGCTAACCGTGATTGTCTGCTTTTCATGTCTATCAGACAGTGACAATATCTGCATTGCAGTCATCCAAAACTTCTGAAGTGACAGATGCTGTCATAAATCAGCATTCGTTTATGCTGACACAACCTATGTGTTTCCAAACTCTTTGTTTATGATTTGCGGTGGTGCTGTTTGTACCACAAAGGCAAAGTGCCTCAAGAAGACAATGTCTCCAATTGTGATAAAAGGAAAGCATTAATCAGCAATACAATATAAAGCAATGTGACAAAATCGTCTCTCATATGCACATTGTAATGCAACTATTCCACATTCATATACTGTGGTGTATGTAATCAATTTAAATGCGTGCATTTTTCAAAAAAGTGAGTTCAACCAAAAATAAACTATGTCATTATTTGCTGTGACATTCCTTTACTTTCTCCCGCAGACCCGGCAGAAGATATTTTGAAGAATGTTGGTAACTGCTTTTGATTTTGTGTCCATACAATTAAAGTGAATGGGTGCCAACGCAATTTGGTTACAGACGTTCCTCAATATATCTTCTTCAAACCAACGTTCTTCAAAATATCTGAGTTTACAAAAGAAAGTCAAACAGTGACTTTGCCCAAAGTGTAAATAAATGCTTTTAGGGGGTGATGATCAATTTAAACCTTTCTCATCAGTTTAATAAAATGTACATTAATTTTAAAGCACAATAATTTAAATCAACATCTTATTTGTTTTATTTCTCCAAAGTAATCACTCATTGACTTCCATTTTATGCACACAAAACAACTGGACATTCCTCAAATATATTTTTTGTGTTAAATGTTCTTAAAAATATCTTTGTGATCAGCAGAAACAAAGGAAGGCATATATGTTTCCTTCCCCTTTAACAGAAGTGTAGTGAAAACAAGTGGCCTACATGTGTGTGTGCAGCAGGTCTGAGAAACTTGTAATGTCCAGCTGGTACAACAGATGCCGGGGATGTCACACTCTGTTGTGACCCTGCTCACCTCTCACTAACACAATAGAATAAATGATACTGTTGCCAGTCGCCCACTGCTTGTCCAAGCACCTATGCTCAAATCCTATGCCACATATTCCTACGCACCACCAATGAGCGCATAAAGGTGTAATGACATTTTTTAATGTTATTCAGCATGTATCCCGAGGATGCTCTTGTCATTATATCTACGCAGCACCTCAAGGTCTCTCTCATCCATCTCTCTGCCTCATTCCCTGTGTAAGTACTCCAGCACAGCCTCTAACCCACACAGACGACACAATGCATTTAAAGAGACTGGAGCCCCGCCAGCTTTCCCTGCCTGGATCAATATGTAATAGATTGCCTGTGAGTCTCTTGCTGCATTTAATTGATGAGCTATCGCCACAGGTGTCTCCCAAACAAAGCCTTTCACGCTAATGTCCCCACAGTATAAACCCTCCGGCAGTCTGACAGTTAGCTTGTGAGCTTCCACTAAAATACTAATCCGGTTCAATCTGTAAACACTTCAGACAAGTGTGTTAAAAATCATCAATAAATACGAGAGGCAATTTCTGCCCTCCAGATGTAAAGGAGACTGTCTGTTCTTGGAAACTCAGTTCATTTGCTCAGTGTAGAACACAAAGGGAGGTTACAGAGAAAGATATGGGTGAGGTTTAAAATTGAACACTTTTGGTCAAAAGTTTTGAGACATTCCCGTTAAATGTTTCACATTGCCACAAAAGGAAAAGGAAAACAATTCTACACTGAAGATGATCAAATACAAAAAATATTTAATTTTTAAAATTGTTTAGTTATGAAGTCATTTTCATAGTTCCATTTTTTGTATTTCATAAGAAATTTTGAAAAATGTCAGAAACCATAAACGGTCAGTCCCCATTTTCTTCTCTTGTATGGACACCAAATGCAAGTCAATAGGAACCAACAGTTTTTGGTTACCAACATTTTTCTAAATATCCTCTTTGTATTTGCAGATTAAAGACAAACGGGCTTGACGTTGACAACAGGGTGAGTAAAAGCCTTGGGGGCATGAACACAAAAACACTGAGACCCTTTTCAAAATATGTTTCACTAAAGAAAGAGTCATACACAGGTTGTAAGTGACATGAGCTTGAATGAATCATGACAGAATATAGATTTTTGGGTGAACTAGGGTGAACCTTCGCATCGTTCTACACTGTCTGCTTTTCTTCTTCAAGCAAGAGAAGGCAGAGAACCCATGGAAGAGTGAACACTGCAGGGGTCTGTAAACCACTTTTATGCTCAGGTGCCTAAATATGTCTGACCGATAGAAACTGAAATAGGTTCTGCTCAGCACAAACAAGATTTCGAACTGCTGAACCCTATTCTTCTGTCACTCCGTTTGCTAAGATTTCTTGACAATATTTTTACTCATAAACTTATTTCCTCCAGTCATATCTTGCAATCCACACAATAGAAGTAAACATTTGAAGTCATTGGATAAGATCTCTCCCCCTCTAGTGTACCAAACAGATAAAGTGACGCTTTCCACTCACGCAAAACGCCTCGCAGTCGGGATTACGTACATCTGAACACAAAACTCTCGAAGGTGACATGCATAGATTGTTTACTTTCTAAAGCTCTTCATCGAAAGTGTCTGGCATCAAACACAGATATTCCATCTCATGAGTGACTGGTGTGAAATATATTTGATTAAAGCGTTTGGTGTGTACCAACAAAAAGAAGACACTAAAAATGGCCCATTGGCTTCCAAACAGGGACATGGAGTGCTTATGGAAGCCAATAACGGAACAAAAAGGCTTTTGGCAATGAAAGTGCATGAGTCACATCACTGTAATGACTCACTGCAGGTTTAAAGCAGCTTTTTATTTCTGCCACCCTGCATCAGATTTACCGCCTGATGGAGTAACAGCTCGGGTTTAAAGATGCCACTGGCTAAATGTGAGACTTGCATCAATCTTAGTCCTAGCAAGAAAATACTAAACTCTATAAATATCACTTAGAAATGTGCATAATGTTAGCATTGTTTATTTGCGTGCGCTATGGCTCGCAGGAATATTTGATTCTGATTGGTCAACCGGACCTATCAATATCCATCAGAATCCCCTGCACATCTGTCTGCTCATATAGGCTACTTAACTTAAAGATCACCCCAAATAGAAATTTTTTTTATCACCTCTTGTTGCTCACCTCTTGTCATTTTAAACCTGGATTACTTTCTTCTGCAGATCACTATAAAAGATATTTTGAAGAAAGTTGGTCACCAAACAGCACTTGCACCTATTCTCTTCTATTGTATGGATACAAAACCAATTGAAGTGATGGATGTCATTTACCAACATTCTTCAAAACATCTTCTTTTGTGTTCCATGGAAGAAAGTCATACAGGTTTGAAATGACAAGAGGGTGAGTAAATTATGACAGATGATTTTTTCACTCAGAATGATTTTTTCTGACAAAATCACATTAATCCAGTATTATATGTCAAATACATATTTTGTGTCAGATTACACAAAGAAGTAAATTGGCCGGATGTTACCATAGTGACCAATTCACAAAAATAATTACCCATATGTGATCCAATCCCACAGGTTCCACGGAACTGTTTATTTCCCGTCTTCATTAATACAAGCAATTTGGCTGGATCAGGCCTACGGTAAACCAGCACATTAAAAGAAGAACACCCCTGGGTCTGAAACCACAGGTCGATGATGTTTGAAATCCCCACCCATTCACTACATAACACATCAACACAATCAAGTGTATTACAGACTTCAGTGATTCCCTAGTGCTTTTGTGACCATCTGTTGGTATAAAGACATAAATGTTTGAGGACAATCTGTAAGAATATCAGAGTAGGAAACAAAGCAATAAAGAGATTACAAACAACAATCACACAGCTGTCTTGGGTTGGAGAAAATCCCAGCAATACCTTGTAACCTGAAAACTACAAATTCGATACAGACCAAAAAACCATTGGTGATATGCAAACACCTGAAATACATTCTTGAAATGAATCTTAACATTTGAAATGATACTGGTCCAATTGCAGAACAAGGTTTACTTCACCATTCGAATCTATTTACAATATATTAATGCAACGTTCTAAGCCCATGTTATAATAACCATATGGATTATTGGAAGTGCATTTCCATGTGTGAGGAAAACCATTCTACAGACAACAGTTTATCCAAAGAATGCTGTTCAGTCAGGTATCAGTCATGGTGTGATGGTTAGAGAGTTGGACTTGTTAGCCGAAGGTTGTGGGTTTGAATCCCAGTGCCAGCAGACAATGACTGCAGAGTCCTTGAGTAAGACACCTTACCCCTGTTTACTCTGCAGTGATAATTACAACTGCATAATAATGGTAAGTCGCTTTGTATAAAAGCGTCAGCCAAATGAACATGTGCTGTTTGCCACTCTTAAAAAAGCTAGGTGATTCCTTCATCCAGGAAATTTGGGATCTAATGCAATCGACTTGATGTACAAATCCTCAGCGTCCTATTAAATAAATTATATAATAAAATACATGCACATCATTTAAACTGGATGACAATAATCATCATAGTCAGACATTGTTCAATATAAGTTCATAAATTCTTAGAATATAAAATCCTAAACTGGACCAGATGGTTTGTGCCAGGATTTCTGCAGGTCTATCCTCTCAACACATTATAAAACACATTTAAAAATTATCTGTATGCATTTAAAAATGAAATCATCATTTGGGAGCATTAGAAATGAAGTCATGATTTGTAAGATTTAAAAATGAAATCATGATTTGTAGGCATTTAAAAATGAATTCATGATTTGTAAGCATTTAAAAATGAATTTATGATTTGTATGATTTAATAATGAAATCATGTTTTTTAAGATTTAAAAATGAATTTATGATTTGTATGATTTAATAATGAAATCATGTTTTTTAAGATTTAAAAATGAATTTATGATTTGTATGATTTAATAATGAAATCATGAGTTGAAAATTTAAAATAAAAAATCATCATTTTTTAAGCATTTAAAAATGAAACCATGATTTGTATGCTGTCTCAGTTTCTATACAGAAAAGCCCTTCACCCGTCACAGGGGGTTTCTCATCCATTCCAGAGAGTACCAAAGGGACATTCCTGTTCCCATCTCCCCCAAAAATCTCGACTTCTTCTGCAACCCCTCCTAACACACAATTCTGCATGCATCTTCTCAATCATCATAATAACCACAAATGGAGATCTTTTCAAACATTTGAAACAATCCCCCAGACCTCAAAAAGCGCAGAGCCCGTCCAACCATCTGCACCCACTGCGTAAAGGAACCTTTGGCCACCCCATCTGCCTTAGGAAAGGCTGCTTAGGTTTTAACAATAAATCAGCCAATCGCGTGTAAAGAAGACCAACAGAGGGCATCAGAATGTTAAATCCCGAACACGTACCTCTCACTTTGGTCAGGGTGAGCACCGGGCTGTTGCAGGCGGACAGCGGGGCGACCCGAGCCGAATGTTTCTTCATTCTGTTGAGCTCGGACAGACGGAGCTCAGTCCGCATCGACTACATCCCTAAAGCCGATATCTATCCAAACAACAGCACGACGTCCCCCTGCTCTTCACGTACCCCCCGAATTCTGCAGGAATGGGTCTGGCTCCCCTCCCATCAAACACTCTGCGGTCTCCTCCTTCATTCGGGCTTGATGCGCTGAGACTTCTCCAGCCGGGACAGACACAATGCTGCAGCTGATCAGCTGGGACACAACATCCCATTTCTTTTGCCCTATGAGGATTTGAACACGAGTTGTACATCAACATCCCTGCAATGATGACGACAGCAAGCCTTGTTCCTATAACATCTGGACAACACATGTGTGTTTAATCCAGAAAAGAGAAGATAAACTATTTATATAATGTGAGATTGGCATTCAAGTCATTTTGGGACCTCACTGCTTCATATAAATCATTTACAAAATATAGGAGCACTTCTGTGCCCTTAAGGATTTTTTGCATTATTATGCTGTGATTGGGTTCTGTGCTATTGATGTATAATTTAAACATTGCAATACTACATATGATAATATGAAATGTAACCTTTTTTGTTAAATACCATTTTTAAATGAGCAAAAAATAAATACGCTCTTTTGTGGAATTCATAATTTACCACTTGTACTAATTTTTATTCATAATTTACCCCTTATTAATAGTTAAAGACTCCAAACCTGTACAAATCTAGTTGTTTGCTTGAAAACAGAGAACTGTATTTGAAAGAATGCTTAAAAATTCTCGGACCCCATTGACAACATTGGGAAGAATGACAATGGGAGTCGAAAGTATTCTTCAAAATATCTTCCTCTGTTTGTCTTTTCACCTACTCATATAGTCAAGTCCAAGAACCGTTTGGTTATAAGAATTTTTTCTAGATATCTTCTATGTTCATTAGAACAAAGAAATGTATGCAGATTTGGAGTACTTGTGGGTTAGTAAATGTGGACATTGTTTTGTTGAACCTTTAACAGGACTGAGAAACTCCAACCTTCACTATAACCTTCAGGCTCTCTTTATTTTTAGTATTCACTAGATTTCCATTTTGCACTTCTGTTATCCCCACAGTCAGGCATTTGTTTAAAGTTCTGAATGACTGAACATGATTATAAATTGACATGGATTGTGATGGAATAATGGGATGGAGAACAGAACCGGATCTTTGGGGTGGAACATCTAAATGCATCTGTGATCCATCACATGTCTAAAAGTGTATTTTACCAACATTTGTTCCATTACAGGCTAATGAATGTAACACTAAATAACTATAACCTTTCAACACAAAGGTCAATGAAACACAGATATTTTGTCATGCATTGTGTTTTTTTTTTTTTGCTAATGGTTGTTATACGCCATACATAATGCATTATGGGTTCAAACAAGGACATTTTCAAGGTTAAGTTATAACAGTTAGGTTTGTCCATTGGATTTATGCAGAGAAGATATATTAGTATATAGCAGTTTATTTTGTGTATGTTTTGACTATTAAATAAATAATAAATCCATTAAATAGGTGTTGGTATGATCTTTTATAAAGTCTAAGAGAAAGTTGACAAAAAGATTCTTCATTTACTCAACTTAATTTACAAATCATTTCAAAGCCGTATATTGACAAATGACAAATAAATATTTTTTATTACATTTACACAATTTTCAGATGCTTTTATCCAAAGCACTAAATATATTTGTTACGGAGAATGTGCAATTTGTGTGATTGAACCCATGACCTTGATGTTCCTAAAACCATACTCTAACTGAGCTATAGGAAAGTTTAATAATAAATATTATTAATTTCATTATATATAATAAATAATCATAGTTACAATAACTATTTATTTTGTAAATTTTGCTGACTCATGTATGGTTTATTGGTCAATTTACAAATTTTAAATTGAGTTAAGACTAAGGTTGTCACATTTCTCACAGAGCAAATTATCAATACGTGTTTGGAATCTATATGATGATAAGTAAATGAAGACAAGATTTCCTCTTTATCCCATTAACAAAATTAAAAGGTTAGGGTAAGTATTATCTGTTTACAGACTATATGGGAATTCCGTTTATGTTCCAACATGAAGAGCTTTGGCTTGCTGGGAAGCCGGCACAAGAAACAACCGTCCTTTGAGGGGGCGGAGGGAAGCCTCGCTTGCTCACGACAGCTAATCTATTATTTACTACACACAAAAGAAAAGAACAACTCTGTGGATCCATGTATGTGTCTGTGTGTGCAGGCTACAGAAGGTGATTCTCATGGGTCCAGATTTCTTCAGACCAAACACTTTTATCATCAACAAACATGTAGAGTCTTTATTGAAAATGCACTCGGGCATAACTAATGAAATCTGAGGGGGGTTGAGGGGTTTGTTGAACCTAGTAAGCAATAGAGACGGGCATGCGAAACATCAAATGCACAGAATCATCCTCCTACACTGCAGTGCCCACATGGGCCCCTCCTGAGCTCTGATGTGTGGGCATATCTGCATCCCTATAGCCCGCTTGCCATTTTTGTTGAGGGTTGTTGGTGGCTTTTCTCATCCTTGTATTGTTAACGAGACAGTGAGCCCAAAAAGAAATTTTTGTCATTATTTACAGTCTCTGTCATTGCTTTGGAGCAAAACAGGATTTGTCATGGTCACAGTTTTCCATTTAAGGAGGATAGATGGAGACTAAGGTGGAACTGAAAAAATGTAGTACGACCTTGATCTTTAAAGACGCTTTGACGCTGGGTTATCTCCCTGTCTATCCTGACTTCCCCATCAATGCATCAGGATGACATTTTTTATTCAGTGTAAATATATTTTTTGATCTGTTTTTACAGTGAAAACAGACATGGGCAGGATGTAGACCATTGGGCAAAAGATCACAACCTCACAAAACAATCCAACTTCAGTTTGGCCAGATGCAAACTTTTAAAGATTCTTTCATCAGCTTTTATTTTTATGCACAAAGGCACAATATGTCTCAATGTCACGTAGGATATTGTAGTGAACTGAACGGTTATTTAAACAGCGATTGCATGAAATCTACAAATTGTCGTTAACTTTTGTGGAATGAAAGGCCAAAAATGTCCTCAGGTCAGCAGAAACAGGAGCTTGGCAATCAATCGCACATTTTCTTCCTTGGCTGAAAATTATGACATCCTTTTTGAAGGCTCAGCACTTTTGTGCATGAAGTAATGGGGCAAGGGTTTCTTAAATTCTTTAGTCTGTGTTAAAACAATGTCATGGTAATATTTGGAATAATTTTAGGTAATGTAAATAACAGGGTTTGTATAGATAGCCCATTTGAATATTAAACAATAAGAAAAAATAAGAAAAACAATAAGAAAAAAAATAAATGTTAGTTCACAGGACATGTAAACTGTAAAGTAAACTATAAATCTGTTTATTTTATGCAATATTATAAAGCAGTACTGTGAGAAAGTCATAGGCGCTTTAGATTTTTCACCCAAACAAATTTTTTATGTCAGATAAAATATATTTCTATTATAAAACTAGTGTGTCATTAGAAAGAGTTAACAATTCTAAAAACTTATTTTAACATTACCTGTAAAAATCCAGTTGAATTTTGTATGCACAAGATTTGTGACAACAGCCAGTGATCTAGACAGCAATCTGATGTCACCATCTATTTCATATACAGTATTATTGCACGATAAAAAAGAGAAAAAAATTAAACTAAGAAGACCTGTGTTAATGTCTTCAGCACACTTTAAGATACCTACCTGCAAAGCGAAAAAGTACGGGGAAAAGTCTCTTCACAGTACAATTCTTACAGTTTTATTACAATTGATGACAAAAGAAATGTTTCTTATTTCAATTAAAGACATTTTACAGTGAATGATATAGATGCTGACTCAAACCACTGAACCAAAGAAAGTACCTTTTTTGTACAGTACTGTATATATTTTTTATTTATCAACAAATGATGTGCTTCCAAAACATATAAAACTTTGAATGTAAAAACAATAAACTACAAGGAACAGTTTAGCTGTATTTTTTAAGATCTACATATGTGTGCCAGTTTGTCTTTATTGTTATACAAGCAGGGACAGGTAGGTGAAAGATGGTCACAGTAAACACAAGAGGGACATCTTGTGGGTGTACAAACAAATGTTCTAAAAGTTCTACAGACAGGAAATATGCAGATGTTCTGTGTACTATACAAATATTGCTGTTGATAAATGGACAAATTCTCACTAAACCCTGTTAATATCACTACTAAAAAAATTTAAAAAAATTTATACAAAAAAGTTTTTACATGATGAATAGTACTG